>CM028336.1:40266360-41013860 GCA_016647705.1 Eucommia ulmoides
ATTAAACCTATCATATTTAAAAATCATAATCGCATGTTCATCGAATTATTTATCATTTTTAGCACAAAGAATAAAAAAAATCTCTTTAAATGCGTTATTTTGTCATCATTTTTGGTTATTGCTTGAAGGTCCGTGCACTACACACATATACATGCGTGCACGCAAGTGCGCACATATCCACACACACATATATAAGATAATATATATTAAGGTTTCAGGAAAATGTGATTTTTTTTGTGAGCTTATTTTATTTTAATTCCAGCGTAAATAGTTTGTCAAGTTTACACGTTATTCTTTATTTTTTTAAGTTATACCTTGATTCTATCCGAATAGGAGGTAAGGTCATATTATTATTGATTTCCCTTGCAATGTGTATATTCATTTGAGATTCATTTTACGAAATCAATTATTGTCATAAGAAATTGGTTTTTGAATGCGTTTTATGGGTTTTTTTTTTATTTGACTAGGATTTTTCTTTAAAATATTTTTTAAGTGTTTGTATTTGTAATAAGATTGTTTCTTAATGAATCATAATAGTGCTTTTGGGCTTTCTTAATGAAGTATAATAGTACTTTTAGGCACGCGTTATGCACTAATTGTTCGGTACCATTATTTTGATTGGATAATTTTATAATTGTCATTATTTTTATTTCAATTGGTTTGTAACTTATTTTGAAGATTAAATTATATATAAACCCGTAGAATATCATTGGATTTTTTATATTGTTGAACTTTTTTATATTAGTACAAGTTTTAGTCTCGATTGTTAATTACAATTGATGTTCCATTGTTAATTATTATCGATGTTTAAATAAATAGGTGTATTATGTTAGTTTTTATTGTTTTATTATTAATATTCAAATGTAATAGATATAGATTGTTGTATAATAGATAAAATTATATTCTTTTTTTTTGGTTTGATTATTTTACACCCGTGCCTTCAGGCACGGGTTATACGCTAGTTATATTATATGCACCATATCTATAAGGATAACAAAATATTAATAACATATCTTAAATACCATCAGATCCCTAAGATATCTCTCAGATTCTAACCATAAAATGACTAGTAACGACTACTTTTTGGATAAGATCCACGAAATCCTCTAAACCTGAAACAATCCATCGGTTGACCAACCAAAGTCCATAGGTCGACCAATTGATTCAGGATGTAGCCCAAGTCAAAAGTTTTAGCCTATCGGTCGATCACTACTCTTTGGTCTGTCGACCTAACGATTCAGAGAGTTTCACCTTTGGCTACAGGTCGACCTAGTTGTCGACTGAATGATTCAGAGACTGAACCGTTTCCTAACTCCTTCTCATGGGTTGAACGAACCATGTTGGTCGGTTGACCAATCCTACTGAAACTCCTATTTCTTAATCAATTTTTAACTCAACTCTTCAATATTTTTGCCCCTTTAACCGATTTCTTTTTTCGGTTAACTTAATTGACACTTTAAATTAATTTTAATTTCTAATCTTTCTTAAATCAATATTTCTTCTTCAATTTCACATAGGAGCAAATATGTTTAACTAATTAGGATCCTATAAAAAATACACATAATCATAAAATTATTTTTGTGTCGTGTGTGATCCTAATCGAGATACATTAATAGTAAAAATTAACCTGAGTTATTTTTCCCTAGATTCTTCAAAATCTTTAGTCTCTTAATACTCTTCTTTTTGTCAGTCCCTTGTATCCATAACCTTCTTCAACAATTTCTTCATGATTAAAATGTCAATGAAACTTTATCACTGAAACACTCAATAAACTCATTAATTCCACAAAAAACATCAACATTTAATTATCCATCAAAATCTTAGGATAAAAAATATTGATACCTCCGTTCAGCTTGCCAATATATTTACCAAACCTCTAGCGGGCGATCAATTTATGAAAATTATTCGAGATTTAGGTATGACTAAGCATAACAATGAATACCTAGAGTGATATTTTTGGGTTTTCGCCCCCGCTTTTTGAGATGACAAAAGGGGAGAAGTTCACATTTAAATGAGTTAGTTGTTGTTTAGAAATTTATTCGCCTAAGCATTGAACTAATAAAAGAGAGATCTTGGTTGAATTTATCATAATTGGCTTATGTTGAATATCATTATCGTTATATTGATTTTTGGGCTTATATTGAATATCCGTTGAATTGTTTGAATTGTCTTCATGATTATGATTAAATGAGTTAAATACTTGTCCTTGGATTTAGGAGGAGCGTGGTTACATTCTTTATTGAAGAAAACATTATAGTTAATTGTCATCATAAAAAAGGGGGAGATGGTTGTTCCGTAGGTTTTGATGAACAATTAAGTGTTGATATTTTTGTTGGAACTAATGTATTTATTGAGTATATCAGAAAAGAGTTCCATATTATTGATTATGTTGAAGACATCATGAAGAAAATGTTAAGGGTGCAAAGATGGATGCATTCAAGAAATGAAGAGCTGTGAAGACCTTGAAGAAATTAGGTGAAAACAACTCTATACTTTTATACTTTTAATGCAACTCGAATTAGGATCACACACGACACTATTAAACAAGTTATCTTTATGTGTGTTTTATTATTGATATGATAGAATTTAGGATCCTAATTAAAGATTTGATATGTGCTCCTTATGTGAAATTGAAAATGAAAATTGGCCTAATTGAAAATAAGGATTAAAATCAACAGAAAAAACAATCGGTAAATTAAATCAATCAGTGAGTTTTATAGAAGAATTGGTGAAGAAAAGAACCACCCAGCTTCAGTCGGTCAACCAATTAAAAGGAATCAGTCAACTGTTTGAATTAGTGAGATTTTCAGAGCAAAATGGAATGTCTATGCAACGATCAGTCAACTGAACGAAGGCAATCGGTTAGCCGATTAGATTTGAGATTTTGGCAGGGAATGACTCTGAAGCAATTGGTCAGTCGATTGAGAGGAAATCGATCAATCGATTGGGTTGAAATTTGGCAGGAATTAGGCTCTACACTGATCGGTCAACCAATTTGGTAAAATCGGTCAACTGACTACCTACGAGTCCTTGTCTTGGTTTTACTGTTGTATCAATCGGTCAACCAAACACTAGGTACAATGACCCGATTTCCCAAGGCCGCTACTATAGTTTCTCCTATAAAGAAATTAACACTAAAATCGATTGATCAAATTTTCATTATATAGAATTCGCTAAATTCTTCAAACAACAGCGACAATTTCAACTGCCAAATTGATTTATTCCAATTTTTACACTGGTAACTAATAACTTCAACTATTATAAATTAATTATATATTCAGCTGAAATTCCTATTGCCGCTTTATTTTTAAATACTCAAATAAATTTCTGGTACCGGCCAATTTAATAATAACATTTAAGTTTGTAATTTAATATACAATTACGACGATAATTATAATTACCAACTTAATTATCCAATTGCCAAAGCTTCAAAAATCATAATAATAAATTTTATTATCCTTAATATCATAACAATGATTCCATTCCAATGCTGCAGTTGACATGGTTTCTTTTATAGAGAATTTTACCCAAGTAGTTCACCATTTATAAATAAATTACTAGTATTACTATTATTATTATTTCTGTCGAACAACCAATATTTTATTCTATAAATCCAATAAATTTTATCAACTAGGATGATACTTTTAATTTATATTTCACAAATCCAACAGATTAATAAATATAACTATTACAATTTTAAATAGAAATTTCACTACAATTTTATTTATCGACGACGATAATTTTACTAAATAATCAATATTTTTATTACAGTAAAAATATTACCTATTCCAAATAACACCTACAGTCATGAGAATAATTTTATCAAATAATTATTACATAATCATAATTATGCACATTACATAATTATTAATGGTCGTTAATTGTATAATTAATTCAATTGTTACATAAAATATAATATTACATCCTTTAACGTGCATAAAGTATGTATATTACAGTAGAATCAATAATAACTATTGCAAATTTTAATAAAAAGTTACGATAATTTTACTAACTAATCAATATTTTAATTAATAAAAATTTGATAAATTTTACAATTGCGATGGTGTTAATTATAATAATCAAGTACACCAATTGCAACAGTAAATAACAATTACAATTTTTATAAATAGAAATTCAACTCTCAGGGCCGATTCGTGCTCACCGGCCCTGCAGATCAAAATATGGGGTTGTGAGCCAACGCTCAATAGAATTTCAACCCCTCTAATACATGCATTTAATTAATACGACACGTAAAACACGTTGACATGCTTTTTACATCGTCCAAATTATTTCATATAATTTAACAGATAAATTCCACAACAATTTACTATAAATCACACAATGAGAAAATTTAAATACATATATTAAAAGAGTTTGGAATTCTACTTATCCCAAATTTTTCGCTGGCCACGAGATGGGTTTTGGGTTTTTATTTGGGTTCTTTGTGTATTTATTATTATTATTTTTTTCTTTTTTTTTTTCCTCTTTTATTCTTCTTCGGTTTTCTGGGTTTTGCTCGCCTGAGCTCACCGCCACGGCGATGCGCCGATCACACCCATACACATACGCATGTTGAACGACCGACCAGAACACCCACCATGCCGATCGATTTTTTTTTTCTCTCTTTTTTCCTATTTTTCTGTTTCGGTTCTATTTGAGCTCGGCCACCGACGAGTTCTCTCTCTCTAACTCTCACTCACCGCAGGCCAAACTAACCGACGACGACACACACATATACCGTCGGACCAAGCTCACACCCACCCACACAAGATTGACGACCGTTGAAGGAACACCCGGAGACATACACACACACACACACACACACAGACCGGACTAAACACATACACCTCCTGCCATCCGAACAAAACACACACACACATACACAACAGCAGCACACACAAACACTCACCGCACGACGACAATCAACAACCGACCGATACCCACACCGCTGGACGAACGACATCGCCCACTCCGTCAACGAAACACACACCCACATACTCCGATGACACTTCCACGCCACTGGATGAACAACGACACACACACACACACACACACACACACACACACACACTCCCACAGGACGAACGGACGGAAACACACACACATCGACACGATCCCCGGATGAACAACACTCTATCGACTGATCGACAACACACAACGCCAAACGGACCCTCTTCTTTTAGCTATAATCTCGAGGAAATTGGTCTTCGCGCGGGTAAAAAACTAGTTATTTTTTTATGATTCCATGGCAGTCATTTGGAGAATCTGATCTTATTAAAGATATGGTACATATATTTATATATCACTATTAATTTGGTCCACATAATTTAAGATTCTCTCAATTTAAATAGTTAAATACTTCCAATATTAGTGATTATGAATTGAGAAATATTTCATGGACTTATTTGATAAATCTAAGAGTTATATTTAAGTGGATTACCCCAGAATCGAAAAATATTGTTATATGAGGTCTATGAGTACCATGTAGAGGCATATCTTTTGAAAGTAGCTGTTGGATGACTTATTATCTGTCTATATATTTAGTTTGCGGGATTGAGATACATTATATCAAGAACATCAGTTCTAAGATTTTCTAAGAGAGATTTTTATGCTGAGATTTTCGAAAGATATTTTTGCTACGTTCTTGATCTAAAGCGTTGTTGATTTGACATCACCGACTTGTGCTATATTGTGATTCTATTTTCAATATTTGGTGTTTTCCCGATGAGATATTTCCAAGCTATTGTTCTTAATTTTGATTTCATATTATTATTATTTTCTTGGTGTTTAGATCATTAGAAAATCATTTTCAAATTTAAAAGCCTGATTTTGTTTTAAAATAATTTTGTGTGTTTATCTGATTACGTGCTTTAATTTGTGCTATCCACATTATTTATTAATCAGATATTAATTTGCCTCACATTATTTCTATCAAATAGTAAATTTCGGGATATTAATCGAGTATATTTGTATTGAGGTAGTAGAGGCTCATTGTGGAAAGAAACTCATATTTTTCTGTATTTGTGAGGTGGAGTGAATTAGATACAGGTAGGCCGGTGTCTAGTAAGGGGTAACTAAGTTTCGATCTTTTTTCTGTGAAAAAGATTAGGGTTTGATCTTTGTCTTACAAAAAGGTTGGGTTATTCTTTTCCCTTGAAAAGAACTAGGTTTTGATTCTCTTTACAATTAAATTGATTTGAGTGAATTGTAAAGATTCCATCTTGACCTAGTAAAAGGATACTTGTGAGTGTAGTGAGCTTTTGATTATTCCTATAATAGAATTAGGTTAGTCTTTAGCGTAGTAAAAAGATAAGGTTATTCCTGAGCCTGGGAAAAGAAAAATTATAAAGGCTGATTCTGACCCTAGAAAAAGAATCATTGTAAGGGTTTGGCTCCTACCATTAAAGGAATCAGGAGCTTAGAAGTTGTGAATCTCCGTGGAACTCAGGGGACTAGATTAGGTAAGGCTAACTTGCTGAACCAGGATATGTCTTGGTGTGCTGCATTCTTTATTTTTATTATATTGTGTTTGGTTGTGCACCTAGTTATAAACACTTATCTGTTGCGTACCTATTGCTGTTCAAGACACAATTTTCTTCGAAGGGGAACATGTTATTAACGATGATCATGTCTCTATACCTATCGCTATTCAAGACATTGTTTTGACTTTGGATAATGACTTTCAGGCTCAGGCTCCTATTCCTGACATTGTTCTAGATCAAGACAACAATGAATTATTCCTCAAACACACAACCTATAGAACAAACTCAACAACCTCAAGAAGTGTCATCAAAGAGATTCACTAGGAAAATGAGAAGCGCAATTTCGGATGAATATATCGTCTTTCTCCAAAAATATGAGGATGGCGTTGGTTTAACAGATGATGATCCAATAAACTTTTATCAAGCCATGTGCAATTCTAACTCGCAAAAATAGATCGTTGCCATAAAGGATGAGTTGAAGTCTATGAAAGACAATGACGTTTTGGATATCATCGAGTTACCTGAAGGTGCGAAGCCATTGGTTGTAAATAAATATTTAAAACCAAGAGGGATTCAAAGGGTAACATCGAGAGATATAAAACTCGTCTAGTCGCCAAAGGCTTTACTCAAAAGAAAGACAAAGACTACAAAGAGTATTCTCTTCGGTATCTTCGAAAGACCCTTTTAGAACTATAATAATATTAGTGGCTTATTTTGATCTGGAGATACATTAGATGGATGTCAAGACTGTATTTCTCAATGGAGACATTGACGAAAAGGTCTATATGGTACATCTAGAAAACTTTATATCGGGAGATCCAAAATCTATGGTTTGTAAATTGAAAAAATCCATCTATAGTCTCAAACAGGCTTCCTGTCAATGGTATCACAAGTTTCATCAAGTCATTACTTTATACCGTTTTGAGGTGAATGTCGTTGATGACTGTGTATATCATAAGTTCAGTAGGAGTAAATATATCTTCTTGGTATTATATGTCGATGATATTTTGCTCACTAGCAGTGATATAGGTTTATTGCTCGAAACCAAGAAATTTCTTACTAAGAAATTTGAGATGAAAGATCTTGGTGACGCCTTGTTTTGTATTAGGTATCTAGATACTAAGAGATCGTTCTCAAGGTATCCTTGGATTGTCACAAAAGGGCTATATCGATAAGGTTCTGAGTAAATTCGGCATAAAAGACAGTAAACCAGGAGATACACTCATAGCTAAAGGAGACAAGTTTAGTCTCAACTAATGCCCCAACAATAACCTTGAAAGGAAAGAGATGCAAAAGATTCCTTATGCGTCGGTAGTAGGGAGTCTTGTGTATGATCAAGTATGTACGTGTCCGGATTTAGCGTTCATATTTGGAATGTTAGCAAATACTTAAGTAACCCTGGAATGGATCGTTGAAAACCAGCCAAACGGGTTATAAGGTATTTACAGAAAACAAAGGATTACATGCTCACTTATCGGAAGACAGATCATTTGGAGATCATTAGGTATTCTAGTTCCGATCAAGTTTCTAGTTGTTAAAGAGATAATTCAGAGCAAGATAGTGTCTATATAACATGTGGGAACAAACTTTGTGATTGCGGATCCGCTCATTAAAGGTTTGCCACTTAAGGTATTTCATAAGCACACTGCTCGTATGGATATGGTTTTATCTGATGATGTGTTGGTTTAGTGGGAGTTTGTGTTTGTTGAATATTCTTTTATTAGATACGTATATTTGATTTTTGTAAAATAAATTGATGGATTAAATTTTATTTACTCTGAATGTATTCTTTCTAATTATTGTTTAACATAAGGATAGAAAGATTAAGGATTGATCTCATTAAAAACTAAAGTTGGACTAGTTAGAAATAGGCATGTTTGAGCTCACATTGCATGTAATTTTCATGCTACTCATCCACATTTGATCTATGTCATTGAGTGTATTGGTATGGTGATCATCGTGGTTTAGTCACGATTGTATTGTGATATAAGCTACGGTAATTCCATTGCTAATATATGAGATGGACCAGATTATTTAAGAAAAAGTCTAAGGATAAATAGCATACGAATGCGCGCCTACAGAATTTTGTGATATAATTGTTGCTGCAATAATATGTAACACAAGTGGAAGATTGTTAGGAAATTTTATTTCCTAATCTAATTTTGGGTAACATATTATTAACACAATTATATTTGTTATTTAAATTTAATGGGTTAAAATTAAGTGATCTAATTAATTTGGGTAAACTCATAGACTACTCAAAAGAATATGGTTTAAATGAGTAGATACCAGAAACTGTTGGGATGATTAGAGGATTATGAGAACTCTAATCACACCGTATAAATAGATAATGCTAGGGTTTTGGTCCCCAATAATACCAAATCGTCTTGACGGTTCACTTCTCCTCATCTTGAAGTAAATCGCGAATCCCATTAAGAAAATTCGGAGATTTGGTTGAAGAAAACCACGTACCCACTCGATCCGTATTTTTCTCGTGATCGATTGTCACGGGATTTTGTATCAGAAGTCAATTGATTGTAATGGATCTAGGTACATAATTTATATGCACATTAGAACTCTTGATGATTTGACATGTCGATTTAAATCTATAGAGGAAAAAATCCCAACACCGTTGTCGGCGAGAGTGAGGGAGGGGGCGATGAGATCTAGGGAGAGAAGTTTTGACCTTGGGAGTGAGAGAGAGAAGTGAGAGAGTGCAGCGGGTAAGGTGGCGTTTGGCACTTTGAATTCCGGGACAATATTAATTTTTGAATTGCTAACTTCTCGTTGCACAATTATGAGTGGGTCATTTCTTGTTAATTATATCCATTTATCTTTATGTCTGTTTCGAAGGATTCTGTGATTGACCATAGTCAATCCTAATCTTGAATCATTCCCATCCACTATGACCAATTGTCCCAAAAAAGTCAATACTTTCCCCCTTTCTTTCTCTCTCTCTCTTATATATATACCCACACATGTAGGATCACAAGAACAAGAGCCTTGAAAAAGAGAAACAATGGAGGAGCAGAGAAATAAATGGATATCAGTATCCAAGTTTATGTGTTTTGCCGCCATTGTTTTTCTTGAGGTATTGCTGTCTGCCGAGGCTGCTAGAGTTCGTCATTATAAATGGGAGGTGAAGTACGAGTACAAGTCAAGAAGCTGGCGATTACCATCAACGGCGAGACGCCATTATCGTGGAGGTCAGGAACGCTCTTTGGACCGAGAATATGGCAATCCACTGGCATGGAATCCGACAGGTAATTGATTAAACCACCATTCGATAACATTTTTATTAAGTTTTTTATTTTTGTTTTTTAAAGTAGTATTTATTTTATAAATTAAAAAATGATGGTTTAAAAGCTTTTCACCCATTTTTTAAAATTATTTATGATTATTTTTGAAATTAAGAGATTACCAATAATACTAAGATATTATCTTTATACTATCATATATATATTTTATTTTTCTTTCAAATGCAAATCTTTTTGGCAATTGTTTTTTTTTTTTTTTAAATACTTCATAAATTTACATAATGATGCCTAATTTTAAGAGTTTTTTTACAAGATATTTGTATAAATGCAATTAGGTTGCACTCCCAATAGGTTTACTATATTAATTATTACAGATTGGGACACCATGGAGTGATGGGATAGTAGGGGTGACAAAGTGTCCAATTCTCCCCGGCGACACCTTCAAATACTAGTTTGTTGTCGACGGGGTAAATTTCTAATCAACAAAACTGTCATCTCATATTGTTTTAACAAAAGACCAAACATATACCTTTTGAATTCATTGGACACTTCATCGAACAATTTTATGCGCAACCCGGGACATACATGTACCATGCCCACTATGGAATACAGAGAGAATCTGGGCTTTACAGATCAATTCATGTGGCGCTTCTCGACGGAGAATTGGAGCATTTCAGCTACGACTATGATCGAAGCATCATTCTCACTGATTGGTACCACAAAAGCGCTTATGAACAAGCAGTCGGCCTCTCATCTATTCCATTTGTTTGGGTTGGGGAGCCTCAAGTAACTGAATTTTATTTGCAACCACCCCAAATTTCTAAGGACAATAATTAACCGCATTTTTTTGGCTTCAAATTGAATGATCCTTATCTAATTATGATTGTTGTCATTTTTTTTTTCCAGTCAATTTTGATACAGGGTAGAGGAAAATTCAATTGTACTTTACCAGGGTTGGCTGATAGAGCTTGTAATTCTACAAATCCTTATTGTTCTCCCTATACTCTAACAGTAATACCAAGAAAAATATACTGGTTGAGAATTGGAAATTTGGTTGTCCTATCAGCGTTGAGTTTTGAAATAGAGGTATAAATTACATTTTCAACTTTTAGATATTTTTTTTAAAGATAAAATAACAAAATATTTAAAAAGTGGATTACATACTTACATACATTGTTGGTATTTAATTATGGATTAATGCAAATTTCATTTCTAATGTTTCTTAATTTTTAGTTATTGAGGCCAACTTTTAACTTTATTATTTTTACTTCCCATTTAACAAAAAAAGTTTTTACTTCCCATTTTATAACTTAAATAGTATGGTAATTATTAAATTATAAAATTCAAACTTTTAATTATTATTAATTAGTTATGATTAATTATACCTTTGTTTTTTTTGTTTTTTTTTTAAATTATAAAACTATAAATTGAGTCTTACTCAAATTAAACCATAAAATTTTTACAAGACTGTAAGAATCATTTAAAACTTAGGAACTCGATAAAAACTATTAAGATAGTGATTGGTTTCATGGATTTGGGGATTATGAAACCAAACACGAACAAAAGTATATGTGCACTAAAAATATGTTTGGTTGGAAGGATGAAAAAAAAAATAAAAAAATAAGAGAATAATATTTTTATTCTAATTATTTTCCCTAGTGTTGTATTTTTATTTTTCTTTCATTTTCTATCCAATCAAAGATGATTTTTTTTTTTTTTCCATTTTCATTTCATTTCATTTTTTTTCATTCATTTTTCATCTAACCAAACACACCTAAAGAACGACGATAAAAAATTATTATAGCCTATACGCCTGAAGTACATAATATTGTTTGTTGCATTTACAGGGTCAAAGCATGACCGTTGTAGAAGTCGACGGACATAACGTCGAGCCAATGGTCATTAATAATCTCTACATTTACTCCGGCGAGACTTATTCAGTCTTAATAAAGGCCAATCAGAGCCCTTCCAGAAACTAATAGATGAGCGCCAAAGTCGTCACCCGAAACAGCACCACCCCAAGCGGCCTAGGCATCCTCAATTACTACCCCAACAATCCCAGAAGATCGCCTCTGACGGTTCCTCTGGTGGGTCCTGTCTGGATCGACGTGGCGTCCAGACTGGCCTAGAGTATGGCCTTCAAGGCCCTGAGAAACTTTGTCCAATACAAACCTCCTCCTCCGAAAGCCGACAGGGCAATCGTGGTCCTCAACACCCAAAATAAGGTCGACGGCTATCTCCGGTGGTCCATGAACAACGTCTCCTTCAAACTTCCCCAAATACCATTTCTGGTAGCCTTGAAAAACAATGTCCGACACGCGTTCGACCAAGGTCCTCCTCCGGAAGGGTACAATTCCGGCCACTATGACATTCACAACCCCCCGACGAACCCCAACGCCACGATCAGAAATTCCATTTACCGGCTGGGTTTCAACACGACGGTGGACGTGGTGCTGCAGAACGCCAACACGCTGACCCCAAACAACGGCGAGACCCACCCATAGCATCTACACGGCCACGATTTCAAGGTCCTGGGATACGGAACCAGAATATTCAACCCCTCTGTCGATCCCAAAAAATACAATTTGGGGAATCCGGTCCTGAAGAACACGGTGGCTGTACAGCCATACGGCTGGACGGCTCTGAGATTTCAGGCGAATAATCCTGGGGTTTGGCTTTTCCATTGCCACGTGGAATCACATTTCTTCATGGTTATGGCGGTTGTGTTTGAAGAAGGGGTCGAGAATGTGGGAGAGTTACCTTCATCTATAATGGGTTGCAGTGGTAGCAAAGGCTTCAGAATACCGTAGTTTCTTTTAGCTTAGAAGCCAAACAATGATTAATTGCACCATATGTAGGCAGCTGGGTTTTTCTCTTCAAATTTTCATAATTTTCTTTATATATTAAAAAAAAAAACCCACAACAACTGAAAATCGAAAGATTATGGAAAAAAAATTTAGAAGGAAAATAAAATAAAAAATGAAAATAAAATCATATTTGGTTGGATGGAAAATGGAAAGGAAAAAAAATAAGATAGATAAAACATAATTTTCAAGACACTTTTTTTTCCTCATAAATTTGAAAAAAAAATGGAAGGAAAATGGTTAAAGATACCAAAATTACAATTATACCCTTAATAATAGATTTTTTAATTTATTTTTGTAATATATGAAGGCAACATAGTAAATTACATTAAAGTGAATTATTTTTTCTTTTTTCATTTTTTTTCCCAACCAAACAACACTAAAAAAAATAATTTTTCTTTCACAATAAATAAAAATATTATCCTCTCATTTTCTTTTTATTTTTTCTTTTCCTTTTCTTTTTCCATCCTTCTAACCAAATATACCCTTAGTTTTTAGGGTTTAATGACTTATTTCTCTTGTCATTTTGTCCTAAATTTGATATCTCTCATATCATTTTATAAATACCAATCAATTTCCTTATAATTTTTGTCAAAGATCACTTACCTCCCCTATAAATAAAAAATTAATAAATTTTTTATTATAATGACAATTTTACCCTTACCTATTTTAAAATAATTAAATATTAAATTACATAAATAACCCTTTAAATTTATTATATATATATATATAACCCTAATAAGTTAAAAAAATTCTCCTAAGCCTTCTCTCATCCTCTCTCTCTTCCCACTCCATCCATCGCCACCGCTGAAATTTCTCTCTTTCCGTCTCTTCTTATTTTCTCCCTCTCTCGCTCGCAGATCTGTCATGCCGAACGGATTTGGTGAATGAGATCTATCGTCGGACAGATCTGGTGAACCAAAACTGGAGCACAGATCCATCCGGCGACCTGTCTAGCATGCCGTATCTGGTGCACCAGATCCGTCTGGTGCCGTATCTGCGAGAGCAAGAGGGAGTGAGTGAAGGAGAAAAAGAGAGAGAGAGAGAGAGAGAGAGAGAGAGAGAGGAGGAAGGAGGAGCTCCATGACATTTCTTTATGGTATTTCTTGATGATATTTCTTGATGTTCTTCATATCATTGAAATGTATTTCAAAAGTTGAGGATTTTGGTGGTAGCGGCAGATGGAGTGGTGGTGGTAGAAGGGGAAGATGGAAGATGAAATAATTAAATTACTTAAAAAAAATAGGGGTCAAAAGTATATTTTTGAAAATAAGAATTTTAGTGAATTTTAAGACATCATGAACCCAGGCAAGACATTGCGGCGACTGCGACGGACCCTCCGGCAAGGCATGGCGGCAACAGCGGTGAAACCTCCTACAATGCATGGCGACGACAGCGAAGGCTAAACCTAGAGCTACCATAGTCCCTATTTCTCTTTCTTAAAATGCGATGACCTCCGATAAGCCACGACGGCGCGAGCGGTGGCTAAACCTACAGCCGCCATAGATATCGATCCCATGTTTGACAACTACATCATTTTCACAACCCCAACCTTCTCACACGTCCGATCTTGGTGAGTTTGTCTAGATCTGGGTTTGATTCTGCAATATTACTTTTCTACAATTCCGATTTTAGTGATTTCATATAAATCTGATTTTGATTTTTTTTTATCTTTTTTCATTTCGCTTTTGGGATTTGAGTTTACTTCTCGCTCGGACCGTCGATACCTGCTACATCTAGGACCGCCTAAGATATCGATCCCGTGGCCTTGATTTGGTACATAGGAAAAAGTAAATGGTCTTACTTTTTGCTTCCTAGTTCCATATTTGGTTGCTGTTCTTACAGAATATGGTATGGTCTCTCTCTCTCTCTCTCTCTCTCTCTCTACTTTCTCTCTGATAAATTATTATGCTCAAAATCAAATTTTCTTTGGTGAGTCTCTATTATATGTCATATTTGATAACTATTAATGGTTCTCTTCTTGTCGTTGTTATTTACTTTGATATTAGTGTGTTTTTTATGAGTTTATTGATGATTTTATGAACCCTGAACATTTCTTGTTGATTCATGTATTCAGATGCATCAGTTTCAGATGAGTTTTGTTTTTTCTAACCGGTGTTCGTTCACATGTTAATTTTGTATATTTTCTGCTAACTCTGAGGGATTTGAGAACTAGCTGGAGCAAAAATTAAACGAGAATAATTTTTTTTAAATAAAACTACACAAATTAGACACAAATTAAAAAAAAAAAAAAAAAAAAAAAAAAGAACCTGGGTTCCTAAATATGCTCAGATTTAAATTTAAGAAAATAAAATGTAAAGAAAAATAATATTAAATACTGAGTCAATAATTATTATAACTGTTCACGATGAAAAATTGTGTATTTTAGTTAAGGAAAAGTTTGGAATCCTATTGAAAAATTAATTAAATATATTTCAAATAAGGTTGGAAAAAGTGTAATTAGGTTGATGAAGACAAGTACTCTACTTTTTAAAATGCAAAAATAATTGCACACAAATTTAATAATACTATTATAAATATACTTAATAATATACACACACATATTAGGCTTTTCATCTTCCTTAACCTCTCATATGTTGCACATCTCCAATTAATTAAGGCCAACATTTCTTCTCCTTCTAATTACTTCAATTCTTCCACATTCCATTCTTCCAATTTACTTAACCTTTACAATTTATTCTATAAATATGAAGAAAAATGGAGCTCAAGTTCCTCAAATTCACAAACACAATATTTCGCTGCTTCTTTAGAATTTTACTTTGACCCTAAGTGTCAATTCAGTACACCGGATTCTTTGGATTTGTCTCATTCAATTATAAGTTTGTGTATATGCAATTACTGTTGAAAAAATTCTGAAATGTCAATTTGTCCCTTTGCTTTTATTCTCACAATTTTTTGGTCTTCTCTTTTTATTAGGTGGAACACCTAAACGCCAACCACGTGTTGTGCGGTTGAAGCTAGCTTTTTCTCTCTTTATCACTGGGGTTATACAACATCTATTTCTCTACAATTTTCAGAAGAAAAAAACTCAGGTGCACCGCTCCTTCATTATTTGTAAATGATTTGCTTGTTTGTGTATTTTTTTCTATTATCCTCATTGCTTTTGGTATGTTTCTTGTGTGGAGAATGATGAAATGAAAAATAAAGAAAACAAATATACTTTAAAAAATTATTTATGATGGAGAAAAATAAGAGGAAAAGAAAATAAGAAAATGAATGCAGAAAATTAAGATTTATGTCACCATACAAAAAATAAACAAAATAAAAAATGATTAACATACTAAAATTCATTTTCTAAAATATTAGCACCCACCCTCCCTCTCTCGCTAATATCTCTAAAATTTCACTTGACTATGGTAAAAAATATTAATTATTTACTAATTAATTAATTAATAAAAGTGATGATATAAATTAATTGGTTATACACACTTTTTACCTTTTAAATACATAACTTTTTCCCAAAATTAAGAATATTTTTAGGACTAAAAAACGTTTCAATCTTTTATTTTCTTAAAAAGAACACTAATCTCCTTATTATAAATAAAAAAAACTTTTCACTTTTTTAAAAGATAATGTAAAAAAATTTAAGAGTAAAACATATATATATATTTTTTTTAAAAAAGGAGCCTTAAGTGTAAGGATATTAAGGATGAAGATATATTTAAATAAAATTGATTGTTATATATGTAAAGTTTATTTATTTATAAATTGTTAACTATACAAATATCATTCTAATTTACTTTTAGGTAAGAAAGGTAAAGAGATTAAGGATGAAAAAATATTTTTTTTAAAAAAAATCGATAGATATTTTATGTATTTTAAATTTACATAAAAACTTTTCACCCCATATTTAAAAAAAATATATATATATATAGATATTTATGTATTTTGAGTTTAATTATTTATAAATTGTTAACCTTAGAATTGTCGCTACAATTTACTTTTAAGTAAGATACTTTCTCCAATCTAAGATTTAACTCTGATTATGATAAAATATATTAGTTATTTACCAATTATTTAATTAATAGGAGTGATGATGTAAATTATTTGTAGAGAAAATTACCTCTAACTCCTAAAATAACTTTCCCCTTACCAATAAATACCATCTAGTTTATAATAAACTTAAAACTTTCATTCTAATAATTTTATAGACTGATTACTCACGTCCTAACTATTTTATGAACTGATTAGTCCCAAATTTAAAAAAGTTGGCAAATGCCAGATTACTAATTTGCCTTTTTCATTTCAACCCTACACCACCCTCTCTTCTTGAGTACTGACTTCGCTGTTCTCTCCACCGCCATAGTTGTATCATCCTCCATCGCCGTCGTCTATTATTCTCGTCATCTCAACCTGAAAGTGTCGTATTCTCCGTCGTCGTCGTTTTACTTCGTCATCAGCCATCGCTATCGTCGTTGTCTACACCGCCATCATCGTCGTTGTCCCACTGCGATTTGTGTAAACTCCGCCTCTCTCTCTCTCCGTCGATTTCAATTTTTCAATTTCGTTGATTTCGATTTTGATTCCATTTACATCATCGTTCTTTAGAGGACGACAATTTTGGTCTCGATTTTTTTCATCTATAATCCATTTGCATAATCGATTAAAATCGACGATTTTGATTCCATTTGTAGAATCGATTATTTCATCTAGACGACGATTTTGGTCTCGATTATTGATAGGTGTAAAATACCTATCTATTTTTAAATCGATTTTGTTAGTTTTTGAGTATTTTTATAGTTATTTTTATCATGTTTTTATTTGTTTTTATTCTTTTTGTATAAATCAGGCGTGCGGGGTAAAGGTATGAAATCAGAGCGAAAACGATCAGATCGAACCAAATACGAGTCGAAGTTACGGTGGATAAACAAGTAAGGAGGCAAAAATATGAAGGAAACTTACCGCCTAGGCGTCCAAACCTCCACCTAGGCAGTGAAGATGTTGAGAATGACAAAAGGCTACTGACAGCCCACCGCTTAGTCGAGAAATTCCTCCTCCTAGGTGGAAACCTCAGTAGAAATATTTCCAAGTCCACTGCCTACTTCTTCGCCTAGGCGGTCACCAAACCTGCCAAGTCGGTATAGGTGTTGTAACTTCAAGGCTATTTTGGACTACAATGTAATCTGATTTTGGAAACACTCAAAACATATAAGTTGTATATCTTTTTCTTAACTTTCCATAAGTTTTTTAATCACCTCAATCGGAGCTCGGATGAAGAAGTTACAGCCAAAACAAGAAAGCGTGTCACTGCTGCAGTGGTGACACCACCGCCGCAGCGGTCGAACTGCAGAAACTTTGTAACGACTCTGTATATTCACCGTCGCAGTGGTATCCTTGCACCTGTAAAGTATTTTTTATAGATTTTAGGATATTTTTGGCCCTATATCTTTCCTCCCCTCTCCATTTTCATGTAGAACACTTAGGAAAGCCATTAGGGCATATTTTTTAGGGTTTTGGAGAGTGCTAATTCAATCCTAAAGAAGAAGATAAAGGAGGAGCAATCGGATGACTGTTTTAGTGCTAAATCTTCGGATATCGGCTAAGTTTTTTCGCTTATCTCTTTGTTTTCTTCATTTTTGTAGATTGTTGAGTATGTTTAGTTTGGTTTTTGTTGTTTATATGGTTAGGGCCACGAGCTAAACATAGATTGTAATGGGGATTAACATTTTATTTATGAAAATATGATTTTGGTTAAGTTTATATTTCGTTCTTGGTTGTTCTTCATATGTTGATTGTGTGTTCCATATTGTTTGTTTAATCATGCTTAGATTTACATTTAGAGAATAAAGGGTTTGACTCTCGGAAGAGGTAACCCCGGATTCAGATTAGTATAAACAAACACAACAATCCTATAACCCGGTCGGGGTTTGGATTGTGGACAATCGATGACGTTGGGGTAAGACTAACATGACCTAAAGTTGTTAAGACGTTGAGGGGGACTTCGGCGTTGACACGAAGTCACGTATTCCCTTGTCTTACACTCGGGAGAGGTGACAGGGGAGTTTTAGAACGGAGATTGTCAATAGGGTAAAGACAACCGACAATCCAATAACCTGGGAAAGAGTTGGACTGTGTGCAATCAATGACGTTGGGAAGAGACTTACGCGGCCTAGGGTCGTTAAGACGTTGAGGGGGACTTCTTCGTTGACACAAAGTCGCGTATTCCCCTGTCTTACACTCGGGAGAGGTGGCGGAGGAGTTTACGAATCGAGATTGTTAAATAAGTCGAACGTCGTTAACGTAGATTAAAACAAAACCAAACGCATTTAAGTAAATAAAGTTAATCCCTAAGCAATCTACTCCCCAAAACTATCTCAATATTAGTATTAGTTAATTTAGTTAGTATTTTAGTATTAGTATTAATTAAATATCATTTTTTATCGCCTAGATAAAGTTAGGTTATGATAATTATAATACTCGATAGTAACGACACCAATCCTTGTGTATACGATACCCGACTTGAAAAAGTCTACTATACTAAAACTTGATTTGTACGCTTGCAGTGAAAGTGGCAGCGCTTATTTAGCGGCCACCAATTATTTCATCTAGAATCCATTTGCAGAATCGATTGAAATCGACGATTTTGACTCCATTTGCAGAATCGATTATTTCATCTAGATCTCCAGCATTAACGATGATTTGGTCTTTTTCTATCAACCATTAGTGTAAGCTCTCTCTCTCTCTCTCTCTCTCTCTCTCTCTCTCTCTCTCTCTCTATATATATATATATATATATATATATATATATATATATATATCGATTTCAATTTCATTTTTTTGATTTTTTGTTTGATTTCGATTTTGATTTTCATATGCAAAAATCGATTTTTAGGGTTTAGGGGATGAAATAATTGATGAAGTTATTTTAGTTAGATCTCCCCCATCAACATGATTTTTGGTCTCTTCCATCAACAACCACTGGAAAATTGTTAGCTTCGATTCAATTCGATCGTCTCTCGCTTTTTATTTTTGATTCTTTGTTTCGTCTTTGTCGATTGTTGATTTTTATATGGTTTGGATTTGATTGTTTGGGCAGTTTACATCCCACATGCATTTGAATTTTGATCTTTGGTAATTTTAGAAGTGTTACATTCAACACACATACTGAAACAATGGGTTCAATTGTTTGAATTTTCTAAAAAAATAATTTTTGAGAATATTAGACAGTGTTACATTCAACACGTAGACATTGTTACATTCAACACGCACTTTGAATTTTGAAAATATCAGGAAGTGTTACATTCAACACGCATATTTATTTTTTGAATATGTGACAAAATCGGACAGTGTTACATTCAACTCGCATTTTTTATTTTTTATTTTTATTTTGTCGTCGTCGATTGTTGATTTTTATCACTTTTGAGGACGAATTTTTGTTTTGTCTCTCAATTATTTTGGATTGATTAGAAGTTTAGGTCTAACCAATTCAAGTTTATGATATTTTGGATTTAAATTTGGTTGAGTCTAGTTTGGTTAAAGTTTTTGGATTGATGAGAAGATATCTTCGATGGTTTGGATTTGATAGTTCATTATATCTCATCTGTAGTTTAGGCAGTTACAACCCACACACATTTGAATTTTGATTTTTGGCAATTTTAGAAGTGTTACATTCAACACACTTATTGAAACAATGGGATTCAATTGTCTGACTTTCTAAAAAAATGATTTTTGAGAATATTAAACAGTGATACATTTAACACGTAGATAGTGTTACAATCAACACATACTTTGAAACTTTGAATTTTGAATTTTGGCAATATTAGGAAGTGTTACATTCAATAAGCGTATTGTTTTTGAATAGTTTGACAAGATCAGAGAGTGTTACATTCAACACACATAGGATTTTTGAATTATGTCAAGACTAGACACATGTTGTATTTAACACACACACTAAAAACAAATGGGCGGTTCGAAAACCCTAAAACATGTAGTATGTGGTTTGATATAAAATAAAATAAAAGGTGAGAAATGTAATTAATGTTATTGAATTTTCTAAAAAAATAATTTTTGAAAATATTAGACAGTATCACATTCAACACGTAAACAGTGTTACATTCAACACACACTTTGAAACATTGAGTTTTGATTTTTGGCAATATTAGAAAGTGTTACATTAAACAAGCATACTGTTTTTGAATAGTTTCACAAGATCAGAGTGTTACATTCAACACATATGGGGTTTTTTGAATTTTTGTCATGATTAGACAAGCGTTACATTCAACACACACACTGAAAACAAATTGGGGGGGGGGGGGTTCGGAAACCCTAAAACATGTGGTATGTGGTTTGATCTAAAATAAAATAAGGGGTGAGAAATGTAGTTAATGTTATTGAATTGTCCAAAACATTGATGTTTGAGAATATTAAACAGTGTCACATTCAACACATAGATAGTGTTACATTTAACACGCACTTTGAAATTTTAACACACACACTGAAAACAATTGGGGGGGTCAAAAAACAAGTTGTGAAGGTTTTAGAGAGGAAAATGTTAAAAAAAAAAAAAAAAAAAAAGTAAAATGTTGAAACTAACGTTAAAATAAGGGGTGAAAAATCTAATAATGCTATTTTTAATTTGAAACCCTAGCTCTATGTATCGCAAACCTTCAGCTGCACCTGTCGATCCGTCAACGATGAACGGTGAAGGACGAACAGGGACGGCGAATGGCAAAGGTGAAAGACAAGACTAACGGTAAGAATCATTCTATGCAAATCGATTTAGGGTTTAGCGATTTAATTTCCAAAGTGTTTTGATTTGATTTCTCTTGCAGGAATCGTTTAGTTTTTTAGGGACGAACGGCGACGACAACGGTGACAGCAAATAGCGAACAAAGATGGCGAAGTGAACGACGACAGCGGATCAGTGTCGGAGGAGATGCGTGGCTATGAAGCTATATTTAAGGAATTAGGCATGAAAAATTTAATGAGGGGTATTTTGGTCAGGGAAATACAATGGGAGTTATTGGTGTAAAAAAAAAAATCTTGGGTTGGATCAGTACATGGAATTGTAAAATGGGAGCTACCGGTACGCGCCCCTTAATTGTATTAAATACATGTCTTTACCATTCAATATTCTTTCTAGAAATAAGAAGAGTTTTAGGATTGAAAACATTTAAAACCTTCTATTTTCATTAAAAAAATGATAATCACCCTATTTTAAATAAATAAATTTTCACCCCTTATTTATTTTAAAAATAATATAAAATCACTTTTGATATTTTTAAAAATATTGTATTAAACAAAATTGATGAATATCAATTAATAGGAGTGATGATGTAAATTAATTGATTTAAGTACATAATTTTTTACCGTAAAATCTTTTCCAAAATTATGAATTTTTAAGGAGTGGAAAATGTTTCCAACTTTTTATTTTCTTAAAAAAACAATAACCTCCCTATTTTAAATAAATAACTTTTCATAGCCTATTTTTCAAAAAAAATAATATAAAAAATTAGGGGTTCAAAATATTTTATTTTTAAAATAGGGGTGTTAAGTGTAAAAAAGATAAAGGGTGAAAATATATTAGAACAAAATCAATGGACACTTATGTATTGTAGTAAGTTTAATTATTTATAAATGGTTAACCTTAGAATTGTCATTATAATTTTCTTTTAGGTAAGAAAGATAAAAAGGATAATAATGAAAATATATTAAAAAAAAACAAAACTGATGGCTATTTTATGTATTTTAAATTTAATTAATTTCTAATTGTTAATGGTAAAATTATCACTACAATTTAGAAAGTAAGAAATGAAATTCAAGTCTAAGATTTAAATCTGATTATTGTGAAATATATTAATTATTTACCAATTATTTAATTAATAGGAGTGATGATGTAAACTAATTGCATTAAATACATAAGTGATTACAATTTAATCTTCTTTCCAGAAATATGAAGACTTTTAGGTGTGAAAACATTTAATTTCATTAAGAAAACCTAACCACCCTATTTTAACTAAATAAAATTTTACCCCTATTTATTTTTAAAAATAATACAAAATCATTTTAGTAAAAAAATGTTATATTAAAAAAAATTGATGGATATTAATTAATAGAAGTGATAATGTAAATTAATTGATTTAAACACATAACTTTTACAACAAAATCTTTTTTTTTTCAAAAAATTTTCTTAAAAAAAAAAAAAAAAAAAAAAACAATAACCTCCCTATTTTAAATAAATTTTCATAGCCTATTTTTTTTTAAAAAAAAAAATAATATAAAAAAAATTAAGAGTTAAAAATATTTTATTTTAAAAATAGGTATGTTAGGTGTAAAAAAGATTAAGGATGAAAATATACTAAAAAAAATCGATAGATATTTATGTATTGCAGTAAGTTTAATTATTTATATATTGTTAACCTTAGAATTGTCATTATAACAAAAAGGTTAAGAATGAAAATATATTAAAAACATAACCTTCGAATTGTCATATTATAATTTACTTTTAAATAAGAAAGATAAAAAATGTTAAGAATGAAAATATATTAAAAACACAAAATCAATGGATATTTATGTATTTTAAATTTAATTAATTTCTAATTTAACGGTAAAATTGTCACTAAAATTTAGAAAGTACGAAAAAAAATCCAAGGTCTAAGATTTAACTCTGATTATGGTAAAATATATTAATTATTTACCAATTATTTAATTAATAGGAGTGATGATGTAAATTAATTGCGTTAAATACATAAGAGTTTACCATTTAATCTTCTTTCCAGAAATATGAATAGTTTTAGGAGTGATAACATTTAAAACCTTCTATTTGCATTAAGAAAACACTAACCAACCTATTTTAAATAAATAAATTTTCACCCCCTATTTATTATAAAAATAATACAAAATCATATTTGGAGTAAAAACTATTATATTTCGAAAAAAATTATATTAAAAAAATTGATGAATATTAATTAATCGGAGTGATGATGTAAATTGATTGATTGAAACATGTAACTTTTAACCACAAAATCTTTTTCTGAAAATTATGAATTTTTTAAGGAGTGGAAAATGTTTCCAACCTTTTATTTTCTTACAAAAAAAAAAAAAAAAAAAAAAACCTCCCTATTAGCCTGATGGAATACCCAAGAGGGGGGTGAATTGGGTAATTAAAAATATCAGAGAGAATATAGTTTAATAAATCAAATAATTAATTTTAATTCTAAATTAATTATTATCGTTATATCACAGTGGAATTATCAAATCAACTAGATGCACACCAAACAACAATAATAAACAAATTAAAGATTGCAGCACACCAGAAATTTATACTGGTTCACCAAATTACTCTTGGCTAATCCAGTCCTCCAAGCCCCATGGAGAGTCGTACCCACTAATACTCAAGATCCCTTTAAAGGTAAGAACCAAACTCTCATAACGATTCCTTTACAAGCTCAAAATTAACCTTTACAAAAATCATTTTCACAGATTAAAGAATAACCTCTATTTTTTACAGACTCAAGAATAACCTAATTCTTTTTAACACAAAGGCTAAAGAATCAAAACCTCACAAAACACTCCAAATATTCTTTTACCCGGTAAGGATTGAACCGTTACAAATTCACACAAATCAATTCTATTCAGGAAGAATTACTACCTCAATTTCTTTACAGGAAGAGATTGAAACCGGCTACCCTCTGATTAAATATACCCAACAGTATTTAATCTGTCACTCAACTTACCAATAAAAATTGACAAGTGATTTTTCTCACTCGGAGATTTTACCACCCCGGATAAATTAAAACTCAATTAATATCTCAAAACTAGTGATAGAAAACGTGAGATACTCAAAATCTAATTTTTAACAAAATATAAGTAGCATGTAATTTAGCAAGTAATCAGATTCAAGAAATTGTTTATAAAATATTTTCTTTAATAAAAATTAGAAATAATTTCTAAAGATCAATTTCCAAAAATTAAACAAGCAATATAATATAGAAAGTATTGGAAAAATCTTACCCGAAATCCACAGAAAAAATAATTAGAGTGCAGTTACTTCAGATCTGGCAGCAACAATGATTAACAGCCAATGATTATCTCTTAGAATAGCTCTCACAAAATCCCAGTATGACATCTCTTAGAAAAACTCAATGTGATATCTTGATCTCTTAATCTCTCTATTTTTTTATATGAAAAAAACGTAGGTCTATATATATGGAATATAAATCAACTCTCTAACAGCTATTTCTCATATGTCATGACACTTGATTGCTCTCTTAGACCCCGTATATCATTATGACTTCATTTTAGTTCAATTCACTTAATTATAACTTTTAAATCTCTCAATTAAGTCCCCCAAATATTTCTCAATCTCAATTAAATAGAATAGAAACAATTATATGTACCAAATTGAGAAATATTAAAACTTAATGAACCAAATTAATAGGAATTAAATAATATATGTAGCATATCTTAAATATCATAAAATCCCTAAAATCTCTCACAAATCTCAACAAAAAACAACTACTTTTATATATGAATTTGGAATCCTCAATATCCTGAAACCGCGTCATTAGTCGATTGACCAGTCGACCGCTCAATTCAGGATATAGCCAAGCCAAGAATTTTGTGCCCATCGGTCGACCTATCTGTCGACTTAGAGATTCAGAGAATTTCATTTCTCTTCACCAGTCGACCGCTCTGTCGACTTAGAGATTCAGAGGGTTCATTCTCAAGTATAGGTCGACATACCTGTCGACTTATGTATGTTTGATCTCTTTTTTAAACTCGTTTTTAATACATTCTCATTTACGTTTTTGCCCCTTTGACTATTTTCTTTTCTTAATTAGCTCCACTAAATACTTAACTCCAATTTTTAATCAATTATAAATATTTCTTTTTCAATTACACATAGGAGTAAATAATTTAGCTATTTAGGATCCTATTAAAAAACACACATATCATTTAAAAATCTTTTTGTGTTGTGTGTGATCTTAATTGGAATATTAAGAGTTAAAATTTAAACCTGAGTTGTTTTTTCTAGGTTCTTCAAATTCTTCAATCTCTTAATCTTTCATCATCTTTATCATCAAATCTTCATCATTTGAAACTAATGATCTGAAACACCAAAACAAACCGTTAGTCCCACAAAAAATATCAATGTTTAATTGTCCATTAAAATCTTAGAATCAACACTCCCAATTGACACGGCCCGATTTTTCGAAAGGAAATAAAATAAAAGAAATTTTTAACTTTTTTGAAAAATGAATGATGAGGGGTTTTTTTAAAGCGTCGATTTTCTCGTAAAAATACTTAAGCCAATTTTTTTTTAAAAAAAAAAAAAGAAAAGAAAAAGTCGTCACCTAGTATTGAGTTTAAATGGTGTGATAGGTCACCGAATTTTTCTTTTTAAAAACAATTTAAAAAATGGTTTAAGTAAAATTTTGACTCCAAAAAATATGGTCCGACCAGAAATTCGTTTTAAAGGATTTGGGGGTCAGTTACGCTCGGCGAAAGTGTCAGGTACCCCAAGACGCCCGTCCGAAGATGACACCTTATCCAATTAAGTCCAAACAAAATTTAAATCCAAATATTTTATTTAATTTTTTGAAATCTCTTCTTAGAAAATATTTTTTGTTTCCTTTTTTTTTAAACAAAAAAATAAGTAGAATTTTTTTTTTTTTTTTTTAATTTTCATGAAATAAAATGGATTTTTTTTTTTTTAAATGTTCTCCCCCGATATGATCTATATAAAATATTGATGATTTTATAAGAATGACCCCCGAGGGGGCTTTAATGTCTCGAATTTTAAGTTAAGACTTCTTTTGTTTTTTTTTTTTTTTTTTTTTTTTTTTTTTTTTTGCGATTTCTTCATTTGTTTGGATTTCTGTGTTTCTGATTTTTTTTTTTAGAACAATAAAAATCAATTCATTTTTTTTATTTTCCGATGAGAGAGAAGTAAATATTTCTAGAAACACAATAACAGTACATAGAAATAAAAGCGTGGAAAGGCGCAGAATAAGAAAATAAAAGCACAAAAATGCACCAAATAAAAAATATGTACAACAAAATAAAAGTGAGGAAAAGCGCAGAACATGAAATAAATATAACAAAATAAAAGCGCAAAAAGGCGCTGAATAGGAAAATAAATGCAGAAAAGTAAACCGGTTTTTAAATATTCTAGTGGAACGTCTTTTTAAGTTTTGTCTAATTTTAGATCCATTAATTAACATATCGAGGGGAGTGATATCCCTTGTAAACCTAAACTACTCAAGTAGAAGGTAAGGAAATTTTCACCTCGTTTTGTCTACTCATTAAGTTATTCACAAGCTTATATATATATATATAAAAAAAAAAAAAAAAAAAAAAAAAAAAAGATTAATTTGCAAACCCAAAATTTTGGTATAATAACGACTTATTTTTATTTTATCAAAATATTGAGGGGAGTGATCTCCCTACCAAATTATTCAAGAATTGATGAAGAAATAAAGAAAAATAAAAGAGAAATGGAAGAAAAAATAAAGAAATAGAAGTTACAAAAAAATGGCCTCCCCGAGCTCTCTCTCCAAATCCTCTAACAAGAATTTTCTAAAAAAAATCTCTCTCTAACAAAGACTTTTGTCCAAAAAAAATTCTCCTCCCTCTAATAAGAACTTTCCCAACAATTTTTTCTCCCAAATCCCCCTTTAATAAGAACTCTTCCAACAAATTTCTCTACAAATCCCCCATTAACAAATGAAAATGAGCCTCCTACTTATAGACTCCGAGAAGGGTAAAATGGAAATTATACAGAAATGTGGCTCACTATTCACACGACGGTACTGTTCACGATCACTATTTACGCATGCGGATACTATTCACGATCACGGTTCATGCATGCGGATACTATTCACGATCTCTGTCCATGCATTCGGGTGCTATTCGCGCATGTGGGGTACTATTCATGCTTCCGTTCGGTTGTCTTGATTTGTCTTTTTTTTCCAATTTGCTCCAAACTAACGCCATTTTATTTCCTTCCTTTTTTTTTTTTTTTTTTTGGTTGTATTTTGTGTTTTCTGAAATTTAAAAAAAAAGAAAAAGAAAAGAGTGAAACATAAAATTATGTTGCTAGGCGGTTAAAATATCGTGTTTACACCTATTTTAAATAATTTTTTGATGGGGTATTTTTGGGCACCTCTAAGTTAATACTCGGGACCCAGCCACGTATGACAGGGACGTATTACGGAATCCACAATGCCACGCTAAATCATACACCGACCACAACTCCTCATTGGAACCTCATTTGCATCAAGGGAGGAGTGAGGAACCCAACAGGGACGTGCCACTCTGAGCTCTACGCCGTGCCCTGAGCGGCCAATTTCAAGGACTCAGCCGTTCACCTCTACTGGCTCTCCCTTCTAGCTTATTTTTTCTCCAAGACTCCACGAATCTCCACTCTCTTCCACCAACTCACCGCCGCAAGCCTGACCTTTGCCTTCCGCGAGCTTCGCCAAATGGGCCCAAAAGTTCAAGCCCAACGATTATCTCCTAAACACCCTAGATTATCGGCTAAATACAGGGTTTTGACTAATTAACCATGTTTAGGTCTAACTAATCACCTCTAACTCCTATATATATTGGGATCTATGCAAACCCGAGGTATGCTTGAATACACTTTACATTACACGTGAGTTCATTTATTTACTTGCTATATTATTGTACATTGTCTCTCTAAGCACTAATTACTATGCCGGAGAGGTTTCACTAGGACAAATCCCGGTCTGAGCCTTTTACAGGTACACTTCCTGAGGAGTAGGACTCTGGACACAGCAGGTCAGTCCCCCCAAGACCCGGCACATCTCACCCGAAGAATTTTCAACCAACGACTCCACCTCAGCAAGATAACCCACCCGTCATCCGACTGGACCATACTCGAGATGTGTACCAGTTTTACGCACCAACAGTTTGGCATCGTCTATGGAAAACCTGCAAAAAACCTTCCCTTGATCATTACTCTCTGCTCGGCTGAGCCTGGATGATCACAAGTTCTAGTTAGACAAACAGACCCGGAATAGAAGAAATATTAGATATGTCAAGGACTCCAAGGGCACACCATCCACCTCCCACCAACAATGATAACTGCCCCTCCAGGATCAGGTAGGACCGTCAACTCTGCCACCTGGGGCTGTGGGACAGACCTCGGGAGCCGTGGAGGCATCCTAAGTTGATCTCCTTGAACTCCAAATACAAGAGTTCAAGTCCTATGTACAACTCCCCTTCGAGTGCTTACCATTTCCCCCTGTTTAGGGTGGACCAGCTCTCAGACTGCAGTGCCCAATGAGCCACCTCAAGACCGCGATATTTTTATGGCCACTCCCAATGGGCAAGAGCCCAAGGGACGCCCTCCGTCTTTCAACCCTGAGTTTGCAGGATAGAAAATGGGCCCCCTTGCAATGCTAAGATCTCGACCTCCTCCGCCACGCGAATTTGTGCAAATGGATATATCGGTGTCCCCTAATAGTCGATCTTTTCATCGACCCACCAGGTCCGACCACAGAAATTAGCATGAGCGTGAAGTTAGCTCTTATTCATCTCCTTCCCATTACCTTGCGGCCAAAGTTGCAGGCAGTTAGACACAAGAAGAGCCCTGGGTAGGAGAGACTGTGGAGCATCATCTGGCCAACATGGAAGCCTACCTCCAGGAGGTGCAAGGAGGCCGAATAGGACCAGGTGTTATTCCGGAGGTCAATTCTCCTTTTGTAGATAAGGTTCTGGAAGAAGTAGCGTCGAGGCACTTCACTCAACCCCAGATGAGTCCGTATGATGGGACGTCAAATCCTGTTGACCACCTGTCTATATTCAAGTCTCATATAGACATGCAAGTATCCTTTGTAGCTTTGCGATGCAGAGTCTTTCCCATCACCCTCACAGGTGCAGCAAAAACGTGGTTCCAGAGTTTGAGGCCAAAATCCATCTCCACTTTCAGGGAACTCGAGCAGTTGTTCCTGGCTCGTTTTAGCTGCTCTCGACGGAGGTCGAGGACTATGGCTTATATCCTTACTCTTCGGCAGGAGCCCATTGAGTCTTTCAAAAATTACGTTGAGCATTTCAATCGAGAAATAAATACGTGCGACGACCTTCCTGACACTATTACATTGAATGCCTTTATTGACAGACTCTAGCATCAGAGATTGTCCTACGACTTCTGCTCCAACCTTGCTCTCACTCTCGATCAAGCTCTAGACCGTGGGACTAGATTCCATGGTGGTGACATCCGTGCTGCGACCAGGAGATAGCGGGAAGGAGCAAACCAATCAAGGGAACCAAGGAATAGAAGTTCAAATCAAACCCAAGGCTCAAGAAGATTACAAGCAGAATGAAGATTGGGACCCCTACCCAGGGAAAGAAGACCGCTTATTTCCCCAGGGGCGTCGCCAATAAGGGTTCACCCTACTTACGGCCTCGGTGGCTATCGTCTTCGCAAAAAACGCAGGGCAAGACTTCTTCCCTCCTCTTCCGTCCCTGAGAGGAAGGCCGGTTGAGAGATTGATGACCCAATATTGTGTGTTCCACCAAGACCGAGGTCATTCCACAGAGAATTGTTTCCAACTCCCGCAGGAGATTGAAACTCTTATTCGAAGAGGCTATCTCTAAAACTACTTTCGGAGACGAAATCAGGAGTAGCCTGACGGGGATGAACCACAAGGAGAGCCCCAGGCCTAGAGAAAAAGGAGAAACTACAACTGTCCATCGCCCCAGGGGCTGAGGCTAGGGAGGATCACCAGTATGTGGATGGTGAAATCAACCACATCCACAATGGATTTAACTCCGGAGCCATACAGAGTCACTAGGGTTATACATCCGGGCACATACGATCTTGAAACATAAGAAAATGTGCCGCTCAGGCACCCGCGGAATGTTGACTAGCTGAAGTGCTGCTTCTGTAAGGATGATCCACTTTTGGGAATAACTTTCAGTTTGTACAAGGTGTTGTAGTTTTGCTTATCAAGATAAAGAATACGTTTTATGCAATGTGCCTTGTGTTTTCTCCGGTAAACGGTATTCTGACCCCCTGAGTCACACCCTGTCTTTCGGCATCGCGGATGATTCTTCTCAACGGCACTCTGCCCCCCTGAGTCGCGTCCCAGCTCCTGACGTCGTAGATAATTCTCCACAGTTACATTCCGACCCCCTAAGTCGCATCCCGACTCTCAGCGTCGCGAGTGATTTTCCACGGTTGCATTCTGACCCTCTAAGTCGTATTTTGGCTCTCGGCATCGCAAGTGATTCTCTATGGTTGCATTTCGCCCCCTAAGTCGTGGGTGATTCTCCATCCCGACTCTCGGCATTGTGAGTAACTCTCTATAAGTCTCATCTCGGCGCTCAGCGTCAAGAGTGAAAACCAGACCCTCTCTAAAAGTTAATAGTCTGTACCCGATGATAGACTAAGGTTATCCAGTAAGGCCAAACATTAATCGGGTCTGAGGGCCTGCAACCAAGTACCTCTTCCCATAAGTCGACTATAAGTCAAGCGTTCTAAAAGGGAAAGTGCTCATGGACAAACTAAATGGAGATAACCTAAAAGGGTTCTTGAATAAGTCTGACTACGGAGAACTCCCCAATGACCGGCCATGCGGACCCAACCGTCGCGTTGCGCCCCTGTGGACCGAGAGGACCAGGTACCCTGGAAAACCCTTCCGAAGTCCACGACACGATTTTCTTACAATCATCTCATGTCTCAGACTGGAGAGGTTAGTGGTCTATAGTCCTGAGCAAAGACGAGAAATTTTCAAAATTTTACAACTCTGAAAACATGATCAAGCAGAAAAGTGACTTGGCAAAAACATCAGGAGGAAGGAGTAGACTTTGAAGTACCCTGGCTATGCCGCTCAAAAGCTTACATACTCGTACGCAGAAAAATAGGAATAAGCGAAAAAAGTCTACAAAATCCTAAATCCTGAAAAAACGATGGTTCGAGCTCAGTCCTCTTCAGCCTCGTTGTGGGAGGTATCCGTGCGAGGAGAAGTGAAGTCAGTCTCTCCTTCCTCAAGGGCCCCCTCGTCAGCACTATCCACCTCAACATCCTTGTACGGGCCCCGTCTAGGGGTTTAGCCTCAGTGCCCCGTAACCGGAGCTATCAGGCTTAACGGGCACTAACCTGCCGCGCTACTCCTAGCCAGCAGGGTCCGAGTAGCGACAGGCACTGCCCTCTTGCGCTACTCCTAGCCGACAAGGTCAAATGACTACCTTCTCCAAAAACGTCGTCAAGGGGCGTCGTCCAGAAATTTCACCACATCTCCTCGGGCCAGCATCCTCTTATCCTGCTCCCCTGTCCTGTCGTGCTGCCTCAGGCCGATTGGGCGCAGATGGGGATCTATCCCAGATTCTCCCCTCAAAAGGCCGATTAGGCGCCGATGAGCACTGATTTCTACGCCAAATGGACTTCACCGGGACAAATCCTGATCTGAGCCTTCTACATGTACACTCCCTGAGGAGCAGGACACTGGACATAGCAGGTCAGTTCCCCCAAGGCCCAGCACATCTCACCCGAAGAATTTTCAACCAACGACTCCACCTTAACAAGATGACTCATTCGTCATTCGACTGGACCATACTTGAGGTGTGTACCGGTTTTACACACCAAAAATTTTTCATAGCCTATTTTTCGTAAAACAAATATAAAACAGGTAGGAGTAAAAAAAAAAATTAGCTTAAAAACAGGGGTGTTAAGTTTAAAAAATATTAAGGATTAAAATGTGTTAAAACAAAATATATTAATTGCTTTAAACACATAACTTTTTACCCCTTATTATTTTTTTAGAAAACTATGAATATTTTTAGGAGTAAAAAATGTTTCCAACTTTTTTTTTCCTTAAAAAAACCGCTAACCACCCTATTTTAAATAAATAGTTTTTCACCCTTTACTTTTTTTAAAAGTAATATAAAAAATTATGGATATTTATGTATTTTAAGTTTAGTTATTTATAAATTGTTAACTTTAGAATTGTCGTTATAATTTATTTTTAATTAAGAATTTTTGTCTAATATCTCTAAGAATTCGCTCTGATTATGTTAAAAATATATTAATTATTTATCAATTACTTAATTAATAGGAGTGATTATGTAAATTAATTACTTTAAAAACATAACTTTTTACCATTTTTTTTTTTAAATGATGTAAAAAATTTAGGAGTACAAAACGTTTTCAAACTTTTAGTTTCTTGAGAAAAACACAAACCTCCCTATTTAAATAAATAACTTTTCACCCCCTACAAAAAAAAAAAAAATACAAAAACATTTTTGGAGTTGAAAATATTTTAGTTTTGAAATAGGGTTGTTAATTGTAAAAGATTAATGTTTAAAATATATTAAAAGAAATGGATGGATATTTATTTATTTTAAGTTTTGTTATTTTTAAATTGTTAACTTTAGAATTATCACTATAATTTACTTTTAATTAAGAAATGTAAAAAATTTAACAATGAAAATACATTAAAAATCGATATCTGTTTATTTATTTCTAAATTTTAATAGTAAATTTGTCATTATAATTTACTTTTAAATAAGAAAGGAAATGTAAGGCCAAAAATACCAAATCAATTGTTTTAGAGCCATTTCGTATAATATTTTGGTCCACACACGCCTATTCATAACTTCATCCTGATTTGTTGCTATTAACAAATGGAGTAACAAAAAAATGATAAATGAATTTTTTGAACAATTTTTTTTCTTTATTTATAGTGTTTAGATACAACCACCAAATTCCAAATAAAAAAATAATTCATTAAATATTTCCAATGATGGTCCAATACAAATCCATAAAACAAATTAAATAAAAACAAATGTGGTATATTATAGGATACAACCATGGGTAAAAATTCAATAACTAAATATTTGACAATCTAAATAGCAAAACAGTAAATTAGCAACCAAAATGGTGATCAAAGATGTGGTGAGGAAGTAGCAGCAAAAATGACGAGATCAAGAGGCCCAAAAAATATAAATTAAATATAAAAATTCATATCCCAAAATTTAAGTCGACCATTAAACAACTACAATGATTTCAAATAAAAATAACATATAAGTTTATACATTTTTGTTCGTGAATAGTACGAAAAATAGTAGAGAAACGATTATTCAATTCCTTGGTTGTTATTTCTTAAAAGTTCTAATATTTAATCTCTTAATTATGTATCCTAATTATAATAACAAATTATTTTCCATTAAATTAAAAGAATTTGATTTTCTTGATTTTATATCACTAATCATATTAACAAATTGATCATTTACAAATATATAATCTTAATATTATACTCCGGTTTTTCTATCCGAAAAAATTAAATTGTCGCACTCAATTAAGAAAACATGTTTCGTTAGATTAAGAAAAAAAATTGTAATGACATTTAGGTGGCGTTTGGTAACCCTTTTTGTTCCCACCAGTAGTGGGATAAGAATAAGATGAGATGAGATGAGAATTTTGTTTCCTTCTTGGGAGTAGAATCGCGTTTGGTAACGATAATTTTTTTTTTGGAACAGAATTGCGTTTGGTAACGATTTTATCTTAAAACCATCTTTTTCTTTTTTTGAGAATTTTTTTTTTTGTGTTTGGCCAGACGGCGGCGGCTGCCGGACGGTAGATGGCCGCAATGCCGGAGTGACTGGCGACGGTTGCCAGAGATGGCCGGCGGTGGCGACAGTGGCTGGCAGCAGCGGATGACAGTCGATCGGCGAATGAAAAGTGATAGTGGTTTTGGGAATTGGATGAGAATAATGAGAAACAATTTTTTTTTGTTTCTCATTTCTTAAGAAAAAAGTAGGCACAATTCTCAAATGGAAATAGAATGGGAACGGGAACAAAAATTACCAAACACTATTCTCAAACAGAAATCCCAAAAATCTGAGAATAGGATGAAAATTTCTGAAATTGAAACGGTTACCAAACAGGGCCTTAGTCTTCTCACTGTCTACCTTTACCATGATAATGTTATTTATAAAATAATACCCAATTCCTTAGGTGGTTATTTTTTAAAAGTTCTATTTCTTAATCCTTTTATTACCTATACTAAGTATAACAAAAAATTGTTTCTCATTAAATTAAAAACATTTCACCGATCAAATTAAAAAAATTTGATCATTTGAGAATATATAATATTAATATTACTTTACATTCTTCCTATACTGAAAAATAACATTTTGGCATTCTTTGCCCTTTATTTGTTAAAATTATTCAACTAACTTACCCATCTCATTTTAAAATAAATTCACTACACTAAAACAACTTAAACTTATATGTATCCCGCAACGCAGTTCAACATATGTTCATGATTCATGGATTGCCCTGTTTGTGCTCGCTCTTTTCGCCGTGTCGTACGATGCCATCACCGCTTATTTTCTAACCTACTAAATGAGCATGACCAACTTGACCAATCCCATTGTTTGCTATCTAGAGCAGCGAGAATTCGACGTAGTATGAAAATGGCAATCAAAAGTAATGTTCATGTGTGCCACAGCATATGGCAAACACGAGTTCGAACACATTTTTGCTTTGTTGCTTCTATCTATAGAGTTCCTGGTCATACTCTTGTTTAAACCCAAGCTTCAAATGCCAATATGTAATTATTTTTCCAACACGTATTTCCCTACAAAATAATATAACTATATGTTAAAACAAAACTCTTTATAACTTATTACCGTTCATATAAATACAACAAGTCATGTTATTGGAAGACAAGAATCCTCAGCTCATTTTGATCCACCAGCTACTAGGCAACATGAAAACCCTTCTTATACTGCAATGAATCCATCAGTCCAAGCTTTCGCTACCAATCACTCTACTTTGTTAATGGACCAATTAAATAATAGACATTTACCACCCCAAATACAACGTCCAAGTAAGTACAGATTACAAAAATTGTTTGCCATGTATATTACTCCCAAAATTCACTTCAGATTTACTTATGTAGCCATTGTCAATCCAAGGAAGTTCACACAACCTTGGGATTTTGGCGTACCATCACATACATTTAATCATTGTAGTACACAAGTATAGTATAATGAAAAAACAATAAAATCCAAAAGGCCTAGGAACCCAAAGTTTTCTATATGTTGCTCTGAGGGTTGTGTTGTCATTCCTTTACTTAAACCCCCGTCTGAATATCTTGAACTCCTCCTAAGATATAATTGTGGACGACGCTCAACAAGATTTTGCTCGGCAATCAGGGCATATAATTGTAGTTTTTCTCTAATTTCGATCTGTGGACATATTGATAATAGCATTAACAATAGAAGATTTGTTTACGTGTTCTGAATAAACAGTCAAAACCATCATCAAATTGGTTCTTTACTCCCCGTCGAAGGTGAAAGACCAAAGTTTGCCCAACTCTATATATACGGCACTCAAAACGAGGTTCAAAATAGAATTTACTTAGTTACCGGTGATGACACACGTCATCTATTAGATGCAGAGATTGTTGTTGGATTGGTTCGTATGTTCGACCAATACAATCCTCTTATGCGAAATTTTAGAATGGCTCACAACATACTTGATGAAGCAAATATCCCTAAGCTTAGATTATAATTACATGGTACTCGAAGTACAGATGGACGCTACCATAACGTTCCCACAGCTTCTGAAGTTGCAGCTTTCATTGTTGATGACTTTGACATGGAAAATACAGAACGTGACATCATTGTCGATAATCATGTTAAAGGATTGCAACGAATAAGTGAACTTTGCCTAAGCTTCATGGCCATACAATACCCCCCTTCTTTTTTCTTATAGGGATGATGGATTCCGAATAAGTATTAAGAAACGATTGACAAATCAATCAAAACCATCCATTAGACAAAATGTCAGCATAAGAGAATATTATGCCTATCGACTCCAACAAAGACTAGAAGAAGGGAAAACCCTATTACAGGGAGGACGCCCATTTCAACAATACATTGTTGATGCATACATATGTATTGAAGAGACAAGATTAGGTTGGATTCTCCAAAACCAGCCCAAACTGTGAACTGACCTATACTCTGGTTTGATGGATTCTATAAGTCGTGACGACACAAAAGCTTCTTCAATTGGAAAACGTGTCATACTACCGTCTACATTTACTGGACGTCCATGATATATGATACAAAACTATCAATATGCTATGGAGATTTGTCAACATTTGGGTTTCCCATATCTTTTTATCACATTCATATGTAACCCAAATTGGCATGAAGTTCAACCCTTCTTATCAACTATACCTGGCCAAAAAGTTGAAGATCGACCAGATATTGTTGATCGAGTTTTCAAGATAAAGCTACATGAGTTGTTTGGCCAAATAATGGGCAATAAGTAAAGCAAATTACAAATTTCTATATCGTATTTCTTTTCCCTTTTATAAAATTTTTCATCTAAATAATAACTTACTTATTTTTCATTTTTTAAAAGTCGTCTACACAATTGAATTTCAAAATCATGGTCTACCATACGCACATAAATTGTTGTTCTTACACTCTAACAATAAGTTGCCAACAACTTATCATATTGACCAAATTATATCGGCTGAAATCCCAGAGAAAATATATGGTGAAGTCGCATACGAGGCAATAAAACAATTCATGATACATGGGCCATGTGAAACTGTAAAAATGCATTCTCCATGCATGAAACAAGGGAAATGCACAAAACACTATCCAAAATCGTTCAATAATGGTATTACAATAGACGATGAAGGATTCTCTGTATACAGCCGGAGAGGCGACGGTAGAACAATTGAAAAGAATGGCATAGCTTTAGATAATTGAAATGTAGTACCATATAATATCAATTGGCTAACTAAATATCAAGCTCATATCAATGTTGAATAGTGTAACAGATCCCGTGCAATTAAGTATCTCTACAAATATGTCACCAAAGGCAGACAGATGAGTAACGCGGCCCGATTTTTTGAAAGAAAAAGGATATTAAATAATAAATAAGAGTAAAGACATGGGGTTTTCAAAAGCGTCGGTTTTCTAAAAAAAATATTTAGGTCATTTAAAAATAAGTAGTCGCCACCTAACATTGGGTTTAAATGGTATGCTAGGTCACCGGATTTTTCAAAAACAAATTAAAAGACCTAAGTAAAAATTGATTTCAAAAAGCACGGTCAAATCAAAGATTCGTTTAAAGAGCTCGGGGGTTGGTTATGCTCGGGGAAGGTGTTAGGCATCCCAAAACGCCCGTCTGAAATTGATACCTTATATCCAATTAAGTTCAATCAATTTAGTCCGAACATTTTATTCTATTTTGATATATTTTCCTTCTTATAAAATATTTTTGGAAATATGAATGGAAAAACTAACATCTATATGAATTCTATTTTTATGCAAAAGTAACCTAAAAACTAAAGGGTTTAATTTAAATATGTCAATGCAAAATGATATGAATACGGGAATAGAATAAGGAACATTACGTGAACTAATATAATTATGCATGGCAATTATTTAATTATTTAATATAAAAATGTAAGTGGTGCACATGTCGTGAGTAAATGTGAAAAACTAACATGGATAAAAAAAAAAAAAAAAAAAAAAAAAAAAAAAACTATATGTATAAAAAGTATAAATGGTGAAAGTGTCCTAAACATTGCCGTCTAAATGATACAAGAAATAAATATGCTGCCTATTTTAAGTTTACCCGATTAATTTAAAGAAATCTCAATTTGAAATTCCCTCAAATTCTATGGATATGAAAATCGAAGGAGGTTCGCGAAAACAATTTTATTGAAATTAATATTTCCAAAACTTAAGCAGAATCCCACAAAAAGATTTACTGAGGGAAGAGATTTTCTAAAACCAGTCGTTTATGAATTTCACTCAAGTCGGGGAATGGAAACGAAGCCACAAAAAACTCTATCACAATTTATTGAATCGTCGGATTCAACTTAAGGTTCGTAAGGATTAATTCCTACAAAATAAAATTTTATTATTTTTTTTGGATTTTCATATTTTTTATTTTTTGGGGTTTTGATAACAAGAATAAAAATAAAATAAAGAAAAAAATACAGAAAAATAAGTAATAAAAATATCATTCACCTAACACTCGGGAGTTAAGTTTAAACACGAGAAACCCAACCCGGCGTTTTCATCGGATCATCGAACGACTTAGTTTTTAGTTTTTTTCTATTTATGAATTATAAAAATAAAAAATAAAAAATGCAGAAATAAAATTAAAAAAAAAAAAAAAACAGCCAGATATAGGTGTCCTCGTCTAAACACTCAAAGGTTTAGATTGAAAATGGGGAATCTCATCCCGGCGTTTTTCATCGAGTCATCAGACGAAATAAGAAGCTTACATGAATTTAACTATGGAAGTATTTCAATAAACTGAAAATGAAAAGAAAAATACACTTGTTCTAGGCCAAGAATTTCAACGCTCGAGGTTTTTCTATCTCGCAAACGGCTTCTTGAAAAAGGGTTTGGGAATCACTCTTCTAGGGGGTGGCTCTTCTCAATTTTTTGAATAAATAAACTAGGAAGAGAAGGACCATATTTACATAAAAGGATGGGGCGTGAAAAACACGGGAAAACCCTGAAAACTAGGTCTGGCTGCCCAAGTCTAATCCAAATTGGACTGGAAAATGTGGAAATTGGAAAAATTAAAGTTCTAGGGTTGAGGGGGCATGAGATTCACTCACCTACAACCGTCTTTTTTAGACTTCCACGTAGCAGTAGGCCACTAGCCCTTCTTCCTCTCCCTCTCTCACGTGCACACACACACACACATAGCAGCAGCGGGCCCACCTCTTTCTCTTTCTCTCTCTCTCTCACGACACACAGACATGCAGCAATAAGGGGGAGGCCCTACTGTTTCCCATACACACACATGGCTCACACCCACACACACAAATTTAACTAAAATAGGGGCCCACTAGTTTTCTCTCTCACACACACATGACTTACACTCACGCATATCTTTCTCTCTATTGGTGTGACAAAAAGGCGGGCCCCACCTTATTTGACCTTTATCTTTCTCTTTTCTCCTATCTCTATCTCAGTTCCTCTCTCTGCAACCTCTCGCACTGTTCTTTCTCTCATCCTCTCTTTCTCTCTCTCTCTCTCTCGACGCGCACACACACACATGGACAGAAAAGGGGAGGGGCCCCACACTCACAAGATTCTCTCTTTCTATTCTATTCTCTCTCTCTCTTTATTCTTATTTCTACTTATTCCCCTTCTTTTTTCCTCTTTCAATTTCAAACCCTTTTCCTTTATTTTAATTTTTTTTTTTTTTTTTTTTTTTTATCTATTTTCTTTATTTTTTTAAATAAAATAAAATGAAAACAAAGTTAACTACAAAATAAAGTATAAAATTTTGTTGAGTGGTCAAAATACCGTGTCTACAGCTGCCCCTCTTTGTCATGCGAGTTTTACTTGCTTGACAAAGACAAAAGACCACGTCATTTTGATCGTCCCATTTTTTGGATTTTTTAAAATATTTTTTTATTTTATTTTTGAAATTTTATAACAAAAGACGAAATTAAAAAAAAAAAAACCATTTTCAGGGCGTGATGGAAAAGGGATGTGAATAGAATATGAATGAATTGCGACCGAACTCTACAAGGGTTGCCTACATATCTCGATAGTGTCAAGAATCAGGTCACACATAGTGCAATATATGCCCAAGGTGGGGCGAGAAAAGAATGTAAAAATAAAGTGGCACCCACGGAGAGGCAATGCAAAATATAAAAATCCATCGCAGATAAGCAAATGCAAAAAATGAAAAAACCATCACAAAGAGGCAAAATGTAACATAAAATATCATACGAAGAGGCAAAATGCAAATGAAAAAACCATCATGGAGAGGTAGAACACAAAAATAAAATACCATCACGGAGAGGCGAATGCAAAAGAAAAAGTCATTACGAAAAGGCATAATGCAAAAATGAAATAACATCACGAAGAGTAGAATGCAAATGGAAAAACCATCATAGCGAGGCATAAATGCAAATAGAAAGCCATCACGGAGAGATATAATACAAAAATAAAAAACCATTACGGAGAGGCATAATACAAAAATGAAATAACATCACAGAGAGGTAGAATGCAAATGAAAATCCATCACGGAGAGGTAAAATGGAAAAATAAAATGCCATCATGGAAAGGCAGAATGCAAATGAAAAGTCATCACGGAGAGGCAAATGCAAATGTAAAGTTGTCGTGGAGAGGAATAATGTAAAATGAAAAATCATCACGGAGAGGCAAAAAATGCAAAATAAAAGGGTCATCACAGAGAGGCAAATGCAATATGAACTTCCATCACGGTGAGGCAACAAAAAAAAAAACATCATGGAGAGGCCGAATGCAACATGAAATGTCATCACAGAGAGGTAGCAAATAAAACGCCATCACGGAGAAACTGAATGCAACATGGAATGCAATCACAGATATGCAAGTGTAAAATAATGGCAAGATATAAAATGTGCCACAGCCTGTGGTTGGGGCTGCCAAGCTCAAAACTCCCTAAATGCAAAAATGGGCAAAATTTATATAATGTGCCCCAGCTTAGGGCAGGGGCAAGATGATGGACAAAGATACAAAATGTGTTATAGCCCGCAACTGGGGCTGCCACTTCAATAATCGAACCTTTCAGGGCAAACCGCATACTTGGATACTCATTTAAAGCTTTTGAATTTCAACAATAATGATTTCCAATTCGAGTCGGCGGTGGCCGCTAATTAAGCGCTGCTACTTTCACCGCAAGCGTACATATCAAGTTTTAGTATAATGGATCTTTTGGTCGAGTATCGTATCCACAGGGATTGGTTGAGATTACTATCGAGTACCGCGATTATCATAACTCGACTTTATCTAAGTGACAAAAATGGAATATAATTTAATACTAATACTAATATGGATTAATTTAATCTATACTAATACTAATATTAATATAAGATAGTTTTGAGAGAATAGGTTGTCTAGGGATTAGTTTCGTTTACAAATACGTGTTTAGTCTCGTTTTAGTTTATGTTAACGGCTTTCGACTTATCTGACAATCTCGGTATCTAAAACTCCTCCGCCACCTTTTCCAAGTGTAAGACAGGGGATATAACGCAACTTCGTGTCAATGAAGAAGTATCCCTCAACGTCTTAACGACCCTAGGTTGCGTGAGTCTTGCCCCAATCTCATTGATTGCACACAAAATCTCAGTTCGTAAACTCCTTCGCCACCTCTCCCGAGTGTAAGACGAGAGATATGACGTGACTTTGAATCAACTAAGAAGTCCCCATAAATGTCTTAATGACCCTAGGTCACGTGAGTTTCGCCCCAACATCATTGATTTCATGTGTTGTGTTTACCCTATCGACAATCTCAGTTTTAAAACTCCCTCACCACCTCTCCCGAGTATAAGAATGGAATACACAACTTCGAATCAATGAAGAAGTCTTCCTCAACATTTTAACGACCCTAGGTCGCATGAGTCTTGCCCCAACATCATAGATTGTCCACAATCCAAACCCCGACCGGGTTGTAGGATTGTGGCATTTGTTTATTCTAGTCTGAATCCGGGATTTGTCAAACCCCGTATTCTCGATATGTAAATCTAAGCAATATAAACAAATAATATGGCATACACAATCAACATAACGAAAAACAATCGCAAACAAAACACAAACTCAACTAAACAACGTTTTCATAAATTATATTAATAATCCCTATACAACCTATATTTAGCCAATGTCCATAACCATGTATACAATATAAAATGGAGTAAACATGCTTAACAACTACCAAAATGAAGAAAACAAATAGAATAAACGAGATACTTAGCCAATATCCGAATAATAACTGCTAGAACCATCAAACGATCGCTTCCCTCTTCATCCTCCACCTCGGGTTGAGAGATCTCCCTCAAAAATCCCTATTCCTACTCCAAAAATATGGCCTAAGGCCTTAGGGGCCGAAGAGGTCTAAAGAGAGAAGGAGAGAAAGGTTTAAATAGGCAAAAAAATATCTACAAAATATCTAAATTGTGTAGAGGCCTTCACCTAGGCTGTGGAATTTCCGCCTAGGTGGAGAAGTATGTCGATTAAAGGCTCGTTGAGGTTATGGAGAAAGCGGTGGCTGTGGAAAACATTCTGCTGGATTTCAGCCTAGGCGATGGGTGATTTTTGCCTAAGCCGAGGAATTTTTGCCTAGGCGGTGAGTGATTTCCGCCTAAGCCAAGGAATTTTTGCCTAAGCCGAGGGCAGTCAGCAGCAATTTGTTTTCCTCAGCATCTTCACTGCCACGGCAGTGAGCTTGTTTGCAGAATCTTGCCGTCTTGCTCATTTTTTCACCGTTCTCCGACCGTTCTCGATACGAATTGATCGTTTACGTTCCGATTTTATACCCTTTTCATCTCACACACCTGTTTTAATACAAAAAGAATAAAAATATATTAAAACATATAAAAATAACTATAAACGTACTCGAAAACTAACAAATTCGATTTAAAAATAGATAAGTAATTTACACTTATCAAATACCCCCAAACTTAAAATTTTGCTAGTCCCCGAGCAAAACACCTACACAATACAAGAAATTATAAAAACTAATTACAAAATTAAAAACTAAAAACGAAAATGTGTAAGTTTTGATTATCATCTACCGGCCAAAAGATTTTTTCCTCATCGGCACCCAATCCTATCAAGTTCAAGCATAAATCACACCATGTGATGTTCTAGAATTTCAACGTTCAAAAATAGTAAGCATCATTCTAGATCATGTTTAAGTGTGTGTGATTAAACTCAACTATGCTACTATCCATTAATTAGATGGGATTACCCCTCAATATAGTTTATGACTAAAACCTTTAAGGTATAGGGAATTCATACGCTTGACCCAAGATCTATTCTCCACTAATGTAGGCTCTGAGGTTCAAAAATATCAATAGGGGTTGGTTCGATTTTGGGAAAATGGCCAAGGGTAAATTTGAATAGAACATGGGGTTAATGTCGTTAACTTGACGTTACCCAAGGCACATCACTTGGCACTGTCATACTCGAAACCCCATAGTTTAATTAGAAACAACCCTGAACAATCTATTAAGACCAACGTACTCATTTTTCAAAAAGAAACGGAAAATAAAAACTGTATGTACACTTGATTTTTTTTTTTTTTCTTTTTTTTTTTTCAACCAACATACCCCCAAACTTATTCAATTGTTACAACTGAAAGGGAATGTGAAATAAAAATGAAAAAATACAAGTGAGTACTCAAATATCGAACCAATATAAAGTTCGCCATAACCCAACTGCTCACTTTAAGTAGCATTTGCAACTGTTAACTTGATTCTGTCTAATTTGTGTCTTCGGTTCAGCGATATAGGTTTGGAAAGAAGTTTAATCGATCATCTAGTTTTGGTTAAGTGTTCAGAATTGAAACGGTTATTAGGATTCGACAGGGTAACGAGGGATAATGATATATCAGGGTAAGTTTCAAAAGGCTCAAGCGACAAAATAACTACCTAAATCATATCTTCTAAACAACCTCGCCTAAGATTTCGCCTCGAATTTTCCCCATATAAAGTTCTAGCATCCCTATTGTCATGAAATTGATTGAAGGATAATCGGTTTAAAATCAATTAGATAGTACTATATTGAGTTTACGTGCTCGTGCATTAAGGATTCACAATAACTTTTACTAAGACGATACGTTAAGCACACAAAATCACACATGAATGAGCTTTACGCTCGACCTCAAAACAATTAGGGGACAGAGTCATGATCGGGTAAAGGCCCAGATGACGTCAAAACGCAGCACAAAACAACAACTAACCTAAACAAACTAATCCTAAACAAGCATGCAAACGATAAAAACAGTAAAATTTAACTAAAAACATAAACACATACTAAAACATACTACACATCACCACCAACTCAATACAGGTGATGTCCAAAACAAGTCGTCAATGATTCCAACGATAGTATATAGCATGATATTGAAGACGGGGGTTTAGAACATATACCTGGGAGGCAAGAGAATCTCGCCTCCGACTCAAATTAATGGAGATGGATCTAATTTATTTTAAGACTTGGGATGCCTCACAAGAGTACCTGTCGATCTAACATCTTCAAGCATCCTGTAGGAAAATAAAAACAAAACTACAAAGAAAATTATATACAAAGAAATTCCTAGATTAAAATCGAGTTATTTACTCCCAATATCAATAGTAACACTCCTTCCAATCCCCAGCAACGGCGCCAAAAACTTGGTAGCCGCTAAATAAGCGCTGCTACTTACACTCATAAGTATATGAGGCTTAAGTTTTAGTATAGTGTGATCGTTAAGATCGGGTTATCGTATCCACAGGGATTGGTGTCGTTACTATCGAATACCGCGGTTGTCGTGACCTAACTTTATCTAGCCAAAAAACAAATGTATTTATTTAATTAAACTAATACTAATATAACATAAATTAACTACATTAATATACTAATATGTTTTAAGGTGAAGAATTTCCTAGGGATTAACGTGTTTACAAATACGTGTTCAATCTCGATTTACTCACGTTTACGGTGTTTGACCTATTTAACAACCTAGGTACGTAAACTCCACCGCCACTTTTACCAAGTGTGATATGGGAGAATACATGATTTCGAGTCAACAAAAAAGTCCCCCCCCAACGTCTTAACAACCCTAGGTCACGTGAGTCTCGTCCAGCGTCATTGATTGCACACAATCTAACTCTTGACCGGGTCATTGGATCATGAGTTGTATTTACCCTATAGACAATCTCCGTTCTAAAACTCCCTCGCCACCTTTCCCGAGTGTAAGACGGGGGATATAACGCAACTTTGAGTCAACGAAGAAATCCTCCTCAATGTCTTAACGACCCTAGGTCGCCTGAGTCTTACCCCAACGTCATCGATTGTCCACAATTCAAACCCCGACCGGGTTATAGAATCATGGCGTTTGTTTACCCAAACCCAAATCCAAATCCAGGGTTTGTCAAAACCCCGTATTCTCCATTTATCTAACTAAGCATGATAAACAAACAATATGATAAATACAATCAAACTACGAAGAACAAATATAACCGCAACACCAAAATCATCCAAACTAACATATTTATAAATATATCGTTAATCCCTACTACAATCCATATTTAACTTGTGGTCATAACCATATAAACAATGAAATCAAGCTAAACATGCTCACATGATCCTAAGATAAAGAAATAAGGAAAAATAATCGAAAAACTTAGTCTCGTCCGAAGATAAACCTCTAAGAACGCTCAACGATTGATTCGCCGTCTTCTCCACTTTGGGATGTGAGTTTCACCTCCAAAACTCCTAAATATACCCTTAGATATATGCTAAGGGGCTCAAAAATTCCAGAGAGCCGGACAAAGGGGAGGAGATGGGTATTTATAGGAAAAAGATCTCAAAATATCTAATAAATATCAAGGTTGTGCAGAAGGTTTCCGCCTAGGCGAAGGAATTTTCGCCTAGGTAGAGGTAGGTTGGTTTGGCTGATCGCCTAGGCGAAGAAGTAGGCAGTGGACTAGGAAAAAAAATTCTGCTGGATTTTCGCCTAAGCGGTGGAATTTCCGCCTAGGCCGAGTGGATTTTGGCCTAGGCGGTGGAATTTTCACCTAGGCCGAGGTCAGTCAGCAGCATTTTTTCATTCTCAGCTTCTTCACCGCCTAGGCGAAGGTCTAGATGCCTAGGTGGTGGGATTCCTTCAGATTTTTGCCTCCTTGCTCATTTATCCACCGTAACTTCGTCCACTTTGGTTCGATCTCATCGTTTTCGCTCTAGTTTCCTATCTTTTTGCCCCACACATCTGATTTATATCAAAAGTAAGAAAAGTAATTAAAACATAATAAAATACTATATAAACGCTCGAAAACCAACTTAATTCGGTTTGAAAATAAGTAGGTGGATCATACCTATCAGTCGGTAAGAAAATGAAAAATCTTAGTGATGGAGGAATCCATACTCCCAACCCTTTTGAGGTCCCTTTAAGATAACACTTCTAAGACAAAGTCTTAGTCTGAAAATTGTTACCTTAGATGACTTGCAATTTCATTCCCCCTTTTTAGCTGCAATCACTTGGCTGATGGCGCTTGGATCAGAGCAGCATTGGAAGATTCTTCCGTTTGAATTTAGAAACTTCACTTTCCAACTCAGGGCTCGATATGCCTCGGGGTGATTCGATGAGACTTTTTTTTTTTTTTTTTTTTTTTACTTCTGAGATTTTTCTTTTCAACTTAGGGAGAGCCCAACATGCCTCATGAAGGTCTCCTTTGGTTGCTCGACTAGATTCTTGTCTTTTCAAATTTCTAGGTGCTTTGATGCTTGGGGTTTTAATACTCCTGCAAGCTTTGTATTTTCTCAAGTCCTGCAAAACAAATTTAGTCCAAAAAATGGGCAAATGTCAAAAATTACTAAAACGAGTACCTTCAATGCCCGATATGATTTTCTGTGAGATCTTATTTCCATTTATTCTCATTTTTTCCTTTTCCAATTTCAACCGCTTTTCCTTTATTTCAATTTTCTTTCTTTTTCTTTTTTATCTATTTTTTGTATTTTCTTGAATAAAATAAAATAAAAACAAAGTTAAATAATACAAAGTTAACTATAAAATATAGCATTGCCTGTAGGCAGTACTCATATTTGAAAATAATACCCAAGAAACTATTAGTCTGGAGGCTTCTTAAAATCTCGTTACTGTTAACGAACTGAAACGTTACTTAGATTGCCACTGCATTTCAGCCACTGAAGCATGTTGGAGAATATTAGTCTTTGATATTCATTACCACTCGCCCGATGTAGAACGATTATCCTTCCATTTACCAAATGAACACCATATCATTTTTCAAGTAAATTCTTTGTATCCAGATGCACGTCGACTTACCTATGCTAAATTTCCTACACAGTGGGTATGGAATCGAACCATCAAGAAATGGGACCAAAGAAAGTCTAGCTATATTTTTGGTCGTATCTACTATGCCCATCCTACATGTGGAGAACGATTATACTTGAGAATGCTTCTTAATGTCGTTCGTGGACCAACTTCCTTTGAAGAAATAGGCATTGTTAATGAAATATTATACCTGACTTACAAACATGCGTGCAACGCACTTGGTCTATTGGATTCTGATGATAAAAGGTATGAAGTACTTGAGGAAGCTTCATTATGGGCAAGTGCAGGTCAGGTACGACAACTATTTGTCACCATGTTAATCTTCTGCAACGTAGGCAGCCCAGAAAAACTTTGGGAAGTAAAATAGAATATCATGTTAGATAATATTCTATATACTCAAAGATGCGCATTGCAATGTCCCAACTTACAATTGTCAAACAATGCAATAAAAAACCATTACTTATTTGAAATAGAGCAATTGTTGTTGCAACATAGTAAAGAAATTGCTGACTTTCCATCCATGTCCCTAGCTAATTTTTCATCATCCCGATTATTAATAAATCGACTCATAGCTGAAGAGACATCATACAACATGGAATCGTTGCATAGGGAACATGAACATATTCATACATGCCTCAATGAAGACCAAAGGGTGATTTATAATCGTATTATGAATTGAGTAGAAAACAACACGGGTGGATTGTTTTTTGTTTATGGAATCGGTGAAACAGGCAAGACATACCTTTATCGAATAATTCTCGCTCAAGTACGAAGTACTGGAAAGATCGCCCTAGCTGTTGTATCTTCAAGAATTATTGTCTTTCTACTTACTGGAGGTTGAACAACACACTCACGGTTTTCATATTCTGATTCACATTACAGATACTCCAATGTGTAATATTAAGCTACATATAGATCTTGCTAAACTAATGTTGAGAACAGATCTTATTATCTGGGACAAAGCACCAATGACGCATATATATTGCTTTGAGGCACTATATCGAACGTTGAAAAACATTTTGCGTCATGATAATCCAGATCGTGAGGAAAAATCTTTTGGGGGCAAAGTAGTTGTTCTAAGTGGAGATTTTAGACAGATCCTGCCAGTTGTAAAAAACGGTAAATGAGAAGACATTGTAGAAGTTTTATTAATTAGCTCCTACCTATGACAAAAATGCAAAATCCATACCTTTCACACCAACATGCGATTAATAAACGGAGTTACCTCAAACAACAATACAAATGAGCTTCATTGCTTTGTTGCGTGGGTTTTGTTAGTTGGAAAACTACCACATCGCCTAACAATAGAGTTATTGTACTGAAAGACATAACTATCAAGAATGATGGGAATCCAATAACAGCTATTATTAAAGATGTCTACGCTTCCTTACACCAACAATCTACGTACCCATCTTTCTTTCAAGAAAGGGTCATTTTAGCTCCAACAAATAATGTCTTAGATTCAATCAATGATGAAATGATAACCACATTTATCAGCGAAGAACATTCTTATATGAGTGTCGATACCATTTGCAAGGTATCATCCACACCGGATCAAGAAATGTTATTCCCAGTTGAGTTTCTCAATAATCTAAAGTTTTTTGGACTACCAAGCCATGTCTTGGGTTTAAAGGTTGGCCTTCCCGTTATGCTGCTACATAACCTAAATCAGACTAAAGGCCTTTGTAATGGTACGCGTCTTATCATTACACATTTATCATCCCATATTGTTCAAGCTAAAATAATAAGCAGCACAAATATTGGTTCTAAAGTTTTCATAGCTCGCATTGTCTTGGCATCTTTAGATAGTAAATGGCCTTTCGTACATAATAGAATATAATTATCTCTTTTTGTTTGCTTTGCAATAACCATCAACAAAAGTCAGGGACAATCATTGCACCACGTAGGCATTTACCTACCAAAAACCAGTTTTCACCCATGGCTAGCTTTACATTGCCATTTCTCACGTAACGAACAAAAACAGTCTTCGAATACTCAACTCAAATGAAGAAGATTCGACTACCATCACTGTCGCAAACATCATTTACAAGGTTGTCTTCAATAACTTGATAAACATAAGCTTACACTAAGGTTTCTCTGATTGTATCAACTTTACTTATGCTAATAATTACGCACTGAAATCATTTGACCCCAATATGCAAACACTATTTCAACATAAATTATCAATAAAAGTATGCAATATATGTTATTATACAATTAACCAACTTCCAAAAATTACAAAAAAAATAAAGTACAACTTCCTGAAGGAATTAACTGAGTGTAGTGACACTTGGACAATTGTTGCTCGAGCTAGCAGAATATGGGAGGCCAAAAATTTCAAAAACAACAATGAACTCCTAAGTTTGGAGATGATCTTGATCGACGAAGAGGTAAGTGAATTTATCTTATTATTTTATAACATATTTGTAGCACTTCTATAAATGTTTTAATATTCTTCTTTATTGCAGGGGAACGACATTTACAATTACGTGCGGAAGAATTTGATCGATAAATTTCTCTCTTTGCTACAGGAAAAAAATGTTTACTTTATTATCAATTTTAAGATAACAAATGTCAATTCTAACTATAAGCCAAATTTGAATACTCAAAAAATAAATTTTCTCCTCACAACTTCAATCAGTCATTTCACCGGTGATAACATCATACTAAAGCACAAGTTCAACTTTTTAGATTACAAAAAAATTATAAGTCAAATAGATTCAATGCTACACTTAACTAGTAACAATATCCAACCATTATAAAAACATAATCACACAACTAACACCCTCTAAAAATATTTAAACTCATAATATTTGTTCTTTGTTTTCAGATGTCGTAGGAAAAGTTGTTGCATTAGGAGAATGTGAAAGTGCAAAATTTGGAGCGTCTAGCCCATCTAGACGAAATGTCGACTTATAAGTGCCTAAGTATATTTTTTAACTCTAAACCCAACAAAACAAAATTGATATTATCATATTTAAAAAAAAAAAAAAAAAAAAAACATATTACCCACTAATAATCAAACATGCTTATATTTTAAGGTTTTTACAACGGAGAAAAAATTCAAGTTACACTCTGGGAAAGTGCCGTAAATAGCTTTAATCAAAATATATTGCTGCCAAATACCAGACCATACATTATTACTCATACATCACAAGAAATTGTCCAACTATCGCCCGTAACAAAAAAAAAAAAAACAGAAGCTGCGATCAATGAAGAAAAATCGAAAGATAATTTCAGAGATCAAAGATCTAACATGGAATCCCGAAATAAAGGTTAAAATATGTCTAAAATTAAAAATGAATTTTTCACTAATTGAATACTATTATAAATAACATAATGTCAAAATTATAGGAAGTCATACGCACATGCATCGCCAGCGTCAAAGAAATTCGAACGAACTATGGTTGGTGTTACAACTCTTTCCAATGGTGCAAAAAAAAAAAGGAAAACCAAAACGGTAATTCTTTTTGGTGCAACAAATTCAACATCGAAGCAAACAATCCTATTGGCCCAATAAGCTACCCAAGAGAGGATGAATTAGATAATTATAAAAATTTAAACAATTAAATCTTTCAACACTTAATAATCAAATAATCATTTTTTTCTAAATCAATTATTATCTTCGTTACACAGCGGATAAATGTTTATATTCTAAGTGCACATCCAAACAGAATATAATAAAAATAATAACAATACAGCACACCAAGATATATCTTGATTCAGTGAGTTAGCTTTGCCTAATCCAATCCCACGAGCTCCATGGAGATTCGTAACCACTAAACCCTTTGATCCCTTTACCAGGTAGGAACCAAACCCTTATAATTTTCCTTTTTCTAGGTTAAGGAAGAACCTTATCTTTTTATCATATTAAAGACTAACCTAATTCTATTATAGGAAGAATCAACACCAAATCCTTTTATAGGCTAAAGATCAAACTTAATCATTTTAACAAGCTAAAGATCAAACCTCACAACTTTCACAAGTATCATTTTTCACAGGTAAGGATGAAACTTTCACAATTCACTCAATTAAATTCAAGGAGAATCAAGACCTACTTCTTTTTAAGGGAAAAAAATAATCTAACATTTTTATGCTTAGGACAAAGATCAAACCCTAATATTTTTACCAAAAAAAATTGAAACCTAGCTACCCTGACCAGACACCAGCCCAACCGCGTCTAATCCACTCAAACTCACAAATATAGAAAAATATGAGTTTCTTCTCACAAAGAGTTTCTACTACCTCAATACAAATAAACTCAATTAATATCTCAAAATTTACTACGTCATAGATACAATGTGAGAAAATTAATATTTGATTATAAATAAGTGTGTGTAGCATAAATTAAAACACGTAATCAGATAATCACACAAAATCGTTTTAAAAAGATTTGTCAAACTTTTAGATTTGAAAACGATTTTCTAACGATCTTATAAATCAAGAAAATATAATAATATGAAATTACAATTAAGAATAATAACTTGGAAAGATCTCACCGGGATAACACCGAAGAATGTAAACAGAATCGTAAGATAGCACAAGTCGGTGACGCCAAATCAATTAACGTTTTACATCAAGAACTTTACACAACATCTCTCTTGAATAATCTAAGTAAAATAATAATTCTTAGAAAAGCCTAGGAATTGATGTTTTTGATGTGTTAAACCTTAATCCCGCAGGTCTAATTATAGACCAGTATCAAGCTCTCAAACGGCTACTTTTCAAAAGATATGCCTCTAAAAGGCATTCTTAGACCCCATATAATAATACCTTTCAATTTTGGGATATTTCACTTAAAAATAACTTTCAAAACTCTCAAATAAGTCCATAAAATATTTCTCAATTGACAATCACAAAGATAGGAAGTATTTGACTATTCAAATTAAAAAAGACATTAATTATGGGGACCATATCTTCAATAAGATCAAACCCCTCAAATTTTTCCCTTGGAATCATAAAAAATTGCTAGCTTTTTACCAGAAGACCAAGATCCTCGAAATCTCAACCGAAACAGTCGGTTGACCGATCCTTGGCCTGTCAGTTAATCGATTGATACAACGTGCAAACCAGGCCAATCAAAACATCCAACAGGTTAACCGATCCCTCTTCAGTCGATTGACCAATTGGTTCAGAAAGTACACGTGCCAGACTATTAGGCCCATCGGTTGACCGATCTTTCTTGGTCGGTTGACCGATCGATACAGGATCTAGATCTTTTGCTTTGAAAATCTCACTATTTCAAACGGTTGACCGATCCCTTCTGATCAGTTAACCGATTGATGCTAGTTGGTCAATTTCTTCACCAATTTCTGCTCCAAAACTCAATGTTTGATCCAGTTAACTGATTATTTTTCTCAGTCGACTGAATTGACCCTAAACATCAACTTCAAACATGATTTTCACTTAGGTCAATTTTTATTTTTTATTTCACATAATGAGCACATATTTAATCACTAATTAGGATCCTAAAATTCAACATATCAACAAACAAAAATATAACTCATTTAATAGTGTCGTGTGTGATCCTAATTCGGGTTGAATTAAGAGTATAAGAGTATTGAGTTATTTTCACCTAATTTCTTCAAGATCTTCAACACTTTTCATTTCTTCATTGTCCATCTTTACACCCTTGATATTTTCTTCATGATACAATCAATAAATAGAATTTTTTTTCTGAAACACTCAACAAACACATTATTTTCACCAAAAATATCAATTTTTAATTGTTCATCAAAACTTCGGGATCAACAAATCTTATTCCCAGGTAAAAAATATAACATTTTCACAATATGTTTCACTTATAACATAAACTAAATGTTAATAACTAGATTGCTATTGAATAGGTACAAAGTCTAGATGAATGTAAGTGACCCAACCGGTATTACATGTCCAATTTTGCTCGATTGTGATTGTCAAATGCTTTTTGGAAAATCTGCAACAGATTTGTGCTACATTGACGTAACTATTCATCTTTAAAATTGTTAAAAATTTTAACTTTTTTATATTGGTCATCACAACCAACCAAATTATTTTCAACAGAAAATTAATCCCAAAGAAATACCGAATATGATGCGACTTATAATAGGAAAATCTTGCGTATTTTGCATTCGTATTGATGACTACAACCTAAAAGATGGATGGGAGAATTATGCAGTTCTATGCATAATACCAACAATAGAAAATATTTCAACACCAAACCAGTACCGACTCACACTGAAAGACAAAGAAATCCAAAAGCAAAGTGAAGAAAGTTCTACATCATCTCAAACCATCCATGTAAATTTTACCCATTTAACAAAATACTAATTGCTAAACAAAACCTTTACAATTTACTATACTCATGACACATTTCGTTCCACCACAAGACCCTTTGGATTCACAATATTCAGAAGATTTCAATGTTGACACAAATAATCAAGCAACTACAACAAAAAGAAGAAAATTATTTCCATTTCGTGCATCAATTCAAGAGGAGAAAGACAAAGGAACGTCACCCATCGATATTGAAGATCAAGACAATGAAAATTCAATTGCAGAGGAACACATCAAGAATTCTAATCGTACAAGTAGAAGGCTAACGTTTGATCAAATTGATTCGCCTTAAATAATTATGAAATATTGTAATGTCTCCTACATTCAATTACAACAAATAAATAATATGTGATTTCTTTTATTTTCGTACATTATTTATTACTCAAATTCATAGTCAACTTTTGAAAATTTTATTGTTTAAATGCATTTAACTCTCCAAATTTAACATATACACATGCTACTCTTTCATTAAAAATAAACAAATCAATAATTGTAATATATTTCCACTAGAACTTAAAATAACCTATTCAGTAAAAAAAAAAAAAAAAATCAAAAAAACCTTAATTAACATATTAAATAATTACAATAAAAGTATATCCAAAATGAATTTGCAGAATAAAAAAAAATAACAAAAAAATCCAAAATCCCGGGCATTGCGTGGCTAAAAAACTAGTTATATACTAAAAGTGGAGACCTATGTTTGAGAATGAATGAGGGACAAGAACAAACATTTCTATCTTTTTTCGTGAGTTCAACAAAAACATAAACTATTGCGTAGTAAAATTAATACATAATTTAATAATATATTTTAATTTAATTGTTTATTTTATTAATATATAACTTATGTAAGTTGGTCTAGACACACCTTACCGTAAAAAGAAAAAAAAAATTACACCATTAACTTTCTAATTATAGTACATTACACTTTAAAATTTATAAATCGTATTCGAGAGATCCAATTAACCAACTACCTAAAAATTCCTAATGAAATCGCTTAATTCGACCGATGAGCAACAATTTATAAACTTCCGAATACAATATATCTAATCAAATACTATATACTAAAAGCGGAGGCCTATGTTTAAGAATGAATGAGGAACAAGAACATACATTTCTCTCTCTTTTCGTGAATTTGGTAAAAACATATACTATTGCATAGTGAAATTCATAAATAATTTAGTAATATATTTAATATATTATCTTTTCAATTATAATTGAATTAATAAAATAAATCTTATGCAATAAAAAAAATTGAACTCTGTAAATAAAGAATTCAATATCCAGCGCATAGCGCTGGTATAAACTAGTTGCAATTGAAAGTTTAAGATGTGAAATGCAATTGAATATAAACTTAAGGGTATAATAATGCAATTACGCTTAATTTTTTTTTTAAAAAAAAAAAACCTTATTTTTCCCCCCTTGGGTTGTATTTCGTTCCTCTCTCTTGTACGTGTGGCTAACCATTTTATCCTTTTCTTCCCTCATTTTCTTTTTGGAAATTTTGGTTTCTGTAAATATTAAAATATATAAAAGTTTGAATCTAACCACTTTGTTATAGTTGGCTCTTTAAGAGAGAAAATAAAATATTATATTACGTGTGTTCAGTCAATATTGACATATTAATATTGTTACTACATATGTATATTGAGTCAACGAAGATTGATATTTTAATATAATATAATAAAAATAAATTTAAAATTATCTTAGATATCAATGATCGATTCTACTCTCATCAATATAAAGTTCCGCCACATTAAGGTATGTCAATCTCGAATTGATAATTATAATTGTACCAGTTAATACATAATGAATATTTATTTAAACCTTTTAGATCACAAGAAATATCGATTTTTTATTTTATAGATAGATAGATAGATAGATAGATAGATGTTTGTGAAAAAAAAAAAATAACTTCTTAAGGAGGAATATGGATAAGCACTTGAAGGTGTTTAGCACCTTTTAGAAAAGATAAGTATTAATCAATAGTATTTGATTAGATATTAAACGATTAGTTTTTTTTTTTTTTTAGTCGAGCCTAAATTTTTTGACCCAGTATCCATCCGGTCCAATGAGTTACCAAGTTTAACCAATAATCAAATTTATTTTTATATATATTGTAATAGGTCAAACTTATTCTGTTCAAATAACGTTTATGTCATTTTATTAGTTTTTAATAGTAGCTAATCGTGGAATCTTAATATTGTGAGATTACATTCAACAACTCCATAAACACCTCTATATTATTGATCGATTATGTTTCGAAAATTGAATCAAGTTTTTTTTTTTTTTTTTTTTCTTTTTTTTTTTTTTTTTTGTGTGTGTGTAAGTTATAGAGGATGAAAAATACCGATACTTTTTTCTATATATAAATTTGATGAAGAAATAGGGGTATTATTGTCCAAAATAAGTTTAACAGACTTGGCATAAAATGCCCAAAAAGTTTAGATTTTATGGGCTAAAATTTTAAAATGGTGGCAGGTTTACTGAAATCCCCTTAAAATTAAGTAAATAAATCATGTAGATGGAAAACTGTAATTTAGGGTTTGTAATAGTCAAATTTAAATTTTAATCTAAATTAAAATAAATAAACCAAATTGGCGACTCTCATACTAGTTTGTCTTAGTACGGCTGTAAGTTTAATACAGATTTAATTCAGCCTAGTCCAGTTAATAGACTGCTTTTCACAATTAGATTACTGTAAAAGTAAGATTAATTTATTAACTATTAAGATGAAAATTAGCAAAATTATTAGTTAATTTGTCCTCAATAGTCACATGATCTAATAATCTTGATCAAATATAAATTTTGGGGAGATAATATCTTAAAAGTGAAAAAAAAAAAAAAAAAATAGGGTTCAAAATATAGAAATAATTTATTTTATATATATAAAATAAATATTTAATTATGAAATCCACCGACTTTTCCTTCCATGCCTTACATTTAATTATGAAGCAAAATTTGTAATTTTCATTATCGTAATCTATAAATATTTAAAACCCATAATTATGAAATAAAATAAAATAAATGGTAGGTAGGCAAGAATTATCATAAATTTCATTGAAATGAAAATCATCTTCAATATATATACACAATAGTGTATAAACCGTGTCTGAAGGCACTGGTGTAAAAAAATAATGAGCCTAAAAAAAATTGGCATAATATTTTCTATTTATGCAATATTCTACATCTGTTTTATTAAAACATCAACAAAACTTAATATTTAAATACCATCATCAACTATAAACAACGTAATCAAAATCCAATATCTACGTAATACCACAGTTAAGCATAAGTTAAACTGAAACAAATTAAAGCAAAAAATATTTACTTTCTATTCAAATCTCATTACTTCAATTCTACATTTCGCATAAGCAACTAAATAATTAATAATTCAAAAATCAAAAATAGTTCCGTGGGAAAGGATTAAAATTTTAAAAAATCAAACAAATAAAAATAGACAAAGAATTTTGCAATTTAAAATATGAAAGAAACTTGCATTACTCTCTTTATGACTCCAGTTTTGTTTTCACCAACAAAAGTCAATTTTAACTTCTTTTATTTTAATCTATAAAAGCAAAATATATATATATAAACTTATTGGATATATGGATCAACAAAAATCAAAAAATAATACTACATAGAAAATAAACAATCGGAAACATAAGAATTATAAAACAAAAAACTAATAAAATCTATAACTAGCAATCCAAAAAAAAAAAAAAAGAATCATATGGGTTAAATGGATAATAATCACCACTTCACATCCTAAAACAAAAATAGTTGAGATATAGTTATTGCTCCTGATCCACATTACATCGCCAACTCATCAGAAATCTCGGAACAAAAATACAAAAATATGGGAACAAACACAGAAATCAGGAAATAGAAATTTGAGAACAAACATAGAACAAAAATAGAAATTTGACATTGGGGTTAGCTAATGCCTCATCTCTCTTCAACATTTCATATGCATCTCTCTCTTTCTTCTCTCTCTCACACACAGAAATGATGTCAAATTAAAAATTAGTTAAAAAACTTAAATTTTAATTATTCAAATTTCTACTCGCAAAATCTATTTTTATTGCAATTTTTTTAATATTAAAAATATATGAAAAAATATTGATTAAAAAATTGTGAGTTAACCTGAAAGATTTTTTAGTTGATCGTTGTTCGGTTTGATTTTCTTATTGGAATTTGTTTATTTAATATTCCCAGTGAGATCTTTCTGATCTATTTACTATAGATATAATTTTAAAATATGATTATCTATATTAGATCTTATTGAATATTTTTTTCTATTATCTGTTATATTATCTCTGATCAAATAATACTAAAAGTTTTAATCGGATATATACATTTTATCTGAGTATAAATATTCTGATTAATCGGTAATCGATATGGACTTGGAAATTATCTTTTATGAATTACTATAGTATTGAAAATCGTTATATGGACTCGCATGCTTAAAATTTGATATATTTGATATTAATCAAGTTAAACGATTTAATTAATTTTATCTAGATTATTTATCTACTATTGGCCCAGTGAACTACCCAAGAGGGAGATGAATTGGATAAATAAAAAATTATCAGAAAAAATACAACAAAAAAATTGAAATAATTAATTCTAATTCTAAATTAATTATTATCTTTATATCACAGCGGAAGTATAATATCAATTAGGTGCACACCAAATAATAACAAAATACATGATAAAAAATAGAAGCACGCCAGAAATTTATATTAGTTCACCAAATTACTCTTGGCTAATCTAGTCCCCTGAGCTCCACGGAGAGTTGCACCCACTAAACTCAAGATTCCTTTAAAGGTAGGAACCAACCCCTCACAAATATTCTTTTTGCAGGCTCAAGATCAACTTTTATAAATTCTTTTTCCCAAGCTCAGGAATAACCTCCACTTTTTACAGGTTCAAGAATAACCTAATTCTTTTTATACCTTAAACTAAAGAATCAAAACCTCACAACTCAAAATATCCTTTTACCCAATAGGGATTGAACCGTTATGAAATTTCTCACAAATCAATTCAATTCAGGAAGAATTACTACCTCAATCTCTTTACAGGAAGATATTGAAACCAACTACCCTTAGATTAAATATTTTCAGTAGTATTCAATCCGTCACTCAACTCACCAATTACAAATTGATAAGTGATTTTTCTCACTCGGAGTTTCTACCATCCTAGATAAATTAGAACTTAATTAATATCCCAAAACTAGTGATAGAAAAGTGAGATATTCAAAATCTAATTTAAACAAAAATAGGGTAGCACGTAATCAGATTTCTTCAAGAAATTGTGTCAAAAATAATTTTCAATAAAAAATCAAAAAATAATTTCAAATATAATTAAGCAATCAATCAATAGAAAGTAATTTAAAAAAATCTCACCCAGAATCCACCGAAAGAATAATGATAGCAATGTCGCTTTAGATCGATAGCAGCAATAATTCACAGCAAATAATTCTCAAGAATAACTCTCAGAAAAGCTCTCACAATTCTCTCAATATGATTTCTCTTAGAAAATCTTAGTATAATTCTCTTGATCTCTCTTTCTAATATAAAAAACGCAAATCTATATAAATGAGAATAAAATAAGCTCTCTAACAGCTAGTTTCCACTTGTTATGACATTTAATTGCTCTTATAGACCCCTTATAACATTAAGACTTCATCCTAGTTCAAAGCACTTAAATATAGCTTTTAAACTTCTCAATTAAGTCCCCCAAATATTTTTCAATCACAATTAAATAAGATAGAAAGAATTACATGTACCAAATTGAGACATATTCAAATTTAATGAACCAAATATATTAGGATATCATAATATATGTTGCATATCTCAAATAACATTAAATCCCTAATATATCTCGTGAATCTTAACCATAAAACAGCTAGTAACGGCTACTTTTAGAATAAAATCCGAAATTCCACAATATCCTGAAATAGTGCCACAAGTCGACTTACCAAAGATCAACGGTCGACCGCTCGATTCAGGATGTAGCCAAACCAAAAATCCACAGCCCATCGGTCGACCTATCTGTCGACCTAGAGATTCAAAGAGTTCTATTTCTGGTCACAGTTCGACCGTTCTGTCGACTTATTGATACAGAGAGTTCATAATTAAGTACAGGTCGACCTACCTGTCGACCAAGAGATACAGTGGCTTTTTCTTCTATGCTCCGGTCGACTTACTTATCGACTTATTAATGCTGGAACACTTCTCTCAATTCATTTTTAATCTATTTTCATTGACATTTTCGCCCCTTTAACCGATTTCTTTTCTCGGTTAACTCCAACTAAATTTTTAAAAACAAATTTAATTAATTATCAATATTTCTTTTTCAATTTCACATAGGAGCAAATAATTCAACTAATTAGGATCCTATCAAGAAATACACATATTTATAAAAACCATTTAAAAATATTTTTGTGTTATGTGTGATCCTAATTAGGATATTAAGAGTTAAAATTTAACCTGAGTTATTTTTCCTAAGTTCTTCAAATTCTTCAACCTCTTAATCTTTCATCATCTTTGTCATCGTCTTTTAGCATCCATTTATTACTTGTCATCATTGGAACTAATAAACTGAAACACTCAATTAAATCGTTAGTTCCACCAAAAATATCAACCTTTAATTGTTCATCAAAATCTTAGGATCAACAATCTCCCCTTTTTTTTTTATGACAATTAACTTTGATTTTTTTTTCAAAACAATAATATAACTACACTCCCCCTGAATCTGAGGACGGGTTTCATAACTCATTAAAGCATAGTAATGAAGATAAACATAAGATATTCAACGAAGCACAAACATAATGAACTCCCCCTTAAGATATTCAATAAAATTGTTGATCCTAAGATTTTGATGGACAATTAAAGGTTGATATTTTTTGTGCAACTAACGATTTGATTAAGTGTTCCAATTTATTAGTTCCTGATGATGAAGATATGTTGATAAAAATGATGAAGAATTAAGAGGTTGAAGAATTTGAAAAATTTAGGAAAAAATAACTTAGGTTAAAATTTCAACTTTTAATATCTCAATTAGGATCACACACGACACAAAAAGATTTTTAAATAATTTTTATAAATATATGTATTTATAATAGGATTCTAATTAGCTAAATTATTTGCTCCTAATTGAAAAAGAAATATTTATAATTGTTTAAAATTGAATTTAAAGTATTTAGTGGAGCTAACCAAGAAAAAAAATTGGTTAAAGGGGCAAAAATGTCAATTAGAATGAATTGAAAATGAGTTTAAAAAAGTGATCCAGCATCCATAAGTCAATAGGTAAGTCGACTGGACAACGAAGGTAAACTCTGTATATCTCTCGGTCGACAGGTAGGTCGACCTGTAATTAAGAATGAACTCTCTGTATCTATAAGTCAACAGAGCGATCGACCTGTAAAGAGAAATTGAACTCTTAGAATCTCTAAGTCAATAGATAGGTCGACCGATGGGGCATAGAATCTTTGGCTTGGCTACATCCTGAATCAAGTTGTCGACTGCTGATCTTGGTCGGTCGACTGGTGTGCCTGTTTCAAGATATTATGGAATTATGAATTTTAATCTGAAAGTAGCCGTTACTAGCCGTTTTTTTATTAGGATTCATGAGAGATTTTAGGAATTTAATCTGATTTGAGATATGCTACACATATTATATTGTCCCTATTAATTTGGTTCATCAAGTTTGAATATTTCTCAATTTGGTACATATAAGTGTTTCTATTCTATTTAATTGTGATTGAGAAATATTTAGGGGACTTAATTAAGAAGTTTAAAATCTATAATTAAGTAAATTGAACCAAAATGAAGTCTTAATGATATAAGGGGTCTAAGAGAGCAATTAAGTATCATGATAAATGGGAACTAGCCGTTAGAAAGTTGTTTTTATTCCCATATATAAATACCTGCGTTTTTTTTATATCGTTAAGAGATATTAAGAGATCAAGAGATCATATTGAGCTGTTCTAAGAGAAATCATACTAAGTTTTTGTGAGAGCTTTTCTAAGATACATTCTTGATAATCATTGTTGCTACCGAATCTGAAGTAATATTGCCCTAATTATATTTTCGGTGGATTCCGGATGAAATCTTTCTAAATTACTTTCTATATTGTATTGCTTGATTAATTTTTTGAATTTAATCTTTAGAAATTGTTTTCTAATTTTTTATTAAAAAAAATATTTTATAAATAATTTCTTGAATCTGATTACGTGCTCAATTATGTGCTACCCATTTTTTTTGTTTAAAATCAAATTTTGAGTATCTCACATTTCTATCACTAGTTTTTGGATATTAATTGAGTTTTAATTTATCTGAGGTGGTATAAGCTCCGAATGAGAAAAATTACTTGTCAATTTTTAATGGGTAAATTGAGTGATGGATTAAATATTGTTGGGAGTATTTAATCTAATGGTAGCTGGGTTTCAGTCTCTTCCTATAAAGAGATTGAGGTAGTAATTCTTCTTGAATTGAATTGATTTGTAAGTGAATTGTAACGGTTCAATCCTTACCCGGTAAAAGAATATTTGAAGTGTTCTGTGAGATTTTGATTCTTTAGCCTTTGTGTTAGAAAGAATTAGGTTATTCTTAAACCTGTAAAAAGTAGAGGTTATTCTTGAGTTCAGAAAAAATAATTTGTAAAAGCTGATTCTGAGCTAGTAAAATAATCTTTGTAAGGGTTTGGTTCTGACCTTTAAAGGGATCTTGAGTTTAGTGGGTGCGAATTTTCGTGGGGCTCAGAGGACTGGATTAGCCAAAAGTAACTTAGTGAACCAAGATATATCGGTGTGTACTGCATTGTTTATTTATTTTATTTTATCTTATGTTGTTTGGGTGTGCACCTAGAGTTTATTATACTTATCCGCTGCTATAAAGATAATAATTAATTTTTAGATAAAATTAATTGTTTGATAATTGAAGTGTTATTATTTCTCTGATATTTTTTAATTACCAAATTCATCTCCCTCTTGGGTAGCTCATTGGGCCAACAATTGGCATCGGAGCTGGTTTTAGCTCGTTTAGACTTAACATCCTAGCTAAACTGGTTACGTGCACACACTATGGATGATGTGTTTTGTGTATCCTCTTTTGATAGTGGTAAATGCATATATGATAATGTGATTTATGATTCTTGTGATTCTTGTGATAGTGATGGAGATGATGATAATGAAAATGTTCATATTGTTATGGAAAAATTACTTTCACTCACACTAGTTTTTGCTAAAGAGAGCTTAAGTTTAAAAAGAAAAATCATTTCTTTTGAAAATGGTGGAAAAAATGTCCGAAAATCTAAAATGCATTTGGATGATTATTGTGGTACGAAAGAGTTTTCGGACGTTGTTTTTTAAATTAATAATTTGCTCTCTAAAGTGAATTCTCTTGAAAATGAAAACAGAGTTTTAAAAAATAATCTTGACATGATTTCTAAGCAAATGTCAGATCTTGATTCAAAAATTGATTTACTTAAGAAAAATTTTGAAAAATCAAAATTCGACTTCAAATCTATTTCAAGAGCTTCTGAAAATTATTTTTCTAAGCAAAATAGATATGCTTCATCGTCTTATCATTCATCACATGTCAGTGATAGTTATGCTTCTATTATTAGAAATGATTTATATTTTACATCTCGTGCTTTCTATGATATATTGGATTTGAGATGTTATTATTGTAATAGGGTTTAGCATTTTAAAGTATCATATCCGTTTCAAAATCCTAAGTTTATGTCTAATAAAGACGAATCCAAAATGAAATGGATACCGAAGAAAACTATTGAAATATCTTGTGTAGAAGTACATAATGTCGGAAGTGGACCTGAAGGAACAAATAAAGAAGTTATATCAAAGCCAAAACAGGAAGTCATCAAAGATCCACAAGCGACTTATACAAAGCGAAAAGATGAACCAAATACAAAATGTGAAGTTGCAAAGAAGCCACAAGAGAAATGTGCAAAGAGAAAAGTTGTACAAAATTCAAGATGGGATATCATTAGGAAGCCACAAGCGATACGTGTAAAGGAAATCATCAATAAATCAAATAGCAAAAATCAAAGGTTGAGAGGATACGGACAAGCAAAGAAGAATTGTGCACCCAATTCAATTATCGGTATAAATAAGGTAAAGAGCAAAGTTGTCCCAAAAAATAGAAGAAGTACTCCTAACCCTCTGCATTTTAAATTCATTAAATTTATTAAAGAGAGAGGTGCCCAACTTGCCAAATAAGTAAGTTAGTGATGGTTTCTACGACCTATTTTCAATAATGTGTTTATTTGTTGTCTTAGAAATATTATATGGTGATTCTGAGAATCACATTTAGTTAACGGGTATTAATATGTCTTTATATGCTTATATCAAGTAGTGATCATGTATTTATTTTAAAGTATGTTATGTGATTTAAAAGATTAATCGAGTGTTTATGATCTCACTAAATAGTGCTAATTATTTGTTGCATGTGCATTTTAGTAAGATTATTTGTATCATGTGCTGTCATTCATGTTATTTACTTTTATACAAATAAGTTGAATTAAGTTGATTTTTTATGTATCTTGACTTATTAAAATGCATGATATTTTAATTGAGGTGTTTTAAATAATAAAGAATGATTTGGTTGATACATATTGTATTAAGTCTATTTTTGATACAAAAAAGAAGGTGCAGCCAGGTATAGCATAACAAAGCCACCAAACACGCCTATTTCTTCTTTATTAACAAGAGCTCATATGCGATCGTTTGAATATTCATAGCGCATCAATTTGTGCTTAATGTCTTAAGTTGATACTTTGTGCACATGAATATATTTATGGATATTAAGTACTTTGATGACAATATGTTCTTCTCATACGTCTCATATCTATTGATTTTTTAAATGATTAATGAAAGGATCTAGAATGATATGAGATAACATCGTTATTCTTGAAATATGTTTCTTATTCTAATGCATTAAAGATTACATGTTTCTAGATTCTATTATAAGGAAGACATTATTTGGTATCATTAGTAAGGCATGCGGATTTAACTGAAATTATATGATTTCATGCTATATTATTGAAATATTTTGATTGCCTCAGGTTCATTCTCCTAAGCATGAATTTGTTTATTTAAAATTATATATGGGGAGAAGTGTTCGAAAGAGAGGCAATATTATGTTATGCTTAAATTGAAAAAGATGATATTGAAGATTTGGATAGTTTCAATTAGCTTGTTGATATACTCACTAAATCTCTAGCGAAAAATTAAAGTTCATGATATTTGCCAAGAGTAGTGATGTTTTTTGTTCCCCCTTTCCCAATTTTTTGAGATGACAAAGGGGGAGAATTAATTGATGTTTTGTTGAATATATTAAGGGGGAGTTTATTGTATATTGAAATTTGTTCTTATTGCAATTTATTCTTTAATTGAAAATCTTTTTATTATCTTCATTACTTTGCTTTAATGAGTTAAAGAATCCATCCTCGGAATTAGGGGGAGTGTGGTTACATTATTCTTTTGAAGAAAATATCAAAGTTAATTGTCATCATAAAAAAGGGAGAGATTGTTGATTCTAAGATTTTGATGGACAATTAAAAGTTGATGTGTTTTGTGGAACTAACGGTTTGATTAAGTGTTTTAGTTTATTAGTTCCTGATGATGAAGATATGTTGATAAAGATGATGAAAAATTAAGAGGTTGAAGAATTTGAGGAACTTAGAAAAAAAACAACACAGGTTAAAATTTCAACTTTTAATATCCCAATTAGGATCACACACGACACAAAAAGATTTTTAAATAATTTTTATAAATATATATGTTTTTAATAGGATTCTAATTAGCTAAATTATTTACTCTTATGTGTAATTGAAAAAAAAAATTATAATTGGTTAAAATTGAATTTCAAATATTTAGTGGAGCTAACCAAGAAAAGAAATTGGCTAAATGTCAATTAGAATGAATTAAAAACGAGTTTAAAAAAGTGATCCAACATCCATAAGTCGACAGGTAAGTTGACCGGACAACGAAGGAAAACTCTTTGTATCTCTCGGTTGACAGGTAGGTCGACCTGTAATTAGGAATGAATTCTCTGTATCTATAAGTCAACAGAGCGGTCGACCTGTGAAGAAAAATGGAACTTTCTGAATCTCTAAGTCGACAGATAGGTCGACCGATAGGGCACAGAATCTTTGGCTTGGCTACATCCTGAATCAAGTTGTCTACTGCTGATCTTGGTCGGTCGACTGGTGTATCTGTTTCAGGATATTATGGAATTCCGGATTTCAATCTGAAAGTAGCCGTTACTAGCCGTTTTTTTGTTAGGATTCATGAGATTTTAGGGATTTAATCTGATTTGAGATATGCTACACATATTATGTTATCCCAATTAATTTAGTTCATTAAGTTTGAATATTTCTCAATTTGGTACATATAAGTGTTTCTATTCTATTTAATTGTGATTGAGAAATATTTGGGAGACTTAATTGAGAAGTTTAAAAGCTACAATTAAGTGAATTGAACCAAAATGAATTCTTAATGATATAAGAGGTCTAAGAGAGCAATTAAGTATCATGATAAATGGGAACTAGTCGTTAGAGAGTTGTTTTTATTCTCATATATAAAGACCTGCGTTTTTTTATATCATTAAGAGAGATTAAGAGATCATATTGAACTGTTCTAAAAGAAATCATACTGAGTATTTGTGAGAACTTTTCTAAGAGACATTCTTGATAATCATTACTGCTACCGAATTTAAATTAACATCGCTCTAATTATTTTTTCAGTAGATTCCGGGTGAAATATTTCCAAATTACTTTCTATATTGTATTGCTTGATTAATTTTTAGAATTTGATCTTTAGAAATTATTTTCTGATTTTTTATTGAAAAAAAATATTTTATAAATAATTTCTTGAATCTGATTACGTACTCAATTACGTGCTATTTATTTTTTTGTTTAAAATCAGATTTTGAGTATCTCACATTTATATCACCAGTTTTGAGATATTAATTGAGTTTTAATTTATCTGAGGTGGTAGAAGTTCCGAGTGAGAAAAATCACTTGTGTAACGGTAACTAATAACTTCAACTATTACAAATTAATTATATGTTCAGCTGAAATTATTGTCACCGCTTTATTATAAAATACTCAAATAAATTTCTAGTGCCGGCTAATTTAATAATAACATTTAAGTTTGTAATTTAATATACAATTACAACGATAATTATAATTACCAACTTAATTATCCAATTGCCAAAGCTTCAAAAATCATAATAATAAATTTATTATCCTTAATATCATAACAATGATTCCATTTCCAATGCTGCAGTTGACAGGGTTTCTCCTATAGAGAATTCTACCTAATTAGTTCACCTTTTATAATTAAATTACTATTATTATTATTTCCGCCGAATAACCAATATTTTATTCTATAAATCCAATATATTTTATCAACTAGGGCGATATTTTTAATTTATATTTCACAAATCCGTCAAATTAATAAATATAACTATTAATACTTTAAATAGAAATTCCACTACAATTTTACTTATCGACGACGATAATTTTACTAAATAATCCATATTTTAATTAATAGAAATCTGATAAATTTTACAATGCAACGGTGTTAATTATAATAGTCAATTTCACCGATTACAACAGTAAATAATATATAATTACAATTTTTATAAATAGAAATTCTACTCCCGGCGCCGATTCGTCCTCATTGGCCCTGCAATCAAAATTGTGGGGTTGTGAGCCAATGCTCAGTAGAACTCCAACCCCTCTAGTACGTGCATTTAATTAATACGACACATAAAACACATTGGCATACTTTTCGCATATTTTTCACATTGTCCAAATTAATTCATATGATTTAACATGTAAAATTCCACAACAATTTACCATAAATCACACAATGAGAAAATTAAATGCATATATTAAAAGAGTTAGGAATTCTACCTGTTTTGAATCTTCCGCAGGCCACGAGATGGATTTTTGGTTTTTATTTGAGTTGTTTGTGTATTTTTATTTTTTTTCCCTTTTTTTTCCTTTTTTCTTCTTTCTTTTTCTTTTTTTCTTTCTTTTTTTTCTTTTCTTTTTTTCTTCTTCTTTGGTTTTCTGGGTTTTGCTCCCCAGAGCTCACCGTCGCGGCGACGTGCAGATCACACACACGCACGGCAGCGACAGCAACGGTCGACCCCCCTCACTCCCCTGTAATCGACAACGACACACACATACACCCATATGATCACATATCTCTCTCTCTCACACACACACAGCTATCCAACGACTGACGCACACAACCGACGACGACACACACACAATCGTCGACGTCACACACACACACACCGTCAACACTGAAAAACACACACACGCGTTCACCATCTGAACACAGCAACCCACCGACGACGACCCCATGACGACAGAACACCACACACCGTCGAACAAAAACCGGAAACACACACATACACGCCGACGAACACACACACGCCCACAATGACACACTGAATGCACATCACCGCCAACGCCGTTGATCGACAACAACGATCACACTCCCATCAGTCACCGTCGATGACTCCCACACTGCCAGACCGAACGGCGACGCCACACCTCTGATCACACCCACACGCTGGAAAACAACCGCCGAACGATAGGACAGGACACACCCACGCTGCGTTTCTATTTCTGTTTTGAATTCTCGTCGCCAACGAGCTCTCTCTCTAACTCTTCGATTTTTCTTCTTTTTAGGTTGATGATTGTGTGTGCATGGATGTGTATGTGTGTGTGTATATATATATATATATAAATGATTTCCTTCATTAGGAAGGAAGAGGATAAAAAAAAATATTTAAATTACACTAATTCTCCTCATTTTTTTTTAAATTATTAATTAAACCTGAAATCTAAAATTAATATTTTGAAAATTGCAAGTTGATCCCTAAACTTTTAAATTCAATAATAAATGACACATTCTACCTCATTGTTTTTTACATGTTCTAGAATGTAGCTAATGTTATGTGTATGCAAAAGTTAGGGTCTTACAACTTGTCAATTTTTAATTGGTAAATTGAGTGACGGATTAAATACTGTTAGGAGTATTTAATCTAAAGATAGTTGGGTTTCAGTCTCTTCCTGTAAAGAGATTGAGGTAGTAATTCTTCTTGAATTGAATTGATTTGTGAGTGAATTATAACGATTCAATCCTTACTAGGTAAAAGAATATTTGGAGTGTTCTGTGAGATTTTGATTCTTGAGTCTTTATGCTAAAAAGAATTAGGTTATTCTTGAGCCTGTAAAAAGTAGAGGTTATTCCTGAGTCTCGAAAAATAAATTTGTAAAGGTTAATTCTAAACCTATAAAATAATCTTTGTAAGGGTTTGGTTCCTACCTTTAAAGGGATTTTGAGTTTAGTAGGTGCGAATCTCTGTGGGACTCAGAAGACTGAATTAGCCAAGATTAACTTGGCGAACCAGAATATATCGGTGTGTATTGCATTGTTTATTTCTTTTATTTTATCTTGTGTTGTTTGGATGTGCACCTAGAGCTTATTACACTTATCTGCTACTATAAAGATAATAATTAATTATAGAATAAAATTAATTGTTTGATAATTGAAGTGTTATTATTTCTCTGATATTTTTTAATTATCCTATTCACCCCCCCTCTTGGGTAGCTCACTGGGCCAACAATAAAACATCAACTAATTCTCTCCATTTGGGTAGATAAAAAATTATCAAAAAAAATACTTCAAAAAATTCAAATAATTCATTTTAATCCTAAATTGATTATTATCCTCATATCACAGCGGAAATATAATATCAACTAGGTGCACACCAAATAACAAAAAAATAAATGATGAAAAATAGCAGCACACCAGAAATTTATACTAGTTCACCAAGTTATTCTTGGCTAATCTAGTCCCCCGAGCACCACGGAAAGTCGCACCCACTAAACTCAAGATTCCTTTAAAGGTAGGAACCAAACCCTCACAAAGATTTTTTTTACAGGCTCAAAATCAACTTTTACAAATTCTTTTTCCTAAACTCAGGAATAACTTCTACTTTTTACAGGCTCAAGAATAACCTAATTCTTTTTATACCTTAGGCTAAAGAATCAAAACCTCACAAACACTCCAAATATCCTTTTACCTGGTAAGGATTGAACCGTTACGAAATTGTTCACAAATCAATTCAATTCAAGAAGAATTACTACCTCAATCTCTTTACAGGAAGAAACTGAAACCAGCTGCCCTTAGATTAAATACTCCCAGTAGTATTCAATCCGTCACTCAACTCACCAATTACAAATTGATAAGTGATTTTTCTCACTCAGAACTTCTATCACCCCAGATAAATCAGAACTTAATTAATATCCCAAAACTAATGATAGAAAAGTGAAATATTCAAAATCTAATTTAAACAAAAATAGGGTATCACGTAATTGAGCATGTAATCAGATTTCTTCAAGAAATTGTTTCAAAAATAATTTTCAATAAAAAATCAAAAAATAATTTCAAAGATCAAATTCCAAATATAATTAAGCAATCAATCAATAGGAAGTAATTTGGAAAAATCTCACCCAGAATCCACCGAAAGAATAATGATAGTAATGTCGCTTCAGATCGATAACGTCAATAATTCACAGCAAATAATTCTCAAGAATGACTCTTAGAAAAATTCTCACAATTCTCTCAATATAATTTCTCTTAGAAAAGCTCACTATAATTCTCTTGATCTCTCTTTCTAATATAAAAAAACGCAGGTCTATATAAATGGGAATAAAATAAGCTCTCTAACGGCTAATTCCCACTTGTTATGACATTTAATTGCTCTTATATCATTAAGACTTCATCCTGGTTCAAATTACTTAAATATAGTTTTTAAACTTCTCAATTAAGTCTCTCAAATATTTTTCAGTAACAATTAAATAGGATAGAAAGAATTATATGTACCAAATTGAGACATATTCAAACTTAATTAACCAAATCTATAGGGATATCATAATATATGTTGCATATCTCAAATGACATTAAATCCCTAATATATCTCGTGAATCTTAACCATAAAACGGCTAGTACCGGCTACTTTTAGAATAAAATCCGAAATTCCACAATATCCTGAAACAATGTCATAAGTCGACTTACCAAAAATCATCGATCGACTGCTCGATTTAGGATGTAGCCAAGCTAAAAATCCACAGCCCATCGGTCGACCTATCTGTCAACCTAGAGATTCAGAGAGTTTCATTTCTGGTCACATGTCAACCGCTCTGTCGACTTATCGATACAAAGAAATCATATTTAAGCACAGGTCGACCTACTTGTCGACCGAGAAATACAGAGACTTTTCCTTCTATGCACCAGTTGACTTACCTGTCGACTTACTAATGTTGGAACACTTTTCTCAATTCATTTTTAATCAATTTTCATTGATATTTTTGCCCCTTTAATAAATTTCTTTTCTTAGTTAGCTCCATTAAATTCTTAAATACAATTTTAATTAATTATCAATATTTCTTTTTCAATTTCACATAGGAGAAAATAATTCAACTAATTATGATCCCATCAAAAAACACAAATATTTATAAAAATTATTTAAAAATCTTTTTGTGTCATGTGTAATTCTAACTGGGATATTAAAAGTTGAAATTTAACCTGAATTGTTTTTCTTAGGTTCTTCAAATTCTTCAACCTCTTAATCCTCCATCATCTTTGTCATCTCTTTTAGTATCCATTCATTACTTGTCATCATTGGAACCAATAAACTGAAATACTCAATTAAACCGTTACTTCCACGAAAAATATCAACCTTTAATTGTTTATCAAAATCTTAAGATCAACAGTCTACGTGCTCACATTGATTAAACCCAGATAAATTGACACAAGAATATAAATTTGATTATTTGAATATTGTGTGCTTGCACTGATATGTTTTCACAGAAAATCTAAATAATATAAAATCTATTAAATATTTTGAAGGGTTTATATCACTTACATCCCCTATCATTTTGCCTAAATCTGCAAACCTCTTTCGTCATTTTAAAACTACCAATCACCCCATTTAACCAATTGTTTCTTATAAAAAGACATGAATGCATTTCTCTTATTCAAAAAAATAAATTCTTTTATTTTTTATAAAAATTCACTAACACCCATATTTTTTAAAATGTATTTTTTATTCTTAATTTTTTAAATAATTGCATTTATCCCCCCACCCCACCCATCCTATCCATCGCTAAGCCCCCCACCAGAATCTTTTTTGTCTCATTCTTCCACTTTCTTCTTCCTTCTTCTCCTCTTCTTCCCTACTCCTCCTCCTCCTCCTATCTCTCTCTCTCTCTCTCCAAATCTGTCGTGACAATGGATCTGTAGATCCGTCGCCACGACAGATATGTGACGACATGAACGACACATTCATTAGAGACCTTACTGACTCCTCCACTAGACACCAGTAAAACCCATGGCTCCTGTCTATGGCATCGTAAAGAATTCTCGCCTTCTGTATGTTCTTCTCCTCTGCTGCCAAAACACCATGCGCAAGAAGATCCTCGAACACCAATTTGATATGTAGATCTCGAAACACGACGGCGTGTTGTAGAAAGAATTGTTGTCGGCATGGATCTTGTAACTAGAATCACCAAAGTGGCAGGTTGGGTGTTCACGCCGTGGATTGTTTCGTTGGTGCAAATTTGCAAATACCTAGCATGTGGATTCTATTCCAAAGAATCAACGTTTGAAATATGGGTGTAATTATTGGATTTTTGGGACCAAATCATCAACGGCGTGTTGCAGAGAAAATTGTTGTCGGCGTGGATCTTGTAATCTAGCATCACCAAAGTGGCAGGTTAGATGTTCATGCCGCGGATTGTTTCATTGGCGCAAATATGCAAATACCTGGCATGCGGATTCTATTCCAAAGAATCAAAGTTTGAAATCTGTGTGTACTTGTTGTATTTTTGGGACCAAATCATCGACATACAACAGTATTTTCCAAATCAAAGCCTCTTCTCCTCCTTCCATTTTCTTATTCTTTTCCCTCATTATTCTTCATCTTGCTCCCTTTCTCTATCTACAATATGGCACTAATCTGTGCACCAAAGCACAGATCCAAGCTCGCTCTATGCTCCGATGCACAGATCTGCCGAAGCATAGACCCAAGGGCTGGATATGTGCGTTAATTAATTTTTTTAAAATAGGGGGATGTTATGTTAAGTAGGAAAGGAGGAAAATATATTTAAAAAATTAAAAGGATATTTATGTGTTTTTATTTTTGTTGGTGCATAAAACTGGTACACACCTCGAGTATGGTCCAGTCGGATGACAGGTGGATCCTCTTGCTGAGGTGGAGTCGTCGATTGAAAAGTCCTCGAGCGAACTGTTCTGGGTCCTGGGAGGACTGACCTACTGTATCTAGAGTCCTGCTCCTCAGGGAGTATACCTGCAGAAGGCTCAGACCGGGGTTTATCCCGGTGAAGCCCCTCCGGTGTGGTAATCAATGCTCAGAGAGAAAAGGTACAGAATATAGTAAGGAAACAAATGAACTCGCACGTAATGTAAGTCATTCAAGCGTACCTCGGGCTTACATAGCCCCCGATATATATAGGCGTTGGAGATGATTAGCCAGGCCTAAACACAATTAATTAGTCGAAACCCTGTGTTTAGCCGATAATCTAGGGCGTTTAGGAGATAGTCGTTGGGCTTGGGATTTTGGGCCCATTTGGCGAAGCCCGCGGGCCTTTGTTAAGCCTGCGGCAGTGAGCTGGTGGAAGAGAGCGGAGATCCGTGGAGTCCTGAAGAAGAAATAAGGTGAAAAGGAGAACCGGTCAAGGTAAATGGCTAAGTCCCTGAAACTGGTCGCCGAGGGTACGGCGCAGAGCTCAGAGCGACACGTCCCTGCGGGGTTCCTCGCTCCTCTCTGGGTGCAAATGAGATTCCAGGGAGGAGCCGTAGTCGGTGTATGCTCCAGCGTGGCATTGTGGATTCTGGGATTCGTCCCTGTCATTGCGAATGTTGACACGTGACTGAGTCTCAAGTATTGACTCAGAGGGGCCCAAAAATACCCTCATCAATAGCCCTCCTAGCCCTATGCGACGAGGAAAGCGAGATGGGCAGGGATATAAATTTCTCGACAAAATGGACGTCCCGAAAGCTCTATAGCTTGAGAAACATTACGGGAGCATTAATTAATTAATTAATTTAATAATTAATTTTTAATTTAAATTTTATTTTATTTTTTTTAGGCAGCCGGCGACGTAGCTGGCGACCTGCCGGCAACGTTGTGGGTGGCACACCTCACTTGGGGGTGTGCAGTGCACACACCCCCTTTGGGGGTGGTCGCAGCCCCACTTGGGGGTGTGCACTGTGCACTGCACACCCCCTTTAGGGGTGCTCGCAGCACCCCAGTTGGGGTGTGCAGTGCACCCCCCTTGGGGGTGCTCACAGCACCCCCTGTGGGGGGTGTCCAGTGCAGCCTTTTTTTCTTGCACACCCCCTCCCTTGGAGGTATGCACGTTCGACATACTCACTTTCTTTTTGAGCAAGATGGTAGGCACAGCGATTTGGGTATATTCTCACACCTATAAATTTTTCAAGTGAGAATCTAAGATAGGTCCCCATATGGCCGGGGTCCGAGGTCAGGTAGCACAGCAAGGCGACCTCAAATTCCTCTGATTCTCAGGATGAAAATTTTTCAAGAGTTAATTTTTTTTTTTTTAGGAGCCAATTTGAAATTGGCTCCTATATTATCGGGGTTCAGGGTCCGGTAGCATAACAGAGCGGCCCCAATTTTTTTTGATTTCAGGCCAATAATTTTTTAAGAGTTAGCTTTTTCTCGAGAGCTAATTTAAAATAGGCCCCATATGGTCGGGGTCCGGGGTCAGGCAGCACGGCAGGGCGACCCCGAATTTTTTCGATTTCACGGCGATACTCTTTCAAGAGTTAAAAAAATTTAGATGAGCTAATTTGAAATAAGCTCCCCTACGGCCGAGGTCCGGGGTCAGGTAGCACGGCAGGGTGACCCCAAATTTTTTCGATTTTTAGGGCGACACACGTTCACCGCGAATAAGCCCTGAACACAGACTAACCTTTAGCGTAGGAGACAAAAAGTGAGCCCCAAAGGGCAAGCACATGGCGAGTGGCCTGGAGCTTGCTGACCGCCGCCACGCAAGGGCCGAAGGGCCAGCCAGGCTCTCCAGCGCCCATTTTGGGTGCTGGTAAGACACCAGCGCCCAGCATAATGGGTATTGGGGACAGTGCCCAGTTATGCTGGGCGCTAGTGTTACCAGCGCCCAAAGTGGGCACTGGTGATACCAGGGCCCAGGGGACTGCGCCCCCAAATTGGGGCGCAGCCCCAAGGAGGCAAGCCAAGGGGCTTGCCCCCTCCAACCTTAACTCGTTTTTATTTATTTTTATTTTTTTTGAATGGGGGGAGGGCGTTGCTCTCAAACCCCCTCTCCCCCTTAATATTTTTTTTCTTTTTTGATGTGTGCGGAGGAAGTAGCATTAGAAGGGAGAGCAAGACACATTTTAAAAACTTACAATTTCTTTTTTTTGTAATTTTTGTAGCCTTGATTCACCTTGCACCTTGCACCCCTTAGTCTTTTTTATTACTCTGACGCATAATATTTTTCGCTGTGACATTCTCGACTGGTGAGGCCTGCAGGGAAGGAGCATTGAGCACGTTAGGGCGTTGCTCGCTCAGACCCGTGGCCCATACATTTGAAGAAGGTCACCATCTGCGCCCTGCTAGCCTGAGGCAGCGCGGCAGGGCAGGGGGGCAGGGTAAGATGACGCTGGCCCGAGGTGATGTGGCGAAATTTTTAGACGGTACTCCTAGATGGCGTTCTTGAAGAAGGTCATCACCTGGACCTTGACGGTTAGGAGTAGCATGACAGGGCGGTGCATGTCGCCACTTAAACCATACCGGCTAGTAGTAATGCGACAGGGTAGGGCCGGTCACCACTTGGACCCTGCCGGCTAAGAGTAGCGCGGCCGGGCGGTGCCAGTTATGGGGCACTGAGGGGAAAACCCTGGACGATGCCCTTGGAGAGGACCACCATGACTGCTACCCACTGCCTACACTCGAATTTCTTCGCCGGCCCTGCGTAGATGAAGTTCTCAGAGCCGGAGGACGGTGCCAAGCACAACAGAGCAGGACAGAGGGATGCCGAGGAGGGCAGTACTAATGGGGAGCACCTGAGGAGGGCGAGATAGATGCCACTTCCCCTCACACGAACACCCCTCACAACGAGGGTAGAGAGGACTAAGCTTGGACCATCGCCTTTTCAGGACTTAGGATTTTGTAGACTCCTTTTCGCTTATTCATGTTTTTCTACGCATGAGCGTGTAAGCTTTTAAGTGGCATTACTAGGGTACTTCAGAGTCTACTCTTTTTTCTCAACGTTTTTGCCAACTCATTCTTTGCCTAGCATAGTTTTTAGAGTTGTAAAATTTTGAAAAATTTACAAAAACTTCAAGAACTTCTCGTCTCTGTCCAGGACCATAGTCCACTAGCCCCTCAATTCGGGACACGAGCTTATTGCAAGAAAATCGTGTCGTGAACTTAGGAGTAGGGTTTCCCAGAGTAGCTGATCCTCTCGGTCCACAGGAGCGCAACACGGTGGTTGGACCCCTGTGGCCAGTGATCGGGGAGTTCTCCGTAGTTAGGCTCATTCAAGAACCTTTTCAGGTTATCTCTATTTAGTCCATGCAGGAGCACCTTCCGTTTTAGAACGTCGGACTCATAGTCGACTGGTAAGGAGAGGTACTTGGCTGCAGGCCCTCAGACCCAATCAATGTCCCGCCCTTGGTGGATGACCTAAGTTTGTCCCCGGGTACGGACTATTGACTTTCCAAAGAGGGTCTGGTTGTCACCCTCGACGCTGAGCGCCGGGATGACATTTGTGGAGAGTTACTCGTGACGCCGAGAGTCGGGATGTTGATTTGGAGAATTATCCGCGACTCAGGAGGTCGAAGTACTATTGAGGAGAATCATTCGTGACACCGAGAGTTGGGACACAACTCAGGGGGTCGGAATGCAGCCGTGGAGAATCACTCGCGATACCGGATCCAGGATGTGACTCAGGGGGTCAGAATATAACCGTGGAGAATCACTCACAACGCCAAGAGCCGGGATGCAGATCTAGAGAATCATCCACGACTCAGGAGGTTGGAGCACCGTTGTTGGAGATAGGCTGAAAGGCGCTCGTCTTTATCTCTAGTAGGATAGAGGGCTACTCGTCTCTGCCTTTGAGTTGCATGATCATAGTTTCCCACTGCTCAAACGTCGTGGTGGTAAGAGGGTGGCGGGTAGGCGCCTGGCCCTACCCACGATGGGCCCTCAGGTCGAATCTTGCTGCGTGGCTGGGAAGCTGAGCCCAAGGGTAGCCTTGGTCAGTCCTTGGCACCATGTCTTCGTGGAGAACGGGGTCTTGACTTGGTCGGGGGGGGCTCTCCAGTTCGGTAGCCCCAGTATGGCAAGGTGGAAGGCGGCCCTTGGGCACAAGCCCAATTGAAGATTCCACATGAGCATCGTGATCTTGGGGTCACTCCTCGAGCCCTGCAATCTAGAGAGACGGTTCTCCCTAGGTACGCGAGGAGGAGTTGTACATTCGACTTGAACTCTTGCATTTGGCTTTCAAGGAGATCAACCCGAGATGCCTCCATAGCTCTTGAGGTCTGTCACGCAGCCCCAGGTGGCAGAGTTGACGGTCTTGCCTGACCATGGGGGAGAAGTTATCCTCGTTGATGGGAGCTAGGAGTATGTGCTTGGATTGTTCGACATGTCTTCTCATTCTTCTGTTTTGTGTCTATCTAACTGGACCTTATGATTACTCAAGCTTAGCTGAGCAGAGAAAAATGATCAAGGAAAGGCTTTTTGCTCGGTTCCCAGAGATGACGCTAAATTGTTGGTGTATAAAACTGGTACACACCTCGAGTATGGTCCAGTCGGATGACAGGTGGATCATCTTGCTGAGGTGGAGTCGTCGATTGAAAAGTCCTCGAGCGAGCTGTTCTGGGTCCTGAGAGGACTGACCTGTTGTATCCAGAGTCCTGCTCCTCAGGGAGTGTACCTGCAGAAGGCTCAAACCGGAGTTTATCCCGATGAAGCCCCTCCAGCGTAGTAATCAATGCTCAGAGAGAAAAGGTACAGAATATAGTAAGGAAACAAACGAACTCGCACGTAATATAAGTCATTCAATCGTACCTCAGGCTTACATAGCCCCCGATATATATAGGCGTTGGAGATGATTAGCCAGGCCTAAACACAATTAATTAGTCAAAACCCTGTGTTTAGCCGATAATCTAGGGCGTTTAGGAGATAGTCGTTGGGCTTGGGATTTTGGGCCCATTTGGCGAAGCCCGCGGGCCTTTGTCAGGCCTGCGGCAGTGAGCTGGTGGAGAAGAGCGGAGATCCGTGGAGTCCTGAAGAAGAAACAAAGTGAAAAGGAGAACCGGTTGAGGTGAACGGCTGTGTCCCTGAAACTGGTCGCCGAGGGTACGGCGCAGAGTTCAGAGCGACACGTCCCTGCGGGGCTCCTCGCTCCTCTCTAGGTGCAAATGAGATTCCAGGGAGGAGCCGTAGTCGGTGTATGCTCCAGCGTGGCATTGTGGATTCTAGAATTCGTCCCTGTTATTGCGAATGTTGACACGTGGCTGAGTCTCAAGTGCTGACCTAGAGGGGCCCAAAAATACCCTCATCAATTTTTAATTGATTAATTATTTTTAAATAGTTAAGGGTAGAATTGTCATTACAACAAAAAATTAAGTAATTTTTTATCTATAGGGAAACTAAGTGGTCTTTGACAAAAAGTAATAAGGGGTTAACTGGTATTTAATAAATGATATGAGAGGTTTCTAGTTAATGGCAAAATGACAAGGGAGGTAAATGACAAATACTCATATTTTGAAAAGGTCATGAAACACTTACTGATGCTGCAGTAAATAAATAAAGAACGAAATTACCGAATTTGCTTGGGTTGAGTCGCGGACTAGGTTGCTCTCTTTAAGACGTTTCGTGGCTCTGCCCAAGAATCGTGCAAGCAGTATCACAGCCCCATCGTCCCCAGGATAAAACAGTCCAGAATCACCTTTGTCTAGACCTTCTTTGCACTGAAGAAGACCTGAATACTAAACACCCCCACACAGTTTGAATAAACTAACAAACTGCTCAGAATACAACTTGAAAACCAAAATAAAGAAATTGTACAAATCAGAAAAACTGATGAAGAACAGTTTCTGTTTTTCTGTCTCACTAAAAACTGAAGAAAACATTTGTATTTATAGGCCACTGAAAAAAATGTTTAAAACTCCTTAACTTTTGAATATTTAATGCTTTAAAAACAACTTTCAAATATTTATGTAATGTTTGAAACCGATTCAAAAATTAATTCCAGAAAATGAAACGTTCAGAATTTAATGAAACGAAACGTTTATAACGTTAAAACAACTTTAAACCTTGTGTTTGGAAACGTTCATAACGTTTTGGAAACAGTTCATATTCATAAACTTAATAGTTTATTAATAAATTTTGTCCAAAAGAAAATATATATAAGTGTCACCTCACTTCACGCGCGCTTGGCTCGGCATAGCAGGACAGCGACGGCGGTGCGCACGTGTGGTAAACCAATAAGGATATAACTCCTCTCCCCTCCACAAAATGCGGGTACCCCTTAGGGCACACCCCAAGTATCCCACATATCCACTATTATACTCCTCTAGATCCCTTCTCCCAAGCAATGTGGGATAAAGGAAAATAGGAAAAACCTTTTTACCCTTGTCTTTTATTAACAAAAACAATTAAAAATTCATATGTTCCAACAATCCTCCACTTGAATTTTTTAAAAATAATTTTTCATCGAGCAGTATAAAACAATATAAGATTGTGCATAAGCAAAGGTGTCTGACAACTTGAACCTTTGCATAGTGAAGATGATTTAGATTATAGTAGAGTAACTCGTAATTTTGAACTCTATCTCTAACAACATCACACACACAACCCTATCAGGGTGTAGTCCAAAAGACCATGTTTTACGGCCATGCACGTATATCCCAGCATAGTGAACGCTCTAGAAAATTTATCCAAAATTCCATAGGAAGCGGTCACACTTCCACATTCACATAGATGAATCTATCAAGAGTACTCTTGTAACTAGGTACTCCACTCCAAATAGAGTATAAATCTCATTAAGAGTTAATTAAAACTTAACCTTCTATCGTTTCAGGATATCATGGTTCAATCAACACATGTAAGGAATAGAACTCAAATTTATTATTTTAGCATGATTCTCTTCATATCACTACATGAGTTGTTATTACCCTTTGAACCTATTTCTTGGGATCTCCTGTCTATAGGTTGGGTTTCCCTCACAAGTGACTCGTCAATCTATGGGCTTGAGTCTCATTCCTTTCGAGATTTTGTAAACCTTTTCTCCAGCTAGTCCTTTCGTCAAAGAATCAGCTAAGTTATCATCAGATCGTACATAATCCACTCCTACAGCCCGTATCGATATATACTCTCTAATAGTGTTGTGTTTGTGACGTATTTGTCGCCTTTTTTCATTATAATAACGGTTCTAATATTTGCAATAACCTGCAGTGCTATTACAATAGATCATGACAACTAGAATCAATCTCTCCCATAAAGGGGTATCGCAAAGCAGTCTTTTTAACTACCCTACTTCCTTACTAGCCAACGCTAGTGCATACATCTCAGACTCAATCTTAGATTGAACCAACATAATCTGTTTCTTATATTTCCTAGAAACAACTCAACCAGCTATGCTAAATAAATAGCCGCTAGTTGCCTTGGAGTCATCTGAATGGGTGTTCCAATCAGTATCGTTATATCCTTCTAGAACAGCGGGAAACTTTTGATAATGTAATCTAAGGTTCACATTTCTTTTAATGTACCTCATGACCCTTTCAATAACATGTTAATGCTCAATACTAGGTTTTCTTGTAAACCTGCATAATAACCGCAAAACATAAACTATGTTGGGCCCAGTGTAATCAATGGCAAGTCGTAGACTGCCCATGATGTTTGCATACTCAGATTATCTAACACCGTCACTAGTGTTCTTGAACATCTTTACATTAGAGTCATAAGGAGTACATGCCGGTTTACAATCAAAATAATTGTATTTTTTTGGAATCTTTTCTATGTAATGAAATTGATCCAAAGAAATTCCATTTTCAGATCTATTGATTTTAATACTAAAGATTACATTTACTTCACCAATACTTTTCATGTCAAAATTAGCACATAGCATAGATTTCACTTTGTTCACAATATGAAAAAATCAACAAGTTATCCATGTAAAGATATATAATAGTGCAAACATCATTTTCAGATTTATAATAGATGCATTTCTCACTTTCATTCAATTTAAAACCATGTAAAATGACTAGTTTATCAAATTTCTCATACCATTTCTTAGATGCTTATTTTATAATCATAAAGAGATTTATCTGATTTGCACATTTTGTTTTCTTGATCAGGAATTACAAATCCTTCAAGTTGGTACATATATATCTCTTTTTCTAATTCATCATTGAATAAGCAATTTTAACATTCATGTGGTACACAACTAGATCATGAATAGAAACAAGTGATAAAAATCACACGAATAGATGTAATTCTAGAGACAAGTGAGAAAGTATCAAATAAATCCACATTTTCTCTTTGTCTAAACCCTTTGATTACAAGACGAGCCTTATATTTATCAATAGTTCCATCAGGTTTTAATTTCTTCTTAAGAATCCATTTACATCCTATTGTTTTACAACCAGAAGGTAAATCTACTAAATGTCAAGTTCTATTTGACTCAAAAGAGTCCATTTCACCATCTATAGCCTTTTTGCCACAAATTGGCATCTACAGAGGACAATGCCTCTTGGAGAGTGAGTGAATCCTCATTTAAGGTATATAAGTAGAAATCAAAACCATAATCCTTAGCGATACGAGATCATTTACTTCTTCTGGGTTCAATTTCTAATTCTTTATCAGATTCATAAATTCTAATGACATGCACATTACTAGATGTTGAACCCTCACTATTCTTCAATTTAAAAAGAAATTTACGTTCATAATTATCAACGTCATTAGATTCAATAATAATATGATCTTGTAAGTCATTAAATCTATATGCTTTGTTATTTATTGCATAACCAATAAACATACGTTCATATTTTCTACTTGTTTTTTAGGATCAAGAATATGAACATATGCCAAACAAAACCAAGTCTGAAAATAAGACAGTTTTGACTTCTTATTTTTAAAAATTTCATAGGGTGAAATTTTACTTTTCAATTTCGGTCACAAATAATTTGAACTTATCAAATGCTTCACTTTTTTTTTCATGAGATAAACAAAAGTATAATTAAAGTAATCACTAATTAACATAATAAAATAGTGTTTTCTATTTCTAGTCAAGACCTCATCAAATTTATTATTTTTAGTTAAGGTGTACAAATCAGCCCAATAGTTTGAGTAAACCTGGTCTTATTGAGAAGATAGCCCAAAATCAATTTTTATCTCATCTCTGGAGTATACAATACATCCTTAAGAATAACAGTCTTTCCAGAGGTAAACTCCAATTCCACCTCACCAGAATCATCAACATAAAGAAATCGTACAAATCAGAAAAACTAATGAAGAACAGTTTCTGTTTTTCTATCTCACTAAAAACTGAAGAAAACATTTATATTTATAGGGCACTGAAAAAAACGTTTGAAACTCTTTAACTCCATAATATTTAATGCTTTAAAAAAAACGTTCAAATATTATGTAACTTTTGAAACCGATTCAAAAATTAATTCCAGAAAATGAAACGTTTAGAATTTAATGAAACTAAACGTTTATAACGTTAAAACAACTTTAAACCTTGTGTTTGGAAACGTTCATAACGTTTTGGAAACAGTTCATATTCATAAACTTAGTAGTTTATTAATAAATTTTGTCCAAAACAAAATATATATAAATGTCACCTCACTTCACGCGCGCTCAGCACGGCCGGACGGCGGCAGCAGTGCGCGCGTATAGTAAACCAATGGGGAAGTAACTCATCTCCCATCCACAAAATATGGGTACCCCTTAGGGCACACCCCAAGTATCCCATATATCCACTATTATACTCCTCTAGATCCCTTCTCCCAAGCAATGTGGAATAATAGAAAAGACTGAAAACTTTTTGACACTTGTTTTTATTAACCAAAAAAATTAAAAATCCATATATTCCAACACTTACATTAAATTTAAACTACCAAATTCGAACTCCCTCTTGGGTACTGCTTTGAGTCGATATTTACACCATTAACTTTCTACCCAAGAGTTGTTAGATTGGCTAGCAAAAAGAGGTGTCTCATTTTCTTGTCAACCGGGGTTCAACTCTCTTGAAGAGCACTTCGGGAATAAAATCTTGAATTTAATCCTAATGCACTAGGCCGGTGTGGGGGAGTGCGCCCTTAAAATTGTCTGGAAAAATAATTAGTCAAGATGCGCATAAGTTGATCCAGACACACCTTACCGTAAAAACCAAAAAAAAAAAAAATTACACCATTAACTTTCTAATTATAGTGCATTACACCTTAAAATTTATAAATCATATTCAAGAGATCCAATTAACCAACTACCTAAAAATTCCTAATGAAACCGCTTAATTTGACCGATGAGCAACAATTTATAAACTTCCTAATACAATATATCTAATATCAATATCTAATATTAAAAGCAAAGACCTATGTTTGAGAATGAATGAGGGTCATACATTTCTCTTTTTTTCGTGAGTTTAGCAAAAACATATACTATTGCATAGTGAAATTAATACATAATCTAATAATATATTTAATGCATTATCCTTTCAATTATAATTGAATTGATAAAAAAAAAACTTATGCAATAAATAAATTGAACTCTATAAATAAATAATTCAATATCCCGGGCATACAGCTGGTATAAAGTAGTTGCAGTTGAAAGTTTAAGATGCAAAATGCAATTGAATATAAACTTAAGGGTATAATAATGCAATTAGGCTTAATTTACTATTGAAAAAAAGAAAGAAAAACACCCCGGGTAGTATTTCTTTCCTCTCTCCCTTGTACGTGTAGCCAGCCATTTTATCATTTTCTTCCCTCATTCACTTTTCTTTTTGGTAATTTTGATTTCTGTAAATATTAAAATATATAAAAGTTTGAATCTAACCACTTTGTTATAGTTGGCTCCTTAATTAGAGGGACAATAAAATATTATACTACGTGTGTTAAGTTGATATTGACATATTAATATTATTACTTTATATGGAGTTTACAAGATTGATATTTTAATATTATATAATAAAAATAAATTTAAAGTTGTCTCAGATATCAGTGATGGATACAGAAAATTGATCCGGGACTAAAAATATTATTTTAGATATTTCCTAGTTATTTGTGTAAATTAGAGGGAGATTATATGTAAAATTTTAAATGATTTGATTGATTTTTTTTTCTAAAATAAAAGGTAGGGATAAAAAATAAAAAATTGAGAGGCTCTATTCTACTCTTGTCAATATATAGCTTCGCCACGGTAAGGTATGTCAATCTCGAATTAATAATTATAATTGTGTCAGTTAATACATAATGAATATTTATTTAAACCTTTTAGATCAAAAGAAAATTTGATTTTTTTATATTTTATTATATATATATTTGTAAAAAATAAATAATTTCTTAATGAGGAACAAGGATAAAGCACTTGAAGGTGTTTAGCACCTTTTAGAAAACATAAGCATTAATTAGTTGTATTCAATTAGATATTAAACAATTAGTTTTTTTTCTCCGTCAACCCTAAATTTTTTGACCCAATATCCATCCAGTCCAATGAATTACCAGGTTTAACCAATAATCGATTTCTTTATATATATATATATATATATTTGTAATAGGTCAAAATTGTTCTGTTCAAATAACTTTTATATCATCTTATTAGTGTTTAATAGTAACTGATCGCGGAATCTGAATATTGTGAAATTACATTCAACAACTCCATTAACAACTCCATATTATTGATCGATTTTGTTTTTAAAATTGAACCAAGAGTGTTTTTTTTTTTGTGTGTGCATGTGTGTGAAAGTTGCAGAGGATGAAAAATACTGACACTTTTATATGTGTGTGTGTGTGTGTGTTGTGAAGAAATAAGGGTATTAATGTCCAAAATAAGTTTGACAAACTTGGCATAAAAGGCCCAAAAATTTTAGATCTTTATGGGCTAAAATTTTAAAATAGTGAACTGTTTAATGAAATCCCCTAAAAATTAAGTAAATAAATCACGCAGATGGAAAATTGTAATTTAGGGTTTGTAATGGTCAAATTTAAATTTTAATCTAAATTAAAATAAATAAACCAAATTGGCAACTCTTATACTTGTTTTTTATCTTAGAACGACTGTAAGTTTAATATAGATTTAACTCAGTATAGTCCGGTTAATAGACTGCTTTTCACATTTAGATTATTGTAGAAGATTAATTTATCAAGTAAAGTGAACTATTAGCAAAATTATTAGTTAATTTGTCCTCAATAGCCACATGATCTAATAATCTTGATCAAATATAAATTTTGGGGATAATATCTTAAAAGTGAAAAAAAATAGGGTTCGAAAAATATAATAATTTATTATATATATATATATATATATATATATATATATATATGGCTATATATATATATGGCTCTTTTTCCTTAGTCCTACAAATAATTCTAAGAACTCTTTTTCTCCTATAAATTTTCAAACTCTTTTTTTCTTCATAAATCATAATATTTTGTCCCCTTCTAAATTACAATAAATTTTTCAAAAAGTAAAAAATTACCGACAATCCAAAAGTCATCATACGTTACAATAATTTTTTATCCAGAAGATTACAATAATTTTTTATATAAAAAAAATTAGATTAATATGTATTACATTATCTTAATTTGGACTTCTAAAAAAATATTGTAAACATGAACTAAATTTTTAATTTTGCAAAACTCTTTATTTTTTTATTCATAGCATTAAATAAGTAACAATTAAAACTAAAAGGATAAAACATCTATCTTTTAAAGAGTAATAACTTTTTTTTTTAAATAATTTATTTAAAAAATAATGAAAAACAACCCAAGTAGTTCTCTTTCTTGTCATTGATCTTATCTCCCACGTAACGTACCCACGTGTGATCTAAATATAGTTGACCAAAGTCCACATTGATAATTACACTTTCAAAATCTTGTCCTTATCTTTTTTATCTTTTTCAACTTAATCCATAAAGTTATTATTTTATCCAAATTAATCCACTTTATTCTTTTATTAGGACAAAGTGAAATTGAACTCTTTAAGAAGTTCAATTGATCTTAAACTCGTCAAAATATTTAAATATTAATTTAATAATTCATTACATATTTGATTATTTGTTAAAATAATGAGCATTTGTTTGACCAATAAATTGAATATTAAATAATAAAATTACTGTTTAAAAAAAAACAATAATCATAAATTAAAGATTTTTTTTAAAATTATTCACTTATAAAATTTTATTTTATTTGTTTTTTGTTGGCATCAAGTAAATGAAATTTATCGAGTTGATGTTAATTAAAATTGAATTTGTATTTAATATTTTAATTAATTTTAACGGAAATATCAGCATGGACTAAAAAATAAGTTGATAAAAAATATTTTTTTTATGAATAGAATAAAAAATAAAACCATATTATGAAGAAAAAAAATCTAAATTAAATTTAAAATAATTATTTGACTAGTTTTTCAAAATATAATATGAAAAATAAATAACACAATACATAAATTGAATATTACGAAATTATTTTATACAAATATTTTTTTAATTTTATTAAAAATAGTTATCTATATAAAATAAATAAAAGTATTTCAAAATTGGGTTCTTTAAATTAAAATAAAAAATAAAAAATCTATTTAATAAAAAAATAATAAATAAAATCCGATATGGTTGCTTGAAATTGAATGTCAACTAATAGAAAGAGACGTGTTTGAACGTACAATTGAAAGACAAAATGCACTATAAATGCTAAGGAGTTGTTTGGCACGTTGAAAAACAAAAAAACATAATATTCAAGTAGAAATTACATTTTTTGTCCCTAAAGTTTCGGATGAGTGTCTATGTGGATCTTGACGTTTTTCTAATTATACATTTGATTTTAAATTTCACATTAGTTTCAATCCTACAAAATGGGAAAAAAAAAAATGATGATTTTAGATAAAAAAAAATAATAATAATAATAATAAATAAATAAATAAAAAATGAGTTGTTTACAATACATAACTTTTAATGAGGATGTTTTTGTTATTTTATCATTTTTCTGGACCTAAAATATTTTTTCCTAACAACTATTCAAACTTCTCTTTCTTATTCTTCAGAGGAATCGTTGTTAGAAAAATATTAGGGGAAAGCGTCTTACCTTAGTGGAGTGATAAAATGACGAAAATATCTATAATAGAAGGTCATGTGTCGAGCACAATCAATTTTTCATTAAAAAAATAGAAATATTATAATTTTCATTCCAAAGGTATAGGGTGGGTGCAAAATTGAAAACGTTATTAACGATTTTGGACGAAATATGAATTGTTTTTAACACGTGCCATTTTAATGGGAATATTTTTATCATTTCATCACTCAAATAAATCTAAGACTTTTTTTTCCTAATAATGGTTAAGGTCTCTCTCTCTCTCTCTCTCTCATTGTTCTAAAGAATCATTGTTAAAAAAAATATCAAGAAAAAAGCTTTAGATTTAATGAAGTGATAAAATGACAAAAATATCCTATTAAGGTCATCATGCTCAGAAAAGTCTATTTATATCCAAAATTATTAATAACGTTTTTAATTTTGTGTAATTAAAATAAATGCGAAAATTGAGGAATCAAATATATACTTTGACAAATCTCATGGTCCAGTTCCACATAAAAATATACCCCTGTGTTGTAATGACCAAAAATTACGCAATCTCGTAATACTCGGGATCCACGTAAAAACTCATCCCATACTTGAAGGACAAAAATATAAATTTGGCAATATTCAATTGTTTTTTACCAAATTTGATTGTAAGGAAAAGAAAAAAAAAAAGGTAAATTACTTTTTACTCCCTTTATTTTGTCTAATTATCATTTTCTCCTCCTCTATTTAAACAAATTACACATTACCTACTTCTACTTTTGAACAAAGTAAAAAATTATTTTTTTTTTCATTTAAATTAACGGAATATGCTTAAAATTGATAGAATTAAATGTTTTATCTAATTTTTGGATAAAATAGACGAAATTAACCCTTAGTTCAAAAGTAAAAACAGGTAAAGTACAGGTTCTTAGAGCGAAGGGAGTAAAATGATAATTAAACAACATAGAGGGGGGTAAAAGATTATTTACGGGAAAAAAAAAACATTGCATCTAGTCAAGATCATTGTCCTCCAAATCCACCGACTTTTCCATCCATCCCTAACATTTAATTATGAAGCAAATTTGTAATTCTTATTATAGTAATCTATAAATATTTAAAACCCATAATTATGAAATAAAATCAAATCAAATGAATGGTAGGTAGGTAGGTATGAATTATCCTAAATTTCATTGAAATGAAAATTATCAGCAATATACATATTTATACTAGCGTACAACCAGTGCTTGAAGGCATGGGGTGTAAAAAATATTGAGCTTAAAAAAAATTGACATAATTTCTTCTGTTTATACAGTACTATTTATTTTATTAAAACATCAACAAAAATTAATATTTAAATATCATCATCAACTATAAACAACGTAATCAACATCCAATATCTACGTAATATCACAATTAAACGTAAGTTGAACTGAAACAAATCAAAGTGAAAAATGTTTATTGCCTATCCAAATCAAAGCGAAAAATGTTTACTGCCTATCCAAATCCCATTACTTCAATTCTACATTTTGCATAAGCAACTGAATAATTAATAATTCAAAAATCAAGACTTAGTTCCATGGGAAAAAATTAAAATTATAAAAATCAAATAAATAAAAATAGAAAAAGAATTTTTGAATTTAAAATAGGAAAGAAACTTGCATTATTCTTTATGTGACTCGAGTTTTGTCTTCACCAACAAAAATCAACTTTAACTTATTTGATTTTAACATGTAAAAACAAAAACAAATATAAAAATTTATTGGATATATGGATCAATAAAAATATAAAAATAATACTGCAAAGAAAATAAACAATCGAAACATAAGAATTATAAAACAAAAAAACTAATTAAATCTATAGAAAGCAATCAAAAAATAAAAAGAATCATATAATAGAAAATATAGGTTAAACAGATAATAATCACAATTTCATATCTTAAAACAAAAATAGTTGAGATATACTTATTGCTCCCAATCCAAATTACACTGTCAACTCATTAGAAAACTTGGAATAGAAATTCAAAAATATGGGAACAGACATAGAAATCAGGGAACATAAATTTGGGAACAAACACATAACATAAGTATAAATTTGACATTGGGTTAGCTAATGCCTCTTCTCTCTTCAACATTTCATATTCATCTCTCTTTTTCTCCTCTCTATCACACACGAAACCATATCAAATTAAAATTTTATTTTTTAAATTATTCAAGTTTTTAATTGCAAAATTTATTTTTATTCCAATTGTTTTGATATTAAAAAAATATGTGAAAAAAAAAAACATTGATTAAATACCATTTTTAGGTGATGTTTGATAAAATTAAAAATTATGCATTGAAATCGAAGTATTATAAATTTTAACTATTTAATTTTTTTTGGGTAAAGAAAGCTGTTAGAATCATTTTGGCGAAAGGCGAATAAGACTCGAATCCCGATTTCTATTGGACTTCTAAATTTTATCAATTTAAATATTAAAAAATTATAATTTTATTTTCAATAATATTAAATTAAGCATAATAAATTATTAAATCTAGCTATATTTTAAAAAAATAAAATATCAAGATATATATAATATTACAAAATAAGATTGTATTTGATTTTTTTATTATAAATTTTTTTTTTCTATAAACAGTCCACGGAATTAAAATTTTAGATCATGGAGTCCACAGAAATTCAAAATTACTGTAAAAAAATCTAAAAGTCACTGTAACTCATAAAAGTTTTTATAATTTTTTACATGAAAAAATTACAAGTACTACAATAAGTATGAAATTCTGGAAAAATTACTACAGCGGATAGACTGCACGGACTAAAATTCTAATTTCTTAGACAATTCACCAAAACTCTCTTATTATTCAATTACAATTTCAAATACTCATAATATTTTTATTTTTTTAAGGCCTTTACTTCCATACAGTCCACAGTTCGTACAGCCGACCAAAGTTATAAGTTCGTCTGAAGAAAATTACAAGTTTACCAAATTTATTTCAGACGAACTTGTGACTTTATCGACTGTACCGGGTTGTAGGCTGGATTGTAGCGAACCCCTTTTTTTAGAAGTAATTTTAAATATCTAACAAAAAAGGAGGAAATAATTTTAGGGGCTGTCAAAGTGTAATTATCCGTTGTTGGATAATGTCATTTACTACTCCTTACTTCTTCTACCTGCATATCTCCTCTAATCTTTATAAAGGAAGAACCAAATTCAAAGATGATCTCTTTCACTTTCTCTCTCTAGAATAATCTTAAAATAATCAGTCAAAAATCACCAAAAATCACAACCAAGTGATTTTTTTTTCCTTCTTGCAGATTCTTATTTCATGGACTGTTCAATTAACGGATATTTAAATCAGACTTCTCGATCTTTAAGGTTTTTTTGAAAAAGAAGTCCGCCGGAAAAATCATCAGGTCCTTGTCGCTCTGTAACATCACCGGCGAGGTCAAAGTTTTGGAAGTAGGTGATTGTCGAGGGTGATTTCAGAAGGGTCGTCTTATTTCGCCGGAAAATCATCTGGGTCGGTCATATTTTTTTGTCGTAATTTATAAAAGGTGGCGAACTCGGGGGACTCCGGCGAGTATTCTAGGTTTCAGGCGAGTGGTGAAAGAGAAAACCCAGATGAAGGACGTCAACAAGAACAACAGCAAGAAATGTCGTCGCAGCCGCCGGCGCAAACGCGGGAGCAAATGCAACGACAAGCGGAGATGTCGCGGTTGCAGGCGCCGCCCATGTTCTTCGACTACGGCCAGTCTGAGATGGTGACGGCGCTGAGGCAGGTGGTCTCAAGCGACAGGTCCGGCGAATGGAGTTACAGGCCGGATTTCAGCGGTGCCACCGCTGTCACGACGCCGTTCGCCGGTGGATCCGGTATATACTCGGCGAACTCGCCGTCCTCGCCTTATTCTTCATCGAGCTCAGGCTCGTGGGCCGGTCAGAAGAGAGGGAGAGATCAAGAAGAAAGTATTTCTCAATTTTCCGGCGAATTAGAGAGGGTTTATAGAGGGTTTGGAGAATTCAAAGGTGGAGAATCATCATCTACAATCACAACCGGTTAGATATTTTATTTTAATTTATTTATTTTCCTAATTATTCTCTCATCAATATTTTTCACTTTTTTTTTTTTTTTTATTTATTTGATTAAATTGAATATTAAACAAAAAATAGAATAATAATTCATTTCCATGATAAAAGTTATAATTTTCCCATAAACGACGATTAAGCATTGTTGTCCTATATTGATTACATGGAAATGTCCAGACCAAAGGAGATATTCTATCGCATATTATATGGTTTTGAGTTACAACCTTTTAATATATTATGCTATAACAACTTAGATGATAGGAATTGGCATTTTATTTTCTCATAAATTACAAGAGTTATTTCATCTCATATCGTATGATTGAGTTGAAACCTTCTAATGTATTATGGTATGAAAAATAGGATTAGGAAATTCGTCTTTCGTGTTTTCATAATCAAATCATACAGTCTAGACTTGCATATATCTCATTATTTTTTCATAGTCGAATATACAAATTAAAAGTTGTATTTAAATACGAATGTTAAATTCTTATCTCACATCAATTACATGAACAAGAGTCTCCAAATTACCATATTAGTGAAATGAGTCCATATGATAGTATTTATATGTGTGTGTATGTTGTTGGCGCTAGCTTTGATCAATGAATTCAACATTTTGGGGGAAATAATTATCTTTGTTTACAGCACCAGATGAATCTTCCAGCGTTGTGACAACCGCCGCCGCCGCCGTACCTCCAACAACAGAGACAGCAGCACCAAGTGAAGAAACAGGGGAGAGAAGAATAAGATACAGAGGAGTGAGGCAGCGTCCATGGGGCAAATGGGCGGCCGAGATAAGGGACCCACATAAGGCGGCGAGGGTCTGGCTCGGCACCTTCGACACGGCGGAAGCCGCCGCCAGAGCTTACGACGACGCCGCCCTGAGGTTCAGGGGGAACAGAGCAAAACTGAACTTCCCGGAGAACGTAAGATTGCCGCAACCAATCCAAGTTCCACGGGCGACCCATTTGGCCGTTTCTACTTCCCCGATGACCCATTTGCCGGTGACCCAATCGGCGCCGGCGTTCTTCCAATCGCAGCCTTTTCAGAGCTCCGACATTTCCGGAGACTACTGGGAATACTCCCGGCTGCTTCAGAGCACCGGAGATTTTGAGGGTCAACAGCCGACGGGATTGTTGGAGCAGATGTTCTATGGCTCATCTTCTTCTTCTTCTTCCTCCTCCTCGGCCACTTCATCGTCTTCACATCCTCTGCTTTTCTCCGATCAACAAACCGCGGGTCATATCCGGCCGCCGGGAATTCAAAGCCAGGGCGTTGGATCAGTTTTTCCGGCACCGCCGTGGACTGGTTCAGGCCACTACCCGCCGTCTTCTGGATGATTCTAATCCGAGGTTTGATTTTATTTTTTTTAAATAAAAAAATATATACAGTATTTGTTTCATGTTTTTTTATTACAATTTTGATACAATTTGTGTATTTTAGGGTTTAGTAGGTCAATTATTGTTGTTATAAAAAACTATAATTTATTGTAAAGCATAAAATTTTATAGAGCAAAAGGACAATAAAGTAGAGGAAAAAGATAATTATTTCTTTGATTTTTATTTTTATATTTTTAAATTATCTACAAAATTAGAATATTAGTAATATAGTAAATTTTACAGAATTTCAAAATTATAATCAAAAGTCTCTCATAAATATTATTATAATTTTTTACATAAAAAAATTATAGTAATTTTGATGTATAATGTTAATTATAAATTTTTTGTAACAATTAATTATAATTTTTTATGTATAATATTAATTATATATTTTTGAAAAAATTATTGTTACACTTCAATAGGTTAAAATTTTAATTTTGTATAAAAAAAATTATAATTTATTGTAAGTGATAAAATTTGATAAAGGAAAAAGACAATAAAATTGAATTTTTGGTTTTGTGTTTACTTCAAAATGTGAGTTGCATGTTGTCTTAATTATCAAGTTATGTCATTATTAGTCTCTTTCAATGTTTTTGGGTTTTTTAAATTTTTTTTTAGACCGTAAAATTAAAATTTTATTTCATGCCGTCAACACATCATAATAATTTTTTTTAAAAATTCAAAATCACTGTCATAAGATAAAAAATCATTATACGCTATAAAAGTTAATATAATTTTTTACTATAACACATAAAAGTTAATAATTTTAAATTTACTGTGACGCATGAATAGGTCAAAATTTTATATAAATAGAACTGTAATTTATTGTAACAGATAAAAATTGATTAAGGAAGACCGACAAAATTTTTGGTTTTCTGTTTACTTCAAAATGTGAGTTGCATGTTGTCTTAATTAACAAGCTATGTCCATTATTAGTCTCTTTCATTTTTTTTATTTTAAATTGATTTTTGACTATATGCGAAATTAAAATTTTATTTCACGCAAACCACATATCATAGTAATTTTTTCAGAAATTCAAAAAATTATTGTCATAAGACGAAAAATCATTGTACGTCATAAAAATTACTGTAATTTTTTACATAGAAAAATTGTAAATTTAAATTTTAAAAAAAATGATTGTGACACATGAATAGATCAATTTTAATTTTAGAAAAAATTTATGTGACACATGAATAGGTCAAAATTTTAATTTTTTAAATTTTATATAAATAGAAATGTAATTTATTGTGACGGATAAAATTTGATCAAGGAAAAACGACAATTTTTTTGATTTTGTGTTTACTTCAAAATGTGAGTTGCATGTTGTGTTAGGGCCCGTTTGGTTAGTGTTCCCAATTAAATCCAACCCAACCCAACTCAAAAATTTTAGATTTGATTTTTGAGAACTGTTTGGCAAACACAAAACTCAACCCAACCCAACCAAAAAAATAGGATTTTGATTCTCAAAATCCTAAAGAAATCAGAAACAAAAAAAAAAATTGTTTTTTTTTTTACCCAAAAAACTCAACCCAGAGTTCTCAACTTCCCTCTTCATCTGTCGGTCGACCACCACCACCCGCCACCGTCCGGCGACCATCGCCAGCAGCAGCAGCCGCCGGCCGCTCGACCGTCATCTCCGGCCACCTCTGGCGACCGTCCACGCCGCCGGCGTCCACCTCCGGCTACCGTTCGCCGCCTACCGGCCGTTCGGCAGCCGCCGCCGTCAAACACAAAAAAATAATTCAAAAAAAATAAATTAGTTTTAGGATAAAATCGTTACCAAACACATTCTATTCTCAGTACAAAATAAAAATTATCGTTACTAAACGCAATTCTGTTTCCAAAATTCTTAATCCAACTCAATTCAACTCAACCCAACCTATTCCAGTTGGGTTCAGAAAAGTGGGAACACTAACCAAACGCCACCTTAATTATCATGCTATTTCCATTATTAGTCTCTTTCATTTTTTTATTTTTTATTTTAAATTGATTTTTTACCGTATGCGAAATTAAAATTTTATTTCACGTAGACCACGTATCATAGTAATTTTTTAAGAAGTTAAAAAAATTACTGTCATAAGACGAAAAATCATTGTGCGCCATAAAAGTTACTGTAATTTTTTACATAGAAAAATTATAAATTTAAATTTAAAAAAAAAAATATTGTGACACATGAATAGGTCAATTTTAATTTTAGAAAAATTTACTGTGACACAAGAATAGGTCAAAATTTTAATTTTTTAAATTTTATATAAATAGAAATGTAATTTATTGTGACGGATAAAATTTGATTAAGGAAAAAGGACAAATTTTTTGATTTTGTGTTTACTTCAAAGTGTGAGTTGCATGTTGTTTAATTATCAAGCTATGCCATTATTAGGTTTGATAAAAATAAAATATATATATATATATATATATATATATATATATATATATATATATATATATATAGTTAAAATTGATTATATTAAGTACTTTATTAATTAAGTTTGTTTAATAAATATAATTAGTATCACTTAATTAATTAAGTTAATTTAAAAATTAAATCAAATATAAATAAAAAATTAAGCCAAAATCTCTTCCCTTATTTCATTTTGCTTAATCTATTCCATTATTTTTCACTTAAAAAAAATTATGTTTTGACTATTTTATCCTTGATTCTCTATGAGGGTTTAATTAAAGTTAAGATTAACGAGAATTGAATTAATTTTGAATTATTTTATGGTTTTAATTTTATTTTATATTTAAATTATTGTTAAAATTTAATTTAAGCAATCAAATTACATAAAAAATACATAATATTTACATATTTTTAGGTTAATTTTTACTTTTAATTTTAATATAATTTTTTTTTAAATGACACACTGATTTTATTATTTTGTTCTCAATTTTTTTTTTTCACATTATTTTGATTCAAAAGTAGTTACGTAAATTTAACAATTTTCAGCATACAAATTTTGTACTTATCAAATAAAATAAAAATAAAAAATTCAGCACTTAAATTTTCAGCACAATTTTATCAAATAACATTCTTAAATTTTCAGCACTTAAAATTTCAGCACTTAATTTTCAGCACTTAAATTTTCAGTACTTAAAAATTAAGTTGTTATCAAACAAGCCCTTAGTCTCTTTCATTTTTTTTATTTATTTTTTATTTTTTAAATTTGTTTTTAATGGCATGCGAAATTAAAATTTTATTTCATGCAGGTCACGCATCATAGTAATTTTTTCAGAAATTCAAAAAATTATTGTCATAAGACAAAAAATAATTGTGCGACATAAAAATTATTATAATTTTTTACATAGAAAAATTATAATAATTTTTTAAATTTTAAAAAAATTTACTATGAAACATGAATAGGTCAATTTTAATTTTAGAAAAAAATTATTGTGACACATGAATAGGATATATTTTGAATATAATTTTTTATATATATAAATAGTACTGTAATTTATTGTAACACAAAAAATTTGATTAAGGAAAAAGGACAAATTTTTTAGTTTTGTGTTTACTTCAAAATGTGAGTTGCATGTTGTCTCTCATTATCAAACTATGTCATTATTTGTCGCTTTTATTTTCTTTGATTTTTTTCGATTTTGTTTGAATCGATCACTACATTAGAATTCCAGTTAATGCAGTTCAGTTTGAGAAATCTAAAATTACAATAAAAAAATTTAAAATCATTTTACGTCATAAAAGTTATAATTTTTTATCTGAAAAAAATTACAATAAATTTGAACCTGTGTGAACTGAATAAAATAATATAATAGTAATAAATTGAGAGAAGATGCTAGACGAAGGTGGTATGATGGGTTAAGTGGATATTTTTTGATGTGAAGTGAGAGAGATGTGCTTACTAAAGTTTGAGAGTTGATGGTGATGTTTAATTTTGTCTTTCTTCTACATTTAGATGCTTAAAATGAGGGAATATTTTAAGACAAAATTGACATTCGTCTCTTTTATTCTATACACATCAAACAAGAGATAAACATCGTAATTTTAAATTGTGGTTGTAATAAAAAAAAAAAAAAAAAGTTTGTTTTATTATTAATCTTTGAAAAATGTTGATTGTTTTTTTCTAAAAAACATTGTGCTTATTTATTTTTTAATATATGTGATTGTTTTTAAATGATATGATTGTACTGTTTTGATAATTTTTATTGTGCGAATCACTGACTGTAATTTATTTTTCACTGTATATTCAGTCCTTGTTTAAAGGACAGTAGTTTTTTAAATTATCTTTTAATTGAATATTTATATTATTTTAAAAAAATGAATGAATGGATTATTTTTTAAAAATGGCAAAAAAATTTCATCTAAAATTAAATTATTTTTTACCCTTAAAAATAGATCAATTTTTAATTTATATTTTAACATTGTATATTTCAATTTATAATTTTATTTTATTTATATGACTAACCATATTAATTAGAACTAATTAATTTTAGGGATAATAGGTGAGAGGTCCTACATTTAGGTTCTAATTAGTCAAAACTCCTAGTGGCATTAAAAACTTTTGATTTAGTCCTCATATGTTTTAAAAAGGTGGAAACCTTGCACATATAATAGTCACGCGCCAGTTACATGTAACTATTTTATGTGTAATATTACTGTATTAGTTGCAAATAACTTTTTTATTTTTTATTTTTTATATAACAATTTTGTGCGTAAAAAATTTGTTTGATATCACAAAATATATATAATTAGTTAAAGGTAACTAATTATATATAATTTTTTAGTTACATGTCTCTGATATGTAATTAAAAAGTTTGATATTTTTCAGTTACATGTGCTAATAATGTGTAATTTTTTAGTTACATATATCTAATATGTAACTAAAAAGATTGATTTTTTTAGTTACATGTTCCAATAATATGTAATTTTTTAATTACATGTCTATGATATGTAACTAAAAAGTTTGATATTTTTTCAGTTATGTTACAAACTATTACACACATATATATATGTAATTGTAACATGTAACTAAAGTACATGTAATCAAAAATACCTAAATATGTGTGAAAAATAACAATTATAAAATTGTAACTAATATTAGTTACATGTAACAGAATTTACTATAAAAATTTAATGTACTCACTAAGGGTTCCCTACAATTCCTACAATTTTCCTACAATTCCTGCAGTGCGGGATTAAAACACAAGTGAAATCTAACTTAAAAGATTAAATCAAAACTTAATAACACAAAAAGGTTTTTCACCAATTAGACTTGAAAAATGGGACTTTTCACCAATTTTTTCTTAATTTTAAATAAAAAAAAATGAAATTTGAAAAAAAATAATGTTTGTGATAATAGTACTATAAGAAATGATGTGTTCTTTTCATACATACTTTGCCGTGGACTTATCAAAGGCAAACAAGTCTCATGTAGGATTCATCACAAGCCCCACCTTTTCAAGTTGGCCTTTGTAATTTAGTTGTACATATACATACATATATAGATAGATATTTTACAGTACTCTGATATCGATATTGTGTGAAATAAAAAAAAAAAAACAACTGAAATTAAAAAATACTTACCCCCTATTTCTTGTTATCTAAATATATTAATAAATAGGACAAAATACATTTTAAATCTTCTAATTATTGACACGTTTCTATGTAGTCTTCTTAAATTTATTCGTTTCAGTTTTATCTCTCTAATTATGAAAGTGGTTTTAAAATACTCTTCCTGTTAGATTTTTCATCCAAACTAACAAAATTAAGGGGACAAAATCGTAATCTTTTATTTTTTTATTTATTTTTATTTAATTTTCTCTTTTTTTCTTTTTCTTTTCTTTTTCTTTTTCTTTTTTCTTCTTTTCCCTCTCTCTCTCTCTCTCCACCACCTTCTTCTGCCGCCGTCAAACCCTCTGTAACAGAGGGTGAAATACAGACGGTGTGCGGCGGCGAAGTTGGTGGCAGCGGTGACGTCGATGGTGGTGGATGACAAATTTATTAATCAATGCATTATTTTGTTAGAGAAATAGTTGAAATTATCAAATTCGAAATTATCATTATTATTGTACCCAAAAAAAATGAAATTATCTCATTGCACTACTTATATGAATTTTTCTATGATTTATGTTTCTGTTTTCAGAAAAAAATTGGAACATATATTGAAATGGGAGAACAAAAATATTTTCCCCTAGGAATTTGCACAACAGATTTTTTGTTCCCATAATTCTATTTTTGTTTCCAAATTATGTCAACAGAAACAAAAATATGGGTTCGAAAAATCTATTTTTTGTTCAACATACAGAATTTTAGAACAAATTTCTGAAGATAAATTTATTTATTTTCATCACATTTATTTTTTATGTTCTGAAAAAAAAAAAAAATAGGAGAAAAGAACCATTCAAACTTTACCTAGATGATAATCTAAAACCCATAAATTAACTTGAAGCCAAAAAAATAATAAAAATAAAGTGTAAAAAACTGAGACAATATTAAGATTTTTATGATTAGGTAACTTACTTCTGAAAACTATAAATCCTAACACAAAGCCCATTAGCAAGGTGAAGCCAACTAATATGGTTGTGACAATTTATATTCTTCCAAATCTGCCTAATGTAGTAACTAATCTAAAGAGGGAAAACGTCCTCTCAAGTATACCAAAGAATGTCAAATAACTATAAACTGAATATGAAATTCAATACTCTACACTTACAACATGCTCGATATGTTCACTATCGAAGATAAAATAGAGCAATCTATCAAAAATACTATAAACCGAGCTCCAAGATACAAATTTTAAAGTCCACAAAACACAATTGAGAGTATTTTACACCATGTTCAAGAAAATGAATCTATTACGTCCACATTCTATATATAAGAATTATTACATTAACTCTATATTTTCAACTTCGAAGAATGCAAAACTTTCAGATTCCAACTAAGCATTCAAAAGTTTATCTGGAGGAGACCGTATTGTTTATTTCTATTTTTTTTTTTTTTTTTTCTCAAAGGGGCCTTAATTTTAGAGATACAATCTACCTAACATTTCCCTCAAATAAAATCTATATCTTTTAGGTATGCAGGTCCATTATTTAATGTTTATAAAGATTCAATTGAAAAATAATCAAAATAAACAAAAGCATTAGATATCACCTAAAAAAAAATCAATGAAAAAGACAAAAACATTATCATCCATAACGTTTATGCGTAATCTATGGAGATTAGAGATTAAAAAAATATAAGGTGGCATTTGCTTAGCATTATTGTTCCCGAATTTTCATTTCCACCCCAATAAACTTCAAATAGAAGTAATTAATTTAATTTTGACTGTACATGATAAGACTATAAATATTGATAATGATTAATAATTATGTATATAATAAGATTTGGTAACAAAGGACTAGAGATTTTTCACGGTTCAATTCAAGCCCACCAGCCCACTATAATTAGGTAATTTCTAAAAAAAAAATCAATTCTTTTTCTTTTTCTTGTTTTGTTTTTTGTTTTTCTATTTTTTTCATAAATATTTCAATACATTGAACTTTTTGAATTGGTATGAATAATCTGAAATTTGGCCCTCGATACAGGGACAACATTTCTATTAAATACTACAGCAACAAAATGTTGTAATATTATAGCATCATTTGGAATCGTAATTCTACTGTTAGAAAATTTTATTTCCGAATCTGATTTTGGATAACATATTATTAATACAATTATATTTGTTATTTAAATTTAATAGACTAAAAATTAAGTGATCTAATTAATTTGGGTAATCCCATAAACTACTCAAAGTAATATGGGTTAAATAAGTAGATATCGAAAACTGTTAGGGTGATTAGGGGATTATGGGAACCCTAATCACACTATATAAATAGATGATGCTAGGGTTATGGTCGCCAATATATACCAAATAGTCTTGACGGCTCACTTCTCCCCATCTGAAAGTGAATCGCAAATCCCATTGACAAACTCCGAAGATTTGGTTGCGGAAGATCACATATCCGCTCGATCCGTATTCTTCTCGTGATCAATTGTCACAGAATTCCGCATCAGAAGTCAATTGATTGTAATGGATGTATATTAGAACTCTTGGTGATTTGACATGTTGATTAAAGTATTATAGATTTAGATCTATAAGAATTAAAATCTCAATAAGTGGTATCGGAGCTTACTTCATGTTAAATCATTAGAGTTCTTGAGTTTTTCAAGTTCATAGAATTTTAGAGTTTGTGTTTTCTCCATTAAAGTTTTCTTATTTGTAAAAAATAGTGAAAGAAAACATTAAGATTGATTATGTGTTTTTCATGATTTATATGATTTCTTGCTCAATATTATGAATCTAAAGAAAGAAAGCTCCTAAATTTTGAAATTTTTTGAGGTGTTTTCGCTGCAGAAAATTTCAGATCCGAACGAAACCTGAACAGGTCGGTCAATCGACCCTTCTTAGTCGGTCAACCGATTGGTGCAAAGAGGGTTCGGACAATTTTGGAAGGCATTCATATTTCGGCCATAACTTTCTCATACAAACTCTGATTGAGGTGATTTAAAATTTTGTGGAAAGATCAAAACAAGATCTACAACCTTTATGTTTTGAGTTTTCCCAAAATCGAATTGAATCATAGTCAAAATTAGGATTTAAATCAGATCTGGTTGAATTAAGGTTGAATCGGTCAACTGATTCTTAGGAATTGGTCAACCGATTCAATAAAAGGGCGTTTTTGGGCTCTGAATCGATCAGTCAACCGACCCTTCTCGGTTGGTTGACTGATTATTTTAAGATGTCGATTTTGGGGTTCTGATCGATTGGTTAACTGACCCTTTATAGTCGGTCAACCGATCGATACAGGATGTTAAGGTTTCCAATTGCAGTTAACCGAATCTTTTCGGTCTGTTGACCCATTAATTCAGGATCCCAACCTTTTCCTGGGATGATCGATCGGTCGACCCATCCTTCATGGTCAGTCAACCAACGGCTTAAAGAAAAATCCTATCATTCCAATTTTAAGGACAAGTCGACTGATTCAATGCCCAACGTCGGAAACTTTAACTCGTTACACGACATTCGATCAACGGACCATAAGGATGGTCGACTAATATAATCTTATATCTTGAAATAAATTAAAATTAAACAATATGTTACCAAAGTAATATTTGTTGTGTAGTTTATTTTATTTTGGGATATTGAGATATAAATGTTTATTATTTATACAAGCAATAGCCGGCCCAAAGGAAGATTATTGTTTGGCCGAATAATAAACATTGATGTTTGTTATTTATACAAACCATAACCGGCCCAAAGGAAGATTGTCGTTTAACTAAAAAATAAACATTGTTTGAGATTAGTATGGTTATTATCTATGCAATCAATAATCGGCCCAAATGAAGGTTATTGTTTGGCCAAATAATAAACATACCTGCAGGAATAAATGTGTGATGATTATCAAGTTTCCATGTAAATAATAAGTCGGTCCAAAGAAAGACTTATTGTTTGACATGACCTATTATCAATATTTGATTCCTGCGCTGAGAGTACCAATTACAGTTAATTCTACTATCCAAAGACTAGGAATTATTGTGCTAGGTATCTTGAGATGGGTCCCCAAAATTGGATTAAGTATTCATATCTTATTTTATTATTTTATGATATGCTTGTATGTGTGCTCGTTTATTTTGTTTTCTATTTAGCTACTGCTACCATTACTGCCAACATAAATTATATTCCAATGCTTAACGGCACAAACTTTAAGAATTAGAGAAAGAACATTTCAATTGTTCTCTGCTGCATGGATTTTGACTTTGTGCTAAGGAAAGAACAACATTCATCTCTCACTGAAAAGAAAATTTCCATGAGGCTAAAAGAGAATATGAAAGGTGGGACCGTTCTAATTGCATAAATATTATGATGATCCAATGCAATGTTCCGGAAACATTCAGGGGCGGTATATCCAATGAGGTAACTACTAAGACGTTCCCTAAGGAAATAGAAAAACGTTTTGTAAAGAACAAAAAGGCAGAGACAAGTACGCTTTTAACTAATCTTATCTCGATAAAGTATAAAGGAAAAGGAAACGTAAGAGAGTACATTATGAAAATATCCAATGTCGCTTCGGAACTAAAGCCACTAAAGTTAAAGCTGTCTAAGGACTAGCTTATGCATTTAGTATTTATTTATCTTTCTGCACAATACAGTAGGTTTACAGTAAGCTATAATACTCGAAATGATAAATTGACTCTTAATGAGCTCATATCTGACTGTGTGTAAGAAGAAGAAAAGAATTAAGCGAGAAAAGAAAGAAAGTGCTCACTTAGCCATTACCTCTAAGGGTAAGAAACGATAAAGAGATAAAGGTCAGGAAGTTGCAGTTGGAACACAACAGTCCAAATTGCAAAAGGATCAGGATCAACATTTTACCTGTTTCTTCTGCAAAAAAGCTGGACATATAAAAATAGAGTGTTCCAAGTACGTCGCATGGCATGTAAAGAAGAGTATGATTCTCACCCTGGTTTGTTCTGAGGTTAATTTAGCTTCTATACCTAGTTACACTTGGTAGGTAGTTTCTGGTGCTACTACCCATATAAGTGTGTCTATGCAGGGTTTTCTATGGAGCCGAAAACCAATTGATGCTGAAAGATGGAGTTCTTGACCTAAAAAATATATTTTTAAAACTTAATTTCTGAAAACATTACAGTTGATACTTATTTACCAAAATGGGGTAAAATGCACATTGGAAATGTGTTTTTCAAAAAACGCATTTTGAAAATGCATTTTTAAAAAAAAAAAAAAAAAAAATTGAAAAACGCATTCATAAAATGCGTTTGTCAAATAAGAAGCGAAAAAAAAAATTAGAAACGCATTTTTAAAATGCGTTTCTTGAAAAACCAAAAAAATAAATAAATAGAAACGCAGAAGCGTTTTGCGTTTTTATTTCACATCTCCCCAACCACCACCTTCTCCTTTATTTACGATTTCAAACGGCAAAGAAGCAAAGAACGGTAAACAGTAGAGAGAGAAACAGTAGAGAGAGGGCTTTCCCCAACCACCGCTGTTGTACCTGCCGCTGCCGCCGTCGCCATTCTTCGGTCGTCTATGCAGATTAGGTAAGCATTTTTTTTTTTTGGCTTTTTTTTTTTTCACGTATATGTGTGTATGTATGTGTGTGTGTGTGTGTGTGAAATGTATATATACATTTTTTTTTAATTTTGGTTTATTTTGCCATTTTTCAAATTTTTATTTTTTTTGAAATGTAGATCTCGGCTTTTTCAATTTTTTTTTTTTTTGAAATGTAGATTTCGGCCGTCATCCACTCCTCCGCCGCCGATCTCGCTCCTCCGCCGCCGTCTGTCTCGTTGTGGTTAGTAAACCAATTTTTTTTCCCGGTTTTTTCTTCTTTTTTTTGATTTTTTCCCCCATTTTTGCTCCACGCCAACACTGTATTCCCATCGCAATTAGAAATTTTAATTGGACAATTTAAATTTTTTTAGTAACATGATTGATAATCATAATAATACCTTACATGTTTTGTTTTGATTTGTGAAATTGTAGTTGTTTGTAATGAAGAATATTACATTATATCTGTATTGGGGTGGAAAGATATTGGAAAGAACTGAGATTGGGGTGTCGTGTAGTATGTCTGCAATCAAATCGTTAGATATTTGTCGGGGGATTAGGTTAAACGAATTAATTGCGATGTTATGACCTTATATCTTCGAAGATGGAGTTGATGGAACATTAAAGTTACAGTGTAGGTTGTCGATAGCTACTATTGGTCTTGGGAATTATAGACACGTGTTGTATTCAATCGATGACTACGCGGCATTAGACCATGTGCTTCAATTACCTTTTAAGTTACCCTCACTACTTGGTGTTGAGGTGTATGTCGAGGTAGAGAGAGCTTTTGATCACGCTCCAATATTTTCTTCCCAACCTGGTCTTTTTACTCAATTTTTAAGTCAAAATTTTAATCTTCATCCCCATACAGTGATTGATCATGATGCAGGCACCAGCTCTGCCACTCCACATCAGCATCATTCGCCAATTAGTCCACCGCACGACAACGATTGTGGTAGGTATGATGGGAATGTGGAGGGTGGGACGAATACAATCGATAGTTTCCACGATGTCGAACAAACAGAGATAGATGGTGCTTTTGTGTTAGAGGAATAGGAGAATGGTGTGGATGAAGATGAAGATGAAGATATGGATGTCGAGCCGACAAGGGAAGGGAGTGAACAGTTACCGTTGCACAAGGTTCCTTCATTCTATAATCAGTTGGAATAGGGTGATGATGATGACATGGCAAAGTTTGAGCCAAAGTTGCGAAAGAATTTTTGGACCTCGGAAATGGACGAATTCAATTGTGATATGGTCTTTAAGGACAAGAAACATATTCAGAATGTCATGAAGTATTACTATATTATGAAAAATAAAGAGTATTGTGTGGTGGAGACGAACCTGAAAATTTGGTCGATTAAATACAAGTATGGTTGTGGGTGGAGGATGCGGGCGACTCTAAAAAAGAGTCATGGAATGTTCCAGATTACACAGTACAACGGGCGACACACGTGTTTCTACAATCATACGACCTTGGATCATGGAAACTTGGATTTAGGTGTCATTTCTAACATGATACTTGGACAGGTTGACGAGGATCCAGAAGTGAAGATGGGTGTTATCGTTGCGTCAGTGAAAGAGTCTCGGGGATTCACTATCTCCTATCGAAAGGCTTGGTTAGCTAGATCTAAAGCCATCGAGACCTTGTTCGATGATTGGGATTAATCGGATCGAAAGTTTTCGAAATTTATGTCGGCGTTGCAGCACTTTAATCCTGGGGCAATTGTCGAATGGAGTATCATTCCGACTGCTACAGCTAGTTATTCGACATTTGACATGGTATTTTGGGCATTCCAACCTTCTGTGGTCGGATGGAGATATTGTCGACTGTCCTCATGATTAATGGGACCCATATGTACGGTAAGTACGAGGGAAAGATCTTGATCACTATTGGGATGACACCGGCCAATAAGTGTTATCCTTTGGTGTTCGCGGTGGTACCGATGGAGGACCACCGCTGTTGGTCCTGGTTTATTTTGATGCTGAAACACCATATTGTTAAAGATCGTCCAGAGGTCACATTTATATCTGACAAACATACTGACATTATTAGTGCGGTCAGAACATTATGGCTTAATCAGCCGAACGAGCTCGCTCGGTATCATCGATTTTGTTTGCGACATCTTTGTAGCAATTTTAACAGCATCTTTAAATATCAACAACTAAAAGATCTTGCTTGGAACGCGGGTGCTGCAATACAAGTTTGAAAGTACAACGCCATCATGGAAGAGATTGCGAAAATAAAAGTGGGGGCGTATACGTGGTTAGATAACGTAACCAAAGATAAATGGATCAGGTCACACGATGATGGTAAACGTTGGGGCGTGTTGACGACCAACTATGCCGAAGTATTCAACAACTGTTTGAAAGGTGCAAGGAATATCCCAATTATAGCTGTCGTTTCGATAACTTTCTATAGGTTGGTCAAATATTTTGATCTCGGTCGACAGGAAGCTCTAAAGGACATGGCCATGGGTTTGGGGTACGTAAAACATATCGTTGAGAAAATTTAGAAATCCCAAGCGGAGTCCAAAACATATGACGTCCAAATATTCAATCGATAAGGTTTTTTAACTTGTAATTTATTAATCTATTAATTGGTAATATATTTTTTAAAATAGACAATAATACAAATGATTTAACTGATCATCTAATTTGATTTATAAATATATTCAATAATAGGGAGAATGCTTATTACCACGTGAAAATAAGAAAGACTTTATCCGATGGTATTGTTACACACAAAGTTACTTTAGGTGATAACTCTGATTGTACTTGTGGGAAATATAAGACTTTTAGATATCCATGCTTGCACTGACGGAGTATTGTGGCACAAATGCGTTTCGTTACATCGCTGACGAGTACACAATAGCGAACTTGCTGAAAATTTGGGAGTCATCGTTTAAACCGATCATTCACGAGGACTATTGGCCGATGGTTAACTTTTCGATCCTTCTTCCTAACAAGAATAGACTTCGAGTTGTGAAGCGCGGACAACCTAAATCCACTCGCATTCGAAACGAGATGGATGTGTCGTAGTGAACAATGACAAATCGGTGTGAGTTGTGTTCTCAAACTGGCCATGATAGGAGGACATGTCCATCCCGACCCCAATGAGATAACAATTGTAATGGAGACTCCAATTTTTTTTTTTAATTTACTTTATGGTTGAAACAACATTCGTATCGTGTTGTATTATATTGTCGTTTAGTTGATAAACATAATATTTATTTCGTATATTACTACTTCATGAAATTTTAGTTTCATATTATTTTTTTTATGGCTGAGCCTGGTCCAATCGATTAGTCGTTACTTTATTTGTAGAGAGACCACAGATCTGTGACTGTCTAGGAAGAACGCGGAGTGCAGGTCATATTAAAAAGATATTTATCCAGTCTATTGATTATTTTTTTATTTAGTAATTTTTAAATTAATTGTCTTTTAATTTATATTTCAGTATTCTTCTCGGCTTGACTGCTCTGGAGCAGGACGATTTCCAGGGGAATGGAAGGAACATGTACCCGGTCGCATGGTACAGTTAATACAAGTTGTCGGACTTTATGGAGCTTTTCGGTTAAGGAAGAAACAGTTAGACCACGCATTGATTACCACGCTGGTCGAGAGATGGCGTCAAGAGACACATACGTTTCATCTACCAACTGGTGAGATGACAATGACACTACAAGAGGTAGCAGTGTTATTTGGGTTGCCCGTGAACAGACGACCAGTTACAAGGCCTGAGGACATATTACCGATTGTACGTTGGCAGGAACTTTGCCAAAACCTCCTCGGTCACACACCTCCGGAGGACAAAATCAAGGGCAACTGCCTGAACCTGAAATGGTTACAGTCCACTTTCAATCATGTACCCGCCGATGCCGACGAGGGCATTATACAGTGTTACGCTAGGGCATACTGCCTAATATTGATCGGGACAATATTGATGCCTGATAAATCTAATAATTTGGTTAAATTAGTGTACTTTCCACTATTGCGCGATATGTCTGGGTCGCATCAGTATAATTGGGGCAGTGCCATTTTAGCAGTACTGTATCGAGAGCTATGCAAGGGATGTCGTAAGGAGACCAAAAAAATGTCGGGACCCCTATTTTTATTACAGTGTTGGGCATAAAAACGACTCCCAAGACTACGACACGTGTCTTTCTCTACTACTGACGATTGGATGGGTGACCTACAGATAAGGAACTTGAGGTTCCCAAGCACCCCTTGGAGGTCTCGGTACGTTATTATATAATAAATGTTTACGCATTTCAAACATTTCATTTCATGTAGTAATAATTAATTTTTATGGCTGCATACAGTTGGAAAGTATCTTTTAATTTGGATAACGAGCCGATGCACGTATTGATTGTGTATCGTGATCAATTATATCGTCTACAGGATTACAAGGTCAGTTATAGATTTACGTAAGATGTTATTGATGTTTATTTATGATTATATTTATTATTTAATTAATTTATTTGTATGTTGTTTGCAATGTGATTTGGATGCCGTATCCAACTGACCTCTTGGAGCAATTACTAGCATATTGTCGGGATGGACAAACAATTTGGATGACGTATGTGCCCCTAATATGCTACAAAATCGTAGAGTACCATTACTCTCATCATACGCTACGACAGTTTGGATTTTGCCAAGGAATTCCACGGCTAAGAGACACATATAAGGATTTGCATTTGAATAGCCGGAGGGAAAAATTTGGTACAGACTAGTCGATAGTGCACGAGGCACATATACGGGCATGGGATACCCAGCGACCACCTGATTTGAGTAACCTTCAAGTTGGTACAAGCATCCTTGATGATTACATGCCCTAATACTGGGGAGTCACCAGACGATTCATAGTGAACCCATCTTACCAACCGAACTTCGGCTATCATGCAGTAGGAGGTCGTTCGACGATAGAGGTATAATTTAATTAGAAGATATATTTATTATTTTGTGTAATGTTCATTTACTTAGGTGTAATCAACTTTATGTTGCAGAAACCAGATATTGCAGCCTTGATGCATATGAGTGAGCTTGCAATTCGAACAAGACAACCAGGAGATTTTGAACGGGTTACACACTTATCGCACGACATTTGTTCCCGGGCCTATCGTCGGCAGCTGCCATACCAGATGTCGAGTGACATTGGTCCGGGATAAGAGCGCATACCAGATCCGCCGTTGGAGTCGTCTTCCAGGTTTGCCGTAAACCAGGATGATGACGTGTACCGACGAGGCGAGGCAGTAATGGACAATGCCAGTGTCGGACCATTTACCTACGGGATGGATGATTTCTTTTTAGATTATGGCACCGAACTGGGTGTCAGTTGTGGACTGTTAGTGGGTAACACATTTGTCACCCCGATGATGGAGCATCCATCATCGAGCTCAGCATCTATTCCTAGTGTGACACAGGGTGTACCTAAAGGAATTCAAAGACACGTGTCGCCGATCCCATGGGAGCCAAACAATAAACATTTGTTGCCCATCGTGGAGGAACCGGCATATCCATCTACCATGGAGTTGGGACACATTACTCAAGTCGATCATCTTCAAACAGATGACACGGAAGAACTTCCACTTCCTTTACGGCGGCAATGGAGAAACATCAAACGTAGGGGGTGTGGTACATAGGAACCCAATGACAACATGTATAATGTATTATAATTTGTAGAAATGTATTTTATATTCACGCGCATTTTTTCCCATGTGTAAAGGTGTAATTTTATTTTCATTTCAATTAGTGCAATTTAAATAAAAAAAAAAAATGCATATATTAGTTTTCAAGTGTATTAAGTAATATTTAATTGCATTTTAGTTGTTTTTATGTAAATAAAATGTAGGAATATAAACGAGCAATAAACTAGCAAAACGGTGAAAAAATGTCAAAGAAACGTTAGAAAAACTATCAATACAGCAGTCCCACTGCCAACACTGTCATCAAACGCATTTAGAAAAACTCTAATTTTTCCCCCCTTTTTTCCTCACGTTGGCACTGTCATCTTACCGCCTAGGCGGTCATCTCACCGCCTCGGCAGTGAGAAACGCAAAACGTTTTGCGTGTTTAATAAAAAAAAATTCAAACCACTGAGAAACGCATTTATAAATGCGTTTTTTTTTTTGTTTAAGAAACGCATTTTATAAATGCGTTTCTATTTTATTTATTTTTTTGAGAAACGCATTTTAAAAATGCATTTCTCTTTTTTTTTTGTTGAGAAAAATGTGTTTCTCTTTTCTTTTTCTTCTTTTTTGTTTTTTATTTGAGAAACGCATTTTATGAATGCATTTTTCAATTTTTTTTTTTAAAAAACGTATTTTGGAAATGCATTTTTCTAAAAATGCATTTCCAATTTGCGTTTTACCCCATATTGGTATTTAAGTGTCAACTGTAATATTTTTAGAAATTAAGTTTTAAAAATATATTTTTTAGGTCAAGAACTCCTGAAAGATGCATCTATGTTGACAATGGCAAAATAGTTGTTATTGAGGCAATAAAGACTTTTAGATTATCCTTAAAGACTGGTAACTTTTTGGATTTGAAAGAGACATAAGTAATATCGTCATTTAGACAGTATTTGGTTTTTATTTCTATTTTGGACAAATTTGACTTTTTCTTGTTCATTTGGAAATAATAACCTCGGTTTTTTTTCAAGATTCAAATATTATTGCAACTGGTTCTTTAATTGATAGTTGTTGGATACTATTGCTTCATATAATGAAACCTCACAGACAACTAATTGTGGTACAAAAAGCAAATTAACTAATAAGAATTTCGTTATACTTTGGCACAAGCGTCTAGGACATATCTCTAAACAGAGAATAGAGATGCTTGTTTCTGATGGAATTCTTGGTTCCTTTGATTTAACAAATTTCAAAGTTTGTATTGAATGTGTAAAGGGGAAACAGAAAAACATAAGGAAATTGGGTGTCAATAGGAGTTTCGGTGTCTTAGAACTAATACATACTGCGGACTATTCCCTACGGTATCTTGGAATGGACAACAACAATTTTTATCACATTCTACTCTCGTTATGAGTATCTATATTTAATTCATGAGAAGTCTCAATCCTTGGACGTACTTAAGTATTTCAAAACTGAAGTTGAACTTCAACTTAGAAAGAAAATTAAGGCTGTCAAATTAAACCACGGTAGTGAGTACTACAGGAGATTTGACGGATCAGAAAAATAACATCTAATACCCTTTGCTAAATTCCTAGAGAAATACGGAATCGCGTCATAGTACACTATGTCAGACAAACCTGGCATGAACCATGTTGCTGAGAGACGAAACAGAACGCTTAAGGACGTGCTAAGAAGTATGATAATGCATTCCTTCTTTACTAAAATTACTCTGGGGAGAAGCACTTAAGACTGCAGCATAAATCCTGAACAGGGTGTCAAGTAAAGCAGTGGCTAAAACCGCTTATGAACTGTGGTTAGGAGTAAAGCCTAGCATAAGGATTTACACATTTGGGGTTGTCCAGCTGAGGCAAGGCCTTGCAGGCCAAATAAATGAAAACTGGACTCAAGAATAGTTAGCTACTGCTTTGTTGGGCATACTTAACGATCAAGAGGATTTAAGTTTTACGATACCACATCAAGATCTTTCCTTGAAATGGGAAATGCCAAACTCCTTGAGAGTGTTGAGTTTGAGGGAGAAGGAAACATAAAAAATGTTGTCTTTGAAGAAGAATCTACCATTGACGGTGATCAGGTCTCCGAACCTATTGTTGTTCAAGACACAATTTTCTTCAAAGGGGAACATGTTATTGACGGTGATCAGGTCTGTATAACTATCGTTGTGACATTGTTCCAGTTTTGGATAACGATGTTCAGACTTAGGCTCCTATTCCTGACATTGTTCCAGAACAAGATAACAATGAGATTTTTCCTCAAACACAACCTATGGAACAAACTCAATAACCTCAAGAAATGTCATTAAGAAGATCCACTAGGGAAAGGAGAAGTGCGATTTCGAATGAATATATCATCTTTCTCCAAGAACATGAGAATGGTTTTGGTTTGACAGAGGATGACCCAATCAACTTCTGTCAAGCCATGCATAGTTCTAACTCTAAAAATGGATCAATGCCATGAAGGATGAGTTGAAGTCTATGCGAAGTCCATTGGTTGTAAATGGATATTTAAAATCAAGAGGGATTTGAAGGGTAACATTGAGAGATATAAAGCTTGTCTAGTCGCTAAAGGCTTTACTCAAAAGGAAGGCATAGACTACAAAGAGACTTTCTCTTTGGTATCTTCAAAAAACTCTTTTAGAACTATAATGGCACTAGTGGCTCATTTTGATCTAGAGTTATTTCAGATGGATGTCAAGACTGTGTTTCTCAATGGAGACATTGACGAGACGATCTATATGGTACATCTAGAAAACTTAGTATAGAGAGATCCAAAGTCCATGGTCTATAAATTGAAGAAATTCATCTATGGTCTCAAATAGGTTTCTCGTAAATGGTATCACAAGTTTCATCGTGTCATCACTTCGTACCGTTTTGAGGTGAATGTCTTTGATAACTGTGTATATCACAAGTTTACTGTGAGTAAATATATCTTCCTGATATTATATGTCGATGACATTCTGCTCACTAGCTGCGATATAGGCTTATTGCACGAAACCAAGAAATTTTTGACAAAGAAATTCTAGATGAAAGATCTTGGTGATGCCTCTTTTGTATTATAAATAAAGATACACCGAGATCGCTCTTGGGATACCTTTGGGTTATCACAAAAGAGTTATATCGATAAGGTGCTTGCTAAATTTGGCATGAAATATTGTGCACTAGGAAATACTCTTGTCGCTAAAGGAGACATGTTTAGTCTCACTCAATACCCTAAGAATGAGTTGGAAAATAAAAGAGATGCAAAAAATTCGCAGAAAAGAGTCTTGTATACGCTCAAGTATGTACACGTCCAGATTTAGCGTTTATATTTGGAATGTTGGCAGATACTTAAGCGACCCTGGAATGGATCGTTAGAAACCAGTCAAATGAGTTACAATGTATTTACAGAAAATATAAAATTACATGCTCACTTATCGAAAGACATGTCATTTGGTGATTATTGGGTATTTTGATTCCGATCAAGTTTTTAGTTGCTAAAAAGATAATTCAAAGTAGGATTGTATCTATAGAACATATGGAAACAAACTTCCATGATTGCATATCCACTCACTAAAGGTTTGTCACCTAAGGTATTTCATGAGCACACTGCTCGTATGCGTATGGTTTTATCTGATGATGTGTTGGTTTAGTGGGAGTTTGTGTTTGTTGAATGTTCTTTTATTAGATACGTATATTTGATTTCTGCAGAATAAAGTTGATGGATTAAATTTTTATTTACTCTGGATGTATTCTTTCTAATTGTGGTTTAACATAAGGATAGAAAGGATTTGGATTGATCTCACTAAAGATTAAAATTGGACCAGTTGAAAATAGGCATGTCTAAGATCACATTGCATGTAATTTTCATGCTACTTATCCACATTTAATCTATGTCATTGAGTATATTAGTATGGTAATCATCGTGGTTTAATCACGATTGTATTGTGATATAAGCTGCGGTAGTTCCATTACTAGTATATGAGATGGACCAGATTGTTTAAGGAGAAGTCTAAGGATAAAATAGCATACGGATGCGCGCCTAAGAAATTTTGTGATATAATTATTTTAGGGATAATATGTAGCACAAGTGAGAGATTGTTAGGAAATTTTATTTCCTAATCTGATTTTGGGCAACATATTATTAATGCAATTATATTTGTTATTTAAATTTAATGGGCAAAAAATTAAGTGATCTAATTAATTTGGGTAAGCTCTTAGACTACTCAAAATAATATGGGTTAAATAAGTAGATATCGGAAACTGTTAGGATGATTAGGGGATTATGAGAGTCATAATCACACTATATAAATAGATGATACTAGGGTTATGATCCCTAATATATACCAAATCGTTTTGATGGCTCACTTCTGCCCATCTGGAAGTGAATTGAAAATCCCATTGAGTAACTCCGGAGATTTGGTTGAGGAAGATCACGTGCCCGCTCGATCCGTGTTCTTCACGTGATCGATTGTCACAGGATTCCGCATCAGAAGTTAATTGATCATAATGGATCCAGGTACGTCATTTAAGTGTACATTAGAACTCTTGATGATTTGACATGTTGATTAAGGTATTATAGATTTAGATCTATAGGAATTAAAATCCCAACTTCTACTCCTTGAAGGTGATCGAATTACACATTCTTCATTTCGTATACCAGTGGAAATTCTCGATAATTCAATTTGTTATTTCAATAAACAATCGTTGCATGCAAAATTGTTTAGAGAGACAATGTTAATTATTTGAGATTAAGTTTCTATGCAACATAAGTATTGTGTTGAGCCCGTGGACCGATCGGACGCTATAAAATATTTGCGAAAACATTGATTCTCATGTGATATGTTGTGAGTTGAATTCAACACATAATGTGGTGCTTTGAATTCCTCAATTGTAAAGATACAATCATGATTCTATGTTAACTTTTCGCGTTGAATTCAACATTCATTTATAATTCATGTGTTGAATTCACACATGTTTTGCAAATATAAACGGCATCCTGATTAATAATACTATACCATTTTTTGTTATAATATTGTATTCGATTTAGTATATATATATATATTCAATTGCTATGAAATCAGAAGAAAAAAAAAATCTTAATTAATAACAAACAGTATCTAAAAAAATAACATTTTTGATAAATTAACATAAAATGAATAAAAATCATATAAATTAGATAATATAATTTATTGTATTTTTGGTCTTATTATATTAAATACTCTTATCTTTGTTCTTATTTCTTAATTTGTGGTTTAATGGTGAATTATTAAATTTGCACGACAAGAAAACTTCTGTATTTTTTAATTATTTTTGTCATACATGTCCAAATAACACGAGCTCTCGACCTAAACCAATTAAATATTAAAGTTATAGAAACTTAGGTCATTTTGGTAACTGTTCCCATCCCAAAAAAATCATCACATTCCCAAATTTTTGAGATTTTTATTTGGGTATAGTGTTTGGTAAATCTGTTTCTATTCCCATTCACATCCCAAAATCAAGAATCATTCTCATTTTTTATTAAGAAGTGAGAAACAAAAATTTGTTGTTTCTCATAATTCTCATCTCATTCCCAAACTAAAGAAAGGAGAAGATCGGTATTAATAGAATTTTTAATGAGGTCTGACCTTCAACTTTTGTAAGCCTCTGTTTTCTTTATCTTTTTTTCTTCATTTTTCTTCTTCTTCATCTTTGTTCGTCGTGTGCTTCTAGTTTGTCATCCTCCACCTCCTTCTCGTCGTCATCCTCCTCCGTCCTCTTCCTCCTTCTCGTCGTCATCGTCTTCGCCTCGTTGCCATCGCCATAGAAGATTGTCATCCTCGCCATTATTGTTCGCTCCAACTTGTTGTCGCCGTCGCCATTACCACTTTTGTTCACTCCACTGCTGTTTGTCGTCCTCGCTCCAACTCCATCGTCTTCGCTCGTCGCCCACCAAAAATCAATTAGCGATTTCGATTATGAAATTAGGGTTTCAATTTCGATTTGTAATCGATTTCAATTTCGAGCAACAACTCATGTTAGGGTTTCGATTTCTATTTCGATTTCGAAATCAATTTCGATTGTGGTTTAGAATTTCAATTATTTTAATTAGGGTTTAGGATTTGGATTTCGATTGGGGTTTAGGATTTCGATTTTGATTATGGTTTAGGATTAGTTCTTGATTTCTAAAATAATATGGTTACCAAACGCGACTTTGTTCCCAGAACAAAAAAAAATTATCGTTACCAAACGCGATTCTTGTAATACCCTGAAAATCTATATTTTTTAAAAATAATACCTTTTGAGTTATTTTGATATATTATGAAAAAAAATTAGGTATGAATTGATATTTTATAATTGTGGGGTTATAAATGTAATTATAAGATTTGATAGAAATATTATAGAATATATGGGATGTTAGTGTGATTGTTGAAAATTTCATGAATAGTAAATTACGGATAAAATTAAGAGATAAAAATAAAAATATTAAATTTTTATTTATTTTTTTATTTTTTTATTTTTTTTTCATTATTATTATTATACATGTGATAGTTATCTCGGAGGATAACTATCATATATATATATATAAAGGAATGGGTCTCATGAATTATTATGTATATATATAAATCGAGAGAGGGGAGAAATGCCAAAAGAAAGAAGGAGAAAGAAAGAGAGAAGGCGTGGAGAAGGAGAAGATGAGGAGGAGGAGTAAGTAATTGACTAATTATAAATTCAATTTTAAAAACTCTTGTTACTTGTTAGAATTAAACTTCCTTTAACAAAATGTGTTTTTTGTTTTGAATTCATGTAGGTTATTTTTTAAATCCTCAATTTCAATATGGTGATAAACTTTTTGACCATAGAGAGGTAATGGAGGGAGTTCAAAATGTGATTCAAAGATTGGAGCCGAATATTGATAAACAAATTCAAGCTATTAATCAAGTTAGTTCTTTCTTTTTTTTTTAAGTAACAACTAGTGACTAACAAGTTACTAAGTTTTCTGTGTTTTATTTGTGGGTTTTTGATTTGTTACGTTCTAAATATAGATTATGACGTTTCGTGACAAAAAACATTCTTTCGAGACAGTATTGGCTCAAAAAGCAGTAACACATACGAATCCTGGTAATACAATGAACAATTAACTATTAATATAAGAATCTCAGTCTTCGTATCATTTTAATTCATATTGTTTCTACAGCTGAATGGTGGATCCACTTTGGTACGTCTGCCCCTGAACTTCAAGAGATTGCAGTTAAAGTGTTGAGCCAAACAACATCGTCTTCTAATTGCGAGCGTAATTGGAGCACATTCAGCTTGATACATACAAAGACGAGAAATCGTCTAAAGTATCAAAAACTGAATAAACTTGTTTACGTGGCTTATAATATGAGGTTAAAAATTAGACATGTTACGAGATTAAGCTAAAGTGAAATTGAAGACAACTTCAACCCTATAAACTTGGATTATATCTTTGAGGAAGATGATCCACTATCTCCATGGCTTCAAGAGAGAGAAGAACTATTGTTAGATGATCAGGACAACTCCGAATGGTTAGACGTAAGCAATGATGAGGTTGCTACTGCCAGTAGCCAAGCACCTCGACGTTGGCAAAATGATAGTCCATCTGGAGATGGAAGTGATACTGATAGTGGTTGTGGTTTGAGCCCACCTAGTGGAGAGTCTAGTGGTGATGATGGTGGAGGTGGATGAGACACTAGATGATCGCCGTATCATGGAGAGTTAGGAATGGCTGGATTTGCAGACAATGTCGCACGTGGGGATATTAGTGAGCCACGAAGGCATTCTGTTTCTGGTGCAATTGGATCATCAAGAAGAAGACCAAACCCACAGTCCTCAAATTCCGAAGAATATGATGACATGGCAAACCGCTTTGGTATGCTTGGAGTTGGAGGATACAGATATGGATATCAAGGGGATAATTATCATCAGTGGCCTCAACCACAACCATATCCTTACCCTTGTTATCCCTCCTCGGAATATGTTTTGGCGCCACATTATATGGGTATGGGTCCTTTAGGATGCCCACAACCTCCTACTACTGGATACTCATATCCACCACCACATTCTTACCAATACGGTGTCCCTCCTCCACATCAAGAGAGTTCGAGTTCTACTTTCGGTTACTACGAAGAAATAGCAGAATCTAGCGGTACCGGTGGTAGTGGCCCTAGCAACACCATTTATGATCATTGCATCTTTAACTACTTTGGTGGTTATGATGCTGCACAACAAAATCAGAGTGGTGATCATGCCGATGCCGACTATGAAGAGCCTGCGCGCAATTCGTTTTGGTATTGATAATTTTATATGAGTATATTATTTTTGTAATATGATGTACAAGTACAATTTACTCTTTTATTATATTTGTGTAATATATTTTTATTAAGTATTGTATGCATCATCTTATTCTTTTAAGATTGTTAAGTACGATGGTTTTTCGTATTTTTTATGTCTTTATTGTGTTGTATATAACCCTAAAATGTCATAATATCTATTATAATGTATTTATTAAAGGTTAAATGAGTGAAACAATTACTCTTATTGAGTTTTTGGGGATGTTCTAGTGATTTTAAAAAATTCACGACCGTTACGGTCGATTCCCGTAACGGACAGGCCGATACTTCCGATACCGTTACACCGCGACCGTTACCGTTACGTAATCCGATACCGCAATTTAAAACCTTGGTAATAAAGGAAGAAACCGAGTGATAGCCTTGGGACACCGAGTCATTACAATTCTTACAAAAATTAAACCCGCGCTGACCACCACTACACCGATCCACAACCACAACCGCACATCTTCATATTCTTTTCATATCCCCCCCCCCCCTCTCTCTCTCTCTCTATATATATATATACACACACACACACACACACACACACAAATGATTCAAGGTTAATTGCAACCAAATATATTTTTTTGTTTTTGTTCTAAGAAATTATAAAAATATTTTACGAATACTTATCGTTACCAAACGTGATTCTATTATCGCAACACTTTAGAACGGAAATCGAATTCTTATCCCATTTCATTGGGAGTAGAAACAGAAAAGTTTCACATTTGTTTCAATCACACAAAATTAAAAAAAAAATTACATGTTTATTTTCGTCATTTCATTATTCACCAAACATAAGATGTTTTCCTCTAACAATTTCTTAACAACAATTCGTTTGAAACAAATGAGAGAAAAAACCTAAATTGATATTAGGCGAGAGCAGTTTAGGTCTAATAGAGTGATGGAATGACAAAAATATCCTTAGTAGAAGGTCACGTGATGAAAACAATCCATCTTTCCTCCAAGATCAATATCATCTTTTTCAATTTTCACTTAACATTTAGGGATGTTAATGGTTCGGTTTCATATAAAATCAAAATCAAAACCATAAGACATATATCAAATCAAAACCGCCATTTTTTTTAAATGGTTTTAAAACCGAATCATTTAAATTTATATAAAATCAAAACCGCAAAACCATTTAAGATTTTTTAATTTTATAAAAAATCAAAACCAAGATCAAAATCATGAAACCGCGAATCATTGTTTTTTATATATAAGCAAAAGCATGCCTAAAATATAAGACATAAATTCTAAAAAACAAAATCAAACCAAAAAACTATTAATTGTTACAATAAACATTCATGACCATAACTAAAATACAACCCCAACATATATACATGAGGGATTAAAGTATAAATAAATTAAAAAAAAAACATATGTATATATATTAAGGGTTAAACTGTAAATATATAAAAAGTGAGGGTATATATGTCATAAAAATATATCTAAAATATCAGCTACACGGTTTGGTTTCGTGGTTCGGTTTCGCGGTTATTATCCCAAAATCAAAATAAAAACCAAAACCGTTTCGATTGTTAATTTTAAAACTACAACCAAACCATTTGGTCGGTTTCAAAACTGGACCATTTGGTTCAATTTCGTTTGGTTACCTGTCAATTCGATTTTTATTGTCATCTCTGTTGAAACAAATGAATTTTAATTTAATTTTTAGAATAGAAAGTGCCAAATGTGTCAAATTGGATTTTCCCTCAAAACCTTTTGTCCCACATTGGTTGGGAGAGATAAAATTAAAGTGGATATCTAGGGGTATGTGAGACACTTAGGGTTAAAAATATTTTTTTTAAACAGTTTATTTAAAAAAATTAAAAAAAAAAAAACTGTTTCATTTAAAAAAAAAAAAAACGTTTCATTTAAATAAAAAAATACGTTTTAACATTTTTTTAAAAACTGTTAAAAACGTTTCATTTATTTTTTTTAAAACGTTTGATTTTTTAAAAACTTTTCATTTGATTTTTTTTTTTGGAAACGTTTTTTTTCCTCCTCCTATAAATTACAAGATTTTTTTTTCATTTTGAATAAGAAAAACAGTGTTCTGTTTCTGCACTGTTTGCATCCTGTTCCTACACTGTTTCTGTTCCTGATCTGCTACTGTTTCTGTTCCGGTTTTGTTTCTGTTTCTGTTCCGAAACATTTTTGGTTTCATCTTCTGGAATTGTTCCGATCTGTTCCGGTACTGTTTTTAAGTTCGTTTTTGGTTTCCGAGCAGTTTGTTCGTTTTGCGAACAGTGTGTAGGGGTGTTTGGTTTTCGGGACTTCTACAGTGCAAAGAACGTCCTAGATAGAGGAGAATTCTGGGTTGTTTTATCCTGGGGACGACGAGGCTGATACACTGCTTGCACGTTCTTGGGCAGAGCCGCGAAACGTCTTAAAGAGAGCGACCTAGTCCGCGACTCATCCCAAGAAATTTTGGTAAACTCGTTCTTTATTTATTTTCTGCAACAACAATCTCTATTAGTATTAGTCTTATTTTTATAATTATGTTATTTTTTAATTAAACTATTTAAATAATAAATACTTGTGATGGAAGCTTACGTCTATTAGAAGCTGTTGAAAACAAGATATATATGCTCCGTCACTTTCTTGCACTTGAAGTAAAAAACTCTCTCCCTCTTTGCTTATTTTAATTTTTTTAATGGGTAATTGCCTTTATTTTACTCTACATTTAATTATCACTTTATTCACCCCATTTTTTAAAAAAAATATATATTTTATTTATTTTTACGTTAAACAAAATGAAAAAAAGTGTTTTTTTTAAAATTAAAAATAGATAAAATTAAATCTTTTTTTTTTTAAATGAAATAGATGAAACTACTCTTTTATCTTATTTTTAATTTAATCAGATGCAAATTTTAATTTTATTTATTTTTAAGTATATTACGTTAATTTAAAAAAAAAAACATACAATAGTCTTTTTGAAGTATAGGAAATAATGTGACAATTAAAGAGGGTATAAAAATTATTGGCCCAGTAGAATACCCAAGAGGGGGAGTGAATTGGATAATTAAAAAATAATCAGAATAAAACTGAATAAATCAAATAATTAATTTTAAATCTAAATTAATTATTATCTTTATAATACAGCGGAATAATATAATCAATCTAAGTGCACACCTAAACAACAAAAATAGCAAAGTAGTAATGCAGCACACAAAAGATTTATACTGGTCCACCAAGCTACTCTTGGCTAATCCAGTCCCCCGAGCTCCACGGAGGTCGCACACACTAAAATCAAGATCCCTTTAAAGGTAGGAACCAAACCCATACACCGATTCTTTTACAGACTCAGAATCAACCTTTACAATATCATTTTCACAGGCTAAGGAAGAACCTCTACTTTTTGCAGGCTCAAGAATAACCTATCTTTTTACAGGTTAAAGATTAACCTAACTCTTTTTATACCTTAGGCTCAAGAATCAAAACATCTCAAAACACTCCAAGTATCATTTTTCCAAGTAAGGATGGAACCTTTACAAATCACTCACACTAATTCTATCCAGGAAGAATTACTATCTCAATCTCTTTATAGGAAGAGACTGAAACTCGGCTACCCTTGATTAAATATCCTCAATGATATTTAATCTGTCACAACTCACCAATACAAAAATTAATAAGAAGTAAATCTCACTCGGAACTTCTACCACCCCAAATAAACAATAACTCAGTTAATATCCCAACTAGTGATAAAAATATGTAAGATACAAAAATCTGATTTTAACAAGATATGGGTAACAAATTAGAGCACGTAATCAGATTCAAGAAATTATTTGTAAAAATATTTTCTTCAAAAATTAGAAACAATTTCTAAGATTAATTTCCAAACAATAATCAAATAATGCAATGAAAGAATATAAACGGAAATATCTCACCAGAATAACACCAAAAAATAATAGATTGAAACGCTGAACAACTCAAATCGGTGACGCTTACACAACCAGGGTTTTAACTCAAGAACACCTCAATAATTGATATCACAATATGATCCCTCAAAATAAATATCATAAAGATGACTCTTATAAAAACTTATGAACTGAATAGTTCTTGATATGGTGTTCCATTTAAAGTGAAATCCGCAGGTCTTTTTATAGGCATATGAAACAAGTCCTATAATGGCCAGTTTCCACAAGATATGTCTTTTAAAATCACCAATAGACCCCATATATTGATACCTTTCATTTAAGGTATAATTCACTTAATAATAGCTTTCAAAATATTCAATTTAGTTCCTCAAAAGAATTTTCAAACCTAATTCCATAAAATAGGAAGTATTAAAAGGACCAATTTGAAAAACACTTTAATTCCAAGTACTAAATCTATAGCAATTAAATAATAGATAAGCCATATCTTAAATATCACCAAATCCCTTAAATCTCTCTCAAATCTTAACAAAAAATGGCTACTTTTAGATATGATTTTGGAATCCACATGATCCTGAAACAGAGCCACCAGTCGACTGGTCAGTCAACCGTTCGATTCAGGATGTAGCCTGTTGCGTTCATCGGTTGACCACTCAGTCGACTTGTCGATTCAGAGAGTTCATCTTGCTTTCACCAATCGACCTGTCAGTCGACTCTTCGATTTAGAGAGTTCAACCACCATTAACCGGTCGACCTGTCAGTCGACTTATCAATTCAGGATGTTTCAACTTCTTTCTCCAGTCGACTTCTCAGTCAACTGCTACCTTCTGCATCTATTCTCTGATCTCGTTTTTAACACATTTTCTTTTACGATTTCGCCCCTTTATTCATTTGCTCTCTTAAATAAGCTCCACTAATATTCTTATATTTCATTTTAGTCATTCAAAACTATTTCTTTTCAAATCACATAGGAGCAAATAAATTCATCTTATCAAAACACAAATAAATAATAAAAATATTTTGTGTCGTGTGTGTTCTTAAATGGGATATTAAGAGTTGAAATTTACTTAGGTTGTTTTTCCTAATTTCTTCAAACTCTTAAATCTTCAATATCTTCAACTTCATCATTTAGCATCCATTTAACTTGTTATCTTCATCACTGGAATTTTAAATTACTAAAACACTCAATTAAACATTAGTTCCATCAAAATATCAATACTTAATTGTTTATCAAAATCTTAAGATCAACAAAAATAATTTTTTTTTTTAAATTCACGAATATTACGTCAACCCTCACGCGGAGGAACACGTGTCAAAGGGTTAAGAGGCCAGCTCAATAGGTGGGGTTACGTATGATAATTGACCCATAGCAAAACTACCTAGGTAAGGGTGGGTCCCACAATGGGGGAGAGAGACAAGTTTTAGGTACGAACAATATCATATGAATGTGAAATAAAATATTTTATATAGATAATATCTATAATTTCGATATCCTTCCAGTATCAAAGATGCAATCACAGATGATATCATAAAATTGACCATCTAATCGAGTTTATGATATTTTATTACTATGATAATTTATCAAATGTCTTCTCGGCCAAATTTCAAATCATACAAACCAACTTGAAATATTTATGAAAATAAGAGGGAAAAAAAAAACAAGAGAAGAGAAGACCAATGTATGACCACTAAATAGATTAAATGTGCACAAAATGAGATTTAAAGGTACTAAGTCATACTTGATGTCACAGAGTTAATTTCGAATCTGAAATTTTTGCACATGTAATGGTCTGATTGCGCACCAATCAATTCTAAGGTAACAACAATGTCAACACAACCCACACACTCAAACGCACCAGAAACAATATGAAAATGCACCAAATTGACAAACAAAACCAACCTCATTTTATTATTCGGCAAAAACAAGGAAAACACACAAATCTTGTGAAGGGGTTACATAAACAACGCACTTCCCTGAATACAATATACAATTATGAATTTTATAGATAAATAAGGTAGTTGACATCTCCAACTGCTTAGGACAAGGGTTGAAACTACTAGATAAGTGTCTAACCAAGAGTGCATGGCAATTACTTGCCAAAATTGTGGCCAAAAAGGGTAACCATTGCACGTATCAAACACGTGTTCCATCTTACCTGCAGTTAACCAATTTTCGTGCACATTAACTAAGAACCATCAACACCAAGTTATCCAGCCGAGTCAGCCCATCCCGTTGCACCTTTGTTGCGGTGTTACGCACCAACAACTCGCGGTGCCGCACGGCTGTCTAATTAGAATGCACCTTTGCGCCCCAACAGTCTGTCATGCCACCTGCATGACTATTATCAGAACGTGGCATTGCGCCCACATTTTGCCCGCCTTGCCTTGATTCCACACCAAAGCTTTCCCTTGGTTCCATGTCACGCCCATGATACTCAATCCTAGCACAACGCCTATGATTGCCTTGTACCTCATGCCAATGTCGCCAATGTTCAACAATAGTGCTCAACGATATCTCATTTTGTCAACGTTGGTCAACACCTCATTCCAACGCCGCCCAATGCCCACCAACATTGCTCAACGTCACTCCATTTTGCTAATGTGTGCCGACACATTTGACGCTTTGTTGCCTTGATCCCATGCCAACTTCTTGTTCGGTGTCATGTCACGCTCATGACATTGATCCTAGCATTGTGCCTAGGATATTCTTGAAACTAGAATGAAAAATCTATTTTCTTTTTGGAGTTTTCGGAAATCAAAACATGTTTCGTAATGACTATTGTCCTTAAATTGTTTCTTTTAATTTATAAGAACAAGAACAAGAAACACGTTTTGTTGCAATATTTGTTTGTTTGTTTTTTCTTTAAATTAATGGTAGCCGGTAAGGTGGTAGTAGCCAAGGGATGGTGGTGGTCGACAGGTAATGGTGGGATGGTGATGGTGGCCAACAAGATACTGGTGGGAATAGTTGTGTACGTGTAAAATTTTAAGATTCTTAAGAAATTTAGGATATGATCCCAAAATATTTTAATCATAAACGTGTTTACCAAATGTGCTTTTATACTTCTAAAATTTTGGAAGTGAAAACAAAAATTAAGGAAAAGAAAAAGTAACCAAATAGGACCTAAAATTTCAATTTAAAAAAATATATCTAAATAACAAATTTGCAAATAATAAAATTTTTGAAATTTTGAAGTTCTAAATTTTCCTAAAAAAAATATGCACACACAAATGATAAATAAAAAAATTTATAAACAATTCACAAAATTAAAATTTTAACCTACAGTCCACACGTTACAGTAATTTTTCTAAAAGTCAAAATTTACTAAAAAATTACAATAAGTATTACATTAAATTCAGACTTTTAGAAAAAAAATTTATAGCATGTGAACTATATGAACTAAAATTTTAATTCCGTATACTTTTCACCAAATTCTCCCAAAAAAAATTATTTTTTACAAATCTATAAATTTATCAAATTCCAATTTTTGGACAAAATGCTTTACTAGCACCAATTAAACAATTGAAAAGACAATTATTTCGTGAAAAAAAAAAAAAGGAAAAATTGAAAACCCATCGCTAAAAACTCCTCAAAACCAAAAATTAAAATAGAAATAGAAAAAAAATTAAACACAAAAACCAAATAGAGCAAAATGCACTAACCACATTGTCTTCTTCTCAAACAATTATAAACACACATTTCTATTGACTTCTTTTCCCCCCCCACCTTCCACCCTCCCCCAAAAAAATACAACAAAATAAAATTAAAGGGCTAATATTCCACCAAAAAAAAAAAAAACTAAATTCAACGATAACCGATCAACAATCAAACCGCTGTCATCGTCCCTTTTCCGCCCAAAAACAACAAAAGAAAAACACAACCAAACGAAACCCTAATCAAGTCTTTTACCTCGAGTTTCCATCACATTCGAATTCATCCCGAGCATTTCCGGCGCCATATCCCAACTCCCGCTCCTCCTCCCCCAACTCGCCGATTGGACAGCCGGAGCTCGCCGGTCGGAACCCAAAACCGAATCGTGTTCAGACAAATTATGATGCAGAACGTCGCTCCCTCTGCTCCGTATATCAGCTTCGATTTCGTCAATATTGTGCCGTTGTGAGATTTTCAAGAGGTCTCCACCGAGCTCGAGATCATCTTCAACCTTCACACGTCGATCTTCGTTCGCATCCTCAGTTTCCGTGACCCGATTTGTCGGTAACGGCGACCTTTGCGGTGGTGGTTCCTCTTGGAAGAAAGCTCGGAAATTGTTTCGAGAAGGCTTGACCTTCGTGCAAAATACTTCGAGAAAATTGTTTATACAACCACGATCATAGACGTTGATTCGGTTATCGGCTCTGTATCGAAAATTTTCATACGTGGTCTGGAGGGAAAACACAAGGGGCAAAAATATGCTTTAACCATTTTAATTTTACACTTCAAACCCCGAAACAAATATGAAGTATCAACTTTGGTCCTCTCCTAATCTGAACTAAAATTAACCATAAAAATTAAGAAACAATCTATATTATAAATCAGGATGATATTTTAAAATGTCTGTTGGTTAACGGTTGAGATCGATTTTCATGAAAAATACATGGTTGAGATTGTTTTGCAAAAATTTTGGTGGAAAAATTTACAGAACCTACTTCCCAAATCGGTCATAAAATTACATTATTTACCCTATAATTAAAAGTCAAATTTTGCCCTTTAAAATTTTGATTTCATGGTATTGTTCCTTGGATTTTGTTTTTCAGTTCTGTAATTACTCCTGAAAAAATGAATATATAACACTTTGCACCCGCAATATTGGACCATTATTTTACTTTAGTCCCTATAGTTTCAATTTGAACACACGACACCTTAATGTTTCATTACGATCACTTCAGTCCAATTATGGATGGCAAACCTTCACACACCCAACTATTTTTAAGAGAACTTTAAGGGTATTTCTGTCCTCTTTCTTTGCACTTTACAAGTTTTCTATTTAAAAAAATAAAATTTTTATATATTTCTAACTTCTAAATATTTGGTCAAAATGAGAACAGGAGGGGAAAAGGAAGAGGTTGAAAATGCCCATAAATCCCCTTAAAACAGTCGTATGCGCGGCAAGTACCTATTTTGCAACCAAAATTACACATAATGACTTTATATAGTGAGATGATTAGGAAATAGGAAACTGTGTGTTATATGTTCAAATTAAAACCATGGGACCAAAATAAGATTTTGCTCAAACTTCAGGGGCACAAAATGTCAAAACCCCTAAATAATTTTAGGGTTTTTTGTCATCGACCTCAAATTTTGCAACCTATTGTCCACCCAATCCACTCGGTACAGTAATTTTTTGACAAGTCCAATAATACTGTCAAAAATCTAATATTACTGTAAAACATGAAAGTTACGGTAATTTTTTACATGTAAAAATGACAATAACTTTTATGTAGTACAGTGACTTCGAACTTCTCAAGAAATCATTGTAGCCCATGGAATGCATGGGGAAAAAATTTAAGTTCTTAGATTGTTCACAAAAAACCCCTAAAAATTAAATAAATTTAATCAATTATACTTTTTAGTAATTAAAACTTTATATGAATAGAAGTATAAAGAAACAGACCTGGTTTGTACTAATAAGGTACAAATGAAAGCCGGTGAGTCCGCCAACAAACCAGAGAGAGATAAAACAGTAGGCCATCAACATAACGGCGGCAGGCGATTCTTTCATTGCCCTCCAAACAGTCCCATGATAATTGTGCATCAAAATCTTGATGTATAAAGCTGACATAGCGAAAACGTAGACGCAAAGAAGCGTTGAAGACGAAACAAACAAAAAGAAGTAACGGTAGTTCCGCTGCATAAAGACAAGTAAAAAAAATTGTTAGACATAGTTTGATAACACTTTTTTTAAAGAGTTTTTTGGTGAACAATCCAAAAAATTAAAATTTTAGCTCATGTGGTTCATGTGCTAGTAGTAATTTTTCCAGAAGTCCAAAATTGTTGTCAAAAATTTAAAAGTCATTGTACGACATAAAAGTCACTGCAATTTTTTACATGAAAAAAATAGATGTAACTTTCATGCATTGCAGTAACTTTGGACTTCTGAAAAAATTATTGTAGTACGTGAACTGCATGAGTTAAAATTTTAATTTCGTGAACGATTATCAAAATCCCCTCTTTTCAAAGTACTTTTTATAATAAAAAAAAAAAATCATCAATGAAGAAGTATTTTTACTTAAAAAAGCTTAACAAATCAGAAGTATGCTTGACCTTGTAAGAGAAAATATATTGGTGTTATCTTATCCCAAGTGTTACCCCAGCACCGTTTGGTAACACTTTTCAATTATTTTTTATGATAATTAAAAAATAATAATCTTCAAACAGAAGTAGAAACGAAACATCAAACGTATCAAAAATAGAAGAAAAAAATGACTAATCCTACTTCTGAAAAAAAAAAAGTATTTAAGGTTATGTTTTTAATTTTTCCTTTTATTTTCAAAAGAATTTTTTAAGCGCAAAACAAACATTGCTTCACCAAACGGAGCCTTAATATTTAGTAATCATGTGCGAAGCATAAATTTACGTTGAAATATAACTATAAACGCAATTAACAGTAATAAGAAACTAAATTATACATAAAAAAAGAGCTCGAGGCTTTTAAAAAACACATGCTCTGGAGCTTCTAGAGGCCGTCAAAAACACAATCACGACTTCAATTTTTATTTGTATTTTCCATCATAAACAGTTTATCCAACACAAATACACAAGCGCGCACACACACATATATACACACATATATACACGGTGAGTTTATACCTGACACCCCTATCATTTAGACATATACCAAGATCACCCCTTCTCATTTTCATAATACATGCGACACTTTTATCACATTTTGTTGATAAAAACACCTTTGCAACATTTTTTTTTTTTATTCTTTTATTTTCTAATTTTTGTTTTGTTTTTATTTTATGTTTTTTCCTTTCTATCTTGATCTTTTTTATATATTTTTTTGCATTTGCTACATATTTCTAGTTTTTTTATTTTTATTTTTTTTGTATACGGTATTTATAGAAAATTAAAATTAAAAAATTAGAAAAAAAAAACATAAAATAAAAGTAAATGAAAACTTTAAATTAAAAGCAAAAAAGAAAAAAAGAAAAAAAAATTGTTTTATTTTTTTAAATTCATTTTTTTTTTTTTTTCAAATCCTATTTTTCCATTTTTCTTTTATTTTTTGCATTTTGTTTTCTAGATTTTTACTTTCCATTTTTTTATTTCTACAAATACCATGACAAAAAAAGAGAAAAAATTAAAAAATATATATATAGAAAACAAGAGAGGGAGAGAGTAGAAAATAAAAATTAAAAATATTATCTTGCGAGTGCATTTTTGTCAATAAAATGTGATGATGTCATAGGCAACCAAACCGAAAAGATAAGGGTTGTCTAAGGTGTTATGAAAATTGTTCTTGTTATTTCACAAAATGACGGGATGTCTCGAGTTTAAACGCATATATACACTCGCGCGTGTTTTCTACAAATTCATATTTTACATTTTAGATATTTACAATTGGATGGTTGGAGAAATTTCTAAGTGTTCAATCTCTATATACATATATATATAAATTCGAGATGGCTTCCAATCCAGAAAACTTGTATATATGTGTGTGTGGACACACACATATACTAGAGGCGCAAACTAAGCCCAAAAATAAAAACCACACGAAAAACGAGATTATTGTTAAAAAAAAAGGCTTCTAAACACACAACATACCAGTCCGATGCATTGGCCGACCCAAGGGCAATGATGATCGAAACGCTCCACACAGTTGTTGCAAATGGAGCAATGGGAGCAACGAGGGGGGCGATAGAGCATGCATGTGTCGCAATACTTCACTCTGACAGAAATCCCATTAACCATAACTTCTTTTGTTCTAGGAAATTGTAGGCTCGGCGTTTGTCTTCCCCCGATCTCAGTCGATGCCGAAGTGTCGTAACGGAACTCTTCCTCCGGCGGATGTGAATTACGGGGAACAATTCCCGGGTCCCGCGATGAAGTAAAAAGAAGCAAAACGAGTACCTATCAAAACCGTAGAACCACAATACATATATAATTTAATTTTTTATTTGTTTATGTTTGCTAGGTCCTTCAGTATCCAATCATATTTATCCATTACAATTTTAAAAAAATAAATACTAAATGGCACATTGCACCCTTGAAGTTTGTGAGGTAGCACATTCCCGCCCCCCAAAACTTCATTTTTACACATTGTTCCCTAAATTTTCTTTCATTTCATTATTGTTGTCACATGACTAATGCCAGTAAGACGATAAACTCAAAATTAAGCACAAAAAACAAACTTTTAAGGCTGAATATCCAAAACCTAAACTTCAGGCAGCAATATGCAACTGCACATAAACTTCAGGGGTGCAAAATGCGATTTAGCCAAAAGGTAGGATTTATAACATACTTTTGCAAAGTGATGGAATATAAGGGTGTATGCAGAGGACTAACATAAATAGTGTAGACAATTGTAACCACAAGAATTGCATATCCAGCGTCATATGACGGAAACACATGCCGAAGATGTCTTGCAACAAATACACAAAAGATAACAACCGGAACGATGATCAACAATAAGGTGACTAGGAGTGACCTAGCGTCTGGCCCGAATATCAACCTCCCACCAAGAAAAAATTTCTGCACAAACAAAAAATAGCAATAATTTTACCAAACAACCCAATACTTATAAGCGAGCATTTAAAAAAAAAAGGCATGTTTTTCATGAATTTCATATATTCCTCAAATGAAAGTTTTTCACATGCCAATGTTCTCCGAAAGGACAAAACGAGACAACTAAACTGACAACCGGTCAAACTTTTCATTTCAAACAAAGTAGAAACATTTGTCAACTGCAAGCTCATGCACTTGTCACGATAAAACAATGTTACATAGACAATCAGATCCTTCCTAAAGCTATTTTTTTAGGGGGTGGAGAGGGGGGTGTAGTTCTTTTACCTTCTTTATATTTTGCAAAATAATATGAATTCAAACCATATAATAAGGTTCTTTTAAACCGTGGAGTCTATTGAAATTTCTATAATTCTTGAAACATATCGACATTTATTTAATATTGACAGATAACATGGCATGCCTCATTGAGTCTCTCCACCCTCCGCTAGAATTAGCGAGCAAAAAATGTGGAAACTAAAATGAAGAGCCTGTTAAAATGTGGAAACTAAAATGAAGAGCCTGTTAACGAGTCGGTTGGAGTTGATTTTCTTAATTTTCTTATTGAAAATCAATAATGTAGCTAAAAGTTTAACAACAGGAGGGCCGTTAGAAATGCTCTAACCTCTCTTCTTTGTCATGTTTGGCCCCTCAATACTTTCTATAGCTCACTAAAACAGTTCGAACCATAATGAGATTGATAAAGTTTAGATGTATAAATTAAAACCATTTTTCGATCTTCGATTCACTAGTCGTGAAAATTTTAGACTTTAGGGCTTCTTTCCAGAGTTCTAACCAATTGTTAGTACCCTAACTTCATCCATTAGCTAATACTATATTCTATGCAAACAAAGTACAACATAGTAGTTGTCACGTGATCAACTTCGAACCATAAATTTTTGGATTTTTTGGTGAACAATCCAAAAATTTAAAATTTATACCCATATAGTCCCCTTGCTCACAAGAAGTCCAGTAATTTGGTTAAAATACCAAAATCACTGCAAAATTACTGGAATTCATGTAGTCCAGTGACTGAAATTCTGATACGATTACTGGAATTCTAAGGCCCTGTTTGGTTACAGTTTCTGTTCCTTGATTCTTGTTCCCGCTCCCAAATTTGGTGATTAATGTACAGAAACGCGTTTGATCCTAAAATTTTGGAGGTACTTTGGAACTATTTCCTCAATTCCTTAAGAATTTAAAAAACCAAAAAATGTTGATTCTTATTTACTCCCACAAAACTATTCCTACTACCATCCCACCGACCACCACTATCCAACCGGGCACCACCTTGCAGGCCACCATACATTTAAAGAAACGAAAAAAAGAACAATGTTGCAACCAAATGTGTTTCTTGTTTTTGTTCTCATAGATTAAAAGAAACAATTTCAGGACAATGTTACCAAACATGTTTCTATTTCAGGAATACTCCAAAACAGAAATAGAATCTCTATCCCATCCCAGTTTATTGGAAGTAGAAACAGAAAGACAAAAACACTAACCAAACGCCACCTTAAGTTACGGTGAGTGAGAGGATTGGTGGACAAGAAAAAAAGATTTTTTATTGTGATGGCAAGAAGCAGCTAAACTTAAGTCACCCAATTCCAATGAAACACAAACACGAGCTACTTTTGACCAACAAACGATGTAGGGAAATGAAAAGCAACATAAACAATATATAGACCGCTCGACCTCGTTTATTCACTCAATGAACAAGAACATACTCTAGAGTTTGGTTAAGCGTCACAAGAATAATCCCCAATGTTGAACCTTGGTTGAGAGCTCCAAATTTAAGAGAAGGAGATGGCAATTGCTAGGACATGGCAGCTAATCAGAATTTCCTAGCCTTCCACGTAGCATTCTAATCATATATGTTCCAATGGTGCCCCCTCAACAGCTTTTTCATGCCCCTCACATGGCCGATACCAGCTCATCATTGTCCGCATGTATCACCTCCTATTATTCAAAGACAAGCGTCTATTCCACTACACGTCTTTAATCATATCAATAGATATATAGTAGCTTCTTTCCTTAATTCTAAGACCCAACACCTACTTCTCTGCATACTTGATCATAAGCTCTTCTAAAATTCACAAAAAAGTTGGACATTTCTCCTTTTCCACATTTTCCCCACAAATCACCCAAATAACTATATGGCTTTTTTAGTTTATTGCCACACATAAAGGCAAACTAATTCTCTTGTGTGCTCGTCTCGAGCCTTACTCTATATTCTATCACTCTCCCCCAAAGTTCCCGATATTAGTTTTTTTTAATGCACTAGCACGTTTCTCAAGTAATCAAAACCAAAATTATCCCTTACATCTCTTTCCAAATTAATTAACCTTAAAAGCGCTCTTCACACCCTCATGTAATAAGCACCGCCCACACTGAAACGACTCTCATCACTCTTCGCCAAAGAGCACGGGCTTCCGTGTGTACCTCCATATCCCCTTGCTTAATAAAAACGCACTTTTCTCACCAATGAGTATGCAAACTTGCCCCAATCCACTAACTTAGTCCTCTCCTTTTTGCAACCTCACATAAGGAATCTCCAGAATTTTCTCATTACTTTTGTATTGAAGTTAGGAATTCAAAAAACACTTAAAAAGAACCACCGACCAACAGACATTACATCTTCCGACATGCAAATCTATTAATAAATCAAGATGTTTTTTAAAGGTTTTTTCATGAAGGGTTGGAATTGATTCAAGAGAAATAGATGGATGAGATTGAATTTTGAATTTATTTTTTGGGCAGGGGAAATTCCCAACCTAAAAATTTCATACCCCCACTTCACAACGGTTAAATTGCATTTTGTACACTTCAAGTTTTATATATGTACTTTATCAGCTAATTTTTTACAATTTATTATGTTTTTACACCTATTAATTTGAAAATTGATATAGTTCTTTTAGGCACGAGGTATCCCTAACCTCTATCATAAGTAACACCCTTCAGGTTACATTAGATTTAATAGGAAACTTTTAAGTAATTGATTTGAAAGTCCAGCTTATGACTCAAAACATGTTCAATCTCAACTTCGAAACCATCGCAAAGCACAACAAAACATGTTTTAAGAATCTCAATCATGCATGCTTTTGGATAAGATAGATAATTTTTATCATCTTCAAGGAAAAAATGCAAGATATTCACCTCGGACCCACCTTTCCACCCACAAACTAATCAGAAAGCCAATCAAAGTCAAAACATCCTAGCCCTGTGGCTTTTGACACCAAAAGACTCAAACCTCAATCGCCTTTGTATAATAAGGCAAGGAAAATGATATCCTTTCCAAATGGCACTCCGCCAGCATTTAGCCTGATGCCCATCCTCTCCATCAAATTAGAAGAAAACCTCGATGTGATCATAAACATTCGTAATGTCCACCTTACAATAAGTCTCACATTTCACACTCATGTCTAGCATTCGTGCGTCTGTCAGCTAAACGGTCCTCTTACAAACCTCCCTCACTCCCAAAAAGGCAATCGGTGTCCATGACTAAATAAAGTCCAAAGTCACATAGATCATCCACTTTTTCTTTCCATGAAATAGGAGGCTCATTTTTTTCACTTTTTCATCTCTCGAAATTTCTATCTCCTAGGGATAAAGAGGCAGATTGTTGATTGTCTTTCTAAGCATTGAAACATTAAAAATATTCCCTATCTCAACCTCTATTTTTTTTTTTTTACAATTTTAAAGAAATCTTAAGGAAGCAACAATTTCCTTACAAGAAAAATAAATAAATAAATAATCAGATCTCCTTTTACCTAATAATACTTTGCCCACTATTCATCAACCATCTAGCAAAAACCCTCAAGAGAGAGGGGGAGAAGAAAATCTATTTCATGACTTTAGACACCTCATTAGACACTGAGATGTGATTCCAAACCATCTTTCCAAGCCGTCAAGAACCCAATATAATCGAACGAGCATGCAACCAAAAAATCACCTAATCAAGAATCATCTAGCTTCACAAACCTTGGATTTAACATTGTTAGTGGATGATGGGGGCCACCATTATGGTTAACAAATTCGTTTTGCCTACCTCATTTCATGAAAATTCTTGAACCTTCTACCTCCATTGTTGACAAGTAAGAAACCAAGATCAATTTCAAAAACTCCAACCCACTTTGTTGACCACCAAGAATACAAAAACACATTGGCTTCATCCACTTCACCGTCATTCCCACAACCGCCTCTCTTCATCTCCCCCTCCTGTAGATATGGGGACAAAGAGTTGTAAAACAATTTTTAAATGGAAAACCATATAAACCTTGATCCAATCTTCTCCAAGAAACCCTGAAGGGTTCGCTACGTCTTCTGAACATGAACCAAGCTCAAGCAATGCTGGAACTTGTGAATGGGAACAGGATTTGTCATCATATCTGCTAGATTATCTGTTGTACCAATCTTCTGAACATTGATCAATTCTTCAGATACAATATTCTGAATGAAGTGATACCTAACATTAATATGTTTGGTTCTTTCATGATACATCTGAATTTTAATCAAATGTATCGCACTCTAACTGTCACAATAAACAATAGTTAAATTTTGTTGTAAGCCAAAATCTGAAACCAAACCTCTTAGCCAAATTGCTTCCTTCACTGCCTCAGTCACTGCCATATATTATGCCTCTATAATGCAAAGAGCAACTGTAGAGTTGTAAAGTTGTTTTCCAGCTAATTGGACATACTGAGAGACTGAATACAAAATCTGTCGAGGATCTTCTTCTGTCTAAATCCCCTGCATCATCAGAATCCACGTAGCTAACGACACTTCCTTAAGTGTCTTTACTCCTTTCATATACCAAACAAACATCTGCAGTACATTTTTAGATAACGAAGAATCCATTTCACTGTGTGCCAATGTTCTTTTCCTGGATTTTTCATATATCAGCTAACAACACTAACGGCATGTAAAATATCAGGACGAGTATATACCATAGCATACATAAGACTACCAACAGCACTAGCATATGGAACACATGACATGTGTTTCTCTTCTTCGTCTGTCTGCGGGGATATCTTTGCAGATAGGTGAAAATGAAAAGCAAGTGGTGTACAAATAGATTTGGAATTTTACATGCCAAATCGTTCAAGTACTTTCTCAATATAACTTTTCTGAGACAAACAAAGTTTGCCGGCTTGACGATCCCTGCAAATTTCCATTCCCAAAATCCTCCGAGCTGCACCAAATCTTTCATCTCAAACTCAGCACTGAGTTGAGATTTCAATTTCCTAATTTCTAACATACTTTTAGCAGCAATGAGCATGTCATCAACATATAATAACAAATACACAAAAGAATCATCAGGGAGCTTTCTGAAATATTAACAGCTATCATAATTACTTCTACAGTAGCCATGATTAATCATAAAAGAATCCAACCGTTTGTACCACTGTCTGGGAGATTGCTTTAAACCATATAATGATTTATTCAACAAGCAAACATGATCTTCTTTTCCCCGAATCCCTCGGGCTGATGCATATAGATACGTTCTTCAAGTTGACCGTGAAGAAAGGTTGTCTTGACATCAAGCTGCTCAAGTTCTAAGTCAAGTACAGCAACCATAGCAAGTAACACGCAAATTGAACTGTGTTTTACCACTGGTGAGAAAACTTCATTGAAGTCTATCCCTTCTCTCTGACTATCGTCTTTAGCTACCAAGCGTGCTTTGTACCTTGCATATTCGACCCCCCGGAATTCCTTCTTTCTTTTTGAAAACCCATTTGCAACCGACAATCTTCTGGCCTTTAGGCGGTTTGACTAACTCCCATGTCTAATTCCTGTGAAGAGGCTCAATCTTTTCTATCATAGCAATAGTCCATTTTGCGGATTCATTGCTTGTGATAGCATCATGATAAGCGGAAGGTTCGTCTTCTTCTTCAATAATTTTTGTCATAGACAAAGCATAAGCAATTACATCTGCATAAGCATACCTTTGAGGTGGCTTAATCTGTCTACGTTGTCTCCCTGTAGCAATACTGTACTGTTGCGATTCTTGTGCAACATCTAGTTGCACCTCCTCCTCGTTGGGCTGTTCCACAGAAACTTCTTGCATTGGTTTTGAAGTTTCAAACTCTAACTGCACCTGTTGTTTGTCACTTTGAGAATCACCTACGTCAACACTATCTTTTCTAGAATGAAGCATACAAGATTCATCAAAAGTTACATCTTTGCTGGGAATAAATTTAGGAGATTTAGGATCAGGACACCACAACCTATATCCTTTCACTCCTTATCCATACCAAAGGAAAATACATTTCTTAGCTCTTGGTTCTAATTTTCCTTTGTTGACATGAGCATAGGCTGGACATCCAAAAATTCTTAAAGAAGAATAATCAGCAGGAGAATCAGACCAAACCTCCTCAAGTGTTTGACATTCAATAGCAGTCGACGAAGACCTGTTCACCAAGTAGCATGCGGTGTTAACTGCTTCAGCCCAAAATTTATTAGATAGACTTGCGTTAAAGAACATACAACATGCTCTCTCCAAAAGAGTTCTATTCATGCGTTCTGCAACTCCATTTTGTTGTGGAGTACTCTTAACCGTACGGTGTCCAACGATGCCTTCATTCTTGCAAAACTCATTAAATTCATCTGAACAGAATTCCAAACCATTATCAGTTCGAAAACGCTTCACTTTCTTACGGTCTGATTTTCAATCATTGCCTTCCACTGTTTAATTTAGTGAACACATCACTTTTATTTTTCAAGGTATAAATCCAGACTTTACAAGAAAAATCATTAATAAAAGTCAATAAATACCGAGAACCACCAAGAGAGGGAACTTGTGAAGGACCCCAAAGATCTGAATGGATGTAGTCCACCGTACCTTTGGTCCTATGTACTGCAGTAGAAAACTAGACTCGTTTTTGTTTACCAAAAACACAATTTTCACAAAATCCAAGTTTACTAGTTTTTTTACCACAAAGCAAACCTCGTTTGCTTAATATTCCCATACCTCTCTCGCTCATATGCCCTAGGCGCATATGACACAACCAAATAGTATCCGAATCTGAGTCAACCGATGAAGATACTGATGTTGAGCCAAGAACTCTCCCTGCAAAAAATAAAGACCGTTCTTCTTTCTACCTTTCATCACTGTTAGAGCACCTTTCAAAACTCTCAAGATTCCACCTTCAGCAGAAAACTTACAACCGTTAGAATCTAGAGTACCCAGAGAAATTAAATTCTTCTTAACGTCTAAAACATGTCGAACATTCGTCAACGTTCTTATAATACCATCATACATCTTGAGTTGGACGGTTCCTATTCCAACTGTTTTACATCCCATATTATTTTCCGTTAAGACTGTACCACCAGTAATTGATTCATATGTGGAAAACCAATCTTTATTAGGACATATGTGGTAAGAAGCGCCAAAATCAAGAATCCACTCATTTTCTGAGCTCAAATTACCATCAGTAACAGAAAGAACATTTTCGTCATTCGACTTATTTTCTACAACTCTAGCAATATCAGAAGAATTACTAGTGGATTTGTCATTCTTATCATTTTTCTTAAGTTTTTGACAATTCCACCTAGTGTGCCTTTTTGTGACAGTAGTAACACTCAATATTTTTGTTTGATCTAGACTTTAACCTAGATCAATCTTTATTTTTTGAACCCCTATTTCGAGTTCTCCCCTCACAACAAGACCTTCAGCAATTTCATTTAAATTATTGCTACACTCTTTTTCTAAACTCTTGAGAATTTAGCGATGATTTAATATCTTTCATACTAATAGTGTCTCTTCCATAGAGCAAAGTTGTAACAAAATGCTCGTATGAAGGGGGTAAGGAACATAATAAAATAAGGGCTTGATCTTCGTCTTCTATTTTAATATCAATATTTCTCAGATCCATGATTACTTTATTAAACTCATCAATATGTTCTTTAATAGGCGTACCTTCCTCTATCCGAAGTGTATAGAGATTTTGCCTCAATACAGCCGATTGGTGAGAGACTTTGTCATATAAAGTCTTTCGAGCTTTAACCACAATTTTGCCGCGGTGTCTTCTTCCACAACTTCACACAACACCTTATCTACCAAATTGAGAATGATCGCACTACGAGCTTTCTCGTCAATTTCTGCAAATTCAGCATCGGACAACCTTCGTAATAGTTGCAGCCCTAGCAAAAGTCTCTGCTCCGGCACCTGTGTCTGTGCATTGATCGACACTTTTATCCGAGCCTTTTTTAGCGAACAATTTTTCTCTGCGCCAAAGCGCCTTTTGCAAGCCTTGTTAGACTAGCAAAGCGTGCATTTTAACACGCCATAAACTGAAGTTGATTTTTCCATCAAATTTCTCGACCTCATATTTGGCCGTCATTTTCTAGAAACTCCAAAAGTAACAAAGCTAAAATAGCTCTGATACCAGTTTGTTATGGATAGGTACAAAATCACTATTCACGCGTTGGTTACTTTCACGTAAATAACATGTATTGCCCAAAATCTAAAATGGAGTTAAAATATAATAACGATAAATAAAAATAGTATGACAAACACACAAATAAATGGAGACAAGAATTTAATGTGGTTCGGCAGGATACCTACTCCATGGGTGAAAACGGATCAAGAGTATTTACTATAGGGAAATATGAATATAAGTGGTAACATCTCAACACTCAAAACCCAAATCCCAAATACACCCAATAAACCTCATGGATAAAATACAAAAATTGGGTATAAAAACTCTCAAATGGGATCTCTCTAAAAAGGTGTTTTTTCCTTTGCCTCACACTGCTCTCTTGATCTTTGCACACCAACACAATGAACACACTCCTTATTTTATAGATGAAGAGAGGCGGTTATGGGAATGGCGGTGGAGTTGATGAAGTCAATTTGTTTTTGTATTCTTAGTAGTGACAAAGTAGGCTACAGTCTTCAAGTTGATCTTGGTTTCTTACTTGTCAACATTGTTAACGATAATGGTGGCCCCCATCATCCACTAACAAACATAATCAAGATCCCCTGGTTGCACCCACGGCCTCTCAATCTAGCCATTCACTCCATATTCCTCCCAAATGATTTGCGCCAAATCAAACGATATATCCTCACATTTGTCCCTTGCAAACATGCCCAATGTTGCATCCTACTTTCAAGACATATTTTGTGCTTCATATCACTTTAATTCAATAAGACAATATACTTCTCCGTAAGTTTCTATTATTAACCGTAAAGAGTATAGCTAAAAATGTTGATTGCTTACCAATAGCTTCCATTGTTTCTACCCTCTCAATAAACAATTAAAGGGTCATTTATCTCCTTTGAAATCATCCAACATCATACGAAATGTCTAATCACCATTCTGAATTTTCTCAACATCCAAATTGAGCTTGTTGTTCACCTTTCCCAAAATACCTAGTTGAAAAAGGAAAGATTCGGCAGCAATATTACCGAATATTAGGAGGCTTATTAGCTGTGAATATTTGTTATAAATAGAATATTAGTCAATGCTGTAAATTAGGAAATTAGTTAGGCCAGCTATCTATTGTAATCAATTTCCTAATTTTGTGCTTGTATTCTCTCCTATAAAAAGAACCCATGTAAACTTGTGTGAATATACAGAAAAGTTCAGATGGTATCAGAGTCTCCCTAAGAAATTCAATGGTGATGAGGGCTCGTGAACTTCATGGACGAGGATATTGGCTCCAACTATATGTGATACTCCACGGCCAAAGAACTCTGGGACAATGTGAATCAGATGTACTCTAATTTGGGAAATCAGTCTAAGGTCTACGAATTGACTATGAAACTTGTGAGATTCGGCAGGGGGAAGACTCGGTCAACAAGTATTTCAATTCATTGAAGCGCCTTTGGCAGGACTTGGATCTGTTCAATGACTATGAATGGAAATTTACTGAATTGCAGATGGTAGCTTTTCACCCATTGCAGGAAGAGGTTTAATAAAATTATCTGCGAATATAGATCTAAAATCTCTTCTCATGTCTCTAAACTAGCCTGTAACCTTCTTCCTGTGAGTAAACTAACCAAAGAATCTAATTACCGTGTAATTTTCTGTGATTGTTACAGCAAATTTCAAGACCGAAGCTCGGGGAAGAAGATTGACAGTCCTGAGGTGATAGATGGACTTTACTATTTTGATAGTGACTTCTCCAGTAATAAAAAGGCTCAGGGTCTTAGTAGTGTCAGTTCTAATTCTGTTTATGAACAAATAATGATTTGGCACTTAAGACTAGGACATCCTAGCTTTTCATATCTTAAACATTTGTTTCCTACTTAAAGGATTTGGATTGCTTATCGTTCTATTGTGAAAGTTGTTGCTTATCTAAGAGTCATCGTACTACTTATTTGCCAAAACCTTACACTTCTTCAAAATCATTTTATTTAATACATAGTGATGTTTGGGGACCTTCAAGAATCATTACAATCTCTAGGAAAAAATGGTTTGTTACCTTTATCGATGATCATACCCGTTTGTGTTGGATTTATTTGATGAATGAAAAGTCTGAGGTTGAAAAACTTTTTAAGGAATTTTACACGATGGATGAAACTCAATTTCAAACAAAAATTAGCGTTCTTCACACTGGTAATGGAACCGAGTATTTTACTGAAATTTTGGAAAGTTTTTTGAAGGAAAAAGGGATACATCATCAATCTACTAAACGGAATTGCTAAAAGAAAAAACAAGCATTTACTAGAAGTGGCTCGTGCTTTAATGTTTTCGATGCATGTTCCAAAATATCTTTGGGGGGAAGCTGTTTTAAAAGCCTTTTATTTGATTAACAGAATGCCTACACGTATTTTAAAATATAGCACGCCATTAGAATGTTTCCAAAAAAAAATTCCCTTATCAAGGATGTACTTAGATTTACCTCTAAAGATTTTTGGCTGCATTGCTTTTGTCCATATACCCAATAATACTCTGTCCCAACTTGATCCTCGAGCTGAAAAATGTGTTTTTATAGGGTATGCTCCTAATAAAAGGGAATATAAGTGCTATAATTCCCAAACAAGAAAACTTTATGTGAATATGGATCACTTTCTTTGAAAATAAATCGTACTTTCACAAAAATTCTCTTCAGGGGGAGAATGAGGTAATGTAAGAAAATTTTCGGGATTTATCTCCTACTCCTTTACCAAATATGATTTTAACTACTTCACCTCATTCTTCTCATCCTACTGTTATTCCCGAGATTCAAAGTCAGGAACAATGTGATAAAACCAATTAAAACAATTAAGGGAATCCAAGTCATATAGTGTCGAACACTACTATAGCTGAAATAGGGGGAGAAATCGGGTAAAAAAATCCCAATATTGAGCCTCTGGTTTATACTCGGGGAAGACCTCATCAAAAGAGTCAAAGTCAGCCTATTCCTCTTGGAATGATCAATCTCTACATTCAGGAACTGGACTTCCAAATATTACAGGTAGTTTTGTTCCTAACTCATCCTCAATTCCTATTACTTCTCCAAGCCAAGAACCATCAGATCTTGATATTCCTATAGCTATTAGGAAAGAAACCCGAACTTGCACTAAATATCCTAATGTGGGTAAAAATCAATCAGCCACCACGTGTCTGCCACCTAGATCAAAAGTGCCACATCACCAAGCGGTCTGATGAGCCCGATATAATAGCCCGGCATCTCCTCAGGTCAGTAATCATGGAGGACTTAGCAATCACCAAGCAGGAATCTCCAGCAAAGACAAAAGACATCACCAAAGAGGGTCAGGTCGGCGTGGCCATCCCGACCTCCACCCCGGTGCTCAAGTCGGCCCATTAAACTTAAAGGCCTGGCCCATGGGCTTCTCCACCAATTATCAAAAGCCCAGGCCCATTGCTCTAATCCCCCTCACGCTCTCCACACGCCAAATTAGGGCGGATAACCGAGCTTAAGGCCCTAATTTCCGGGATGCTAAAGACGTTCTCGCCAATAAAAGGAAGGCATTGGTAAGCCTTTCAGAAGGTTGCAAACCAGAGGTAATAGCTTTATTTTATCCAAGCGACCTCATTTTCTTCCCCCCGAGCTCTTACTCTCACGCCAGAGAGGACACGCCGGGAATACCCCAGCAGGTCATGTGTGCAGGTACCAACCCGAAGGCCAGGCCAGACAACGCCTCTCCAACTCGGATAAGTGCAGGATCAAGGTTTTGAAGGCTTGAAGCAAGGTTTTGAATATTGGCCGTTACGATACTTAACGGCCGATTCGTACCGGAAAACGAACCCTCCGATACCGTTACACGGCCAATTCCAAAGTCTAGGGACGGCTCGCACCGTATCGGGCCATTACGGGCTGTTAACGGCCGTTACGGTCTGTACAGACCTAATTTCAAGTCCAACACCCATGTAAGCTCAAGCTTTTCAACTTTCTTCAAAGAATCTTCCATATAATTTAGCAGAGTAAAAGAAAAAAATAGTAAAACACAAAAATAAAAACTTACCAATTAGCATAAATCCAAAGATTTCCTCGCCAAAAGTTGAGATATTCGTCTCGGCATCGCAAACCCGAACAGAAACAATTCGTCGCCGAACATAGTTCTCGCCATCGCAGGCGACGTTACAGTCGCAGCTCCTCTCCGTTGCGTCGCAGCTCCTCGCCGTCGCAATCGCGTCGCAACTCCTCGTCGTCGCCTCCTCACTACGTTCGTCTCCCTTTCTCTCCATCTCATTTGGGTGTGTGAGTGTGTTGGTTGATTTGGGTAGGTCAATGGCTGTGTTTGGTTGATAATTAGGGGGGGGGGGGTTGGAAATAATATTGGTTTATTAAATGATAAATGGCTTGTTTACAATTTAGTCCTAAAATTTTCTAACTTCTATTCTTATAGCAATTTTTTTGGTTGATAATTAGGGGTTGTGTTTGTGTAATATATTTTTATTAAGTATTGTGTGCATCATCTTATTCTTTTAAGATTGTTAAGTACGACAATTTTTCGTCTTTTTTTATGTCTTTATTGTGTTGTATATAACCCTAAAATGTCATAATACCTATCATAATGTGTTTATTAAAGGTTAAATGAGTAAAACAATTACTCTTATTAAGTTTTTGAGGATGTTCTGGTGATTTTAAAAAATTCACGACCATTACGGCCGATTCCCGTTACGGACAGACCGATACTCCCGTTACCGTTACACCGCGACCGTTACCGTTACGTAATCCAATACCGCAATTTAAAACCTTGGCTTGAAGACTCCAACTCTGTTGAAGACGTTCTCCAGATCATCACCAACTCTCCACGTATAGCCGGACTAGACCATACTGCTAGTGGAACCATTTTCCGACACCAACATATCACATTGCCAAACACCTTATGAAAAACTCTCTCATACTTACAGGGTTTTTACCTCAAAAATCTCACACTTGTTTGTCCCGAGAAACATTCAGGAAGCTCTTGATGATCCAAATTGGAAATTAGCAATGATGGAAGAGATTAATGCTCTTAGAAGAAGTGGTACGTGGAAGATAATTGATTAACCTAAGGAGAAAATAATAGTAGGTTGCAAGTGGTCTTTACAGTGAAATGTAAAGCCGATGGTAGCACAGAGAGGTACAAGGCAAGACTAGTAGAAAAAGGGTTCACCCAGACCTACGGGATTGATTACCAGGAAACCTTTGCTCCAGTAGCCAAAATGAACTCTATCAGAATCTTATTATCTTTGGTTGTAAATTTCAGTTGGCTACACTAGCTAGATGTAAAAAATGCCTTTTTAAATAGAGATCTTGAGGAGGAGGTTTTTATGAGTCTACCACTTGGGTTTGAGGGAAAATTGGGACCAAACAAAGTTTGTAAACTAAAAAAGTCTTTATATGGTCTCAAACAGTCCCCTAGAGCTTGGTTTGAGAGATTTGGGAGAGTTGTGGCTACTGTCAGAGCCAAGCTGACCATACCATGTTCTACAAACACAATAGAGAAAGCAAGGTTGCAATCTTAATTGTCTATGTGGATGATATAATCTTGACAGGTGATGACAATGAAGAATTGGAGAGACTGAAAAAGAGACTTGCAGCTAACTTCGAGATCAAGGATTTGGGTGCATTAAAATACTTTCTTGGAATGTAGTTTGCTAGATCCAAAGAAGGTATATTTTTTAATCAACATAAATATGTTCTTGATTTACTTGATGAGACAGGTCTGCTAGGAAGTAAATGAGCCGAGACACCCATTGAGCCCAACCTAAAGCTATAGCCTTCTAAAGATGAAGAAGTTCTAAATAGAGCGCAGTATCAGAGACTTGTTGGAAGACTGATCTACTCGTAACATACACGTCCAGATATAGCATTTGCAGTCAACATGGTTAGCCAATTCAAGCATTCACCTGGACAAGAACACTTTGATGCAGTCTATAGAATTCTCAGATACTTGAAGGGCACCCTAGAAGAGGTCTACTGTTTAAAAACCGTGGGCTTTTGCAAGTTGAAGCCTATACTGATGCGGATTGAGCTAGGAGAGCTATTGGTAGACGATCAACTTCTGGTTATTGTACGTTTATTGGAGGCAACCTCGTCTCCTGGCGGAGTAATAAGCAGAATGTGGTAGAAAGAAGCAGCGCAGAGGCTGATTTTAGATCAGTTGCTCATGGAATTTGTGAAGTGTTGTGGATTAAGAGACTATTGGAAGAGTTCAAGATCTCTAATCCGTTGCCTATGAAAGTGTACTGTGACAATAAAGTTGCTATTTCGATCGCTCACAATCCAGTGCTTCATGATAGAACAAAGCATTTGGAGATAGACAAACACCTTCATCAAGGGAAAACTCAAAAACAGATTAATCTGTATGTCGTATATTCCTACTACCGAGCAAGTTACAGATGTGCTTACAAAAGGACTTCCTACAAGACAATTTGACAGACTAATTGGCAAGCTGGCTATGGAGAATATCTTCAAACCAACTTGAGGGGGAATGTTGAAAAATGAAAGATTCAGTAGTGATATTACCAAGTATTAGGAGGTTTATTAGCTATGAATATTTGTTGTAAATAGAATATTAGTCAATGCTGTAGATTAGGAAATTAGTTAAGCCAGCTAGCTATTGTAATCAATTTCCTGATTTTGTGCTTGTATTCTCTCCTATAAGAACCCATGTAAACTTGTGCGAATATACTAAAAAGTTCATATACCTCTTCCTTATTCACAACTAGGGATTCCCCGTGCCTACAGGCACTTTATCGATTTTTAAATTTATAAGCGTAAAAAAAGTAGTAAATAATAAAAAATAAAAAAATTAATAAAGTACATATACGAAACTTGAAGGGTACAAACTATAATTAAGCCATTGAGTGGGGTAGAGAAGTTTGAAATTAGTGGGTTGAGAGGTTACACAAGTTCAATCTCAACCATTCATTATTTAAACTTAAATTTGGACCAATAAAATGTCTTTTCTTCCTGATTTATTAATAGACTAGGGCAATCTATGTAGAGAGAGGGAAATGCTAGAGAAGGAAGAAATTAATGAGTTATAGTGAATTGCCTAAGGGACCGTTTGGTTTCTAAATTATCCTATTTTTGTGAATTATCTTACTTTTTATGAATGATCTATATATTTATCCGTTTAATTAAATTGAAATGTTGTTGGGTTGAACAAAAAAACAAACAATTGTTTTATCTTAGTTAAATTTTTAAGCTATATTTTACTCCAATTATACGAGAAAATAGTAGTTAGACTAGAACTAAAATGATTAACTAGCTAATTGAAGTTGTTTAATTCCAACAACCAAACATTAAACTAAAGCAATTCATAAATCATCGAATTAGAAAATAGTATAATTTGTGAATCGAAGGGCAACCAAACAAGCCCCCAAGCAATCTCTAGAAAGAATGATATACTACGTAAGGACATTTTGTCTTTAATAACATGCCAAGTTGTCATAAACAAATATGCGATTGAACTGTGGATTGAAGGAAACCTGGGAAGAGATAGAACCATCTAATTCGATCTCTCTCAAGAGCTTGAAACTCCACCACTAGATATTATTTCCTATGACCAACCTAATTTTTGTCACCAAACATACTACTTGAACTATTACGTTAAATGCCGAAATCCATTCACTATACATTGAGGCTTAGTCCATTTGCGCAATTAAAAAGTCATTATCTTTCATAAATGATTTCTCATCACTATACCATTTGATCCCTCTATCAGCCAAAAAAATATGATAAAGTACTCTTTGTTTACTCAATAGTCAATATAGCTTTATTTGGTCAAAAACATAACAAATTTTGCATAATTATTAAAGGTGTAGCATATCGCGTTCAAGGAAAGGCAGTTTCATAAGGTGAGGTATGCTTATAATGGCCTTGTACCCAAACCCATGTATAATGTTGGCTATCTCTAACCCTACTAGGTTTAACAAATTTAACAAGACCCTTGTAGGATCACGGTTGGGTAAATACCTGACGGAGTGAAGAAAAAAAAACTATAAATCTCCACAAATACCCCTCCTTCTAAACAATAACTCTCTCTAAACTTTGGATCATCCTGTCCTCTAAAAGCTGGCAAACAAACTAAATGGGACTTCTACTCTATCAACTAGAATCCATCTTCATCTTATCTAATTTTATCCAGCCAGTTATCTTCCTCCAAATCAATTAAGATATAAATCAAAAGGATAAGGACGACGCGATAGACTATTCTTCCATGCCTAAAGCCTGAAAGGCCCCTAATAATGTTTTCCTCCACAATTGCGATTCTTGAATACCAAGCCCTTTCTTTTTTGCAAGCTCAGGAACGCAATAGCATCAAAATCAACTATACGATTGGATTAATCGAATTGCAAGGAGTTCTAGGTCAAGTTTGGGGTAATTCACTTCAAAAATGTCACAACCACCTCAAAACCCAAAGCACAAATCCTTAGGTGAGTACTCTATGATTACTACAATCTATACCATCTAGGGCAAGAAAGGAATGCAAGGATTTTCCCAGCAAACCATGCAAATAACGTTTGTATCATCATTGAGATTGATCACCATTTGGAAATTGAGAGAGAGACTGCTTTCAAAAATCTAGAGTTAAGTAATTCTAATATTCGAGCAACACAAGGTCACTATCATGCAAGTGAGTAATAAAAAGGAAAACGAAGCCATTTCAGCACACGTATAACATAAGCAAACACTTAAACTAACTCAATTTTCCAACTCAAGTTATCAAAATTCTGCGATCAAGTTCATAATTCAGAGTTCCATCCACTTTGAAGCTCTGTGCGTGTTCAAAAACAAAACAAACCCTAGTTCTCAAAGCATTCAGCATTTACTTATTGTTCTCCCTTTTCCCCCCATTTCTGGGTACTCTAACTCTTAACACTATTGAATGAGCTCCCAGAAGAACACTAATATTAGTGAAACAACTGTCTGTTAAATCAAAAGCCCATATCCCAGTTTAGACAGTGATTAATAATTCAAGGGAAAAGAACCCAGAAAATCCACAGCGAACCCAGATGAATCAAAGTCCCCATCATCACAGTAGAATTCAAAATTTGACAAAACAATAAAGCAAAAGCATCTTACATTGCTCCCTTTCCAGGCTTCGTACACGCGCTTCGCCATGTGAACCCCACAACTCGCCGACTATCTTAAAAACTACGCCGGAACAGAATCGAAGATTTGAAACTTGTTCATAACGTTCGTCTCCTTTTCCTCCACCACAAAACCCCCCCCAACCCCCTTCAGGAAACAAAAAACCCAAATCTCAGCGCGCACCCCTCGATTAATGGCTACCGGGTGCAAAATTACGATATAATTAGTAGTGTTTTGAGGATTATATCACTGGAATGCGCGAAGTTTGTGATGCAGAGAGAGAAGAAGAGGGGAAATGAGTATGATTTTGATCTGTGTGAGAGAGGGCGGGGGGGTGTTGGCGGTTTTGGGGATTTAGGGAGAGATTTCAATAGAATGTTTTGGGGGAAAAACTCAAAAAAGAAAGCCTTCGATGGTCTACAAGGATACACTGGCGAACTTTAAAGATAAATAAATTAATTAAGGAGTTTGACACTTTTGACCTCTGAAGTTTAATCAAAATCTTACTTTGGTCCCTCTAGTTTCAATTTGAACATATAAAACCACATATAACACCTTAAAGTTTCTTAATTATTGCACCATGTTATCCACCTCTGGCTGGAGAGGAAAGAACATATTTATGCAAAGGAATGGTGGATTGCCCCCATTAGACATATCGACGGCATTGAGCATGGGATAGACATACAAGAGAGCAGATTTGACCGGGCGGATTAAATTCAAACGAACAATGGCTTTCGAACTGGGATCAAGCAAACAAGTAACGAAGCGTTGTGCAGTAGGGGCACCTACTCCCACACCAACCGAATCTTGACAGGTTGAATCGTGTGGATTCAAAAACAATCATTTGTCAAGCATCTGATTGTTTTTAAGAGGTTTATCTACAATTTCAACTTTCTTCTTCCTTCTCATTCTCCTTTATGCTCGAGTAATCATAAATATATATACAACATAATATATATAGAGAGAAAAAGGGGGGACATGTTCTTAAAACGTTATTTAGAAACCTAATGAGTCTTACTCACTCTCAAAAAATGCCTTCAATGAGGAGGATTTGTCGTAGGCTTTGTAGATAGCTTAGGACCAGGTAACACTAGGGGTATAAGTGAAACCCAGATACCCAAACCCGCCCGCCCAGACCGCCCGACTCGCGTCAGTTTTGGTCAGTTGTACACTTACAAAAATTGAACATACCCGAACCTGCCCCACCCGATTACAGAGAAAGATCGGCTCGGATACCCACATGTCCAAACCCAACGTCCCCGAACCTGACCAAAGCTACAAATAACTTACCAAATACCCCCACTAAACTTCCTATATTACAAACGAACCACAATATATATAGAAAAATAATCAGATCTAATGCCCTAGCATTCATTCTTAGTCGTCACTCTATCACTCCTCTGACATCTCTATCTTATTTCTCTGTCTATCTCTCTCTCAATCCTCTCCTCCCCTCAGAGATGACAAATCTATTCTCTTTCGTCGCTGTCGCCGCTTCTCCAAGTGATCGCGCTTCGCCACTGTCATCTTTCGCTTGATCGATCGTCTTTCGCCGCTTTCTATCTCGCCGCCACTTCATCGCTGTCGTTAAGGTTTGATAACTTTAGATCTATAAAATTTTAGCTAATTGTTTGGATTTGTAAATTTAGGGTTTAGTTCTATGTTTGTGGTTTATATCTCAGAATGAATTTCCTCCCCTTTTCATATGTTCTTCTCTCAACCAAAACCCACCTGAACCCGCCCAAACCTGAAGTACTCGGTCTTGCTCGGTTGTTTGGTAGTGTCAAATCGGGGTCGAGCGATTTTCATTCTCCAAAAAACATTCGGTCCGGAGGGAAAAACAGTCATATCCTCGACCCGCTCACCCGATTTACACCCCTAAGTAACACAAGTGATCTGAGATTCAATACGCCTCCTTACGTGCAAGATACGCCTCCTTACGCGCAAGAGTGAACTTTGCCAAACTATTGCAAAGGAATATCGAGGGCCCAACATAAATGTGGGATTCAAAACGCTCTCTCATGCACAGAGTGGATTTTGCCAAATCATTGCGAATGGGATCGGAGGGTCCAACAGTGATGTGGAATTCAACACACCCAACATCATATAAAAGACTTGCCTATGATACCATGTAGGAAGTCAATGGATCTTACTCAGAGTCAAAAGACGATTTGAAATAAAACGATTGTCCTAACCTTTATATATAACTCAAGATCAGATAATACAAGTGATGTGGGATTCCAACACACCCCCTTACGTGCATGATGGACTTTGTCAAACTATTATGAACGAATATCGAGGGGCCCAACATCAATGTGGGATTCAACATTTTGTAAAGGAGGAATAAGAGAGGTTAAAAATGTCTATAAAGCCCCCTTATAAATAATTGGGTGCTCAGTAATTAAGTATTTGTCGTCCAAAATTATAATCAACTTATTGATCTGGAGTGAAGTGGGTTGATTATCGAACTTCAGGGTATTATGTGTTCAAATTGAAAATATGGGGACCAAAATCAAATAATGGTCTAACTTTAGGGGTACAAAGTATTAAAAGCCCATTAATTAATTAATTATTGTTATTATTATTAAAAATGATAAATTAAGTTCTTTCTAATCTGTCTCTCACGTCACATTTGGAATAGCTAGATGAATTTAATAATGTTAGTAAATGACTAATTTGCCCCTTGGCCTCTTTTTTCTCTTTTCTCTTTTTCCTTTTCCAGCTTTTGGAAAAAGATTCAAGATTGACTGGTAACGGTTACTGTGAATCCAATTTTGGTTTAATTGCATTTCACTACCTATATATAGGGTTTATATTAGTTTAGTCCCTTTAATTTTAAAAATACCCAATCAATTTCTATTAAAAAGGGGTGGAATTTCGCTAAAAGGAGGAGGGGGATTTACAATTTAGCACAGGGACTACATAGTAATTTGGTTGAGGTGATGTATAGGGATGGCAAAAAAAATCAAATCGACGGGTAACCGAGAGAAACCGAACCGAATGGTCCGGGTTGAAACCGACTAAATGGTTTTAGTTTTGGTTTTGGTTTTAAATTTAGAAACCGAAGCGGTTTTAGTTTTGGTTTTAGGATAGTAACCACGTAACCGAACCGCGTGACCGAAACCGAGAGCCGAACCGTGTAACCGATATATATATATATATATATATATATATATATATATATATACAGTATTTACAGTTTAATCTCTTTTTTATTTATTTACATTTTTAACCATTTTACTACATTTCAACCCTACTATAAATATATGCTTATACTACTAGGGTATTTATGCAGTTTATTTTGTATTTGGTTTTTAGTTTATTTGATTTGGTAAACTGTATGATTTTGATAAATATTTTTATGTAGTAGGAATTGCTATTGGTTTTGTATGATTTGGAGAATATTTAGAATTAATAGTGAATCGCGTTTTGCGGTTGCGGTTTTGGTCTTGTTTTTTTATAAAATTTAAAAATCTTAAACGATTTCGTGGTTTTGGTTTTGGTTTTCGCTAAAAATAAACGGTCCAGTTTTAAAACCGTTTAAAAAAAACCGTAGGTTTTGGTTTTACATATCTTAAACGGTTTCAGTTTTGATTTTGCCTGAAACCGGGCCGAACTCGGACCATTGATATCCCTATTGATGTAAAAAAAATTAGGGAGTTCGGGGCCTTATGTAAAATTTTAATTTTTTTTTTTTCTAAAAGTACAGAGATAATAGTAAAAAAAATTAAAAAGTTCAAGAGAGATTTAGGTTCCCTGGGCACTAAGTACATCCGCCATTTAAAATAAGTGGTAAGCGTTATTTAATCGAGCTCGACTTGGTAGGCAAATTCATAGTGTGGGGTTGAAGCTCACCCTTTGCCTTCAGACGAGAATCCCTCTTTTACATCCGCACAAATGATGACTAAGTGGATGTGCAACTTGCCACTAGAAACATTTGGAATGTTTCTATTTTTCACAGTGAGGTTCAAAAAATTTAGCGGGTGTACATTTGGGTTTAAAAATACCCAATATTGTAAAATTAGCGTACACTATTTTTCTATATAATTTTTTCATGTTTAGCTTGACACCCCTCCCACGATATCATTTCTAATACATAAGTGGGATAAACTTTTCTAGATGGGTCTCTGAGGATTCCTTTATCATTTCGTCCAAGAGGAGGAGTTCCAATGCCATTTTATGTTATGCTATGATTTTATTTATATTATGTTATTGATGAGGGTATTTTTGGACACCTCTGAGTCAACACATGGGACCCAACGACATGTCAACCCTCGCAATGATAAGGACGTATTTCAGAATCCACAACTCCACGCTGGAGCGTACACCGACTACGGCTTCTCCCTGGAATCTCATTTGCATCCAGAGAAGAGCGAGGAGCCCCACAGGGACGTGCCGCTTTGAGCTCTGCGCCGTGCCATCGGCGATCAATTTCGGGGACTCTGTCGTTCATCTCGACCGGCTCCCCTTTTCACTTTGTTTCTTTTCAAAACTACACAGATCTCCTCTCTCCTCCACCAGCTCACTGTCGTAGGCCTGACAAAGGCGGGGCTTTGCCAAATGGGCCCAAAAGCCCAAGCCCAACGATTATCTCCAAAACACCCTGGATTATCGACTAAACACCAGGTTTCGACTAATTAATTGTGTTTAGGCCCGACTAATCATCTCCAACGCCTATATATATCGGGGGCTATGTAAGCTCAAGGTACGCTTGAATGACTTACATGACACGCGAGTTCATTTGTTTACTTACTATATTCTGTACATTTTCTCTCTGAGCACTGATTACCACGCCGGAGGGGCTTTACCGGGACAAACCCCAGTCTGAGCCTTCTGCAGGTACATTCCCTGAGGAGCAGGACTCTGGACATAGCAAGTCAGTCCTCCCAGAACCCAGCACAGCTCACGCGAGGACTTTTCAACCGACGACTCCACCTCAGCAAGAGAACTCACCTGTCATCCGACTGGACCATACTCGAGGTGTGTACCAGTTTTATGCACCAACAGTTATGATTTCAATGGAAAAGATAGAATTTGTTACACTTTATTTGGAGTGGGTTGGAGGACAACTCTAAGCGGCGTTGGATATCTTGGGATAACATACGCCTTCAAATACCTGAGGGTGTCACCTTCACCTGATTGACCGAATATTGCCCATTACTAGGGGAAGAAACTTATTGCCTACTTGACTGATAGAATCTAGAATCCACTCTCTGAGCGAGGGACAACTCGACCATACAGCTAGCGAGGAGGATAACACTACTGGCAAAGACCGCACTTACGTTTTTTCTCTTTTTTTAGATGTCAAAATGACGGATCCACTACTAAACGTTCTTGACAAAAAGACTTTAACCGAACCCAACTTTTTAAGATTGGCTTTAGATATTGAAACTTATTTTGATTTTTGAAAAGTTAGGATATGTTCTGAAAGGTTTAGTACTCGTTGCCTTTGAGGTAAAAATTGTTGAAAAATGAGTTACTATTGAGAATTGAATATATGGTGACAAGTAGTCTCTATTGGGGAATCAAACAACGACATTCCCTAACCCAATGATCAATCACACAAATGCAAATTCACACACAAGAGATTTTAACGTGGTTCAACCAATAATTTGCTTACATCCAAAAAGAAACCAATTTCACTATATCAAAAGAAATTATAAAATAAGAGGTAAATCTCCATACTCTCAACTCACCCACTTGATTCTCTCCCCGTCAAGCTCTTTATTTGTGTTTATTCAATGCCTGAGCATATCTATCTCTTTCTGAAGGCTCACATATGGTCTCTCCTTGGCCATGGACAAACCCTTGCCTTTCTCTCTCAAACTTATAAATTCAACACTTATTTATAATCTAAGAGAAGGGCAAAATGGGTATTTTTGGAAAGTCCAAAATGCGTTTTACTATTTACGCGTATGCAGTTTATTGTTCACGCGTATGCGGTTTACTGTTTAAGTGGAATTCACTATTCACACGCATTCCACTGTTCATCGTCGGTGGAAACACACATCGTTCACGCAAATGGCACTATTCACTCATTGAAAAATCAAGGTAATACCTAACAATCTCCCCTTTAGCTTGAGTTTTCAATGTAGTCGAAAAAACTTTCTCTAGCCTATCTAGAGAAAAAATATCACTATTGCAGAACTTAGACCGAAACACAACTTAGTTCAGTTCTCCCACAAACACAGCTCTTCCTGATAATTCACTTGATAGCATCCAAAGATCTTGCCCTTACTACCTGGCGATCACACTTCTTTACTGAAATAATTACACCTCTTTATCGAGATGTCTTCTCGCCCTCACACCGGATGATCAAACTTCTTTATCAAAGTGCCTTACACCCTTTTATTGGGATGTCTGCAACCCTTTACTGGGATGCTGTACGAAACACTATCTATTCCGATAGTCAAAATTCTCAAAATCAAGAATTACCATACTCCACTATGGTGAGATTTGTAAGTTAACAAAATCTTCTTCTTACTTGAAGATATTCTTCCTCATATTGTCTTCTCTAACACAATCTCACATTTAGAGATTAACTCCGACCAAGTCCAAGAGCTTTTTGAACTTGTCTATCGATTCCCAAACATCAATCGATGTACCAAAAATCTGTTGGCCAGACTCACTTATTTTGACAAATCTGGAACATGAAGCCCCCATATTCTGTACAAAACACTTTACCAACAGACACCCATTCATGGGGATGTCTGCAGCCCTTTAGTGGGATGTTGTACAAAACACTATCTACTCCGACAATAAAAATTCTCAAAATCGAGAATTACTATGCTGCCCTTTAGTGGGATGTTGTACAAAACACTATTTACTCCGACAATAAAAATTCTCAAAATCGAGAATTACTATGCTCCACCATGGTGAGATTTGTAAGTTAACAAAATCTTCTTCTTACTTGAAGATATTCTTCCTCATATTGTCTTCTCCAATACAATCTCAAATTTAGAGATTAACTCTGACCAAGTCCAAGAGCTTTTTGAACTTGTCTATCGATTCCCAAACATTAATTGATGTACCTAAAATCTGTTGGTCAGACTGACTTATTTTGACAAATCTGGAACATAGAGCCCCCATATTCTGTACAAAACACTTTACCGATAGACACCCTTTTATGGGGATGTCTGCAGCCCTTTACCGGGATGTTGTACAAAATATTATCTACTTCGACAGTCAAAATTCTCAAAACCAAGAATTACCATGCTCCACCATGGTGAGATTTGCAAGTTAACAAAATCCTTCTTCTTACTTGAGGATGTTCTTCTTCATATTGTCTTCTCCAACAAAATCTCAATTTTAGAGATTAACTCTGACCAAGTCCAAGAGCTCTTTGAACTTATCTATCGATTCCCAAACATCAATCGATGTACAAAAAATTCGTTGGCCAGTCTCACTTATTTTGACAAATCTGGAACATAAAACCCTCATTTTCTCTGTCACCACAAGTGCTTTTAAATCTGTGTTTTTCATCTGAGAACGACCAACCTATCTTCTCTGAAAGTTCTCTTCCACGGATTAAACTGGAGTAGTAACTCGCACTCTATCTAATTGTCTCATCTGAAGCTCCACCTGATTCTTTTCCTGGACAATTTCTTTCAAGGTGTTCAGATGTCCTTTGTTTACCTGTACAATTGGACCCATGTTTGACAATAGCTCTCTTGTTAGAATAATACCCTCTAATCTGTACAACTAACCAACCTTCCATTGCGAATATTCTGTCAAGCCAACAAAATATTCTTTGACACCATTAGCTACTCAAATCCGGCTTCATATCAGTGAGGAGGAATGCTCTAGTGCATGACAATGAAAATTGCTCCAGTGACTCGACCTTGCTCTAATACCAATTGTTGGGGAATGAATCAACGACATCCCCCGTCTCAAGGATCAGTCACACAAAAGCAAATTCACACATAAGAGATTTAATGTGGTCCGGCCAACAATTTGCCTACGTTTATGGAGAGAAATCAATTCCACTATATTAAAAGAAATTACGAAGGATGGGTGAAACTCTATACTCTCAACTCATCCACTCAATTCTCTCCCTGTCAAGCTCTCTATTTGTGTTTATTTAATGCTTGAGCATATTCCTCTTTTTCTGAAGGCTCACACATGGCCTCTCCTCGGTCATGGCCAAAGGCCCTTGCCTTTCTCTCTCAAAAACTACATCTCGCCTTGGTTCATTAAAACTTATGAATTCAATGTTTATTTATAATTTGAGAAAAGGACAAAATGAGTGTTCTTGAAAATTTTAAAACGCGTTTCACTGTTTACGCGTACGCGGTTTACTATAACCAAATAATTCACTATTTATGCATATTTCACTATTCATCATATGTGGAAATGCGCATTGTTCACACATATGGCACTATTCACGTATTGAAAAATCAACACAATACCCAACATGCTCCATGTTATATGATAGTTTCAATGAGCACAGAAGTTTGTTGAACTCATACTATACAGTCTTGAAGCTATTTATGACAACGCAATCGTAGTGCTAGGCATGATATCTCCAAGGGCATTGGCGGACCAAGGGGGCTAGCAGGATTGGTTGACCCACCCCAATTTTTAATAACACACTTATTTTACTGTTAATTATAAGTAAGAATGTAAACTTTATATAAATTCACAATCCTTAATTAGAGCCTTGCATCATCCTTTCAATTTCGACATTTACGACTCATTCGGTTGCATAAATCATCCAATTTATAAATTATTAGGAATTTCTCACGTCTAAAGGTACCATATCTTATTTTTTTAATAACAAATAATAATTAATTAATTAATAAAGTACATATAAGAAACTAGAATAATATAAAGTATAATTAAATTCAACTGCTTTGAAACGATAAGTATAAAAAAATTTAAGCGAGAATTCACACCCCAAATATTTCTTCTTCATCTAAGTTATTAAGTGAGTTGACTGGCGTAGAGAAATTAGTTAGTAAGTTGAGAGGTTATATAAGTTCAATCACAACTATTCATCTTTTAAACTTAAATCTGGATCATCAAAATGTCTTTTTGTTCTAATTTATTAGTATACTAGGTATTCTTCATCTCTAAAGATACAATATCGATTTTTAAATTTATAAGTGTAAAAAATAGTAAATAATAATAAAATAATTAATATAGTATATATATGAAACTTGAAGGGTACGAAATATAATTAAATTCAACTATTTTGGAAATAAAAGTGCGAAGTTTTGGAGGGAGTTTTTTTTTTTTTTTTTTTTTCAAATATTTCATTTATTCATCTAAGTCATTAAGTGAGTTGAGTTGTGTAGAGAAATTTGAACTTAATGAATTGAAAAACTGCACAAATTCAATTTTAACTATTCATCTTTTAAATTTAAATTTTAACTGTAGAATGTCTTTCCGTTTTAATTTATTAAATAGATTTTCAACCATGGCACTAATTTGTGCATAATTTGTGTTGAGCACCGCACATTGAGTAATTTATTGTGGAAAAAAGAAAAGTGGAATTTAACGTGTGAATGTGATGTGATTTTTCAAAGGAGAAAGCTTTGTTTCAATAATTACAATAGAGAAGATTTAACCACAAAATCAATTTTAGGAGCCAAACTTTAACCGCGTTTCTTTGTTTGCTTTTTTTGTTTTATATCCCTCATTCCGTTCTTAAAATTTTAAGATTAATCTATATAAATACTTTTTTATTTTTAAAATTTTAAGATTAATCTACAAAAATACGTTTGATAAACACGTTTTTATTCTTAAAATTTTAAAAATGTAAAAAATAAAAAAATATTATTGTTACAAAATTATTTTCATCATCATCTTGTCAGTCACCGTACATTAACAGTACATTAAAAATAAATTAAAAAAATATTGTAATCAAATATGTTTATTGTTTTTGTTCTCATAAATCAAACGAAAAATCTCAAGATTGACAATGATCGTTATCAAATATATTTTAATTTTAGAATATTCCAGAACACAATTTTTTTTTATCCCGTCCAATCTCTAGTTTATTGAAAATAAGAACAGAAAAACAAGAACAAACGATGCTTAGATTCTGAAAATAATTCCTTGTAATTATTGGGAGGGGATTTTATCCAACGGCTGAGATACACTGTCGATAAACCTACCCGTGGACTCTGACCCCAACCAGCGACTTTAGGACCGCACGTCCTTGAAATTCACCGGTAATGGCGGTTCATCTTCCTCAGTCAACTCTCCCGTGTTCTCTCTCCTTCAATTCAACCCAGAAGAAGGTAAAGGAATCAACCCAAGAACCCATCTCTCTCTCTCTCTACGTCTCTCTTCACCTCGGCCATGGCTGGGACCTTCGTAGGGCTTATTGCAGCTGCGGCGACCTTCTTCATGGTATCTCTGGTTTTCGGCGTGATTTTAGTCATCTGCAGAGAATCCAAACGACGTCGTACTCGGAAAGCTCCGGCGGGCAACAGAGGCCAGACAAGGAGCCATTCCGTGAGGAATTTGGAGCTTTCGTCGGTGGCGGTGGGCGAGAGCGCGTCTTTTGACTTGTCTCTGAGTCGGATATCCATGGCGGAGCTTCTCCAGGCCACGCGGAACTTCTCGCCGGACCTCGTCATCGGCGACGGCAGCTTTGGGTTAGTGTACAAGGCCAAGCTCTCCTCCGGCGTCACCGTCGCGGCGAAGAAGCTCTCCGCCGACGCGTTCCAGGGGTTCCGCGAATTCCGGGCGGAGATGGAGACTTTGGGGAACATCAACCACCGGAACATCGTCAAAATTCTCGGGTACTACGCCATGAATTCCGATCGGATCCTGGTTTACGAGTTCATCGAGAGAGGGAGTCTCGATCAGTGGCTTCACGAATTGACGCCGCTGCCGCCGGAAGACGACGACGTGGATTCGCCGGAATTGATTCATACCACGCCGTTATCGTGGGAAACGAGGGTGAAAATCATCAGAGGAGTAGCCGCCGGACTCTGCTACATGCATAACCTCGAGAAACCGATCATCCACCGAGATATCAAAGCAAGTAACGTGCTGCTGGACTCCAATTTCGAACCCCACATCGCCGATTTCGGATTGGCGCGGAGAATCGAGGGTTCCCAAGCTCACGTCTCGACCCAGGTCGCCGGAACGATGGGATACATGCCGCCGGAATACCTAAACGGGGCCACGATGGCGACGGCTGTGGGGGATGTGTACAGCTTCGGAATCCTGATGCTGGAGGTTGCGACGGCGCGACGGCCCAATTTGCGGCATCGGGCGGCGGTGGGCGACAAGGAAACGGGGTTGGTGGAGTGGGTCAGGCAGATGATGGAGCTGAATCGGCTGATGGAGATGCTGGATCCGACTATTCCGGCGGCTGAGCTGAATGGAAACGCGGTGGCGGAGTATTTCAGGGTTGCGACGTTGTGCGCCGGCGAAATGTGTAAGTTGCGGCCGGCGATGACCGAGGTGGTCGTGTTATTAGATGAAATTCAATAGTAAATAAAAGGATATATTTTTTTTAATTTTATTATTAATTTTTTTTTATGAAATTTAGAAAGGAAAAAAAGGTTATTGATTGTGTTTGTCGTACTTGTTTAATGTTGTTTGGAAGGATATTCAACCTCTTATTATTAACTCTTTATCTTCTGTTTGGGTAAAAGATTTCTGAGGAGAATTTTATTTGCTTAGAGGATTTTAAAATTCTCTTTTGACAAATCCTTCTTTAGGTTTGAGGAGGAAAAAAATTGTCAAATTCTTTTATCTTAAAAAAAATAGTGAAATGAAAGATTTCAAAATATTTTGGGAGAGTTTGCATTTGCCAAATCCACTCAAAGAAGGATTTCATAAATCTTACTCTATCATCGCGACAGATAAGTCTTGCAACGACGATCATCTTCATCTTCGCAACGACGAGACTCTCATTCACGACGGATTTGGGAAATCGATCATCTTTAGTGCTTCTCGACTTCTTTGTCGTCGTCTTCGTCTTCGTTCTTTGTTCGTTTCGTTCGTCGTCCATCGTCTTCATCTTCGTTCGTTTTGTTCGTCGTTTGTCATCTATCTTTTGCTATCTCAGGTTAGGGTTCTCATGTTGATTAGGGTTCTCAACGTCTTCGTCTTTGTCTTGCTTTAGGGTTCTTCGATTCGTCGTCTACCAATTCGAATTTTGGGAATTTGGTCGTCGATTCAAGCTTTCACTTTTTTTTTTCTTTCCAGAAGTGGGATAAAAAAAACAAAAAACAAAAAAAACAAATTATGACCATATTTGTGTGCTGTTTGTGGTTTGTGTTTTAGTTCCAATAAAATTGTTCTAATAATTCTATTTTGTTCTCATAAATTTATTGTTGAAATTTGGGATTAGAAGAAATATTGTTTACAAGTACTTTACATATCCAAAAAAGAGAAGTGTAAATTACACGTTCAAATATTTCAGCTCAAACAATTATCCAAATAAGAAATTTGTGAAATGAAGGGATTTCAAAATCTTCATTTCACTAATCCCTTACCCAAACGCAACCTTACTCTAACAAGAGACTTGTAGTGTGGAGGTTATTTAGTGTATCTTTTTAGTAAAAAGTCTAGTATTCAAAACTTCTTCTCCCAATTATTTGTAAAAAAAAAAAAAAAAAAAAAACTATGGTGAACCTAACATCGTCACCAGACTCACCACCTCCTTCTCCCTTTCTCTCTTATCTCCTCGCCTTCTCTCTCTAACATGCTATATATATAACTTTGGATCTATAGACTCGAAGCCTTAGTGTATATATATAAATATCATAGGAAAAGGGGAGAGAGAGAGACATCACCCAAGCAAGAAAAGAAAAAAAAAAATATACAATGATTTAAGTTTTGAAGGATATAAATATTATTTAATATTAATTAATAGATTTTCGTCATTTAATATTAATTAATAGATTTTAGTTAATTATTATTCGTTGGTTATTAAAATTAATAAAAAAATTAATATTGTATATAAATCTTAAATATAGAGAGCGTGACGAAAATACCAAATGGAATCCAAGGATAGTTCAAACACAAGTTTTTTTTCCTTTTCATATATCGCACGCTTTTAAAATGAAAGCTTCTTGTCTCTTTTGTTGACCAAGTCTACAAGACATGAACCAAGTATTTATCCTTTCAATAATAGTGGCCTTTTAAGTTTTTGTTTTGAGTCGATTTTTATTTTCATTATAATTAGGCCAAGAAAAAAAAAAAATCCTAGAGTTTTTTCTAAAACCATGTAAAATGTAACATCTTTCGTTCAAATTTAATTAATTAATTATAAAAAAATTAGAGACATGTACCAGGAGGTCCCTTTTAAGTTTTCACTGACCAATCAAACTCAATTATTTTTTTTTTGCACTCACAACTCCTTTTGTCATTTCCCTAACCAAAATACCCTTCGTTCAATTTTCACCTCTACTTCTATAGTCCACAGTCCCATTCACCCATCTCCCCCCGCCTCGTTCGCCGTTGCTGTCGTCGGTCGTCTTCGCCGTCGCAGTCGTGTTGCCGTCGCTGATCCTCGTTCGTCGTCGCCAGTCGTCTTCGCCTTCGAAATCGACGTCGTTGTTTGTCTTCGCCTTGGAAATCGACGTCGCCGTCACCGATTCTTCGTCGATCCTTCACCGATTCTTCGATTCCGTTGACAAAGATTAGGCAGCCGCCGCCCCTGAAATGTGACGACAGTGTTAAATCGGGTTTTTTTCAGATAGGGTTTTCAGATTAAAAAGTGTTTATTACATTTTTACCCCCATATTTTATTTAGTTTCAATTTTTGTCTTTTTTTTTTTTTTACACATTTATCACTAAGCTTCTAATCAATTTTATTATGCTCAAAATTTGGTAAAAATCAAAATCAAATTTGATAAAAATTAGTGTTGAATGTAACACTGTCTAAACTTGTTAGGATACCGAAATACATACGTGTTGAATGTAACATTGTTTAAATATTTTAAAAATCAATTTTTAGACCCTTCAGCAAACTGACCCCCATTATTTTCAGTCTGTGTTGAATGTAATACTGTCTAATATTGTTAAAAAATCAAAATTCAGAATGCGAGTTGAATGTAACATTGTCTAATCGTGTTAAATGTAACATTGTCTAATATTCTCAAAAATCAATTTTTAAAATTCAACAATTGAACCCCATTGTTTTTGGAGTGTGTATTAATTGTAACAATTTGAATATAACACTGTTTAGTCTTGTTTTGAACATAATCTGATTGAACCAATTTGCTTCGAAAAAATATCAAAACATTTATGTCCAAAAAATGTAATATTGTCTGACTAAAACATCATAGATAACTTCTCGTCAATCCAAACCATAGCAAATAGCTTGCCAGGATACTGAAACACATTTGTCTCGAATATAACATTGTCTAAAAATTTTAAAAAATTAATTTTTAGAATTCAACAAAATGACCCCTAATTGTTTTCAGTTTGTATTGAATATAACACCATCTAATTTGTCAGGATACCGAAACACATGCGTGTTGAATGTAACATTGTCTAATATGCTAAAAATCAATTTTTAGACCCTTCAACAAAATGACCCCCATTGTTTTCAGTCTGTGTTGAATGTAACACTATCTAATATTGCCAAAAAATCAAAATTCAGAATGCGTGTTGAATGTAACGCTGTCTAATCGTGTTGAATGTAATATTTTCTAATGTGTATTAATTGTAACAATTTAAATATGTCGAATGCAATATTGTCTAAACATTTTAAAAAATCAATTTTTAGAATTCAACAAAATGACCCCCCATTGTTTTCAGTTTGTGTTGAATGTAACACTATCTAAATTTATTAGGATACTGAAACACATGTGTGTTGAATGTAACATTGTCTAATATTCTAACAATCAAGTTTTAGATCCTTCAACAAAATAACCCCCGTTGTTTTCAGTCTGTGTTGAATGTAACACTGTCAGACTAAACTCATCATAGATAACTTGTCATCAATCCAAACCATAGCAAATACTTGTTAGGGATACCGAAACACATGCGTGTTGAATGTAACATTGTCTAAAAAATTTAAAAAATCAATTTTCAGAATTCGACAAATGACCCCCATTGTTTTCAATTTATGTTGAATGTAACACTATTTAAATATTGTCAAAAATTTCAAAATTCAGAATGCGTATTGAATGTAATATTGTCTAATCTTGTTGAAATGTAACATTGTTTAATATTCTAACAAATCAGTTTTTAGAATCCAACAAAATTGACCCCATTGTTTTAGAATTCAACTAAAAGACCGCATCAAACACGAAACGAACACACTAAATAATGATCCATAAAAAATGATTACCAGAACTTCAAATCCGCAACACATACAAAAATCAACGATAAATCCTCAATCGACACGGGTGACAAACGATCAATCCTGAGTCGATGATGAATAGACAATCAATCGAAATTAACGAAAGATATCAAAACCTCAGTATACAAAAAATGAATTGACAATTTGCAAAATCAACGATTGATGACACACAAATCAAGAAATCGAGAATCGACCAATCGAACTGAATGAATCTAATCGCATACCTTTACCCTTTGCCCTTTGATTCACTATGGAACCAATTTATATATAGCAAGCTTCAAATGAATCTAACAAACCACCAGAGCAATCTGCAAACCACCAAGGGGATCGAAAAAAATCGAAAAAATGAATCTAACAAACCAGCAAAATTATTGAAAACAAACAAAAATTCATGCTCAAACCTGAAAAAATCAACTGAAGAACCAACAACAGGAAAGTGTCGATTCAACTGAAGAACAAACTGAAATCAAGAATCGAAAAACGAAAATCGATCGAATTGAATCGAATCTAACAATTTTTTCAGTAGATCGTTGATGATGGAAACCAAAAATCATCATTAATGGAGGATATCTAACTGACATAATTTCATCAATGATTCCATCCCTAAACCCTAAATCGATTTCTGCAAATGAAATCAAAATCGAAATCGAAATCGAAAATTACCAATAAATTGGTCAGATGAGGAAAATCGAAGTTCTCGTCATGGTCTGCGCCGATGCTTTAGCTCCTCACCTGATCAGAGCACACCTAATTGTTTGGCCGAGAATCAAACAAGTTGTGAATCTGGAACCGAATGATTTGAATCTGGAACCGAATGATCTAGAAGTCTAGGGTTTTGGCTGGCGACGAATTTCGGAGTCGCTGTTGAAGGCGGTGGAGCTGAAGGCAATAGCGCACTTGGATCTGGTAGGAAAACTTCAAGCGCTCGATGAGAGAGTACAACGATGAGATGATTCGAAGGGGGGGTTGTTCGTTGACAGTGAGGCGACGACGATGGAGACAAGAGAATCGGTGGGGATAGAAGAGAGAGTGAAAGTTTGGAAAAGAGGGTAAAGTTAAAATGAAGATGAACAAATTGGTAATTTAACATGTACGATTTTTTAAAAATGGGATTAATCAGTTCAAAAATTGGTTAGGGCGAGAGTTTTTTGTTCAATTTTAATTAGTTGGTATTTATTGGTACATGAAAAGTTAAAACAATACTTAGAGGTAATTTTCTAAAAAAATTACTACCGATACCCTCTGTATTTGAGACGACAATCACGTTAATTTCCTATTTTTTAACAAATACCACACCTTATATATTTTTCAATCGGAACAGTCATTCTCCAAATTTGAGTTGGCCGACTGATGTCATCATTTAAATTACAATTGTACTCTTACAATATTAAATTCAATTGTCAAATTACCTAATTGCCTTTTTTTCATTTTTTTTTCTTTTCTCCCTCCATCCTCCCACTACCTTCTTCTTTGGCAATTTTTGTCACCGACGACCATCTTTTCCTCTTTCTCCTCTCGATGTCTTTTCTCCTCAGCGCATCTGCGCAAATCCAGAAAAGAGAAGAGAAGTATTCATGAAGAGAAGGAGGAAAATAATAATAAGAAGAAATGGATGAGGTGTGATGATGGTAGTAAATTAGTAATGGTAAACATGATTAGATTTTTTATTTTTAAAAGGCAAGGGTAAAAAAGTAATTGGTCAGATATTTAATTTTTTTTTTCAGCAGGGACCTTCGCAGTATTTGTTAAAAGATAGAGATTACCATGATCATCATCTTAAATTTAAAGGGTGTCATTAGTAATTGTAACAAGTCATAATGCATCATTCTACATGGAAGGGTTCATTAAGTAGATTTGTGGGAAAATTGCATTTTTGTTCCTTAAGTTAGGGTGGGGGTTTGAGATATTTGTAATTAACATATTTTTTCCCTCAATTTATAATTTAGTTTCAATCTGGGTTAAATGTAAATGATGTTAGAAAAATTAGATAGAATTGCTCACGTGCTATATTAGTTGGGGGAACATGCATCATTTTAATATCATCACACAATTGCAAATATGATCACTATCCATTAATTGCATTTTCTCTCCCACAAAAGTTTCAGTGTTAGTGAATAAATACGGCCTTAAAGCTGGTAAAACATAAAAATACATAAAAGAAGAAAAATAGAAAACGAGAAACAATTTTTAGTCCTAAAAAGACGAATAAGGTTATTGAATCCAAGGTTTTGATGATCAATTAAGTATTGATACTTTTTGTGGAACTAATGATGTTATTGAGTGTTTCAAATTTATAATTCCATGTTTTTTTATTAAGAAAAAAAATCATTGAAGAAAATATAAAGGGTGTAAGATGAATATAATGAAGACATAGAGAGTTTTGAAGACGCTGAAGAAAACTAGGATCGTGTACGACACTTAAAATGAATTAATTTTATATGTGTCTTAAGAAGTTGATGAATGTAAAAATCGATCATCCCCAAACTTCCAATAAGCAACCGCCATGTGTATACAAGTACCAAATGGGACCCGGATCTACTAGTGACGAAGCCCCGAAGACTTTGTCGACTAGGGATCCAACCCAGCTCAGACAGGTCACGCCAGGGAAAGCATTATTGGTGACGCCTGGAAAGATCTGCTGTCGGGCTGGGAAAACCTTTTTCCATCTTGGAATATTCCTTGGCATGCACTCTCCAGGTCGGGACCCCATTCAACAAACTCTTCTGTGAAAACATCTCATGCCCGTCGCTTCTTGCTGAAAAGAGCTAAGAAAAGAGACTTTATGAAAACAAATGTCGTGGGCTGGGCCGTCTGTCTGTTTCTGTACACACACCGCTCATGAGCCTTTCCTCAGAAGGCCAAAAAGCCCAAGCCCACAGACTAATCTCTCCACGCGCCAGCACAGTGGTCATGCGCCAAGTTTAGGATGCTAAACCCAACTTAGGCCGCTAACCTTCCAAACGCTAATCAGCCCATCACCTATAAAAGGAAAGGTGAATAGTATTGAAAAAGGTAATTGCTTTTGAATATTCAGAGCATCTTTATATTTTTCCCCTGAGCTCCTACTCTCACTTCAGATGGGACACGTCGGGCCAATTTTGGCAAGTTCTTTATGCAGGTATCAACTCGGAGCTCATCCCAAGATGGACTAGAACTCTTCTCGGACCTCAGGATTTCTCAGATTGCTTAACCAACTAGGACCTATCTCCGACCTGTCCAACTCTACCTCAGCATGAAAAAAACGAAGTTACCCTGACCAGAGCATATTGTTGTAATAGACCAAGATTTGATATCAGCAGTTTGGCGTCATCTGTGGGGATGTTACAAAAAGCCATCCTCAAGTCATTAACTCGCAACTTGGCTAAGGCTTGATGATCACAAGATTTGGTCAAATTAACCAGTGAAGAGATCAGAACGCCGCAGTGAATAGCAATTCGACCAGAGAAATGTCAAGGGTCCCCAGACCGAATGTTAGGGCCCCTGTCCCCATCCTGGTTAAAAAAAATGACATACCTCTCACTGGACAGGTGGACCAATCAACTCCGCCCTCGGGCATCTTTGTTGGACAGACGTCTAGGGGCCGTGGAGGCATCGCAGATCAATAATCTAGAGCGTCACTTAGTCGAGTTCCAATCCTACTTCCAAGTCCTTCTCTCCTACTTGCCACCAGCCCCAGCTTAGGGGGGACCAGTTCTCTAGATCGCAGGAGGAGAGGAGCGTCCCCAAGAATCAGGAGATCGTGTGATCCATTCAAATGGACATACACCGATGGATCAACCTTTGCCCCATAACCATCCAGTAAGGGAACGAGACTTAGATCCTCTAGTTGTCTTAGATTCCTCGTCACCACTCTCACAGGGTCGTCGGACAGAGGATTGTCACGAACCCCAGCCAGGAAAGACACTAAGTTATGTTTCTCATTCTGAGCACAAGGCCCGTCGTGCTCGAGAGGTAGACTAGCACTCCCCTCCGTTTTTGTGTGGACTTCAAGGATCTAAACAAGGCATATCCAAATAATTTCTCTCCCCTATCAAGAATAGATCTTGTCATATACGTTTCAATAGGGCATGAGCTCCTGAGATTTTTGGATGCTTACGCTAGCTACAATCAAATACCTATGTTCCCTCCAGACAAGAGCAAAATATCGTTCATCACGGACAGAGGTACCTACTGTTATAAGGTCATGTATTTTAGCCTTTGCAATATTGGGACGACTTATTAGAGACTAGTGAACAAGATGTTCAAGGAAGAGATCAGCTCGACGATGGAGGTATACATAGATGATATGCTCAAGAAGAGTACCAATGCTTCTAATCATATCGTCCATCTCCATAATTGCTTCTGTTGGCCCAGTGAGCTATCAAAGAGGGGGTGAATTGGGTAGATAAAAAATTATTAGAGAAAATACTTCAAAAATTCAAATAATTAATTTTAATCTTAAATTAATTATTATCTTTATATCACAGTGGAATTATAATATCAACTAAGTGCATACCAAACAATAAAAATAAATAATAAAAAATAGCAGCACACTAGAAATTTATACTGGTTCACCAAGCTACTCTTGGCTAATCCAGTTCCCCGAGCTCCACAGAGAGTCACACCTACTAAACTCAATATTCTTTTAAAGGTAGAAACCAAACCCTCACAAAGATTCTTTTCACAGGCTCAGAATCAACCTTTACAAATTCTTTTTTCCAGGCTTAGGAATAACCTAATTCTTTTTATACCTTAGGCTAAAGAATTAAAACCTCACAAACACTCCAAATATCCTTTTACCCGGTAAGGATTGAACCGTTACAAAATTTCTCACAAATCAATTCAATCAAGGAAGAATTATTACCTCAATCTCTTTACAGGAAGAGACTGAAACCAACTATCCTTGATTAGACATTTCCAATAGTATCTAATTCGACACTCAACTCACCAATTACAAATTGATAAGTGATTTTTCTCACACGAAACTTCTACCACCCTAGATAAATTAGAACTCAATTAATATCCCAAAATTAGTGATAGAAAAGTGAGATATTTAAAATATGATTTTAAACAAAAAAATTGGGTAGCACGGAATCAGATTTCTTCAAGAAATTGTTTCAAAAAAAAAATTCAATAAAAAATCAGAAAATAATTTTAAAGATTAAATTCCAAATATAATCAAGCAATTAATTAATAGAAAGTAATTTGGAAAGATTTCACCTAGATTCCACCGCAAGAATAATGATAGCAATGTCACTTTAGATCGGTAGTAGTAACAATTCACAGTAAATAATTTTCAAGAATAACTCTCAGAAAAGATCTCACAATTCTCTCAGTATGGTTACTCTTAGAAAGCTCAATATAATTCTCTTGATGATGTCTCTAATAATAAAAAACGTAGGTCTATATAAAAGGGAATAAAATAAGCTCTCCAACGGCTAGTTCCCACTCATTATGACATTTAATTGCTCTTATAGACCCCTTATATCATTAAAACTTTATCATGGTTCAATCACTTAATTATGGCTTTTAAACTTCTCAATTAAGTCCCTCAAATATTTCTAAATCACAATTAAATAGGATAGAAAGAATTACATGTATCAAATTAAAAAATATTCAAACTTAATGAACCATATCTACAGGGATATCATAATATATGTTTCATATCTCAAATAACATCAAATCCCTAATATATCTCGTGAATCTTAACCATAAAACGACTAGTAATGGCTACTTTTAGAATAAAATTTGAAAAACCACAAAATCCTGAAACAGTGTCATAAGTCAACTGACCAAGGGTCACCGGTCGACCGCTCGATTCAGGATGTAGCCAAGCCAAAAATCAATTGCCCATCGATCGACTTATCTGTCAATCTAAAGATTCAAAGAGTTTCATTTCTGATCAGTCGACCTCCCTATCGACTTATCGATTCAAAGAGTTCACAATTTAAGCTCAGGTCGACCTACCTATCGACCGATAGATTCAGAGACTTTACCTTCAATGCTCTAGTCGACTTACCTGTCGACTTACCAATGCTGGAATCCTCTTCTTAATTAGTTTTGAATTCATTCTCATCGACGTTTTCGCCCCTTTAACCAATTTCTTTTTTCAGTTAGCTCCACTAAATACTTAAGTTCAATTTTTAGTCAATTATCTTTATTTCTTTTTCAATTTACACATAGGAGCAAATAATTTAACTAATTAGGATCCTATAAAAAATACACATATTTATAAAAATTATTTTGTGTTGTGTGTGATCTTAATTGGGATATTAAGAGTTGAAATTTTACCTGAGTTGTTTTTCCTAGGTTCTTCAAATTCTTCAATTTCTTAATCCTTCATGATCTTTGTCATTATCTTTTAGCATCCATTGATTACTTGTCGTCATATCTTCATCATTGGAACTAATAAATTAAAACACTCAATTAAACCATTAGTTCCACCAAAAATATCAACCTTTAATTGTCCATCAAAATCTTAGGATCAACAGCTTCGACAAGCTCCGGGGTCATCGGATGAAGTTAAATCCCACAAAGTACATTTTTGGGGTCTCAATAGGAAAGTTCCTTGGTTATTTGGTGTTCCAACGCGGAATTGACACCAATTCAGAACAAATAAGTGTTGTTTTGGGAATAGCCTCTCCCTAGACGAAGAAAGAGGTCCAGATGCTTACCGGAAGGTTGGCTGCTTTAAATTGTTTAATTTCACGCTCCTTGGAGAAATGCCTCCCCTTTTTCGAGGTCCTTAGAGGCAACAAAAACTTTGAGTAGACGTCTGAGTGTGAGGCCGCCTTTCAAAAGCTTAAGACATAGCTCTCCTCGGTGCCGCTACTAAGCATTCCCAAGGATGGAGAATAGTTGTTCCTATACATTGCCGCCTCAGATATGACAGTGAGTGCTATACTCGTTAGGGAAGATGGTGGCATTCAAAGCCCGGTAAACTACTCTGGTAGGGTACTTATCGATACCGAAACAAGGTACCCACGATTTGAGAAGATAGATTATGTCCACCTCATTATGTTAAGAAAGTTGAGGCAATACTTCCAAGCGCACACGATTGTGGTCCTGACCGACTAGCCTTTGAGACAAGTCTTTCACTCCCTTGATATCTCAGGCCGGCTCATGAAGTATAGTCTTGAGCTCGGGCAATTCCATATCGAGTATCAACTAAGGACAACCATTAAGGGACAAGTTTTGATTAACTTCATAGCTGAGCTGACCTTCCTGGAAGAGCCTAGCCTGGATAACTGTGATCCTGACTGGTAGGGTGCCCAACCAGGATAGGTTACCGAGCCCGTCCTTGAGGGGACTTTATCCCAGCACAGTTTGGTCATCGATCTCGGTCCGGACATATGAAAACTCTTCACGGATGGCTATTCCAATGTAGGTGGGTACAGGTCTGGGATGGTCCTGATGGCCCCGGACCGAGAAGAGGTAGAATTTGTACTCAGATTGGGTTTCTGGGCCACGAATAATAAAACCGAGTATGAAGCCCTTCTCGCCAGACTCCGGCTGGCAAGGGAATTCAGTGCCAAGAATCTTCATGTCTTTTGTGACTCACAACTTCTTGTTAATCAAGTCAATGAAGAATACGTGGCGAAGGATCAAAGTATGACTTCATATCTCGAGAGGGTAAAGGCCCTAATGAAAAACTTTAAAAACATTTAAGTGAACCAAACCCCTTGAGAAGAGAATAGGCACGCCGATGCTTTGGCCAGCCTAGACTCTGCAGTGGAGTTTACCCCGAATAGAAGTGTTCCCATCGAATACTTGGACGGGCCGAGCATAGTCGTATTCGACCAAGAGGCTATAATCTGTACCCTTACTAACGGGTCGACCTGGATAGATCCAATAAAAGATTATCTCTAGCACAAAACTCTCCCAAGTGATTGAGCCAAGACCAAGAGAATGAGGTACAAGGCGACAAGGTATACCCTCTTCGATAGGGTGTTGTACCGCAAGTTGTTCTCGAGCCGTATTCTAGATGCTTGTGACTAGAAGAAACTGATTATGTACTGAGGGAAGTCTACGAGAAAGTGTATGGAAACCACTCAGGGGGGAGGTCTCTGGTCCACAAACTTATTTGTCACGGCTACTTCTGGTCAAAAATAAACAAAGACTCCATGGAGTTTACTAAAAAATGTGACAAGTGTTAGAGGTTTGCCTCTCAGCCTCAATTGCCCCCACCATCCTCATCCCCATGACGAGTTCGTGGCCCTTTGCCCAGTGGGGTATTAACCTCCTGGGACCGTTCTCTTAAGGATCCGGGCAAAGAAAATTCTTTGTCGTCACTATCTACTACTTCACGAAATGGGTAGAGGTTGAGCCCCTAGCACGGATCACAAATGAGAAGATTAGAGACTTCGTGTGGAAGAACATGAGTTGCCGCTTCGAAATTCCTTAGGCCACTGTGTCCAACAATTGGAAACAGTTCAATAATGATATCTTCTCAGATTTCTGTGCCAGACTGGGGATCCAGACCCATTTCGCCTCTCCAGAACATCCTCAAGCAAATGGATAAGTAGAAGTCACTAACCGAATAATCTTGCATGGACTCAAGACTAAGCTGGACAAGTCAAAGAGGAGATGGGTTGAAGACATGTACCCCGTCTTTTGGGCATATCATATAACGGCAAGGACCCACACTGGAGAGACTCCATTCGCGATAAATTTCAGATCCGAAGATGTTATCCTGCCGATATCAGCATGCCTTCACCTAGAACGGCCATACCCTTCGGCCCTGAAGAGAACAATACCTCCTTGCCCTAAACTTTTACCTTCTCGATGAGAGAAGAGAATGAGCCTGAGTACGGAAAGCATCTTATCAACAAACGATGGCCAGGTACTACGATAGAAAGGTCTGACGACGATTATTTGACGTCGGCAACCTCATCCTCTAAACGTTACCATGGCCACCAAGGATCAAAACGTCGACAAGTTGGCTTCCACTTGGGAAAGGCCATACAGAGTAACCCGTATAGCTCGGCCTGGTGCATACGACCTCTAAACCAAAAAGGGAGTACCCCTGAGACACCCCTAGAACGCCGAACACCTAAAACATTACTATCCCAGAGAGAAAGTATCGGTGTAAACTTGTATAAATTTCCCTTTCAAAGTTTGTAATGAAATTCTCTATCAATGAAAGAAGTGTTCGATTCAACGAATCCTTTACTCTCTAAAATTTACAAAAATAGTGGCGGAATTGAATAACCCTCCGTCCCACCATGGACGGGGATAAGCATCCCTCCAACCAATCTCCAAACAAATTACAGAGGCAAAGCTGAGCATCTTTCCATCCCACCATGGATGGGGATGAGCAGCCCTTCAGCCCGTCAACAAGAAAGAGTGCATCCCGGCGCACACCGTTAAGGGTGATAATCGGACCCCTTACACAGGTCGATAGTTTGTGCCTGGGGACCAACCTCTGTCGTCTCTCGACGGCGGGACATCAATCGAGTCTAATGACATGCAGTTAAGTACCTCACCTCTTGTAGTGAGTTGAGCTCAGGCAATACAAAGGGGCAGTGCTCCTATAAGGGCAAATTGGGATAACCCGAAAAAACTTAGGGATGATCCCCACTAAAGAGAACTTACCTATGACCGGCCACAGGGGACTGACATAGTGTCTCACTTATGCGGACTACAAGGGCTAGATTCCATACGAGTACCACCCCGAGTTAGATCCAACTACCCGAGCTCTACTCGGACGGTAGGCTGGGGGGCAGGGAAGATATGGATATGGTGGAACAATTGAGAATGGCAATTCAACCATGAAGAGGTACAAGACGAGAATGGAAAATAAATTTTCAAACAACATGACAACACCTATAGAAAACCCGATTCGAGATCAGGTCATGTTGAGCTCAGAGCTCCGTGACCGGGAAGGGTATTGTAGACATGGCATTTTGACCGCCTCGCAAAAAATTAAACTTTATTTTATAGTTACCTTTATTTTATTTTTCTATTTATTTTGTTTTGATTGTACCGTATTTATGCGGTTTAATACTGCTAAATTAAGTTTTATTAATCTCTTAAATAAATTAAATATTAGTAATTGATTTTTATTTTTTTGGTTTTGTAGATTTTTTGAAGTGGAATAAAAACGCGTTAATTCGGAACAAAATGGACAAGAAACAGACGAGAACGAGAGAGGACTTGACCGAACGGGGGTGGGGGGGTGCACAAAGGTCGCACGTGCGACCAAAAACTGGTCGCACGTGCGACCAGCTGGCCGCACCAGAGACCAGATACACTGGTCGCTGGTGCGACTAGTGTGCTGGCCTCATGTGCGACCAGCTTTAATGTTGGCCGCATATGCGGCCAGCAGGGGGGGGGGGCAGAGAGCTTTAGCTCTCTGCCCAACCCCCTTTTTGGGTGCACCAAGTTTTGGTGCACCCAAAAGGGGGTGGGTGCACCAAATTTCGGTGCACCCACCCCCTTTTCTTTACCTTTTCGCGCGTTTTTTGTTCGGAGGAGTTTCAGAAAATTTCCTATAAATAGAAGAAGGCTCAGACAACTCAGGAAAGAGAATTTTTTGGCCAGAGGAAAAAAAAATTTGAGAGAATTTTTTTTTGGGAAGGGAGAAGTGAAATCTGGAGAGAAATTTTGAAGGAAATAATATTATTTTCATTTTATTGTAATTTTGAAGAAGAAAAAATCTCCAAGAAGGTGGTAAATTTTCATCTGTTGTAAATCTTACTCTTATTTTTAAATAAGTTGTTATTATATTAATCTTTTTTTTTTTTTTTGTAAATTAGATTTTTTTTTTCTTTCTTTATTATTTATTTATTTCTTTTATTTTCTTTTTTATTTTTTTTATTTTTTTGAGTAAATAAAACGAGGTGGAAAATTCTCAACCTTCCATTTGAACGGTTTAAATTTAGAAGGGAATTACTCCCCTCGATGCGTGTGTTTTATTTAATTTGTATTAAATATAATGTGCTAACAATACGAGGTGGAAAACTTCTGACCTTCCATTGAAACGGTTTAAGTTTAGAATGAAATTACTCTCCTTGAGAAGTGTGTGTGTGTGTGTGTGTACGGGTGTTTTATTTAATTTATATTAAATATAATGTGCTAACAAGATAAGGTGGAAAATTTTCAACCTTCCATTTGAACGGTTTAAATTTAAAAGGGAATTACTCCCCTCGATACATGCGTGCGTGTGTTTTATTTAATTTGTATTGGATATAATGTGCTAACAAGATAAGGTGGAAAATTCCCAACCTTCCATTTGAACGGTTTAAATTTAGAAGGGAATTACTCCCCTCGATGCGTGTGTGCGTGCGTTTTATTTAATTTATATTAAATATAATGTGCTAACAAGATAAAGTAGAAAATTCCCAACCTTCCATTTGAACGGTTTAAATTTAGAAGGGAATTACTCCCCTCGATGCGTGTGTGCGTGTGTTTTATTTAATTTGTATTGAATATAATGTGCTAACAAGATAAGGTGGAAAATTCTCAACCTTGCATTTGAACGGTTTAAATTTAGAAGGGAATTACTCCCCTCGATGTGTGTGTGCGTGTGTTTTATTTAATTTGTATTAAATATAATGTGCTAACAGGATAAGGTGAAAAATTCTCAACCTTCCATTTGAATGGTTTAAATTTAGAAGAGAATTATTCTCCTCGATGTGTGCGTGCGTGTGTGGGCGTGTGTTTTCTTTAACTCGTATTAAATATAATGTGCTGACAAGTTAAGGTGAAAAATTCCCAACCTTCATTTGAATGGTTTAAATTTAGAAGGGAATTACTCCCCTTGATGTGTGCGTGCGTGTGTGAGCGTGTGTTTCTTTAACTCGTATTAAATATAATGTGCTAACAAGATGAGGTGGAAAATTTTCAGCCTTCCATCAGAACGGTCTAGGTTTAAAAGGGAGATCACTTCCCTCAAATGTGTGTGTATGTGTATGTGTGTCTATAAGGAGGATTTCAAAATAAAATAAAAACATTCAGATTTAAATTTTAATTGGACTTAATCGGATAAGGTACCATCTTTGGATAGGCGTCTTGGGGTGCTTGACACCTTCCCCAAGTGTAACTGACCCCCGAACTCTTTAAACGAATCTCTGATCAGACCATGTTATTTTAGGAGTCAAATTTTTACTTAAGCCATTTTTTTAAAATTGTTTTCAAAAAAGAAAAATATGGCGACCTAGCACATCATTTAAAACCAATGCTAGGTGGCGACTCCTTTTTTCTAAAACAGGCTTAAGTATATTTTAATGAGAAAATCGACGTTTTTAAAACCCTTCTCATTTTACCAGCGCCAAGCATATATCTATATTTTTTGATTTTCTCTGGAAAATCGGGGCGCGTTCAGCTGGCGACTCCGCTGGGGACCCACAGAGGGTCGAGCCCAATATGTCTGAATAAGTCCAACTAATCTAAAGTCCGAGTGTTAAATTTTATTTTATTTTTTCCCCTTAATTCAGTAAATAAGTTGTGATTTTTTTTTATATCATTTGTTTTTATTTTCTTTTTTTATATATTTTTTTTTTCTTTCCTTATTTCCTCTCAGGCTCTTATATCGTTGTAAATCCTCTGACAAAAGCAAAACTGTCTTGTATCCATATTATCCCCTCAGGATTCTATGATACAAGACGAGAAAGGGGATTTTTATACTTGATGGATTTATGACGTCTTGGGAAGTCCTAAAAAAAAAAAAAAAAAAAAAAAAAGAAGAGATTTTTCATGTACCATCATTTGTTTTAATTAGTCGTTATCGAAATTGAAATCTTCGAACTAGAATGGGCTTTAAAGCCACCTAAGACCCACGTGAACTAAAAAAATGATTTTTTTTTTTGTAGGTGAAAAAGAAAAGGACAAGACAAAGAAAATTGATCCCAGAAAAGCAAATCCAGTTTCTCCCTTTTGAAGTCCGATCTTTACACGCAGTCGAGCACAGACTCATTCCAGGATGACATCAGAAAGCAATCCCGAATCTCCCCGAACGACCCAGATAGCTCAGATGCAGGAAACTATTGACAGGTTGATGGAAAGGATCAACGAACTTAGCCAACCTCAGGAGGTGCCTATTCCTCCGTCCAACGGGACTCCTGTGACTGAATCCCCAAATGGAAACCCTGCAAATATTGGGATGGAGAACTCAGGGCCGAATCCGAATCACGTCGGCCCGAACTTTGCAGTACCGGTCTACTATGGACCTCAGATGGGCCCTCATCCTTTCGCCTATGAAGCTCCGACATATCCCATCCAGGGGCATGTCTATCAGGCCTCGCCAGAGGGCTCGGCCCCCGCCATCCCGCAGATCCTCATTCACCCGGAGAGGGTCGTTGCTCCACCAAACAATTCAAATGATAGCCAACCGGCCCCAGCCATTGAAACTGAAAACAAAGAAGAGAATGACCCTCCACCGGCTTAGCTTCTGAAAATGGAGAAATTGGAGAAAACTATGGAAGAATGGCAAAAGGAGAAGCCGTCCAGGAAAGCGACGTACAAGGAGTTGTCAGCACCACCCGGGGTTGTGTACCCGAAAAATTTTGTGGTTCCAGAGTTCACAAAATATGATGGCACTGGCCCTCCAGAATGGCATGTCAGCATTTACAAAGAGGAGTTAGGAATTCATGCTCGGAACGAAGACCTTTGCCTAAAGATGTTTCGGAGATCGTTGAAAGGACCGGCTCTCAACTGATACATGACCCTGGAGCTATCACAGATTAAAACATTTGAAGATCTGGTAAAGGCCTTCTGTGAGCAATATGTGTACAATAGGGATGCCGCGCCAGACCGCAATACCCTCTACCAGATACTAAAAAATAAAGACGAAAGTTTCCAGAGGTATACTGCTCGTTGGAGGGAAGAGGCTGCCAAAGTTGTCCCTAAGCTGAGCGAGGAGGCTCAGTTAGAGATATTCAAGTCAATTCAGTCATCGCCGTTCTATCGAGATCTCTCGAGCATAGTAGTGGTTTCTTTCGGCGATGCGATCAAACAGGCCGAGGTGACGGAAGAAGGAATAAGGAGCGGAAAAATTGAAGGGGCCCAATCCAATCTGACGAAAAGGTCAGCCCCGCCAAAGATGAAAGAAAATAAAGTAGCTGTTGTCGTTTCCCCTCGGCAAACCCATTACCAGAACTACCCCCAAGCTTCCTGTCCCCAGAACTACCTGAACCAGAATAACCAATATCACAACTACCCTCCTCAAAATCGCCAAAACCAAAATTATCCTCAAAACCAACCCTATTCCCAAAGCCGCCCCCGCTATTACCAAAATGTACCTCCCCCTTATCAAAACCACATTTCCCAATATTATCCTCAAGCCTACCCAGCACCCTCTTACCATACCTATCAACCACTGCCGAACACCCCACCTTAAATTCCTAACCACACTCCAAGGTCAGGAACCCAATACCACCAAGACCTTCTACCTTATGCTACTGGGGGAAATTTCCAGAACGACAACAGAGAGCTACAAGACCTTCCGGTCTCGATCACCGAGCTGTACCGGAATTGTTTGAAGCAGGGGATGCTGACGCCCCTTCCATTCTACGAAGTTAAACCTGGGAGTAAAGCAGCTTCTTCAAATGCTTTCTGTGAATACCACTCGGGAACCAGATGACATGCGACTGAGCAATACTTTCAGCTGAAAGACAAAATCTGGGAGTTTATACGGACCGGAGCCATCACGTTTCCTAAAAAACCTGAGGTCGGTACGCCAAATTGTCAGCGAAATCCGTTGCCTGAACACGCCTCCTCAGGAAGTGGCGTCAATCTAATTTTCACAGAGGAGGTCGAGGAAGAAGTTGATGTGATCGATATCGGTGGTATTTATTTACACCCGGAGGTTCTCTATAGAGGGTTCGAATTACATCTAGAAAGGGTAGCCCAAAAACTGGAAAAATCTCTAGTTTTGTCTTTCCCAATCCAAAAGATGGTGGAAAATCTCAATAAGGTTCCATGGAATTATGAGATCGTTGCTAAAACGGGAGAAGGAGAAGAATTTCTAATCTCAGTAGGAGAAACCAATGGAATCACTCGGTCTGGAAGGGTGTATACGCCACAGGATTTGATCAGGATTCCTATGAAGGAACCAAGAGGGGCCCTGAAAAAGCCGGTGTCAGAACCGGAGGCTCACGACTTCCTAAAGGCAATGAAGAATTCAGAATACAAGATAGTGGAGCAACTCAGCAAAGCACCGGCGCAAATCTCGATACTCTCACTACTCCTATCCTCAGAAGTACACAGACAGGCACTGCTGAAAGTCCTAAATGAAGCCCACTTGCCTAGCACGATCTTTTCGGAGAAGTTTGTCACTCTGGTCGAGCAGGTCCTAGGATCTAACACCATCACTTACACAGATGACGAGATGGACGATGATGGAACAGGTCACAACAAGCCTTTGAATATCACGGTCGAAAGCCATGGAATGTTCATAGCTCGGGTGCTGATTGACAATGGATCGGCACTAAATATATGTCCTTTGTCGACCCTGGAAGAAATGGGGATAGATCTATCACAGGTTCGATCGTCTAAGACGGTTATCCGAGCATTCAATGGGGCTAGGAGAGATAGCGTTGGAGAGATTGACTTGCCAATTGAAATTGGTCCAATACAGTTCAATGTGAAGTTCCAAGTGCTCGACATACCTGCTTCGTACAACCTGTTGTTGGGGAGGCCGTGGATCCATAACGCTGGGGTAGTACCTTCATCTCTACATCAGAAGATCAAGTTTATCATTGATGACACACTGTACGTGATCAAGGCTAATTCAGATATCATACCTTTCCATCAAGCGATAAGTCGGCATGTCCCGTTAACAAATGACAGAAAGGAGAAGGAGAAGATGGAAGCCTCCTATCACGTGTTCGACGTCGCAAATGCTACCTTTGTGAAGGAAGGAGAACACGAGATGACACCATCACTGTCTAATACTGTGGCCTTCGTTGCTAAAGAAATGAAGTCTCGGGGTTGCATTCCCGGGAAAGGTTTGGGCAAGAATCTAGACGGAATTACAGAACCGATAGAAGTCAAGGAGAAGAGGGGGAGATTCGGATTGGGATACGAGCCGACAAAAGCAGACAGGGCGAAGTTCTTCCGGAAGAAGAGGGATGGATCCCTAGACAACCAGCCAATGAAAATTCCGCATATCCGGGTCACTTTCCCCTATCCAGCAGAAACCATCAATAAAGGGAAGGAGACCGCAGGATTCAAGTTGCACCCTAAGAGAGTAATGATCAAGGAAGCTGTGAATGTAATCATGAGAGACGAGGCAGGGCCAAGTCATGGGTCTAGTATTCGAACCAAGGGAAAAGAAAAGCTGCAGAATTGGGATTCTTGTTCTCTCCCAATTCGCCAGGCGTTTCGGTAAACTTAGGGAGATTTTCTGTTGGTCATCCCTCCATCCACCTTGCCTTCTAGATGGAAATGGATTTTGCTTTGTAATGGTTTTTTATATTTAATGAATGCAATTCTATTTTATCCGACATATGGTTTAAATGTTTAAATTTTATGCTTTCAGGATGTCTAAAACACCAGTGTATGATGCATGCGATATAACTGAGCCAGAGTGCGATAAGTATGATTTCAATGCAGAACCAGACCATAACCCGATGGGAGTGGAAACAGAAGATGCCTCTTGCCAGCCAGACGATGGTGAGATCCGAAAAGCTTTCACAGAGTTTGAGAACAAGCTGATTCCCAGTAACGATGAGACCGAGTTGATAAACTTGGGGACCTCGGAAGAGTTGAAGGAAGTAAAGATTGGATCAGCCCTCATGACTCTGGAAAAGAAAGAGTTGACAACGCTCTTAATTTCCTACCAAGATATCTTTGCCTGGTCCTACGATGACATGGTAGGACTGGATAAGAGTATCGTGGCCCATAAGCTGCCGTTAAAGCCGGGGAGTGTACCAGTCAAACAAAAGTTGAGGAAGCTGAGGCCCGCTGTCAACCTCGAGGTCAAGGAGGAGATCGTGAAGCAATTCAATGCCCGAATTATTGAAGTCTGTAACTACAGTGAATGGCTCTCAAATGTCGTTCCCGTGCCAAAGTCCTCGGGAAAAATCAGAGTCTGCGTGGACTATCGTGATCTCAACCGGGCAAGTCCAAAAGATGATTTCCCACTGCCAAACATTCACATCATCATCGACAATATTACAGGGCGAAAGCTCTATTCTTTCGCCGATGGATTCTCTGGCTATAATCAGATTTTGATGGATGAGAAAGATCGAGAAAAGACAGTCTTCACTACACCATGGGGAGTCTTTTTCTATAGGGCGATGCCTTTCGGTCTCAAAAACGCCAGGGCAACATACCAACGAGCAATGGCAACCCTCTTTCATGATATGATGCACAAGGAGATGGAGGTATATGTAGATGACATGATCGTTAAATCACAGGAGAACGAGGATCATCTCTGCCATTTGAAAAAGATGTTCGACAGACTTCGAAAGTACCAGCTCAAGCTCAATCCAGCAAAATGCGCGTTTGGGGTGGCTTCTGGAAAACTTCTTGGTTTCATGGTAAATCGCCATGGAATCGAGATTGATCCTGCAAAGATGAAGGCCATTCGTGAGATGCCACCACCGAGAAATGAGAAAGAGATCCGAGGTTTTCTGGGGCGATTAAATTTCATAGCCCGATTCATCTTCCAACTCACTGCCACTTGTGAGCCAATCTTCAAGCTACTTCGAAAAAAAAGTGACGGGCGATGGAATGCAGATTACCAGAATGCCTTGGAGAAAATTAAAGTCTATCTAACGAACCCTCCCGTTCTAGTGCCGCCTCGGGAGAAGGTTCCGTTATTACTATATTTGTCAGTTCTCGACTCCTCCATGGGAGCTATTCTTGGGCAACTCGATAAATCTGGAAAGAAGGAGCAAGCCATCTATTACCTCAGCAAGCGCTTCACGAAGTATGAGGAAAATTATACCTTGCTGGAGAAGACCTGTTGTGCATTGGCTTGGTCTGCTCAAAGACTGCTCCATTATATGCTCCCACTGACTACCTACTTGATAGCCAGGATGGATCCCTTAAAATACATCTTCGAGAAGCCGATTCTGTTAGGAAAAGTTGCAAAATAGCAGATGCTGCTGACGGAGTTCGATATCATCTACAAGACCCAAAAGTCAGTGAAGGGTCAGGCGATAGCGGATCAGTTGGCTAGTTGTCCAGCTCAAACGGATAACCAGCCTCTTGAGACGCTATTCCCTGACGAGTCGATTCATGCGGTGGATGAAGAAAATGAGGAAACAGTTTGGAAAATGTATTTTGATGGAGCAGTGAACGCTCGAGGGGCTGGAATCGGAGCCGTTCTGGTTTCTCCAGGCAAACAGCATTATCCAGTGGCTTCCAAGTTGAAGTTCCAGAGCACAAATAATCGAGCTGAGTACGAAGCCTGTATTCTGGGACTCCAGCTGGCTGTCGATATGAAAATCAAAGAATTGCTAGTGTTCGGAGATTCTGAGTTGATAATCAATCAGGTGACGGATAAATATGCCACGAGAGATATGACCTTGATAGCCTATAACAATCACCTTCTGGAGTTGTGCGAGCAATTTACGATGATAGAATTTGAAAGCATACCGAGGCTAAAAAATGACTTCGCCGATGCCTTAGCTACCTTGGCATCTATGATATCTATCACTCGAGAGGATGATGATATCATTCCAGTGGTAATCCGAGTTCAACGCCGACCGGCCCACTGCTGCCAGCTTGAATCTGAGCCAGCCAAAGACCCGTGGTACCATGACATAAAGAACTTTCTGAAAAATCAGGAGTATCCGGAAGGGGCATCAAGTGTTGATTGGAAAACTCTCCGGAGGTTAGCAGGCCAATTCTTCCTAAGCGGGGAGACACTGTACAAACGCTCCCCTGACATGGGCCTGTTGAGATGTGTTGGAGTCGAAGAGGCCATCCAGTTGATGAAAGAGGTCCATGGTGGCATATGTGGACCTCACATGAGCGGCTTCATGATTGCCAAGAAGATCCTGAGGACCGGTCATTTTTGGCTAACGATGGAAAGCAACTGCGTGCAGTTTGTTCGAAGATGCCATAAGTGTCAGATTCATGGTGATCAAATCCATGTCCCACCTTCGCACCTTTATTGCTCGGCGGCCCCATGGCCCTTCTCAATGTGGGGTATGGACGTTATTGGAGAAGTTACCCCTAAGGCGCCAAGTGGACATCGCTTTATCCTGGTGGCAATTGATTATTTTTCCAAGTGGGTAGAAGCTGTTTCCTTAACCCGAGTGACTCAAAAGATAGTAGCTCGATTCATCAAAGAAAATATTGTGTCAAGATATGGTTTGCCGCAAACATTGATAACCGACAATGCTAAAAACCTGAAGGGTTCAGAAATACAGAAAATATGTCAGCAGTTCAAGATCGAGCACAAAAACTCGGCGCCTTACCGTCCAAAAATGAATGGAGCAGTGGAAGCCGCCAACAAAAATATAAAGAAAATTCTCCGGAAGATGATTGATATTTATAAAGAGTGGGATGATATGCTGCCATATGCTTTGATGGCTTACCGGACCTCGGTTCGGACCTCGACAGGGGTAACCCCCTATTCTTTGGTCTATGGCACAGAAGCGGTGATACCGGCCGAGGTGGAAATTCCATCTCTACGAGTGCTCATAGAGGCCGAGCTTGATGAAACTGAATGGGTACAACAACGGTTGGATCAACTTTGTTTAATCGATAAAAAACGGCTAACAGCGATATGCCACGGACAGTGTTACAGACAGAGGATTACTAGAGCTCATGATAAACGGGTATACCCTAGAGTCTTCAAGGTTGGTGAGTTAGTATTGAAGAAAATCTTTCCTTTCTAAGATGAAGCTAAGGGTAAGTTAAAGCCAAATTGGGAAGGTCCTTTTGTTGTTCATAAGGCTTTGAGCGGTGGAGCGTTGATTCTCCAGGAAATGGATGGTGATGTATTTCCCGAGCCTCTAAACTCAGATTCTGTAAAGAAATACTTTGCCTAATAAATGTCCTTATTTTCTAAGTAAGTTTATTTCAATTTGTGATTATCTGTTGCTTCAAAAAAAAAAAAAAAAAAAAAAAAAAAAAAAAGGGTACGGCTCGAACATGGTGAAAACTCGAAAGAGCGCTATGAGAAAAATGTAGAGACCGTGTCGCCAAAAAAAAAAAAAAAAAGGAAAGAAAAGAAAAAGAAAAAAAATGGGGGAGAACAGTTAGATCACTCCTAGGGGCATTTTTGGAATTTCCACTATGGCTGACTTCCATTGACCGTAAGTCTTTTCTGTGTTCGGAACTTGATGGATTTGAGCAAGGGTTGGAATCTGTGAAAAGGAACATCGAATATGGCTCAAATTTACATTGAAATCATACTTGTCAGACAATCCGGCTTGAAATCTCGCAGTCAACATATCTGGTGATAAAGATACCTGTTTGGGGTAAGGTTTTACACGTTTTTCCCATATTTGGTTAAATCAGTTTTGCAGGATTTGAAAAATACAAAGCAAACAGGAGTATGTGATTCTTCTAAACACTAAGGATGCCTCATAGAAAAGAGAAAGTGAGAATTGGCGGGTGCAGAGAAATAAAGGCTGATAGGGATGTTGTCCAAAAACCAGACCCCGCCAACAATTTGGAGAAAACCTCCAGAAAGTACATCTATAAGATTGACGGAAGGACGAGACGGAAAAATCTCCCGATACTATCCCGAGAAAGTCAAGCGCCATCAAACGAGGGATTGCAACGGAAAAGGGGGGGAACAGAATTGTGAGTCGTCAAGGGTGACAAGTTTTTCAAACTAAATTTTCGTATTGCATGTGTTTTTTTGTCCAATTACAGGGATTTCAAAGGGCATGGAAGCATGGATTTCTCTATCACAAAGACTTCTTACCTTTCGGCTCAAATTAGAAACTTTTATTGCTGAAAGTTTAGAAGCTCTAAATGAGCATCCAGGTATGCGTTTTGCCTTGAAAAGGGCAAAAAATGAACTACGCTAAACTTGATCATCGGCATAATACTAAGGTACGCAGGTAATCTATAAATGTTCGGTCATCTGAGAGTTCGACTGGGGCACATTTATGTCTTTGCTCTCTCATTCTGGCTCAATCACAAGTTGGGGCATATTTTATACTCTTGAACTTTCTTTAGGCCCCTGGCCAAGAGGGCTGGGACATGAATAATTTTTATTACTCTAAACGATCCTCTAAACAGACACTTGTTCGCCATGAGTATCGTCATGAGTCTTTTTTTTTTATCACTCTAAACGATCCTCTAAACGGACACATGTTCATCATGAGTACTGTCATGAATTATTTTATTACTCTAAACGATCCTCTAAACATACACTTGTTCGTCATGAGTATCGTCAGGAGTCATTTTTTATTACTCTAAACGATCTTCTAAACAGACACTTGTTCGTCATGAGTATCGTCATGAGTCATTTTTTTTATTACTTTAAACGATCCTCTAAACGGACACATGTTCGTCATGAGTACCGTCATGAATTATTTTATTATTCTAAATGATCATCTTAACAGACACTGGTTCGTCATGAGTATCATCACGAGTTAATTTTTTTATCACTCTAAATGATCTTCTAAACGGACATTTGTTTGTCATGAATATCGTCATATATCATTCTTTTATTCCTCTAAACGGACACGTGGTCGTCATGAGTATCGTCAGAAGTCATTTTTTTTACTCTAAACGATCCTCTAAATGGACACGTCATGAGTATCGTCAGGAGTCATTTTTTTATTACTCTAAACGATCCTCTAAACAGACACGCGTTTGTCATGAGTATCGTCATGAGTCATTTTTTATTATTCTAAACGATCCTCTAAACAGACACTTGTTCGTCATGAGTATCGTTATGAGTCATCATTTTATTACTCTAAACGATCCTCTAAACGGACACATGTTCGTCATGAGTACCGTCATGAATTATTTTATTACTCTAAACGATCCTCTAAACGGACACATGTTCGTCATGAGTACCGTCATGAATTATTTTATTACTCTAAAATAATCATCTTAACAGACACATGTTCGTCATGAGTATCATCACGAGTTAATTTTTTTTTTCTTCACTCTAAACGATCCTCTAAACGGACATTTATTTATCATGAATATCGTCATGAGTCATTCTTTTATTTTTCTAAATGGACACTTGTTCGTCATGAGTCTTCTTTTATTACTCTAAACGTACGCTTGTTCGTCATGAGTAATTTTATTTTAAAAAATAAATAAAATAAAAAATGGGACGATCAAAATGACGTGGTCTTTTATCTTTGTCAAGCAAGTGGAACTTGCATGACAAAGAGGGGCAGCTGTAGACACGGCATTTTGACTGCCTCGCAAAAAATTATACTTTATTTTATAGTTACCTGTATTTTATTTTTCTATTTATTTTGTTTTGATTGTACCGTATTTATGTGGTTTAATATTGCTAAATTAAGTTTTATTAATCTCTTAAGTAAATTAATATTAGTAATTGATTTTTATTTTTTTGGTTTTGTAGATTTTTGAAGTGGAATAAAAACGCGTTAATTCGGAACAAAATGGACAAGAAACAGACGAGAACGAGAGAGGCCTGGACCGAACGGGGGTGGGGGGGTGCACAAAGGTCGCACGTACGACCAAAAGCTGGCCGCACCAGCGACTAGATACACTGGTCGCTGGTGCGACCAGTGTGCTTGCCGCATGTGCGGCTAGCTTTAATTCTGGCCGCAGATGCGGCCAGCAGGGGGGGCAAAGAGCTTTAGCTCTCTGCCCACCCTCCCTTTTTGGGTGCACCAAGTTTTGATGCACCCAAAAGGGGATAGGTGCACCAAATTTCGGTGCACCCACCCCCCTTTTCCTTACCTTTTCGCGCGTTTTTTGTTCGGAGGAGTTTCAGAAAATTTCCTATAAATAGAAGAAGGCTCAGACAACTCAGGAGAGAGAATTTTTTGGCCAGAGGAAAAAAAAATTGAGAGGAATTATTTTTGGGAAGGGAGAAGTGAAATCTGGAGAGAAATTTTGAAGGAAATAATATTATTTTCATTTTATTGTAATTTTGAAGAAGAAAAAATCTCCAAGAAGGTGGTAAATTTTCATCTGTTGTAAATCTTACTCTTATTTTTAAATAAGTTGTTATTATACTAATCTCTTTTTTTTTTTTTTTTTTTTTTTTTTTGTAAATTAGATTTTTTTTTCTTCCTTTATTATTTATTTATTTCTTTTTTTTTCTTTTTTTTTTCTTTTTTTTTTTGAGTAAATAAAACGAGGTGGAAAATTCTCAACCTTCCATTTGAACGGTTTAAATTTAGAAGGGAATTACTCCCCTCGATGCGTGTGTGCGTGTGTTTTATTTAATTTGTATTAAATATAATGTGCTAACAATACGAGGTGGAAAACTTCTGACCTTCCATTGGAACGGTTTAAGTTTAGAATGAAATTACTCCCCTTGAGAAGTGTGTGTGTGTGTGTGTACGGGTGTTTTATTTAATTTATATTAAATATAATGTGCTAACAAGATAAGGTAAAAAATTCCCAACCTTCCATTTGAACGGTTTAAATTTAGAAGGGAATTACTCCCCTCGATGCGTGTGTGCGTGTGTTTTATTTAATTTGTATTGAATATAATGTGCTAACAAGATAAGGTAGAAAATTCCCAACCTTCCATATGAACGGTTTAAATTTAGAAGGGAATTACTCCCCTCGATGCGTGTGTGCGTGTGTTTTATTTAATTTATATTAAATATAATGTGCTAACAAGATAAAGTGAAAAATTTTCAACCTTCCATTTGAACGGTTTAAATTTAGAAGGGAATTACTCCCCTCGATGCGTGTGTGCGTGTGTTTTATTTAATTTGTATTGGATATAATGTGCTAACAAGATAAGGTGGAAAATTCTCAACCTTCCATTTGAACGGTTTAAATTTAGAAGAGAATTACTCCCCTCGATGCGTGTGTGCGTGTGTTTTATTTAATTTGTATTAAATATAATGTACTAACAGGATAAGGTGAAAAATTCTCAACCTTCCATTTGAACGGTTTAAATTTAGAAGGGAATTACTCCCCTCGATGTGTGCGTGCGTATGTGGGCGTGTGTTTTCTTTAACTCATATTAAATATAATGTGCTGACAAGATAAGGTGAAAAATTCCCAACCTTCAATTTGAATGGTTTAAATTTAGAAGGGAATTACTCCCCTCGATGTGTGCGTGCGTGTGTGAGCGTGTGTTTCTTTAACTCGTATTAAATATAATGTGCTAACAAGATGAGGTGAAAAATTCCCAGCCTTCCATCAGAACGGTCTAGGTTTAAAAGGGAGATCACTTCCCTCAAATGTGTGTGTATGTGTATGTGTGTCTATAAGGAGGATTTCAAAATAAAATAAAAACATTCGGATTTAAATTTTAATTGGACTTAATCGGATAAGGTACCGTCTTTGGACGGGCGTCTTGGGGTGCTTGACACCTTCCCCGAGTGTAACTGACCCCCGAACTCTTTAAACGAATCTCTGATCAGACCATGTTATTTTAGGAGTCAAATTTTTACTTAAGCCATTTTTTTTAAATTGTTTTCAAAAAAGAAAAATATGGCGACCTAGCACATCATTTAAAACCAATGCTAGGTGGTGACTCCTTTTTTCTAAAACAAGCTTAAGTATATTTTAATGAGAAAATCGATATTTTTAAAACCCTTCTCATTTTACCAGCGCTAAGCATATATCTATATTTTTTTTATTTTCTCTGGAAAATCGGGGCGCGTTCAGGTATGGTTCAAGTGAAATCCTCTTCTTTGCTGAACTGAGCACAAGATGAAGCCCTTAATCAATTTAGCGAAATGGGCTCAACATCTCTCCCTCAGCCGAACATAAGCTATGGTGCTAAAGAAAAGAGAGAAAATATTTAAGGAATAAAATGCCTAACTTTAAACAGGATCAACACGTCAGGATCTGAGGTCGGGCAGAATCCATAAGGGAAAATTACGAGGCAAAATGAAAGGTGAGAAAGAGATCATCAAGGAAATGAACCAGGTAAGGCTCAAACATGACACTCTAAAGACCTCAACCTAAACAAGGGTTAGAAAACAAAAATGGTTCGAAGAAATGTCTAAGTCTATAAGGAAGACTCGGCTGAGCTCATGGCCATGACTAAACTCAGGCCTCGCTCCGAGCTCAGGCTTCATACCGAGCTCAGGCCCTGTTCTGAGCTCGGACTTCGTGCCGAACTCAGGCCCTTTGCCGAGCTTAATCACTGAGCTGAGGAACCCTCCCCAGAATTCAGAACGTAACTCTTACCAATTGTCCCCCACTTTCTCTAGATGGGGTTTACTCTCTCATCTGTTGGGCTGAACTACCGACCACTACCAGTGAGGTAAAAATATTTGGGTTTCTAGTTCTTGATGGACTACTCCAAGCCGTGGAGAAATTGCCACCTGGAGGCGATGTAGCACCAACCCTTACCCCAAGGCATTGATTTGGCCAAGAATAGGGCCTGAAAGAGCTAGATGGATGGCTCGATTCCCTCTCACCTGAAAATCACACATGAAGCCACAACCGCCCTCATGCTATTTGGAGCGAGTTGTGATGCACACAACCCGAACTCCAAGAAGACGGTCTTGACCCACGAGTGAATGGTAAACCTCAAACTGACATCTAGTTGTTCTTGGTACACGGTGATGAAGCCCCGAGGATGTGTGCACGACCTCTCCTCAGTATAGGGAAGATGGACCTCCACCGTGTTAAGGAAAGTGCACTCACTTCGGTCCTTGGTGAGCTCAGCCTTCGTCATATTCGACTCGATCTTCCATATAGGGCTATCTGGAGGAACGACGCTGTATTAGGACGCCTGAGGCTGAAGATGAGCCTCCAAAGCCTTTATAAAGGCTACATCAGATCCAACCTCGCTGGCTGGATTTGAGTTGAGCTCAATTAGAGGGTCCTCAGAAAGACCAACCCCACCACTCTCATCGGAATAGCCCACCGTCCTAGCCGCTGGGGCGGGGTACGATTGTACCACACCACTAGACAGGCGTAACCGTTCCTCTAAACTGGGGACAAAGCCCTTGATGTGCCTGAGCTAGGCTCAATCTACTGGAGTAGAGAGATTGAGAGTCTGATCAGAAAGATCTTACCCCAAGCTCAAGCTGGACCGAGAAGAAGAATGAGAAAAAGATGAAGAAGAATGGGAAGAAGATGAAGAATAAAACATAATGAAGAAAGAGAGACGATACCTAGTCGAGAAGGGGAAATGTTCTCTGCAAACACTCAAGTACAAAAATGAGCATGGGGTGACCTCCTATATATAGGGGTCACGTCCTACCAAATCGTCGCGTAATCGGATGGTGTAGAGAGCCTTGGTCAATGCACCCGTCAGAAAGGACATGACACATGTCATTCATCCAACGGTTGACCATGAAGTGTATCAAAGAAGTAAAAAAAATACAGGCTTGACAGGCCGATCTCGGGCCATCCATTTTTGCCTCGGGCCAGAACGTCTTCTTCTCGGAGAGAGACCCTTCCCTTGAACAGTAAGGCACCGCAACTCTAAACAAGCAAGTACCTCAAGATGCTTCCAGAAAAACACAGAGAATACCAACAGGAGCATAATAGAGTCCTCAGTGCCTCGCGTTCTTTCTTGGCACTAGGTCTTGGAGAGCAACTGATAAGTGTAAAAATCGGTCATCCCCAAATTTCCAATAAGAGACCGCACGTGTATACAAGTCCCAAATGGGACCCGGTCTACTAGTGATAAATCCCAAAAGACTCCGCCGACCAGGGATCTGACCCAGCTCGAACCGGTTACGCTCGGGAAAGCATCATTGGTGACGCCCGAGAAGATCCGCTATCGCATTGGGTAAACTTTTCCCCATCTTGATATATTCTTTGGTCAACACTCCTCAGGTCGGGACCCCATTCAACAAACTCTTCTGTGAAAACATCTCCTATCTCTCTCATCTTGCCAAGAAGAGCTAGGGAAGGGACTTCACGCACCAAAAGAATGAAGAAACCCCCCCCCAAATATCGTGGGTTGGACTGTTTGTCTGCTTTCGTATGCACACTGCCCATGGGCCTCTCCTTAAAAGGCCAAAAATCCCAAGCCCACAGGCTAAGCTCTCTACGTGCCTGAACAGTGGTCACGCGCCAAGCTTAGGATGCTATTCCCAACTTAGGCCGCTAACCCCTCCAAACGCTAATCAACCCACCGCCTATACAAGAAAATATGAACAGTGTTGGAAAATGTAATTGCTTTTTGAATATTTAGAGAATCTTTATATTTTCCCCTTGAACTCTTACTCTCACGTAGAAGGGACACGCCAGGCCAATCCCGGCAAGTCCTTTGTGTAGGTATCGGCTCGGAGCTCATCCTAGGACAGACTAGAATTCTTCTCAGACCTCAGCATTTCTCAAATTACTTGACTAACCAGGACCCATCTCGGACCTTTCCAACTCCACCTTAGCACCGAAAAGATGAAGATACCCTAACCAGACCATACTATTGTAATAAACCAAGATTTGACATTAACAGATAAGAAACGATAAGTTTAAGATCCTAAAGTGATTTTTTTTTTTTTTTTTTTTTTGTGCTCCTTATGTGAAATGGTTTTGATAAATGACCAAAGTAAAAAAAATGTGTTTTAAAGTATAAAATATTGAGTTTTTGGGTCAATTCAGTCAACCAACAAAAGTGGTCGGTCGATTTATCAAAACAATGTATTTTGAGAGTAGAAATAGAGACAAATTGATCCAATCAGTCAACCAAGAAAATGAGTCGGTTAATTAATTAAAACAATGGCTAAAATGAATAAAGGAATGAGGTCATTGATCGATTCGATCAATCGAATGCAAAAGTAGCTAATTTGGGAAGATTGGGAAAACTACTAACCGTATTGGTCAACCGACCAAGAAGGTCGGTCAGCTGATAGGTTTTAAGGCCAATGGCTAGAATTTCCATTGGCACTGGGCGGTCGACCGAAGCATCTGGGTGGTCAACCGACAATTTCAGTCTATAATTTAACTGATTTGATCTCTTGGTCAAAACTATTCGTTTTTTATGATTCCAAAAGAGGTTTTTGGTGGATTTGAGTCTAATTCAAATTTGCCTAACTTATTTTGTGATCTCTATTGATTTGGTCCATATATTTTGATATTCTCTTAATTAAAATGATTTAATACTTTCTATTCTATGGATTTCAAATTGGAAAAGCTTTAAGGACCTAAACGAACATTTCAAAGAGTATTTTTAAATAAAACGTATCTATATTGAAAGGGTATGTTATATGGGGTCTTAGAATATCATTTTATGACCTATCGTTTAAAAACTAGCCGCTGGAGGACTAATTCTAGGTCTATTTAATTAGATCTGTGGGATTGAGATTAAATATATCAAGAACATCAATTTTGAGCTTTTATAAGAGTGATATTATTACTGAGATTTCTATTAGAGATTATATTCAATTTCTTGATTTAAAGCAATTGTTATTGGCACCACATGTTTGAGTTCTAATTGCGAATTCTTTCTTGTCTTCGGTGTTTCCCAATGAGATCCTTCCAAGTCTTGTTATTTTCTAAGATATATTTATATTGATTACTTAGTTTAAGATTGTTTAGAAAATCACTTTGAACTTAGAAGCCTAAAAATCTTTTAAACGGTTTTTTGCTTGATTATCTGATTACGTCTTTAATTTGTGCTACCTACTTTATTAATTAATAATATTTTATTTACCGCATATTGTATCTATCACGTAGTAATTATTCAGGATATTAATTGAGTATAGCTATATTAAGGTTATAGAAGTTCCTTGTGAGAAGAAACTTATATTTTTTTGTATTTATGAGTTTAAGCGGATTAGACACGTTTGGGATGGTGTCCAATTAGGGCAGCTAGGTTTCGATCTTTTTCCTGTAAAAAAAATTAGAGTTTGATCTTTATCTTGTAAAAATGTTAGGTTATTCTTTTTTCTTGAAAACAACTAGATTTTGATTCAGTCTGTAATTGAATTAAAGAGAGAATTGTAAATGTTTGTCATAAATCTGTGAAAATGATAAGTGAGAGAGTGTTAAGTTGATTCTTAGCCTCTGAAAATAATCAGGGTATTGTAAAGATTGATTCTAAACTTGTGAAAAGAATTGAGAATTATAAGGGTTTGGTTCCTACTTAATAAAGGAATGAAGGGATTGAGTAGATTGCAAATCTTCATGGAGCTCGGGAGATTGGACGTAGATAAGAGTAACTTGCTGAATCAGGATAAATTCTTGTGTGCCGCATTATTTATTTTCATATATTGTGTTTGGATGTGCATTTAGTATTAAACACATTTCCGTTGCGTAAAAAAATAATAATTAATTTAGAAAAATTAATTATTTATATTTAAAGTTTAAAGAATTTAATTGTTTAAATTTAGCAACTACCCAATTCACCCCCTTCTTGGGTAGCTCTTTGGGCCAACAAAGGCTACTATTGCACAAATGGAAATCCGTCCAATTTCCCTAATAAAATTTTCAACTGGACTAGATTGAAACCAAATTATAGGTTGAGGGATCAAATTTGTTAACTACGAAATCTCAGGGGCCAATTAATATCCACCCCGAACTTAAAGGACCAAAAGTGCAATTTTCCCTAGATTTGTTTAGACATTAGACCCCACTTGAGCCGCCACAAAGCCACAAAATTAGGCATAAAGTAGAATGGGCCCTATAATTGTATAGCCTTTTTGATGAAGAAGGTAACATTTGTGAGATCATTTTGTACCTCTAAAGTTTTACCATTATTTCACTTTGGTCCTCAAAGTCATTTTTTGAACATAACACCCCAGAGTTTTATTCTTTCCACTTCAGTCCAAATCAAAAACTCCATCGCAATTTTGGACGATAAATAGTCAATCGCCGTGCACTCAACTATTTTTAAGGGACCTAAATATCTCAACTTCTTCCTTTTCCCCTTATAAGTTTTTTAAATATATATAAATAATGTTTTATATATATTTCTTATTATTTTGGCAGAAGGTAGAATGAGAGGGAAGGAGACTGAAATTGTCCATAAAGTCTCTTAAGAAAAGTCAGTTGCACAGAAGGTGGTTGTTTTCCATCCATTAATTGTAAGGGAATAATGACTTGGACCGCAATGGAATGATTAAGAAACATTAAGCTCTAAAATGTTCAAAATGAAACCATGGGACCAAAAAGTGAAAAACAAAAATAAAAACAAAAACGAACAAAACAAAAAAATGTTTTCAAAATATAAGTTTGTTTCTTTTTTATTTTGATTTTGCTTTAATTTTTAGCTTTTTGTTTCTATTTGTTATTTTGAACTTTTTAAAGAAAAAAATTAAAATAAATATTATATTACAAGAGTATTTTTGTCAACAAATATGTAAAGGTGCATCTGAGATGATTTTTTTTAAATGAAATGAGGTTTTTTTAGTATTTACTAAAATAATAACCAACAAAGTGTATCTCAATTGTTATGACACATTTGAACTAAAGTAATTGAAGAACCTCTGCAAGATCAGGAGTTCAAATCTGCGGAAAAATATTTGTTATGAGAAACAACCACGCATTCGAATGAGACTCTCTATGGGTGTTCACTCGTGGATATACAAAAATAAAATAAAATTGATAAGAAATGTCTCGGATTTAATGTAATTAAAAAATAATCTCTTCTTTTATTAAACTAAGTAAAAATTTGATATAAATTTAATCTCTTCTTTTACTAATCACTTTTTCCAAATTTATATAAGGTTTTTCTTTCTTCTGCCTTTTAAATTTATGGTGTTGAATTGATTTTTTCTCCTTAAATTTTTAATTTTGTAACCTTTTCACTTTAAATTGTTCGATTAATATGTTTATTTAAAATAAATAAATTCATTAGAATTTTGCATCCCTTTTGGTGAGTTCTTCTTTTGTTGTTATTTTTTTAAGTTCTTCATAATTTTGCTATAATTTTTACAATTTATTTACTGATTATGCATTTTTTTCATCGACTGTTTTTTTTTTTTCCTGCAAAATTTGTTATGATGGTGAATATTTGTTGTGACCAGTGATTGTGGCAACAATATTATTTGACGTATCGGTAATATATGCTGTAACATGAACAAATTCAAGACATTTTTCATATGAAATATTCTCTAAAAAAAAAAGATGATAATATCTTCACATAACCATAATTCCCAAGAGATAACAAATTCAATGTTCCACTAAAATTCGAATTCTCTTAAGTCAAAATATGCATAAGTTTGATCTATTCTCTCATTTATACACATTGACAAGATTCATCCATTTACTAGTAATAACTTAGGTTAAGATTCCTATGGAATCACCCAAAATATTATTTGCTCTTAAAAAGAACATTTTTTAACTTCCAAAAGTCAAAGCCAAACAAGACTTAAAAGGCCACTTTGGTCCCACTCCAAACAAGTGGGATCCATGCACTTCCCACCACCATCTGAGAATATTTGAGCCACATACCATTACCATTGGCCTATCTCCCTAGGTGGGTCCCACCGGCATGACCACCACCATTATTTCATTGGAAAAATTGTCCTTTTTATTTTGTCTAATCATTATTTTATCTTTTTTTATTTTAAAAAATTACATTTTACATATTTTTATTTGAATAAAACGAAAAATTATTATTTTATCTTTTTTTATTTTAAAAAATTACATTTTACATATTTTTATTTGAATTAAACGAAAAATTATTTTTTTTTTCCATTTAAATTAACAAAATATACTTAAAATTTGATGCAGTAAAATTTTTTGTCCAATTTTAATAAAATATACAAAATTGTCCATTTATCTTAATTTTAATTTTAATTTTTATCATAATTTTTTTTAAAAAAATAAATTCAAATTAAAATAATGGGACAATTTAATCTATTTTATCTAAAAATTGGATAAAAAAATTTAATTCTATCTATTTTTAAGTATATTTTGTTAATTTAAACTTAAAAAAAATTAATTTTTTATTTTGTTTAAAATAGAAACAAGTAAAATGTAACTTTTTAAATTAGGGAAAGATAAAATAATAATTAAATAAAACAGAGGGGGAGTAAATGACAATTTACCCAATTTCATTTCATTCCTCCGCGTGATATATAAGAAACATATTTTTCCAACATCACACATGACACACACTCAAAACAATTATCACAAATTTTTTTAATCAACATTTTTAATTTAATTTGTTTTTATTTTTTTAGTATCAACAATTAAATTATCAACCATGGATCAATATCTTGAAAACTACAATTTTAGACACCAGTTGATATTATTTTTTAATGTAAATAATATTTAATTTAAAAAATACCATTTTATTTAAAAAAAATAGATAAATGCACAATTTTAAACAAAAAATAATTTTTATAATAATAATAAAAAAAATTAATTACAAGCATTTAAAAAAAAAAAAAAAATTATTTTTTCAATTTTTATACTAAAAGAGATAATCGAAGATCAATAAATTAAAAGATATTTACTTTTTTTAATTATTAATAAACAAATTAAAAAAATATTTATAGTGATAATAATAAAATATTATCTCCACATATCAAAAATCATTTCGCTTATCCAATACTTATAATTTAGTGGTTATCTAATTTATCTACTTTGTAAAAAATTTAGAGTTGAAACTCCTCCCCCAACATATGTTGAAAACAAAAAAGTTTTGATTTTTATTTTTCAATATATATATATATATATATATATATATATATATATATATATATATATGTATGTATATTGATTTAACTAATTACTTCAATTAATAATTTTATTTTTGGCAATAATAAATTTCAATATTAATTTAATTAATATATTTAGTATTTATAATTAAATATAAAAGTTATATATCCCTCACAATCAATTAAGACTCTTCTTTTTACATGCAAACCATCATTGCTTGTTCCTAATTCAATGGACTCATTATGGAACAAAAGGGAATGGTATGCTTTTATGCTTGGAAATATTTGCACTTCACACCCTCAAAGTTTCATTATAATATTTTGCAAACCAAAATGTTTTTTTTTTACAATTTTTTTTTGAAAATCTCATCCAACCAATTTGCGTTCTATTTATTTCTAGGGTAAATTGTCTTTTTCCCCTCTCTACTTTTCCTACTTCTACTTTTAAATAAAGTGAGAAACTAATTTTTTTTTTTTATGTTTAAATTAACGTATGCTTAAATATATGTGGAATTAACTTTTTCATCCAATTTTTAGATGAAATAGACGAAATTTCAATGTTATTATAATTTTGATTTTTTTTACAATACATATTATTTAAAAAATTAAAATAAAGGGATGATTTCATCTATTTTATAAAAAAAAATTAGATGAAAATTTTAATTACATCAATTTTTAAACATATTCCGTTAATTTAAACGAAACAAAAATAGTTTATCAATTTGTTCAAAATAGAAGTAAGCAATGTGTAATTTTTGGAAGAAAATAAATTGATAATTGAATAAAAGATAATTTACCCTTATTTCTATGTTTTGGTTCTTGCAATTTTTTGGTTGGAATTTAATTTTCTATAATAATACCTAATAATTTGTCACTTAGGTAAAACGATAAATTAGACTTAATTATATGAAAATTATATTTCTTATATTTGTGCTTTAAGTATGTCCATCATTAAAAATTATTTCTGGGTTCTTATTCTACACTTTTCTATGTTTTTATTCGATTTACGAAATAATTTATTTTTTAATCCTTACAAATTTATTTTCACCTTATTATTTAGTATTTATTAATATTTTAATTATCATTAATTATGATTTTTAATATAAATTTCTGTCTAATTAATATTAATTCAATAGATTGAATTTAATTGATATTAACTGAATGGCTAAAAAATTATTCAGGGACTAAAAAATAAAGAAAAAATTGAGAATAAAAAGTTATAAATGACAATCAACTATTTTTTTCCAAATTATATTGTTAGGTGACCCCCCCCCCCCCCCAAAACTCAAACTTTGGGGACCAATTTGTGGCAATTAAAACGTCATGTACTGAAGTGACAAACAAATACGTATTAAGGGTGTAAAGTGTAATTTCATGTGTATATAAATAGTGAATTGGAGGCCATATGCTAGTGGCTTCTTTCACTAGAAAACAGAGACAATGGAGAAAAGCCGGTCGTTTCCTCAGTATTCGTCGTCGTACTCCGGCGAGTTCGGATTCCGGGAGGGATCAAAATCGTACGCATTCAACGGACCGAGCAGGAAAGGATTTACGTCAGCGGCGTCGACGGCGACGAGCGATCCGGATACGAAGCGGAAGAAGAGGATCGCGTCTTACAACACGTTCGCGGCGGAGAGGAAGCTGAAATCGACGGTGAGGGAAGGGTTCAAGTGGATCAAGAGCAAGTTCTCCGACGCGCGCTACAACCTTTAAGCCACCGGAATGGCCTGCCGGACGGCTGATTTTTTGTCGGTCTCTCTCTTTTTTTTTTTTTTTGATACTCTGTTTCGCGGTGGCGTTTGATGATCGGAGCCGGAGTGATGAGTGAGCTATGTAGATATGGAATCATGGATTGAATTAAATACACACTTTACCCCTGAAGTTCGGAATTATTGTCAAATCAGTCCCAAAGAGTTTCAACCCCCTTGTACTTTGATACTGTTTCATTTTGACACCTCTACTTTTAAAATCTACACTTTAATAAATTGAAAATCTAACTTTCATTTTGTTTAACTTAAAATAGGTGAGATTATTTTTTTCATGTAAATTTTAACAAAATTCTCCTTTATTTCAATTTTTAATTTATTTTTATCTTTATTAAGAAAACTAGAACAAGAGAGAGAAAATTTTCATTTTTTTATTACTTTTATTAATTTATATTAAAAAATAAAGAGAAAATAAGCCATTTTAAATAATTTTTTAAATAAAATATGAGTTTTTTCTTTAGTCAAGAGTAGGAGAGATGGTGCATAGGTTTTTAAAAATAGAGCAGTTAAAATGAAATAAGATAAAAGTACAAAGGGATAAAAGATAATTAACCCAATTTTAAAAATATTAAAATACACCAAACTAACAGAATCGCAAAAAAAAAAAAAAAAAAGGATTAAAATGATACAAGGGGAAGAATAAGGGGGTTGATGTGGGTGGTTTTTCCACACCCAGAGCAATTAATAGATGAACAATTATGGGTTTAACTTGGTTGGACCCATGACCATCTATAAAATTATAATATATTGATCTCATATAAGTAAGTCCATCTTTAATTATAAGAAGAACTGCATGTGAATTTGTGTTGAAATAGCTCATGGGAGATCTGAAATGATAAAATAAACCCTAAATATTTAAATAATTGATATAAACATTAAAGATTGAGTATATCTAAAAAAGACATTGATCAGTTAAAATTCAACGAAATTAAAACGAAATTAAAGGAAACTATGTAAATTCTGTTCTATAAATATAATAATTTATAAGTTACATATAAGATGATAATATCAAATATTTCACCGATAGCAGACCAATATTTTTTCCTAAATTTTGGTGTTGATTAAGGAATTAAGGGTGGGAGTGTTATCAAATTTGTAGCCGGTAAAAGCAATTATTGATTATAAACAAATCTCACACACATACACACAAAGAAAAAGGTGGATTATTAGAAAAGCTGTCTACATATTAAAAAAAAATAAAAATTGATTACAAATTAATGAAATATATGGAAAAAGCAAAAGCCAAAAGAATTATAGTTTTAACATGAAATTGTACATTTATTTACTCTTCTCAATCTTCTACCAAAATAAAAATAAAAAAATAGAAACAAAATAAAATGAAGTGTAGGAGGGTTAATTACACTTTGACCCCTGTAATTGACCAAATTACACTTTACGCCCATGTAATATTTTCATCAACACTTACCCTGTGATTCAGACTTAACTACAACAATTAAATAATTAACAAAATTTCACAAAATAACAAATGTATCCTTATATCTGATCCGAAAAAAGACAAACAAATATTATCCGATTCGAATCGGAGACTTTTGTGGTTTGACCTAACGAAAAATGTAACTGTTGCACTTTAATCTAAATTACATGGGGTAAGTGCTATAAAAATACCATAGAGGTATAAAATGCAATTCTTTCAAACCACAGGAGTCAAAATGCAATTAATCCAATATATGATAACATAACAATAAAACAAACAAAACTTCAATAACAATAATAACACGACGGATTAATCTTTGAAAGCATCCATTTTGTAGTAATTTCTTTGATCTAATTTTCGAAATTCTCTTGTCGAAATTGACCTTTGTACCCTACTTAACCCGTAGAAGTTTCCATTGTCGACGTTGTTGTACTTTGAAGCGGTTTGTTTTATATTATTAGGTAAAGGAGGCCTGTTTTTGGTGTTCTTAGGAATTGGACTACCGGTTTGCTTTGAACCGGACGATGTGCTTGTCATGCTACTGCTCGGCTCTAGGTCAGGAAAGGGCATTCCAGTAATTTTAGACTGATCTTGCTCCTGAAATTAAAGCGAGGTAGTGTTTGTCTAGTGTGTTTTGTTCCACAAAACTTGGAATAGAAACGGAAATCAAAGGACAAATATGTTCTGTTCCCATAAATTAGTTCTAAAAATCTAGGGTTTAATTGCCTTTTGGGGGGTGGGGGGTGGGGGTATTATAGAAAATAGTAGAATTCAACTATTTTTAAGTAGTAAACTTTTTTCATGGTTCAAGGCTTAAGTACCCATTTGGGGCCCAGTTTGAAGACCTCAAAATCACGTTTTTAGAAATTTCAAACCAAATTGAATTTTGATTTTTTTTAAAACCGTGTTTTTTTTAGACTTTGAAACTGTTTACCAAACGGGCACTGAATCAAAAAAAATGTTAATATTAACTAAAAAAAATCTTGTTTAAAATTAAGGTTAAATTTACCTCATTGGAATAAGCAAAAACTCTAGGGGGATATTCTGTATCTTCATGATCCCTTCTCATGTTCTCCTTTTGTGTTAGAGATCTTTGTTTCATTTTAGAATTTCTTCTCCTGCAAAGAAAAAAAAAAATAAAAAAAAAATTGGAATCTCACATTGAAGGGGTTTTTTTTGGGGTGGGGGGGGTGGGGGTGGTAATTATACTTTGCACCCCTGTAGTTAGAGCGTATTGCACTATTCACCCCAATATTATTTTCGTCAGCACTTACACCACTTGTGCTTAAGACTTAAGTGTAACAGTTAAGTTTTCTGTTAACTTTAAAGGTCAAAGGGTAAAAGTCAACGAAAATCAGATAGTTAATATTAAATGACATTTATTCCCTTTAAAAATTTTAATAGGAATAATTTTAACACTAATTCATAACCTAGGGGGTGTAAGTGCTAACAAAAATAATACAGGGGTGCAAAGTGCAATTCGATTTAACTACAGGGGTGCAAAGTATAACAAACACTTTTTTTGGGTGTTATTATCATTAGGGTAAATTACACTTTGGCCCCCTAAACTTAATTTTCAATTCCTAAGGTAACAACTTCATTAATTTAGTCTCTAAACTAAGCCATTCATGCTTACCCGAAAAAAAAATAAAAAAAATAGAATTATAAATTGTTAATTTTTCTAATTAAAAGATCACGTAAGGTGCATATGATCAACTTATTGGAAGAAATTTTATGGATAAAAATGCAACTAGACCAGTACTGTAGTTTGGAGGTCAAAGTGCAAATACACCCATACTTTGGGGGATCAAAGTGATGGATACATAGATTCCCGATACGGGATCAAAATGAAAATATATCCATAGTTTGGGGGTCAAAATGAAAATAGACCCATGTTCCAGGGGCTTATGTGCTCATACCAAAGTTGATAAAATTTGAACACTTGTTGAAGTTGTTAAAATTTGAACACTTGTTGGAGATAGAGAGTGATAATGAAATTAAGAAGAGAGATTCAAAAGTATTTTCTGCCATTGGATCAACTTCAAACAAATCTTGTCTGTCGATTATCGAAGACATTTTGTACCGTTGGATTAGAAATTGGAGAAATATCGACAGTCGGATCGAGAGAACTTACTTTCTTCTTTCAAATGTCTGACGTGGCTCATCATCATCCTCCATGTGTACTACAGGCAAACCAGAAAGATCACATGGCAATGGGCTTGTGTGAAAGAACTGCAATAATAGAGAATTAATTTTTTAATTAATTATCAAAAAGTTTAATTGAATTAATTTTTAATAAGAAAATAAAGTAAAAAAAGGGTTTTTTTAAGGGGAAAAATAATAATAATAAGGACAAATTGCTCTTTAAGCTTTTCTACTTTGTCTAATTATCACTTTATCCCTTTACTTCAAAAAGTTACACTTCACCTACTACTATTTTAGACAGAGTGAAAAACTAAATTTATTTTCCGTTTAAATTTACGGAATATATTTAAAATTGGATATAATTAAAATTTTCATTCAATTTTTGGGTGAAATAGACTAAATTGCCCATTTATTTTAATTTTAATGTCTTCTTTCTTTCTAAGGATTAAGATAAATGGGCAATTTCGTTTATTTCATCCAAAAATTGGATAAAAAATTTAACTCCATCCATTTTTAAGCATATTCTGTTAATTTAAACAAAAAAAAAAATAAAAATTGCTTCTCACCTTATTCAAAAGTAGTAAGTAAATTATAGCTTCTTAAAGCGAAAGGGAGTAAAGTCATAATAGGCAAATTGAGGTGGTAAGAGAAAATTTACCCTAATAATAATAATGACGATCATGATAATAACAAAAATGGTTAATTACACTTTGTCCCCTAAAGTTTGATCGAATTGTACTTTATATCTTCGTAGTATTTTCGTCATCATTTTCCCCACTTTTCTAGGGGGAGAAAAAAGCAGAAAACAAAAATACTACCCAAACGCGGCCTTAAGTACGATACTATATATTTTTAGGGTTTTGGATTTACTGCATTCTGGAGAGCAGAACCAGCACAACCCCGGTACGAAGGATCAAGAGAGAGAAGAACACTGAGAAGGCCGAGAGAAGACTCGGGAAAATCGCAGAACGCCACTCGAAGACTAGGTTTGTACGATCGAGGTGGTCTGAAAGTGGTTGAAACCTTAAATTTTTTCCAGTATTCCTCTGAAGGAGTCCCAAAAAGCTTGAAGATCCTATGGAGTTGCTCAACCTAAAAAAGGTAATAAAAAAATAAATAAGGTACTGTTTGGTTTATAGTTCGAAAACAGTTTTTGAAAATTGTGCAAAAATAAAATTAGAAGTGATGTGATGTGATTTAATCGTATGGTCCAGACACTCTTCAAATGCTTCCAATTAAGGTTCGCATTGTCTACCGTCGACGCCACCCCCGCTGCTACTCGCCATCAGACCTCAGGACACCAATCGCCAATATCCGACCAACAGCCACTGGAATTTTGCTATGTGTAACTATTTTTTTTTTATGTATTTTTAGTTACATGTAACTATTTTTAGTATATTTTTCACTTACATGTAATTATTTTTTAATGTATTTTTTAGTTATGTTTTTCAAGTGCATTTTTAGTTACATTCTAATATATTTTTTGTTATATTCACATAATTTTTCGGTGACCTGCAACCGAAAAATTAGTTGAATATGACTAAAAAGTTGTAACTAAAATGTATATTACTAAAAAGTAGTTGAATGCAACTAAAAATAATTTCGGCAACTTGTGACCGGAGTTTCGATAACGAGTTGTGGACGAAATTTGGCAACGGTTGGTGTCGCAACCATAATTGGAAGATTAGTGTTTCCATAAAGTCTAACACATGAAACTAAAACTAAAGTGGTTAAACCAAACACACCCTTAAACCATTTAAAAAAAACATTTGTTATTACCTCGGTTCTTCCGGGCATAATTGGCCTTCCGGCGACCATCTCCGCCATGAGACAACCGGCGCTCCAAAGATCAATCCCAACCCCGTAATCGGTGGCACCCAACAGAAGCTCGGGCGCTCTGTACCAAAGGGTCACGACTCGGCTTGTCAGAGGCCGGTTTTTATTTTTGGGATTAAAATGATTAGCCAAACCGAAATCGGCTATTTTTAGCATCCCATTTTTGTCTATCAGGAGATTTGAACCCTTGATGTCCCTATGCAGAATTCCCCTCTCATGGCAATGCTGTAGTCCTGATAACAGTTGCAGCATATAACACTTCACCTGTGGATGATAATAATAATAGTTAAATTTAGTATTTTTTTCCCCAAGAAAATTGGGAACAAAAATAGAAATATGGTTCTATTCTCGCATTTTTAGAAACAAAAATAAAAAAAAAATAAAAAAAATAGGGGAATGTAAGTATTTGTTCCCAAATTTCTAAGGTGGCGTTACGTTAGTGTTTCTGCTTTTCTGTTTCTACTTCCAATAAGTTGGGATGAGAATTTTGTTTCCGTTCTGGAGTATTCCGAGAATAGAAACATGTTTGGTAACACTATTGTCCTGAAATTGTTTGTTTTAATTTATGAGAATAGAACAAGAAACACATTTTATTAAAACATTTTTTTTTTCTTTAAATGTATGGTGGCCAATAGGGTGGCGGTGGCGGCCGGCGGAATGAAAGTGGGAATAGTTTTGTGAGAGTAAATAGGAATCAATATTTCTTTTCTCAAATTCTCAAGGAATTCATGAATTAGTCCCAAATTACTCCAAAAATTTTGAGAACAGAAATGTGTTTACCAAACACATTTTTTTATATTAATTCCAAAATTTTGGGAGCTGGAACTGAAATCAAAGAACGGAAACAATAACCAAATGGGGCCTTAGACAAATAATAACTTAGTGTTTCTTTTCCCAAGTTTTTATTTTCGTTCCTAGAATTGTCGGAACGGAAACAGAAATCTGAGAAAAAATTGCCGATTCCCAAAATTTTATTCTAAAAAAATGTGGGAGAAGAACAAACAATATTTTTTTTGGGTTCCCATATTTATGTATCATTTTCATTTTTCCGGGAATAAGAACACTAACCAAATGGGGCCTTTGGGAACAGAACAAGAAAAAACAATTTTTTTCTGTTCCCATATGTTCTGGGAACAAAAACACTAAACAAATGCCACCTTTAAAAAAAAAAAAAAAAAAGCAAAACAATTTACCTGTGGTTCAGTAAGCCTCTCATCAGGCCGGGAAATAATTCTGGCTAAATCAGACAGCATAAAATCGAAAACAAGGTAAATACTGTACTGCATTCTTGATGTAGCTAACCCCTCAAGCTTAACTACATTGGGATGATCCAACTTTTGCAAGATCATGATCTCTCTTGCCATAAATTTCACACTCTCCGGTTCTGACGTGTCGAACCGGACTTTTTTCAGGGCAACGATCTTTCCCGTGTCCCGATCTCGAGCTTTATACACATTGCTATATGTTCCTTGGCCTATCTGTAAAAAATAATAAAAATAAATAAATAAATTGGGGTTCTTATTATACAATACTCGATTCTGGTTTTATTTATTTATTTTTTAATCTTATTTATCGAAAATTTTATTTTTAATCTATTTTGAACTTATGTTTCAGACCTATACCAATATTTTAGTTAACTTTAACTGTGATATCAAATGGAAATTCAACTTCTTGATAGATTTAGCAGTTGATATTAACTAAAGAACTAATCATTTAATTAGAATGCTATCTTTCCAATGTCCCTATCTTGAGCTTTATACACGATGGTATATATCACAGTTTCCTAGCCTATCCATAAAAGAAAAAGAAAAAAAAATGGATTCTTATTATTTAGTACTCAATTTTGGATTTATTTCTTTATTTAATTATATAGCATAGCAACTTATTTTTTAATTCATTTTATATGTTTTCGACATTGCTACTATTTTAGTTAATTTTGACTATGATATTGAATATGAATTTAACATCTAGATAGATTTAATAGTTGATATTAATTGACGGACAAATCATCTAATTGTTTCCGCTATGCTCCTATATCGTTAGAACAAATTTATGGAAACATGGATTTACAGAAACACCCCCACCCCAACCCCAGATTACCCCTTTGCATGTCTAATGCATTTACATAAACAATCCTTAAACAACCCCCCCCCCCAAAAAAAAAACCCAAAAAGGAAAAAATGAAGGAAAAGTCAGGGGAAGGATGAGACCACTTAGCTCTATTGACCCTCAAAGTTTTGGCCGGGCGTCACGTTAGTCCCTATAGTTCTGAGAAGAAACCAAAACTTATTGAATTATATCACTTTTGCCAAATTGTCAAAGTCGGCCTGGATTCACTAATGGAAATTGTCATCATGTGAGAGATACTACACTAATATTTGGAGGACAAGAATGAGATTTCACATGGGAGCACATTGTCCGCCATTGACCTAAATAAGAAAACTTCAGTCGTATGTTGAAAATAACAATCAATTTGAGACGTCTAAGGTCGCGTTTGGTTTCATGAAATTGGAACCTCAATTTAGCTGTGAAATTTGAACGAATTTTCAGAAATTCATGACTGCAAAAAGTAAGAACGCTTACGTCTAGTTTCGGTTGGATGGAATAGAATCAAGATGGAATAAAATAGAATTGTTAATAGAATTAATATTCTATTCTCTTGTTTTTTATTGTTACAAAATGAGAGTATGAATGATACAAAAATAGATTATTTCTAACCATAAGAATGGACTTTGTGGAAATTGATTTTTGATTCCATTGGACTGGTTGGTTTCGGCTTATGAATTCAATTTCATCATCTTAATTTCATTAAGACGGAATCAAATTTTTAATTCTGTTAGACAACAGAGCAAGAGAATCTGTACCGATGGTGGAATGGCTATTCCATTCAACCAAGCGAGCGGTTAGGAATCTGACCTTATCAAGCTTATCATATGATTCTGCACTTTTGGGTACAATTCCGGCGAGAACTTCTCTCGGAATGTTATCGGTGAGCCATTTCGGCCACCCATCAACAAGCTCATCATTGCCGGCGGCCGCCTTGGACGACTTAATCCTCCGAAGTTCACCCCCTCCGGCGCCGCCGCCGCTGCTATCTTTCTTTCTCTCTCTATCTATACCGACACTCGGCCTGCTGCCGCTACCATTAACAGAACCACTCTTATTCCTCGCGTCCGGCCGGAAAGCCACATCCGATTCATCGCTGAAGAACTTCTGACCGGTGGATCTCCTCGCTCCGACATACCCATTTTCCAATTTCAACTTCTCGAGGCCCCGAGGAGGAGAATTCATAGAGGGCTTGGATTGAGCGCAACCCATGGATGTGGTTTTTCAATCGATTGCGGAAATTTCCGAGTTATTGAATAGTGGAGGGAGTGGAAACCGAAGGGTGACATAGTCAAGGAGAGATCATGAAGATGGAGGAGAAGAAGACATGTGGGGAAGAGAGGGACTAGGGAACAAATGCAGGCTGGGTGGGTAGGGAGAGAGGAAGTGGGGACGTTAGAGAGAGAAGATTGAAAGGGGAGGAGGAGAAGACGACAAGGCCGCCGGCGATTGCCGGCCATTTGGAGCATAAACGTGCTGTGTGGAGTGAATATTCTCTATGTACACAGTTCCTAGCTTCCTCCGCCGAAATGCAACGTAGAACCGTGGAGGTGTTTTCAGTTCTTTTTACGCTTAAATTACAGTTTCTACCCCTACATTTTTTGGCTTCACTTTTTCGCCCGATATAATTTATTTTTTCATTTTTTTAAATTTATATGTATAAAAAATAGTAAATAATTAAAAAAAAAAACCAATTAAGCAAAAATATAAAAGGTTAAATAAATAAAACAACCAACGTGAGTTTTAGTGAAAATTTTAGGTTCGGATTTCAGTGAATCTGCTCATTCTTTTTCTTTACCAGTACGACCTTTCCTAATAAATTTGGATGCAACTAAATTTGAAACTTCACTCCTTATTCATGTGGGATAATCAACCACAGAACCGAATTGTGTCCATTATCCAAGAAATTGGCATTGTCTTTGAGCGTGTCGACATCTTCTCCAACAACTCAAAACTTAGCTTGTTTGGCTCTATCCCACCCACCATCATAAAACTTAAAAGGTATTAAATATAATTAAACTCGTTTTTGTAAATATGAACAAAATTGTAAGTGCGATTTTTTCCTGTCAGAAAATTCTATAACTCAATTTCATCCATCCACTCTTCAAATTAAAATTCAAACCGTTCATGAAAAAACAATTTTGAAAAACAATCCTAATTTATTAAGTGATAATGCTACATTTTGCACCATTAGAAAACACACACTATAACCAGAATTTGACTCGCTGGAGAACGAATTAATCTTGAATTTAATCATGAATGTACTAGACCGATGTAAAAAAATGTCATTAAAATTGCCCGGAAAAGTAATTAATGGAGGTGCGCATAAATTAATTAGGGCACATCTTACCGTATAATATAAATAAATAAAACTGACAATATGCAATAGCAATCATTTTAATGTCCATTTTTCTTCTACTAGTAACAACTATATGAATATACATATAACTAAATATATAGAGAGAATTTCATAACTTGTATAACACTTTGAAAACACACACTATAGCACTGCGAAACTCTACACACTTCCAATTATAACAACTTACATTTTTATGTATTGTGTTTATCCCATATCTGATGTGGAATGAATTGATACTCAGGTTATAAATGTAAAAGAAAATCCCGTGACTTGAACTACCTTTTAAGATTAAAAGAGACCCAAGACCACCCTATACTGATATCAGAATTCAGATTATAGCAACTCTGACCCGATAATCACAAAAGGAGAAACTATTCAAGGATTAACCGACCAAAGGTCCAACGTATACGGAGAGACTGGTGGTCAGGTATACACGTGAGGAAAAAACCACACCTCTTGAAACCACTCTACACATGAACATATATACATGTAGAGAGAGATAATAGAGAAATTGTAGAGAGAGAAAATGCCACCTTATATTCTAAAAACAATGGAGTAGAAGCAAAAAGACACAGAAATTCAAATGTTATTTAAGAACACCATTGAATACAAACATACTTCTACACATTACAAGACACATACAAACTCGATTACACCACGTCAAAGGTTTATACCTATAGATATATTTATGTGTGTATATATATATGATGCTACATTTTGCCCCATCAGAAAACACACACTACAACACTTTGAAACTTCACACACTTCCAATATGCAGCTGCAGTCATTTCCATGTTCATTTTTCTTCTCCTGGCAACAACTGCATGAATATATATGGAGAGAGAGGAGAGAGAGAGTGGGTAGAGAGAGAGAGAACTTCAGAACTTGGAATAAGTCGATTCATCGGGGCCGGGGCTATCCGCGTGCATCTCCATGGAAGAATCGTTGGAGCTGACTTGTTGAACGTAGCCCGGTTCGTTACTCCTCATTCCCTGAGCAATGTGATAATTCTGAAGGCTTCTACGAACCGGGCTTGAGAGGGCATTCGAGAACATGTAGTTCTTGGGCTGTGGATCGGTATTCGGGCCTGCCGAAGGGCCCATAGGGTTCGCAAAGCCCGGGTTTGGGAATTGGGTTGGGTGTGGCGGTCTGGGCGACATCGACGGTTCCTCTCCGTGATAGTCAAGCTCGGTCTTCATGGGCATCAGTAAAAAAAATGAAGATAAATATATACACATACATATATATAGGGATTCTTGGTAATTTTTGCGCATATAGTTACGCACTACAATAATTTTTTCAAAAGTCTAAAGTTATTGTCAATGTAATTTTTTCATGTAAAATATTACAGTAACTTTTACGGCATGCAGTGACTTTGGACTTTTGACATAATTATTAGATTTTTCAAAAAAAAAAATATTGTACCGAGTGGATGAATTGCAAAATTTGGGATTAAAAAAAAAATTATAATTAAGCAACTAATTACCAAGAAATGCAGTGATAATATGTGATTAAGGCAAGATACTTGACATCAATCAAGTAATGAATTCCACATCTGTCTATATGAGGCTTCTCAAACTAGTCTATATATGAAAGGAGTTAGTCCACCTATAATCATATGGTTTTAAGTTTGAACCTCCTAATAAGAATGGTCATTAACTTTATTTATTTATTTATTTATCGACAGAAACTTTAGGTAAGTCACTTGAAATAAAATTTAATAATTTTTATTGTAGAAAACCAACGTGCCTAACTCACTCTCAAAAGAAGCCAGAGAAGGATTACCCTAGGCTTTATATATAGATCAGGATCTAGTAACACAAGTAATGTGAGATTCAACACATCTCCTCACGCACAGATAGACTCGCAGGGTGGACTTTGCCAAACAACTGTAGACGGATATCGGGGGTTCAACATTGATGTGGGATTTCAACAATGGTCAACATCAACCAAAAGCCCAGGCTCTGATACTATGTAGGAACCCAATGTGCCTAACCCACTCTCAAAAGACACCTTGAAAGAGGAGGATTGCCCTAGGCTTTATATATAGTTATATATCTTAGGATCAGGTAACACAAGTGATATGAGATTCAACATTTACCATACATAGATATTAAAAAATGTAATTAAGACTCATGTTTCAAATAAACAAACGACTACTCTACTTTTTGAGCTTCGAGAATTGAATTTGCATCTTCGCTTGAAGTACGATGTGCTATAAAAGCTTGGATTTTTCAACTAAGAACTTTCATGCATATATTGTCCATTCAATTATATTTAATATTTCTCAATGACAAATCAAAACGCTTCGCCTTGCACTCCCAACTTTTATAACATTGATAGTAATAATAGTATAGTGGGTATTCTAATTTGTACAAATTCATTATTATATCCCAATACATATATTTAATAGGAAAACAGACTATTTTTTTCTTTAACTTAACTGAATATCGCATCTAAATTTTACATGAAACGGACAAAACTAACCTTTGCTTTAATTTTAAGTTTATTTTGTCTTTAATAAAAAAAAAAAAATACAGCGAAAATTTGAAGAAAAAAAAATTCAGAAAATCACAATAAATTCACCTAGTGGCACATTGAGAAATTAGATGAACTAAAAAAATTATATATTTAAGATGATTTGAATGAGACAGTCAATTTGATATCTGAATTCTTTTGAGTAACTTTGTAGTTTCAACTAATATTAATGAAGTTCAAATATTTTTATGTGATAGAATTACATACTTTTAGTTGAGTTATCTTTCATTATCACCTCTATCTGTTGGTTGAATTCAACGAAATTTATGTAATGTTGTCAGGTATAGTTCACCTAAAATTTTTGAAATAAAATAGTAAAACTTAACAAATTTAGATTCACCTTTTAGGTGAATCTACATCTTAGGGACTTCAAGAGTTCAAAAGAAAAAGGGAGAGATCTTCCCTATAAAAAATGTTTTATTATGAAAGATATATCATTCCAAATGCAATTTTTTAGGTTATTGAGGTGTTGTTAGGTTTTGAATTTTATTATGCATTCTCTTTATCATACATTCACCCAACAAATATCAGTATTAGCTCTCTTTTTCAACCTCATATTTCAATCAATCCCATCAGTTTTACGTATCCATTTTTAACGCAATATTAAAAAACAATGACGGATCTAGAAAATTAATTGTGAGGGGCTAAAAAACATTTTTAGATGTTTAAGAGATATGTATATAAATCGGAGGGGCATATGTAAAATTTTAAGGGTTTTAATTGATTTTTTAGAAATATAAGGGTTAAAATGAAAAATAAAAAGGTTGAGGGGGGCTTGAGTCCTCCCTTTGCCTAACGTGGCTCCACCACTGCTAATAAATACTCTCTTTTTCATAACTTTTTCAAAACTAAACCAAATAACTTTTCCCAATATTCAAAAACTTCTCGAAATTTTATAAATGAAACCAAACAGGCCCTACTAACTTATGAACTGCAAAAAAAAAAGGGAATCGAAAATCGGAACCTGCAAGTAGGAGATCACGTCGGCATTAATCACTCTTGATCCGCCTTCTTGCTGCCTTAAAATCCATTGATATAGCTTTTCCTGTAAAGGACCGGATTAAATTATGGTAAGCACTCGATAAAAAAGCGGTAAACATGAACCCGGGGGGAGGGGGGGGGGTGTTAACATGAATCTTACTGTAAACTAAAAGATCTCAGATATAGAAGAGATTGCGAATGAACAAAGTTAAGGCTAATTTCTATCATATCGATGGCAAATCGTTAAGTCTATGGGAACCTAATTAAGCATTATCCGACATAGACCGTGCTTAACTCATGATTCTAGAATCAGTTCATCATTGCATCTAACAACAATTTTTCATGTGATGTATAAGGAAAAACGCTTAAGTAGTCTTTGGTTGTAGGAAATTGGTGCTCTGGAATTGGAATTAGAAATGAAAAAGCGACTTCCTAGTTCCAACTGGGGTATGGATCTCAAGTCACTTCAATCCAGTAACCGCCTTCACCCTTTAACCAAGAACACCGACAAGAGTTTTTATTACTTGAAGTAGCACCCATCAATCTACTCAATCTGAAATTCTCTAACAACAGAACTTCACCACCTGTTTTATCTCGTGCAAGCACAGATTAAACAAAAATATCACCTTCTCCAATTGTCATATGGCTCCAGCTCCTAACACCCATTTCCTTATCCAAGATTCAGGTACTATCACCCATTAATGGTGGTTCGGACATTTGCGTAGAAGACCCATAGAAATACCAGCGAGAAAATGCGATTTAGTTACGAGAGGGAGGCGTAGGCCTAACTATTAGAAATTTAGAATTGATTTGATGGCATTAAACCTAACTAAGGGGATGACCCTTAATTGATCACTATGGCATAAACGGACTCATGTAGCCAACTCTAGTTAAGTGGGACAAAGATTTAGTTATTGTTGTTGTTGTTGTGTAGAATTGGAGTTCATTCCAGTGTTCCCAGCCAAAGAAAATATGGAACTTATGACAGCTGTGTTCAACCAAGATAAACCACAAAAAAACCCAATACTTGAGCTATGAGCTCCTTTTGAGAGCTAAAATCTAAAACGGATCAGATTCCCAAGAGTTCTAAATTGAGATAAGAAAGGGGCTATACAGCAAACTTCATCAATAGAGGAAAGGCAAAACAATCCTCAGAGCAACATCCATCTTTATCTAGTGTATTCATCCGCACGCTGCTTAAAACAGACCTAAAATTCTTCCCCCTCACCAGATTAAAGTATCTATTAAGAGACTAACAAAATCATGTCAAAAGAAAATAAGAAATCAATCAAAGCAGAGAATAGCGTACAATCTACATATACAACCAAGCAAGCAACACCTAATTCGACAGAATCATAAGTTCCACCGCAACATCAACCAAAATTGACAGATTAATTGAAAGAGGATCGTGTGTGTCTGTATACCAGTCCATGGCGTTCACCGGCTTGGAAGGAGAATTTCTGCTGGTTCATAGCCTGCGTGTAGAGATGCGACAGAGAATTAGCTGCGCTGCAAAAAGTCGAGTACATAGTCCGATCCACCTCATCTAGGCTCGAAGCCAGGGATTTTCTCTTCTTCCCCATCGCCGCACGCGGTTCTTCTGTCTCTCGCTCGCTCCTTTCTTCCGATCTAAATCCCACCGGACGTCCGATTCAGATTTTTCACCGGCGATATCGGTCGGTGAGATTCCGGCGAGGGCGGGGCTTTATAGCGTGAAGCAAAGGATCAATGGGACTATGGGCGAAGAAACTGCCGAAGAGAGCGTTTCGGCGTCGGTCTGATAATAAAGTGAAAATCTCTCGGTGGGGGTGCATGATAACCACGGTGTACATGTGCCTCACGTGATAATTTTCAACTAAAATTGGAAAGCGCTACCAACACTTCAATTTAAAATGATTTTATCATTAGCACTTCTCTCTCAGACTAAATTGTAACGAATATATTTTTTTATTAAAATTATTTATTAAATATTAAAAAATTATTTAATATTAATTAATATATATATTCTGATCGAGTTGGGTAGAATAATATTCATTTTCTGTCTCTATTTTTTTTCTTTCCTTTATTCGTCGGATCAGATTAGATTGATTATAAGAGCAAAATTATCATTTTATTTAAGAGAGTAAGTAATGACAAAAATATTATAGAGGTATAAAGTAAATGTGTAAAGTGAAATTCGGTCAAACCAGAAAAAAAACAAAAACTTCTTAACTATTTTTCAATTTTGTAAAATAGCGTAATTGGAGTACAAATAGATATTTTAGAAGTGTCCATAGCAATTCCAATAAAATTACAGTCTTATTTTTTAAAAGAAAAAATATTAAATTATCCTTTTATTGTAATATATATATATATATATATATATATATATATATATATATATATATGTATATATATTTTCCTTTTTACACGAACTATATTGAATCTTTTTAGTTAATGTTAATTAGTATTAAGTTTGTGTGTGATATCATAGTTAGTATTAACTAAAATGTAGGTGACGACTAAAATAATAAGTTGATAATTACCAAAAAAATAAATTATCGATAAATTCATAAAAACAAAAAATTAAAAACAAAAAATAGAGGACTATAGAATGAAAAAAATAAAAATAAAAATAGATTGTGCAAAATTGACTTTGATTATCTCCGACTAGGGATGACAACAGTTTGGTTTTGGGTTAGTTTCACCAAAAATTAAAACCTGAATCGTTAGGTATACACAAAACCTAAAATCGAACCGTAAATCACCGATTATTTAGAAGTCAATTTTTAAACTGAACCATTTAATTTTACATAAAACCAAAAACGTAAAACTGCAAACCTCTTAAGTTTTATTTCTTTACACACACACGCACACACACATATATATATTAATTTCCTCTATTCTTTATTTCTCTCTACACACACACACACACATATATATATATTAATTTCCTCTAAGCAACTTCGTAAAAATATAACAAAAACATAAATTCTAAATCCTAGGTGCGAGAACCAAAAAGTAGAGATAAAAGTGTAAATATATATATGTGTGTAAACAAAAATATGTTTCGAGATACTCTAAACAGAGTATATATAGTTTGAGATACTCTTTACAGGAGATTCAAATCTCAATGGTGAAAATAAATCTGCACTTAGTTTACAGTTCATTCTACCACCCTGGATGATCAATATCATATAATAACATCTTTTAATAAAAATTCTTCAAAGGAATAGGCGGACCTCATCCACATAGATTTGATTGTATATAGATAAAACAACCGTTAAATCTAGTGTACGATTCTAAATTATCTTTTATCATTCGCATACTTGGTATAATTTATATAGTTCGATAATTATTGTTATAGTAACGAACCCAGAAATTTCATCCACGGGCCAAGAAAAAAGTATTTAAAATATTCTAATTTTGGTGAGTAATTATTGAAAATATTTAAAACTTTGTGGGGATCAATTGTTGTTTCAGAAAATAAATAAAGAACGAGTGTACCAAAATTTCTTGGGATGAGTCGCGGACTAGGTCGCTCTCTTTAAGACGTTTCGCGGCTCTGCCCAAGAACGTGCTAGCAGTGTATCAGCCCCGTCGTCCCCAGGATAAAACAGCTCAGAATTCTCCTCTGTCTAGGACGTTCTTTACACTGTAGAAGTCCCGAAAACCAAACACCCCCACACACTATTCGCAAAACGAACAAACTGCTCGGAAACCAAAATCGAACTGAAGAAACAGTACCGGAACAGATCGGAACAATTCCGGAAGAACAAAATAGTGGAAACGAAACTGTTTCGGAACAGAAACAGAAACAGAAACGAAGCAGAAACAGAAACAGAAACGAAACAGAAGCTGAAACAGAAACAGGAACAGTTTCGGAACAGAAACAGTCTGCTGTTTTTTTTTTTTCCGTGCTTAAACTGAGGAAAAAAGGCTTCAATTTATAGGAAACTTTTTTTTGTTTTGAAACCGAAAGTAATAAATAAAAAAAAACGTTTAAATATTAATTTAAAACGTTTAAACGTTTTGCCTTAAAACGTTTTGATTTCAAAACGTTTTTTTTTATTTTTTTTAACGGTTTTCAAATTCAAAAGTTTTAATATATATATATTTTTTATTTAATTAAACTGTTTTAAGAAAAAATATTTTAAATAAATTTTTTCTAAAAAGTAAATAAGTGCCACCTCATCACACGCTCGGCACGGCCGGACGGACGGCGGCGGCGGCGCGTGCGCGTGTGTGGTAAACCGGTAGGGATGTAACTCCTCTCCCCTCCACAAAAATGTGGATACCCCTTGAGGCACACTCCAAGTGTCTCACATACCCCTAGATATCCACTTTATTTTCACCTCTCCCAACCAATGTGGGACAAAAGGATTTGAGGAAAAAACCAATTTGACACATTTGGCACTTTCTATTCTAAAAATTAAATTAAAATTCATTTGTTTCAACATCAATTGACCCCATTTTAACCCAATTTAATTTAGAGATTAAAAGGGAAAGCTTTAGCTCTGGAAAGAAGGAGGATTGTTCGTTATTATTCATAATTCAACACCTAATCCCTTTTATCTCTAAATTAGGTATTCGCACGTTTTTTTATATTATTAAAATAAAATTTTAAAAATGTAATTTTTAACATTAAATTTAACACCAAATTCACTTGGAAAGTACGTACTTGGACGAATTAGCACAATTTTATATAAATTAGTAAAAATTATGAATAATAACAAAAAGTACATAATAATTTGGGAAAAGTGTACTTTTTTCTTTTAAGTTCCGGGTGGGTGTTTATGTGACATTTGAAGTGTTTTAGGTAACACATTTGGTCATTTGATTTACAATTTGATTTCAATGTGGTCCAATTAAAAACGGTGTTAAAGAAATTGGACGGTATTGATCACGTGCTACATTAGTTGGGGGACACAAGCATCATTTTTAGACCCAAGATCCTTCCCCAATTGCAAATATGATCGTTGCCCATTATTTCTCATAGAAGTTGTAATTTAGTGAATAAACATAGACTTATAGCGGGTAAAATAAAAAAATAGGGCGGAAGATGAAAAATAGAAAACACAAACATGGCTCCTGCACAAATGGAAATCCATCCAATTCCCCTAAGGTTGTATTTGGGTAACGGATTTGACAAATTCAAGGAATTTGTGAAATAATAGGATTTCAAAATCTCATCATTTACAAATCTCCTTATTTTGATAAATTAGACATCAAATCTATTTTTGTGATTGATGGAGGTGCAAAAACCCTCCGATTGATTCAGAGATTCATTCGGGAAATCTCTAACCATCAACTGAAGCTTCAATTTCGATGTCCAGCTCTATTTTTCCTGATCAATGCCATCGAAGCCACAACAGTAGTGATGACGACGAAATCGACATCGTTGAAATAGTTGTAATTTTGGTGGATGTCGTCGAAATCGACAATATCGACAACGAAAACACCGTCGAAGTCGATGATTTCAAAATTAGTTAGAGATGATTTCAGATATGGGATGCAATCGAGCTTGCTTTCCCTTTCTCAATAACTTTCGAGCTATTCTCTTTTTGTGATGAACCCTAGATCGACGGCGGAGACGAAGAAGAAGACGACGGCAACGAACCCTAGATCGATGACGGAGACAAAGAAGAAGACGATGGTGACGAAGAAGAAGATGACGGACGGCGGTAGTCTCAGTCACGAAGGAAAAGGATTTTGAGGGATTTCACAAATTCTTCCTACTCAATACCCAAATAAGGTATTTGTTAAAAAAAGATTTGGAAATCCCTCCCCCAAATGAAATCATTCCCTCAAATCCCTTACCCAAACATAACCTAACAGATTTTTCAATTGAACTAGATTAAAACTAAATTGCAAGGTGAGAGACCAAAAATGTAATTTTCCGTACAAGTAACAAAATTCAAGGGTTCAATAAGATATTTAAAAAAAATAAAAGTTAAGTGACTCACTTAAAAGAGAAGAAATTACTCCTAATATATATATATATTTTAAATTTATGATTTTATATGTAATTTAATTATCATAAGAAAAATAGAGGTTCTTGATGAATAGTCCACGAATTTAAATTTTTTAAGTATATGTAACTCACGCGTTATAGTAATTGTTAAAAGTCTGAAATTAATATACCACATGAAAGTCACTGTAATTTTTCTATGCAAAAAATTACAGTATTTTTTTTATGCGCGTGTATTAACTTTGAACTATTAACAGAATTATTGGATTTTCAAAAAATTAATGGATCAAGTGAGTTGGATGGATGATGAATTGCAAAATTTGGGGTGCAACACAACTCAAAAAAGTATACAATAACTTGTTTCGCCCTTATTATAATTTAGGATTAATGACATTTTTATCTTTATAATTTGATCGAATTACACTTTATAACTCTGTAGAATTTTCGTTCTCATTTATCTCTTTTGATTCAAACTTAAGTACAACGGTTGAATAATTAATATTTTTTTGCAAAATGACAAATTTACCCTTATACCAAACCTAAAAAAACAACTGAGCAATATCTGACTAACCCAACCCAACTAGAAAGTATAAATGTAAATAAATATTATATAATTTATTATTTTCGAATTTGTAAGGCTTGATTGTTAATTTTAATTGAAAATATAATCTTTATACTTTAATATGAATTACAACAGAGTACGGTTAAGAAAATACAAAAGACTATAAAATACAACCATGTTCAAATTTGTTGAAAGATATTTTTTTTGGGGGATAAAAATCAATTTGAGTTACTTATAATTAATGAGACAATGATAGGAAATAAAAAAAAGGGAAAATAAAAAAAGAGAAAAAATGAACCGATGGGGTTCGTTGTATCACATATCTTTCATGTAATTGCTGAATAAGTACAAGGGGAAGACTCATAAGACCCCTCTTTTCAAACTGTCAAACCCTAAAAATTCCTTTCGGTTTCAGTTTCAATTCAATTTTACTTTCTGTGTAATAATCGTAATTCATTCAATTATCCTTTCTATGTTTTATTAGTAATTTATTCGCATTTATACGCACTCAAAATCATAATTATAATCATAATCATCAGTTATGATTCGAATTCGTGAGTGTTTGTAGACTGAGAAGACCTGAATTTTTATTTTTGGATTCAAATTCAGTCGAAGAAGACGCCGTCATTCTCGTTGTCTCCCAACGGTATGTCTTGTTTGTATCGATTTTATTTTATTTTTTGTTGTAAATGCATGCGGATTGTATACAGATGTGTTTCTAGATTGAAAATGTGTTGTAGAGGTAGACGATCTGCTTTAATTTTGGAATTCATTGCGATCTGATTGCGGTGATGTTCAGATCTGGTTGTGATTCAGTGGTTTGGGGGTGTGGAAGAGTGTTTTTGTGCTGGTCGATCTGATTCAACTGTGATCCGATGAGAGTTTTTGGACTCTTTACCATTCAGTTTTCAAGTGTTTGATTTGATTTGAAAAATTGATTCGTTTGTTTAATCAATCCATCTAAACTGTGGATGACTGAATTTTCCAGTTGTGAATTCTCCGCCAGCGGTTTGGAAGTTCAATTTGTGATTAGAGTCAGGCCTTTTCCTCTAAATTGAATTCTTGTGATTTTAATTTAGCTTATACTGCTATATCTTCCATTTCAACGATGTGATTGGATGAAACTTTTGAGGCCTTTTCATATTCCTTTTGAATTGCCTGATATGAGTCGATGATTTTGTTCCTTCTGTTCTGTTGATCCATCTAGATTGTTCAATTTCTCCATGGATGTTTAATTTGAAAATCCAGTTTTTGATGCTCTTCAACATTCCATTTCAATTGTCCGATATGATTCGATAATCGAGTTCCTTTGTTTAGTTGATCCATCTGAACTTCTCAATTTGTCCATGGATGTTTAATTTGTGAGTCTTTTCTTCAAAAAATATGTTCTTGTGTTTTCAATTTAGCTTTGCTAGTATATATCTTGTATTTTACCATACCATTATGCGACCATAGAGTCATATTAGAATAGTTTTTTGATTTGATGTTAACATTATGGTGCTGTAACAGGGAAATGTTTTGAAATTGATTTGGAATTGCTGAGAGTGGTTTATGGTACAAGAGGTGAAGATTCCCCTTTAGAAAGATAAAATAAAAAAATGGTTCCAGCTAGCAAGGCCGATAAGAAGGCTGCACTCGATGTGGCGGCATGGGCATTTAACGTAGTCACTTCTGTCGGGATAATCATTGTCAATAAAGCCTTGATGGCTACATATGGCTTTAGTTTCGGTAATCATCTGATCATTCTCATACCTGCAATATTGCTTGGTTTTTTCTTGTAGCATTATTTTCACCTTCATCTGTAAAATAGTATACTCACCTTGTCTAATTTAACCTTTTAACATTGGACAATAAGAATCAGATATTTTTAGTGAGAAATGCACAAGTGATCCGATGTCTCAATAATAATTATTAATCCATTGGCATAGTTTTAGCAAGTAATTTTCCTTCACATTGTTTCAGTGATCAGCTATTGAAAGACGATTCCCTGTTAATCTATACTTGTATACTATGCATAAAGGGAGGGCAAGGGGTGGTGGCTACTAGCAGCAGATGCATAAAATAGGTTGGAGGGGGGATAATTTTTTTTAGGGAGTCTTATTATATCATATAATGTCTCTAACAAACTAACAAGTTATTTCTAAATATCTCACAAAAATTTTACAACCTAATTCTAAAACGGTTATATAAAAATTTATTTTTGTACTCTTTAAGTTTTATATTTGTATTTAATTGGTTATTTTTTTATTTGTTGTGGTTTTACACTTATAAATTAGAAAAATCAATATAGTACCTACAAGGAATCCATTCCCTAGTATATTATAAATGGCATGGGCTTCACAAAATAATTAAGGTAATGAAATACAAAGGCTAAAGTAGTACAATTTTGGATTGAAGGACAACCAAACAAGTCCTTTATGTGTTTACTATGAGGTGACTAATGCTTTTATGATTACTACAACTTTTGCAGCTACGACTTTAACTGGTTTACATTTTGCTACCACAACGACGATGACGGCAGTGCTTAGATGGATGGGATACATTCAACCTTCTCATTTGCCCTTTTCAGATATTCTGAAATTCGTCCTGTTTGCCAATTTCTCAATTGTTGGCATGAATGTTAGTCTAATGTGGAACTCGGTGGGATTCTACCAGGTAATTCTCATGTCTTTTAGGGCTTGTTTGGTTTAGAATTCGAAGACAATTTAAAAAAAAAAACCGTTTTTGAAAATTGTGAAAACTTATTTGGTTTAGGTTTGTTTTAAAATTTTTGTTAGAATCTTTATAGAAAGTGTGTTAAAAAAGCTAACACAAATGTTATTATTTTGAAAATTTTGAAGATTGTGTGAATATAGATTATTAATGTGAGTGATTAAAAATGTATGAATGTGAGAGAATTGTGACTAGAGAAAAAAATATAAAGGAAAAAGTGATTAGATTGTTTTCGGAACATGTCACTTTTAATTTTTTGGTCTCGATATTTTTCTTTTAGTCCGTTAGTTAACATCAACTAGATTATTGTCTCTATCTAGTCTATAATTATATTAACTAGTGTTGAATTTGTATTTGATGTCATAGGTAAGATTAACTAAAATATTAGTAAGAACTAAAAAATAAATTCTCAAAAATAGGAATAAAAAACTTTAAAAACAAAAAATAGAGGATTATATAATAAGAACCCCAAACATAAATAATATTTATTGAATTTATCTAGTTAATATTAACTAGTGTTGAATTTGTATTTGATATCAGATTTAAGTTTGATTAAAATATAAAAGTGAACTAGAAAATAGGTTGATAAGAACTAAAAATCAGATAATATACTTCAAAATCCAAAAATAGATGAGCATATAATAAGAATCCCAAATGCAAACAATATTTTTTTTCTTTTGAAAAGTCAATATAGAAAAAGAGGTGACGTGATTATTTGAGAATTGTGAAAAATGAAAATTATTTCGTAAAATAGTGTCCGAGTTATGTTGTGAAAGTAAAACTAGTTTGAATTTCTTGTTTTCCTAATTTCTATATGAAACCTAAACCATAAGGACCATTATGGGTTGTTTGGTTGAGAATTCCAATACTGTTTTTTTAAAAAAACTCAAAATATTATTATTTCTTTTCTAACAACACAACTAAAAAAAAAAAAAAAAAAAAACAATTTTCACAATACTCAATCTATCACATCACGTCGCCTACTTTTAATTTTATACTTTATTATTTAATGACTTCAATTTTAACTTTTTTCTTTATACGTGTTAGATTCTTATCTTACGTAATCAACATCGATTACGTAAGTGTCCAAACCACTGCATAAGTCTAAGGAGTTACTCCACTTGAAACCATATGGTTTTGAGTTGGAACCTCCTAACATGGTATTAAAGCAAGGTTACGGGAATACGTCTCCCATTCCCTCGTAGTCATATCATCTGTGCAAAGTGGGGGTTGCACATTTTTCATCATTCCCTCGTAGTCAAATTATTTGTGCAAACCGAGGGTTACACTTAAGGGTGGGTGTTAGATTCATGTCCCGTATCGATTACATAAGAGTGACCAAACCACTATATAAGTCCAACGAGCTACTTCATTTGGAACCATATAGTTTTTAGTTGGAATCTCCTAACAATATGTTTGTCGTTTATTTCTCTACGATTTTTCTCTAATACAATTTACCCAACAAATCATTATTATCTTTTTTTTTTATTTTTCAACATTATATTTCCATCAATTACATCGCTTTTACTCTTCAAAATTTCAACACATTTTTAGTAAATATTCTATTTTAACCAAATAATTTTTCACAATTTTCAAAAAAGCACATTTAATGTTGGGTGTAAAATAGTTTTTGAGTTATGTTATGAAATTTAAAGCAGTTGAATTTCTTGTTTTCGAAAAAGAGGAACAAAGAAGTTTTGCTAAACCAAACAGACCCTTAATTTTTCTCCCCCCTCTCCCCCCTCTTAATTTCTTTTAATTCATAATAACCTTTTTATTTATTTATTTATTTTTTCTTCAGATCGCAAAGCTAACCATGATCCCGGTATCATGCTTATTAGAAGTTGTTTTCGACAAGATTCGATATTCAAGAGACACAAAGCTAAGCATATCGGTGGTTCTTCTGGGTGTTGCGATTTGCACCGTTACTGATGTTAGCGTCAACACGAAAGGTTTCATTGCTGCAGTTGTTGCAGTTTGGAGTACTGCACTGCAACAATATGTAAGTTATATATACTCTTAAGATTACAATTTTTTTTTTTAATAGAAAACCTGTTTCTTTAGGCCCCATTTGGTTCTGTTCCCTGATTTATGTTCCCGCTTCCAAAATTTTTAGATTAATGTGTAGAAACGCATCTAATAAACACGTTGTCGTTCCTGAAATTTTGGGAATATTTCCTGAATTCTTTAAGAATCTAAGAAAAAAAATATTGATTCTTATTCACTCCCATAAAACTATTCTCACCCCCATGACGCTAGCCACCGTACATTTAAAGAAAAAAAAAATGTTACAACCGAACGTGTATCTTATTTCTATTCTCATAAATTAAAAGAAACAATTCAGGGCAATGGTTGTTATTAAACATGTTTCTATTTCCGGAATACTCCACATAATTCCCATCCCTAATTTATTGGACATAGAAATAGAAAAGCAAAAATATTAACCAAAAGCAATCTTAGTGTTTCTATTCTCAATTTTTTCTGTTTCTGTTTTCTAAAAACTTGAAACAAAAACTGAAATATGGGAACAGAACGGAACATAACAGAAACGACTTTTTTGTTACTCAATTTCTGTTTTTTTTTTTTTCTAGTAATAGAAGCAAAAATATAGGAAAAGAAACAGTAAGGTACTGTTTGGTTTAATATAGGAAAAGAAACAGTAAGGTACTGTTTGGTTTAATATAGGAAAAGAAACAGTAAGGTACCGTTTGGTTTAATGTCTGAAATTTGTCATAGTTTCTGAAAATAGTTTGTTTTTGAAGGATTAATGACATTTTGAACCTCCGGTGGTTTGACAGTAGAATCTTTAATTAAATTTTGTAATATATATAATGCGGGTAAAATAGTAAATTAGATAAGTGATTTTTTTTTTTTTTTGTTTAATCTTTCTTTCCTAACCAAACATGAAAACATATATTCTCATTCTTTCACATCCTTCTAACTAAATAACACTAGGAAAAGATGAAAATATTAGGGTTTTTTGGTGAACAATCCATGAAATCAAAATTTTAGCCTTCATTGACAATAATTTTTTCAAAAATTCAAAATTATTGTAATACATAAAAATTACTGTAATTTTTCCATGTAAAAATTGCAGCAACTTTTGTGGCGTACAATGACTTTTGGACTTTTGACAATTTAGGAAAAATATTATTGTAGCGTGTGGATGGCATGGGTTAGAATTTTAATTTCCTGGACTGTTCACCAAAAAACCCGAATATTATCCTCCTATTTTTGTATCAAATTCCCTTTCTATAGATCAAATCTTAAATTCTTTTTTTTTTTTTTTGATTGGTTTTGGTGCAGTACGTGCATTTTCTTCAGAAGAAGTACTCACTCGGTTCATTCAATCTGTTGGGACATACAGCTCCAATCCAGGCTGCATCTCTTCTATTATTAGGCCCCATTGTGGATTATTGGTTGACCAACAAGAGAGTTGATGCCTTCAACTACACCACAGCCTCTACGGTAAGTAACACATTTTTATTTCTGGGTTCTTGGTGAACAGTACATGATTTTTTTTTTTTCCATGCAATCCACGAGCTATAGTAATTTTTTTAGAAGTCTAAAGTTACTGTTATTACATAAAAGTCACTATAATTAACTTTTATAATGTGCAAGAACTGTGAAATTTTAACCAAATTATTAAATTTTTCAAAAAATTATTGTGCCGAGTAGGCTGGAGGAATTGTGAATTGCAAATTCTAGGATTATCGCAAAAAAGAAAATAAAAATATTCCTTTTTTTTTTTTAAGTAACTTTATAATAATAATAAAAAAATTAATTTAACAAAAAACATTTTGACATGAAAAGCAAATTCAAATATCAAAAAACGTATAAACTCTTTTAATATTGGGAAATTAGTGCTCGGAGTTTGATAAGCAATGGTACACTTAAAATTGAATATGCTATATGTTAAAATAATTATTTAAATAATAAATATAAAATTTTAAGTATTACTTAAAAAAATTAATAAATTTTGAGTGATTTGTTTATATTAAAATCGGGGTTGAGTCGGTGAAATTAAAATTTTAGCTCATACAGTATATACCGTATATTAATTTTTTCAGAAGTACAAAATTACTGCAATATATAAAAATTACTGTAATTTTTCCATGAAAAAAATTGTTATAACTTTTTTTTGTGCACAATGATTTTTAGATTTTTTCATAGTAAGTTTAGAATTCTGGAAAAATTATTGTTGGACTGTATTGAGCTAAAATTTTAATTTTGTGGATTGTTGACCAAAGAAAACCTTTAAAATTTTTGATAAAAAATTATTATAAAAAGAGTAGAGGAGAAAAATACAAAATTGAGAAAAATTTAGAGAGAGAGAGGGTTGAGAAAATTGGGGTTAATATACTTTTTATTTTATTTTATATGCAGAACAATATATTTTTGTGTTTACCAATTTATTTTATAGTTCTTACTAATAATACAGTTAACATTAAGTCTAATATTAAATACAAATTTTATATTTAATTAATATTAATTGATTAATTTAGACTGTTAATGTTAACTGAAGTATTAAAAAAAAAAATGACTTTTTATTCAACATTTCAATTCCAAACACTTGAAATTGTAGAACTTGTTATTAAAATTATTAAAATTAAATACTTAATCCTTATTTTTTAATTTTATTTTGACCTTTTATGCAGGTGTTTATAGTTATCTCATGCACCATTGCCATCGGCACCAACCTGAGCCAATTCATCTGCATCGGCCGATTCACCGCTGTCTCCTTCCAAGTCCTCGGCCACATGAAAACCATCCTCGTACTGGTCCTAGGTTTCTTGTTCTTCGGCAAAGAGGGTCTTAACCTACAGGTAGTCGCTGGAATGATCGTCGCCGTTGTCGGAATGATCTGGTATGGCAATGCCTCCTCCAAACCCGGCGGCAAAGAGCGGCGGAGCCTCTCGTTTTCGAGGATCGGACAGCAGAAACTTGTTGGGTCGCCGAAATCTTCCGACGCCGACGAAAAGGTGTAAGCATTTATTTTTGTTGTTTTTTCTTCTTGGGTTTTTATTAATTAGGGAGGTAGTAGTTGAGTTGATAGAGAGGAATTCATGTATGATGGATCTCACACACAACACACACACAAAGAGACGAAAAAGGAGAAGTGAAGTTAATTATCACTAAGAATCTTGTCTTAAATTTTTATTTTTTTTTTAATTTTTTTTTTGTAATATTTTTTGGAGGGGGTGGGACAATTGGGAATTAGGGGATAAAAACACCACCATGGTCTTTTGATGGTTATAATTTATAGCAATTTTTGTTTTCAACTTATTTTTTCTTTGTCATATTTTTCTTTTAAATTTATTAGCTGTCCTCCAAATATTAAAATAAGTAATATTTGTTTTTTCTTTTTATTTTTTAATGTGCTCTCACTAAAATTTTCAAATGTCACTCTATAGAAACATGTACATTCTAAATGTTCCTTGCGAAGAATTGGATATTCAACATTGTTAGCTAGTCTCACATTATTGGATATTGGCCTACCGAGTCTTATTGGACAAGTAACTTTTACATTTTTTTAAGGGTAATATCCAATTCATATTTAGTTTCTAGTTTACGAGAACCTCACACTATCAGGTGTTAGTTCACTTCTCTATTAAGTTTTACCCACCCGGCACGGTCCAAGTGATCCCCAATGAACCTCTCACACCATTAAGTATCAAAGTCAATTAGTCAACTCTTTGTACGTTAATTAAAATAAAAATAAGTCGTTGAGAGTTTGGTTTTCTTGGCACAATCTCACACTATCAAGATTTTCATCTTTAGGGCATTTGGAACATCTCGAACTTAGAAGAACACGATGACACACATCTCATATGTTTACGCTCACAACTTAATATTTGATTTAAGGGATTTTGATTTTTAGATCTCATCTTTTAATTATTTTTTTAACGCGCATCTCATAAATATAACAAAATAAATAATGTTTTATACACGCATGCTAATTGGATTTAGATAACATAATAAATAAAATAAAATGGAAGTTGGCGATTAGTCCCAAATAGCGGATGTAATCTGCTATTTGTCCTTTGTAAATCATAAGTTTAGATTTAGTCCCTTAAACTGATTTTTGGTTTCATATTAGTCTCGCGTGTGCTCATGCATTACGTGTGAAAGGTAGAGAGAGTTTGATAAGTAAATTCGTATTATAGTGAATATTAGTTAGATATAACTTAGTTATAAGTTAATAATTACAAATCACATAGAACTATATTACATATATTTCTGTAATATTAATTACACGTAATTATACATATAATTATATTACATGTACTTATATAATATTTGTTACATCTAACAAATATTTTACACACAAGTTAAATACATGTAAATGCGAGAGTGTAGACTCGTATATTGGGCTATTTACTTTTTTTTTTAATGTGCGAAACTAAAACACAAGTTGCAATTGAGTAGGTTTTTTTTTTTTTTTTTTTTTTAAATTAAGATAAAATATCAATCTCCCATCGAAACACCCATAAAGAAATTACTATATACATACTTATATAAGTGAAGTAAGATGGTTATGGACGAAATACAAAGATACTAGGTGAAGAGCACGTTGTCACGGACCGTTGTTATCAAGGCGGTTAGAATGAAGAATCATGCTGGCTGGAGGGTTGAGCACTTAAATGCGGCTTTCAACCAGGTGTGGGCGTCGACAACAAGTGAGCTACCCTGACAAAAGAAGAAGAGGTTAAGCCTCCCTTGCACAAACTGGTCGGGAGTTGGAGCCGCTCTCCTAATGAGCTCAAGGCAGAGCAAAACCAATTAACATCCTAAAGAAGGCCGACTTGCCCCAATCTAAGCCAACGCATTGGGGCACCGCATGGGCAAGTACCGCTGGTAAAATATGAGCCCGTGACAATGTGTCCCGTTATCTTTTTTGTTTGACATATTTATAATCTTTTACATTACTTAATCAACAAAATCTGTAATAGAAATATGTATATTAATTTTTAAAAAAATCAACGAAGAAATATAGTATAAGAAAATTACTTATAATCTTAAATGTTGAAACTTATTTAAAACAATTAATAGAAGTCATTTCGTTTAAAGAAATGTCATGGTTATAGTTGACTTAAAAATTTAAAATTAAGTTGAATACAAATATTATATTCTAGATTAAATGGTGATAAAAAAAATATAGTTTAAGTGGAATTATATTGTCTACTAATAATAAACATGTGCGCATGACATGATCAAAAGATTAGGCATACTTCTATAAACAAGGCATGCAAGTTCGAAGTTGTTTATGATACATGCCCTTGCATATATACAAGGCTAGAATGTATTCAAAGCATGAGGTTGAAATAAGGATTGAAGTTCCATTCGCTCACCCCCTCTACAAAAAAGCAAAAGACGAAAAGACCAAAATATTAGATTGAGGAATCAAGCATTATCAATAGATGCTTATTCTCCAAACAAGTTGACATCCGAACTGGTCGTGGTGGAAGTAGAGATGACATCGATATTTGAAGGTGACATTATTGAACCGTGATTGCTTGTTTCTTCAACAGAAGCTTTAGGTGCATCTTCTTCCATATACTGTGTTGGTTGGTCATGGGTATGAGACATAGAGGACAAATTATAAAGGCGCTTTAGTTCTTCATAAACTTGGTATCGGTACGGGTGACAATATGCCAAGTGGTCAATTTCTGTTGAAGTCTTTACAATACGACAAAGGTCGGTTGGATTTTCCTACAAAAACAAAAAGAATAAAAGAGTTTGTAAATGATAGCAAAATTTTTTAATTTAATTTTTATTTGTTGTTAAAAACATAAAAGGTATAATATATATATATATATATATATATATATATATATATATATATATATATATATTGTATTAGAAAAGAATTATATGTATTTATTTATTTGTTCTATTTTTTTGCTTTTGTTGTAAATTTCTAAGGAATAAAATTAAATGTGCTCAGCAATGCTATGTAACTAACCTGAGGTGGATTTTTTTTTTTGGTTGTTGTTGTTGTTGAAACTTGTTTAGAATGTCTTTGGCACATGACTCAATTGTTCTCATGCTTTTACTATGTTTTTTCTTGTATAACTTTGTGTTTGAGGACCAGGTTGAGTTCATAAAGGCATCAACGATAGATGGTGATAATGTATGTTAAATCACTATTATCTAAGTATTATGTTTTTAGGTCATTATACGACTTAAGCTGAAATGTAAAATTGTAAGGAAAAATGGTGGTCCAAAACAATATTTGATAGGCATGGAAATTTCGAAGTCTAAGGGAAAAATTCACATGAATGATATACAGATTGTCAATTTAAAGATAAATAATGCATACTTAGATCAATTATAAGCGAAGTAAAAACACAAAAATAATTTAAATTTTCATTAGAGTAATTTCTTATTAAAAAAATAGACTAAGGAGATATATAACCTTGATAGTATTTTCTATGAATTCTTTAGCGGTGCAACCAAGGAAGCTCTCAACATTAGATCTAAATAAAGAACCAATTATGGTTCAACTTTCATCACGAACTTCAACATTAATACGACACCTGTATTTTAATTTTCAACATTTAATGACCACAAGTAAATGTAGGTGGCATTTGTTCATTGTTTGTCTTCTTGCATTATTTTTATCCTCCAAAATTTAGAACCAGAAAGGAAAGCTACCAATGATTGTGGGAGTTTGACATAGATCTGCTATAAAGTTTCTATGTTTATATTATTTTCATCTATTTATAATAGAAATATGATGTTCCACTTGTTTTTATTGTTTTTTGTTTCCAAATTGGCCATTTTTTTTTATTTTTTTTATGTAAGTAACAAAGTTGTTGATTTTTGTTTTGTACCAATTTTTGGGTACAAAACAATAATCTTAAAACAAAAATGTAACCAAATGTAGGCCAGACAAAAGTAGTCGTAATGGCGAAAAGGTTCTTTTCAATATTACTTGGGCCTACCACGTGTGTTCTCTTTCTGGCAATGGAAATAGGTAAATACTTGATCATACAAGGCAGTAGTTGCTCGGTGACAATGACTACATCCCATGTACTATAAGGGCTTCTCTAGGTTAACAAGAAACATTCCACGTCTAACCTAAACGGAGTGCTGTGAAAAAAAATTGTATTTGAGCATAAATGTCAAATTAATGAGATACACATGCATTACAAATTTTGAGATACACAATTATAGGAGGGATACATTATCAAGAATTCCAGGTAAAGTTGTAAGTGGAACTATACGATGCTCGCGAGGTTCATTTGGCTTTTGGATTGGTTGCAAGTGCGATATGACACTCTATTGAAGAGATATTCGGATTGACCCTTGGAAAAGTAAATGGAGAAAAAAGAAATAAATTTAAGTTTTAGTTAATGGATAAAAAAATTTAACATTGTGAATCAAGTGTATAGAATGATAAGGAGACATGTAAATAAAGTTTGAAAAGTGAACACAATAATAAAATGTTAGTAGTAAAAGAGGTAGAAGAGAAGAAATTTAACTAAAAAATAATAATAGTATGATGGTGGAAGTCATATACCACGTGCGCAAGTCATCAACTTCCAAAATGCTTGGATTAATGATAAAAGCGCTTGAAGATTGTGTAGATAATGAAATACCTGAAACACATAGTAAAATACAAGTAACAAATGGTTGGCAAAATGAACTACTCTATTAGGGGTGGAAGGCAAACCATGATAGGTAGAAGTATGAAGGCGCATTGCAACAATTATAGGTTTTGTCCCAGTCATCCGTTTCATAGTCATCCTCTCATTTTTTGTAAACTGGTTTCACATTGTCAGAATTAGAGGTTTGTTCCTATAATCCAAAGTAAAAACAATTTACTATAACCTTAAAAAATGAGTATTGTTAATAAAAATATTAATTAAAAAAAAACTATGACTCTAACCATCCAGTGATGAGGAGGAACTCTTGTACCCCAGACAAGCCATTTCTGGTGGGTTGAGTTTTGGTCGGAAAAACATGCAAAATAAAAACAATAATATTTGTACAATAAATGAAAATATACTTACATAAAAAATAAATGATTTTTTTTTATAATATTTTATAACAACAAAAATAAATAAGATGTGTATTTTTTTTACAATAAAAGATAGATAAAATGCACATACCGACTTCCTTATCCTTGTTCTTGCACTCTAAAATCTCTAGGAAAAAGGAGTGAAGTGGAGCTGAGGACTTATAACGAGCGAAATATTTTTAGGGACATGTTCAATGACTGTCCAAGAGTTGATTATCCAAGGAAAATCATGCGTGAGAAGACAGTGTTCAGGAAAAACAAATTGTACAATAGCATTTGAGATATTATACGTTTCAAGATTGGTAAGAGTGTTTTGAAGTAGCTTGATGTTATTTCCAAAGATAGTTGCCTGAACTCGGGTTCGTTAATGGGAAGGTTTAAGATGAAAGGAAAAACGATGTAAGTTGATAATCTTGAGGTGAAATGACATAATGAATATTGACATAAAGCAAATGCAAATGAAAGGAAACATATCATGAACTACAATATTTAAATTGTTGGAGTACATTTTAGCAAAATTTTAATAACTAAACTTTCTTGAATAGTTAAATATCCAACAATAAGTTGAAATAATAGTATCCAAATCTCAAAGTCATCAAGTATTATCTTTCAGTATTTTTGGGGGCTAGAAATTGGTTGGCTTGGGTAAGTTTTTTCAGTGACCACAACTTTGACAATCTGAGACTGCCTAGTTTGTGGTATAATTTCTTTAATTGAATTTACTTCTCTATGAATTTTCAACTTGTTAAGTAAGAAGAAAAATGATGGAGAGAAAAAAATAAACCTGAGAAACAAAAATCGATAATGGAAAGAAGTATATGTGCAACACACACACACACACAATATATATATATATATATATATATATATATATATAATTAATTAAATTAAATTTATGCATGTGTACCTAGGGCAAGGAGAAATATACAAAGGAAAGAACTTGTAGCATGAACAATTAATGATTTTAACCACATTTGGTTGCAATTATGTAAAATAAAAGTGTTCCAAAGAAAATATAGTCTAAACAGGAAAGTAAAGAGCACAACAACATTACAAGTAATTTTAGTTAAGGAAACAATATGCATATAAATAATGTTATTGTAGGTTTCAATATGTAGACAACATAAAAGATACTAAAAATGAAATATCTAAGACTAAGAAAAATAATGACAATGCAAATTGGACTAGATTTCACTCTATTAATATCCAAACATAATCAAAACATATCATGAAAGCGAAATCAAGTCGAAAAAGTATGATTTACATTAAAGCAATTTTTTATTTCGACACTATTCGCGGGATATTGAACTCAGAACTCTATAGGACACACACACATACCGTATGTGTTTGTAATTGTAATATACTCATCTTATCATGTCCAATATACTTATATTTCACAATGGGAAGTATGCGTTTGATCATTACATGCTATATCGGAAAAAACACCTATTGATTATAATTATGCGAAATCGAAATTTTATATTCTTAATATGATCATTAAGTTTTTGAATCATATAAACATCATGATAATAATTGTTACATGCTTTTTAAATTTTTTATAATGATAAACGATCAGAAACCAAGACTAAAAACCCATGACGGACGAAACCGTCATGCTGCATGGATTGCAGCATAAGTAGTCGACCACTTATTCTGGAAATAGTCGACTACTTCCAAGCAGTGTGCTTTCCCTCCCTTGCTCTATTTTCAGCTTTGCATTTTGGCGTCGTATGCTTATTCTAATTAATGTATAATGATTCATATGCCTTATAATAATTATATAACATGTTTTTATCATTCAATTTGATCAATACAATGTTGAATTAAAAAGAAATTGATCAAAACATCTTGAAACATTTTAGAACTCAAAATGCAGAATTTTGTCATGAACTTAAATTTGGATTTGCATATCATATTTTGTTCGGAACGTCAAATCATGTCATGTGATGTTAGTTTAACATTTCTACATTACATATGCATAATTAATTGATATGTTCGTCATTACATCTATGATTAATTGACAAATTGGCTCAAAGGGTATGAAAATTTTGTTTTCATCATGTTAAATGAATTCTAAGTGTTTTCAAATATTTTAAATACTTGTATGTGCTTAAATGGATTATATTAACGTATGATATACATTATATATTATCTATATGAATGATCAAATTCATAATCATGTAAATATACAATTATAAATATTGAATTTGTCAAGACAATCAAGTGGAAATACAAAGATATCATTATTGACTTAGTGGTAGGGTAACTCAATTAATACAAACCCATACATTGTCTTCCATAAATGTGAATGACATCTTATCTTGAATAAACTTGCTGTATATTTCAAAGTTGAGGAGCCTAACATTTAATGATTCATATCCAACTTTGATTAAGTCTATCATATTTTATCTACAATCATTATTACCACTCATACTCAATTATTTATATGTGATATATGGCTGTAATTTTCCACTACCTCAAAGACATGAATGGACCATGGGTCCTTTACATTTAATTATACTATCTAAGCATTAAATGGGGTTTGAAGAAGGAAAAAGAATCTTAACAAATCTGCAGAGATACTACCAAAGGCTTCCAAGCTAAAATCTGTCAAATAACACTTACACTCTTTTTTGATTCATATCTCTTGAGTGTTTGTTGTATTTACTTCTTACACATAGATTCTTGAGTTCTATATCTTATGAGTGTTGAAACTCCATTTTGTGAGGCTGTGAGATTTTCATTGTAAATCTTGAGTAAGGGTTTTACTCAAGAGGAAAGATTTGTGAGTGAAATATATTCATTCTAGATTGTAAAGACTTGAGATACGTACTTCCCAAGCGACGACTTAAACGGTTTGTTCTTCACCCGTAAGAAGATCAAAGATAGTGAAATCCTCGAAAAAGCTCGGGGGAGTGGACTAGGCAAAGGGTGTTTACCAAACCACTATAAAATACCGGTGTCAATCTCTCTAACTCTACTCTTTACATTGTCACACATATTTGTGTTTGTCATTATTACTCTTGTTTGAATATCTGTTGTGCACTTAATCACATAAACACTTAGTTTATATTGAGTAGACTTTAAATAACAAATTATTTATCAAAACCCAATTCACCCCCCTCTTGGGTAATTATTGGGCCATCAATTGGTATCAGAGCTACACTTGCTTAATAGGCTTAAAATCTTAGCAAATCGATTATGACAAATTTCGTTGCAACCACCCTTCCCGAACGTCAATCCATGCATAGACCTAATTTGTTTAATGGTAACAATTATGTATTTTGGAAGGCTAGAATGATAGTATTTTTACAAGCTACAAATTACGAAGCTTGGAAAGTTATTAAAAATGGTTTACACACTCCTATCAAAACTAATCTTGATGGATCTACTACACTTAAGGTAGAATCATAATTTGATGATAGGAACACCAAATTAATTTCTATAAATGCCCAAGCTATTAACCTTCTTTATTGTGGTTTAGATGTTCATGAATATAATAGAATTTTCGGATGCTCATCGGCTAAGGAGATTTGGGATACTCTTATGATTACTCATGAGGGTACAAACCAAGTCAAGGAATCCAAGATCGACATTCTCATGCACTAATACAAACTATTCAAGATGGAGGATAGAGAATCGATCATGGAGATGTATACTTGTTTTACAAATATTTCTAATAGCTTGAATGCACTCGGAAAGCCATATTCAATGTCCGAACGAGTACGAAAGATCCTTAGATCTCTTCCCAAGGCGTAGGACCAAAAGCAACGGCCATCTCGGAATCCAAAGATCTAAACAAATATTTCATTGATGAACTCATTGGTAACTTGACCACTCATGAGCCATCACTCAAAGGCTACGAAGAAGAAGGTAGAAACCGAAAGAAAGGAATAGTCATAAAAGCTATTCATGATGATGACGATGACGATGACGATGATAGCATTGGGAGCGAACCCAAAAGTGAAATGGCTATCTTGGTAAGACGACTCAATCGGCTTAACCGGAGATTCTTCAAAAAGAAGAATTTCAACAAAGTCGACATAAGCAAAGTTGAATGCTATAAATGTCACAAGTTCGGTCACTACAAAATCAAATGTCCTCAACTCAAGGAGGATCACAAAAAGCCAAAAAAACATTATTATAAAAGCAAGAAGAGAGCTTTCAATGTAACTTGGGATGACACCAACTCAAGTGACTCAGAAAGTGAAAGTAGTTGCGAGGAGGTCAACTTACTTGCACTCATGGCAAAAGAAGATGAGGTAACTCCTACTCCCGAAACTTGTTCATTAGATGAATATGATGAATTACTTGATGCATATAAAGAATTAAAAGATGAGCTTAAAAATTATTTTTTAAAAATGATAAATCTTAACAAAACAATAGCGAATCTTTCAAAAGAATGAGAAACAATAAAATCTGAAATTATTTCTTTAAAACAAGAAAATGATTCTTTAAAGAAATGTGATCTTGAAAAGAAAAATATTTCTTTAAAAACTCAAGTTGATGATTTAACCAAAACAATCCACAAGTTTATTAAAGGTGAAAACAATTTTAAACTTCTCTTGGAAAGTCAAAAAGGGTATTTTCAACAAAGTCGGTTTGGCTTGTCATCAACATAAGAAACAAAAGAAATTTCAATTTTTTTTTTCTAAAACCAAAAAGTTTATAAAATATTTTTATTGTAACAAAGTTGGTTACGCTATTGATGTTTGTAATGAAAGAAAACTGAAAAATACAAATATAAAGGTAAGAAAGATTTGGGTACCGAAGGGAACCTTGGTTTCAAAGACTAACCCTCTCGGATCCAAGTAAAACGGGTACCGTTTAGGAATCATTTGAGGTGCTCCTTGCAGGTTAGTTTTAAAATAAACATAAGCAACGATAAATGACTCCTAGATAGCAGTTGCTCACGGCACATGACGGGGGATACAAATCAATTTACATCTTTAACACCTAAAGATGGCGAACATGTGACGTTTGGAGACAACTCTAAGGGTAAAATCATTGGTATTGGTAAAGTTGGTAAAAATGATTTTATCATTGAAAATATTTTACTTGTGGAAGGCTTAAAATATAATCTTCTAAGCATAAGCCAACTATGTGATAATGGTTTTAAAGTAACATTTCTTGAAAATCAATGTGCCATTAAAGAAGATGATGATCACAAAGTTTTATTTGTTGCATCACGCTTTGAAAATATTTATAAATATTCATTTGATGATTTATCTTCTCAAAATGTTTCATGTCTAAATGATTTAACCGAAAATAGTTAGTTATGACATAGACGTCTAGGACATGCTAGCATAAAACTTATTTCAAACTTATCTACGAATAATCTTTTACGTGGGTTACCGAATGCAAAATTTGTTAAGGATAAAATATGTGATGCATGCCAACTTGGTAAACAAGTTAAAAGTTCGTTTAAGAAGAAGAAGTTTATTTCTACTACTAAACCATTGGAACTTTTGCATCTTAACTTATTCGATCCTAATCCCGTTGCTAGCTTAGGTGGCAAACTTTATGCATTTATGATTGTTGATGATTATTCTAGATATACATGGGTTCTACTACTTGCTAAGAAAACTGATGCTACTTATGTATTTGTTAAGTTTTGTAAGCGTGTTGAAAATGAGAAAAGTTTTAGCATTAACAATATCCGAAGCGATAGAGGAAGAGAATTCCGAAAGGATGAGATTGAAAAATTTTGTGACGAACAAGGTTACGGACACAATTTTTAGCCCCTAAAACACCTCAGCAAAATGGCATTGTTGAGAGAAAAATCGCCTTTTACAAGAAATGGCTCGGACTATGTTAAACGAGCATTCTTCACCGCAATACTTTTGGACAGAAGCCGTAAGTACAACATGTTACGTTTTGAACCGTGTTTCAATCCGTAGAGGTTTAAATAAAACTCCATATGAGTTATGGAATGGTAAAACTCCTATTATCTCATATTTCAAAGTTTTCGGTTGCAAATGTTTTATTCTTAATGACAAAGAAAATATTTCAAAATTTGACGCTAAATCTGATGAAGGTATTTTTCTTGATTATTCAACTAATAGTAAAGCTTATAGAGTATATAACAAATGTATATTTATAGTTGAAGAATCAATGCATGTTGTTTTTGAGAAATCTAACCTCTTTTCACCAAGAAAGGATATAGATGAAGAAAATACAAATTTGATAGAAAAATCAACGGAAGAAGTTGAAAACGCTGATTTAAGGCCCGTTGATAATGACTCAATGGAAGTACAATCTTTTGAGAACACGTTACCTAAGGCGTGGAAAAAGGTCAACATTCATCCATCCTATCAAATCATTGGTGACATTGAATGCGGGGTAAGTACTAGATCTTCTTTGAGAAACTATGTTAACAATTTTGCTTTCCTATCTCAAATTGAACCTAAAAATGTTTTTGAAGCTATTGACGATAAATCTTGGATTCTTGCAATGCAAGATGAGTTAAATCAATTTGAGAGGAATAACGTTTGGTCTCTAATACCAAGACCTAATGACCATCTTGTAATTGGAACAAAATGAGTTTTTAGAAATAAAAAGGATGAGTCGGGTGTTGTTATTAGAAATAAAGCAAGATTGGTAGCACAAGATTATAATCAAGAAGAAGAGATAGATTATGATGAAACATATACACCGGTAGCTAGATTAGAAGCTATCCGTATGTTACTTGCTTTTACTTGTGCAAATGATTTCAAACTTTTTCAAATGGATGTTAAAAGCGCATTTTTGAATGGTTTCATTTCCGAAGAAGTTTATATTTAACAACCTCTCGGTTTTGAAGATGAAAAATTTTCAAATAATATTTTCAAACTATCCAAAATACTTTATGGTCTCAAACAAGCTCCTAGAGCTTGGTATGAGAGGTTAAATGGATTTCTCTTAGAAAAAGATTTTAAATGTGGTTTAACCGATATAACTTTATTTATTAAGGAAGCTGAAAATAATATCTTACTAGTACAAATCTATGTTGACGATATCATTTTCGGAGCTACTAATGAGATCTTGTGCCAAAAGTTTGTTAAGCTTATGCAGAAAGAATTTGAGATGAGTAAGATGGGAGAATTAACATTCTTTATCGGATTACATATTAAGCAATCAATGGATGAAATATTTATAAATCAAGCAAAGTATACAAAAGACTTAATCAAAAAATACAGAATGAAAAACTCAAAGGTATATAATACACTAATGAGTACTTCAATCAAATTGGACGCCGATGAAAACGGTAAGAAGGTAAATGAGAAGGAATACCAAGGTATGATTGGTGGTTTCTTTTATCTTACGGCAAGTAGACCGGATGTCATGTTTAATGTTTGTCTATGTGCTCGTTTTCAATCTTGTCCTAAAGATTCACATTTAACTGTTGTTAAACGTATTTTTCGATATTTGCTTGGTACATGTGATTTAGGCTTGTAGTATCCTAAAAATGATTGTTTTGACATGCTTAGCTATTCTGACGCTGATTTTCCCAGTTGCAAAGTCGAGCGTAAAAGCACTAGTGGTACTTGTCATTTTCTAGGACACACATTGGTTTCTTCGTCAAACAAGAAACAAAACTCGGTTGCATTATCCACGGCCGAAGCTGAATATATCGCGGCTGGAAATTGTTGTGCATAAGTGTTATATATGAAACAACAATTGAGAGATTTCGGTATTAACATTGGTTGTGTTCCAATCTTATGTGATAACACTAGCGCCATTTGTTTGAGTAAGAATCCTACTCAATATTCACGAATTGAGTACATTGATATAAGACACCACTTCATTCGTGATCACATTCAAAAGAGAAATATCACATTAGAATTCATTGACACTAATAATCAACTAGTCGATATCTTTACTAAGCCTCTTGGGGAAGAACAATTTAAAAAAAATATTACGTGGCTTAGGTATGATGAGACAAAAAGATGCTTTGAAGTAATGAAATTTTCAAAAATTCCTACTTGAAAGTAAAAATGTTATAAATTGTGCATTTTTTATTTATTTAAAATATTTAAAATGGTTTTTCACTGATACTTATATATATTTGATGTGTTTAAAATGTTTTAAAATGATTTCAAAACCATGTTCTTCAAAGTGATCAAAAATCTAATTTTGATATATGATAGGTATAAAATACCTATCTAATTCTAAACTGAATTTGCCAGTTTTCGAGTGTTTTATTGAAGTTTGAATACTGTTTTAGTTGTTTTTATTAGTCAGGAGCAGGGACGAAAACAATTGGTAAACCGAGAAAAATGGTGCGAAAGGGGTAGCCAAAAAGATGAAAAAAAAGAGATTTCAAATAACAGAGCAAATCCGCCTAGGCGAAGTTTCCACCGCCTAGGCGAACATTCATCAGAAAGTTACAATGTTGAAGATTTGAAATCCGCCCAGGCGAAGTTTCCACCGCTTAGGCGGAAATCCGTCAGAATGTTGCAAGGGCTGAAGTATTGAATCCGCCTAGGCGAAGTTTCCACCGCCTAGGCAGAAATCCATCAGAATGTTGGATTGACTGAACTGCTGGATTGAGCTGCACTGCTGTAACTCCGCCTAGGCAGAATTCCGTCAGAAAGATAAGGAGCCAAGAAGTTAGTCGTCCGCCTAAGCGAAGATTCTACTGCTTAGGCAGAATTCTAACCGACTTAAGCACCGCCTAAGTGAAGTTTCCACCGCTTAGGCAGAAATCGCAGAACAGGTCAAAATATCTATTTAGATATTTTTGAACCCCTAAGCCTATAAATACCCCTTGGCCATGTCTGAAACTGGTGGTTGAAGAATCCTAACCCTAATAGAGAGCTCTTAAGCTATATTTTGAAGATCAAGAAGGAGGTTCATCATTCGGATAAAGAAGGATAACTGGTGGATCGATCATTAGTGACAGTGAACCGTTTCACTTCTAGATTTGATCGTTTCTCTCTTGTTTTATTCTTTGTAATCATTTTTGCATATCTAAAAATGTTGAATCCCTCTTATTTTGCATGGTATATGGTTAAAATCTTGTAGTAGTAGTTAAATGTTACTTAGGAGTAGTCAAAATTATGTAACCGTTTAGTTGAGTAAATTTATGTTCCTTTAACGTATTGTTTGTCGAAATCCAATTGTGTTTATCGTTATTCTTGATATTATGCTTGTATAGATAAATCGAGAATACGGGGTTTGACACTCGGGAGAGGTAACTCCGTATTCAGACTAGGTTAAATACAACGTGACGTTCTAACGACCCGGGAGGGCGTTAGAACGTATGCAACCCATGATGTTGGCTCAAAACTCACGCGACTTAGGGTCGTTTAGGCGTTGAAGGGGACTTCTTCGTTGACACGAAACCGTGTAATCCCTCGTTTTACACTCGGAGGAGGTAGCGGAGGAGTTATTGATACAGAGGTTGTCGGATTAGATAGAAACCATTATAGCTAACTAAATGAAATCGATTATGCATTATATGAAAGAGATTTATACCTAAGTAATTAGTGTAATTAAAACTAACTTTATAGTTGTCATTTATCTTAGTATAGTAATTAGAAAACAAACAAAATTTGATTAGTCGAGATAATATGAAGCTATTGAAATCACAATACTCACTTGAATGACCTGCCTTCCCAGTGGAACGATATCCGATCCTAAAAAGATCCATTATATTAAAACCAGCCATCGTATACTTGCGAGTAGTCTAACTACCGCGAGGAGGAAACATGTGTGAATCTGAGCGCGTAGCAATATACTCGAATCCTTGAGACAAAAATTTTTTTTTGTTATGAGTAATATTGATCAATTCTAAATTCATTAGGATTGATATATACTGCAAAAAATCATACAAAGACTAAATATTGATTAAATCCATCCAGTTAGAGCATAAAACAAGAAATGGATCAAGCTGACTACCTACTAAAAATGTTACAGCGTAAATAGTCGACTACTTTCTGGATAAGTAGTCGACTACTTATCCTGACGGGTGGAAAACAGTTTGTTCGAATTTATTGTAAATCTTAATGGTTAGGGTTTGTTTTGTCTGAATTCTTTGCCTATATAAATAAGTATTCTCACATCACTTTATTCCTACCCTTAAGAAGAGGCAAACTTTGATATATCTTGAGAGTGTTTGAGAAATTTTCCAAACCCTTGGTTGAATTCTTGTGTTCTTGAGAAGTTCAAGCAATGGCACCAAGAAAATCAAGGAGAAATCAAGAACAAGAGGCAGCCCTGATTATTCCATTCGACAACTATCATTTCTTACATCCCGAACATGAGGAACAATTCCGCTCCGATTTCTCTCACCGTAAGGTAATCCCCGGTCGTCCTATTGATTTTGAATCTCTTTCAAATAATAATCTTCATACTCGTACCTATTTGAATCATGCCGATTGGGATTATGTTGTTGATATTTCATCACCACTATATTCCGTTCTTGTCCAAATGTTCTATGTGAATCTTGTTTATGAACGTGGTGTTTACACTTCCTATGTGAATGGTGTTGAAATATCTTTTGGTAATAGCCTTCTTACTAGTATATTTCATTTACCTAGAGGAGATACTAAACCCAAGATCAATAACAATTGGTTGTCAAACCACTTGAATTTCAATCAATGGAATGTCTTGACTACTCTTTGTGGACCATATTTTCGTCCCGGTGTTCGTAATTCTGTAGCCGATCTACCACTAGAATTTTGTTTGATTCACTCTATAATCAACTATTCCATTGTGCCTAGAGTCGGAAGTAGAGCTCATATTACTTTCTTCGATCTTTTCCTTCTAAAGAACTTTCTTGACAACACCAACATTAATCTTGCATTTGTCATTGAAAAATATATGTTGACTCAAAATAACAAAATCAAAGGCTCTTTACCTTATGGAATTGCTATCACCGCCATAGTCAATTATTTCCAAGTCCCACTCCAAAATGAAATTCCGTCTTCTATCATTACTCGTCATGAAATTCTTGACCATTCAACCGTGTTGAAAATGGGTTATCAATTTGTTAATGGTCGTTTTCAAAAACAGAATAGACAAGACGATCACTAAGTCATTGGTTTTGCACTCACAAATATTCCGGTGGAACTAAGGCATGCCGATGCTTATCAAGGAGGTGCTGAAAATATGAAACTAGAAGAAGAAGAAGATGAAGATAATGAAATGATGGACGTACCACCTCAAACTAGTGGAACTTCGACTTTTGAAGTTGGAGAAGGTTCCAATGCTCCAAACTTCAACTATAATGATCTTGTTACTCGTATAGACAACATGAGCACAAGATTTGAAGGGTGAATGGATGATATGACTAATCGCTTTGAAGGGAGAATAGATGATTTTTAAAACCATTTTGATACTTATGCACATCATGTGGATGAGCGGTTTGATATCCTCATAGGATCATCCACTCAGTTCACTAATCATTTCTACACACACTATCCACCTCCATCACCTCAAGACTAGTTTTAAATCCCTTTTTGATGTGACAAAGGAGGAGAAAACTAGATTTGATGGTAGAGATTTGATACTAGTTATATTTGATGTTAGAAATTTGGTGTTAGAGATTTGGTACTAGTTATGTTTGCATTTCTATCTTGTGTTGTTTATGACTATAATTATGTATGATTATTATGACTATGACTATGATTATGTCATTTATGGATATTATGTTATAAACTACACTAATCTTGAGAGAATAAATATTTGAACTTTATTAATAAAATTATTTCAAAACTAATCTCATTCTCAGGGGGAGATAGTAAAGTATTTATTGTTATTAAAACATCAAATTAGTTGTTATCATAAAAAATAGAGAGATTGTTAACCTAAGCGGTTTCAATCATAGGATTTCCAGATTAAAGTGATTTTGACAATAACACACACATTTGACATTTGAAATATACTAACGATAATTTTGAATATAGAATATCCAAACATTATCAAAACATATCATGAATGCGAAATCAAGTTGAAAATGTATGATTTACATTAAAGCAATTTTTCATTTCGATAATACTTGCGGGGTATTAAACTCGAAACTCTATAGGACACACACACACCGTATGTGTTCGTAATTGTGATATACTGATCTTATCATGTTCAATATACTTATATATCACAATGTGAAATATGCGTTTGATCATTATATGCTATATCGAAAAAAATACATATTGATCATAATTATACGAAATCGGAATTTTATGTTCTTAATATGATCAAAGTTTTTGAATCATATAAACATCATGATAATAATTGTTACATGTTTTCTAAAGTGATTATAATGATAAAATATCATAAACCAAGACAAAAAATCCAAGACGGACGAAAACGTCATACCGCAGGGATTGCAACATAAGTAGTCAACTACTTATTCTGGAAGTAGTCGACTACTTCCAAGCAGTGTGCTTTCTCTCTCATACTCTGTTTTCAGTTTTGCGTTTTGGCGTTATATGCTTATTCTAATTAATGTATGATGATTCATATACCTTATAATAATTATATAACATGTTTTTATCATTCAATTTGATCAATACAATGTTGAATTAAAAAGAAATTGATCAAAACATCTTGAAATATTTTAGAACTCAAAATGTAGAATTTTGTTATGAACTCAAATTTGGATTTGCATTTCATATTTTGTTCAGAACGTTCAAATCATGTCATGGGATATTAGTTTAACATGTCTACATGATATATGCATGATTAATTGATATGTTCATTTTATATTTATGATTAATTGACAAATTGGCTCAAAAGGAATGAAAATTTTATTTTCATCATGCTAAATGAATTCTAAGTGTTCAAATGTTTTAAATACTTATATGTGCTTAATTGGATTGTATAAATATATGATATACATTATACATTATCTATATGAATAATCAAATTCATAATTATGTAAATATACAAGTATAAATCTTGAATTTGTCAAGACAATCAAGTGAAAATACAAAGATATCATTATTGAATTAGTGATAGGGTAACTCAATTAATGCAAGTCCATATCTTGTCTTCCACAAATGTGAATAACATCTTATCTTGAATAAACTTGCTGCATATTTCAAAGCTGAGGAGCTTAACATTTAGTGATTCATATCCAATTTTGAATAACTCCATCAGGTTTTGTCTACAATCATTATTACCACTCATACTCAATTATATACATTATATATGTGATATATGATTGTAATTTTCCACTACCTCAAAGATATGAATGGACCATGAGTAATTTACATTTAATTATATTATCTAAGCATTAAATGAGGTTTGAAAAAGAAAAAAGAATCTTGACAAATCTGCAGAGATAATGGAGAAGAGCCTTTGCAATTTGAATCTTGAAATTTGAAGAGGATTTCCAAACGGTCACTTAGCATTCAAGTTCTTCAAATGTGAGATCCTCCTACATTCTCTACATCTATAAAAGGAGAGAAGATTGCTGGAGGAAATCAAGCTATCAAAGTATCAATCAAATGAACTACAAAGATTAAAGAGATACTACCAAAGGTTTCCAAGCTAAAATCTATCCAACAACACTTATACTTTTTCTTGATTTATAATTCTTGAGTGTTTGTTGTATTTGCTTCACACACATAGATTATTGAGTTCTATATTTTGTAAGTGTTGAAACTCCATTTTGTGAGACGGTGAGATTTTCATTGTAAATCTTGAGTAAGGGTTTTACTTAAGATGAGAGATTTGTGAGTGGAATATATTCACTCTAGATTGTAAAGACTTAAGATACGTACTTCTTAAGTGGCAACTTAAACAGTTTGTTCTTCACCCATAAGAATATTAAAGATAATGAAATCCTCGAAGGAGCTCGGGGGAGTGGACTAGGTAATGGGTGTTTCCCGAACCACTATAAAATATCGGTGTCAATCTCTCTAACTCTATTCTTTACATTTTTGCATATATTTGTATTTGTGATTATTACTTTTGTTTGAATATCCGTTGTGCACTTAATCACATAAACACTTAGTTTATATTGAGTAAATTTTAAATAACGAATTATTTGTCAAAACCCAATTCACCCCCCTCTTGGGTAATTCTTGGGCCATCAGGCATAATGAACAATTGAATTGAAGGCGTTTTCTTGTTCACTGTTGAGTGCATTAATACATTAAAGGTTAAATTGTGAAACTTAAATACTCATTTCTTTTTCAATTTCTTTAAATCCCCTGCATACATCTTTATTACTAATGTCTTCTTCAATAATAAAGTAATCATTGATATTTTTCCCCATTGATTCGATGGGAGACCCTATTATTTGAAGTGCTTTTTGCGGTTAGCACAAGCGCTCATTCCAGGAAGGTGCAAATAGTCCTCACATAAATGTTATTCAAATTCAATCCAAAGAACACATGTATTTACAGGGTTACAATAGATGAAGATGGTAGCGAAAAATGTCTCAATACAGTAGGCATCTGATATGACGATGACTCTCGTAAGCACAATTGGAAGCTATTATCAACATGTAACAAACCACATAACAAAAAAACTTTCCTAAACGTATTTGTCGAACTCCATCAACAATTTTCAATGCTTCAAGAAAAGTTGGGCGTTTTACATGGTTTAACAACAAGCGTAAATAATATCTAGCTTCTTCGGTCGGGTTGATAGTAATGATATGACCAATAGAGAAGCCTTGCTTTCTTGGGGTCCATATTTGATCCTTTTTATTCCAACATAATGCTCAAGAAATTTGAAATATAAGTAATTTTGTGTAGTAGCATCAATTGTGTTCATGTGAAAGAATTTAGTGAGCATTGTCTTTGTCAAAGGGGCAAAGCTAACAAGACTAAACAAATTAGTTGAGGGAGAAAATACCAGTTGTTGGTGGTCCTCTAGATGAAGCTGCAAATTTATAATAGCATGAAAGATTTCATTCAATAAAAATTTGTAAATTCGCCATGTAGCCTCAAGCGGTGATACCTATGTGGCAGATTGATACAAATCAATTTTATCGAGGATTGTGTCAGCAGTTGCTACTACTTAAAATGCAATTTGATCATAACCCTTGTAAATATATTTAAACAAGTACTTTTTTTTTTTTTTTTTTTTTTTTTTTTTTTTTTTTTTTTCGTGGAGCAAATTTATACATTAATATGACAATCATATTTAGCAAGCAAGGATTATAAAGTATGACCCAACGATTATCAAAGATATATTTGTGCACTTTTATTGTTCTTCCATTATTGCAACGCCTATAAATTAGAAATGAGTCTTTAGTTTAGGTAGTAATATCATTAAAGACTTTAGGATTATGATTTTTACAAGTTCCATCTTTTTTCATGCAAATATTTTTAGGATTAAGTTTACCACATGGTCATGCATCATGTGTTTCCATACAACATGATATAAATGAGGATTAATATATTTATCTGGTATTTAAGCACAAACGTACTTTTCAAATATTTATGGATTTTTAATCTTTGCATCTTCTTTCAGGGTGATAAGAAAATGTACATGAGGCAAGCCATGTTTTTGAAATTTGGCGACTTGGGCCAAAAATTTGCTTCTTAAACAAATCCTTCTTCAGTTCTTCAACTTTAGCTCTAAAGACTCTTGCAAGTAAATCTGGACGATTTTGGGCTTCTTCCCCATGAAGGAGATGTTGTTTAATTTCAGACCAAGATCGATTGCACGTTATGGTTAAAAAGAGGTATGGTTTTCCATTGCCTTGTACTAATGACATAGCATCAACATAGCATTGTCGCATATCTTTGAGACCACTTATGAACGACGACGATAGAACAATGAGTTTCCCAACATTAGCACCGTGTCTTTAACCACTTAGTATACTGTCAACTATTCCTTGATAAAATTCTGCTCTAATATGCTTTTGGTAAAGACAAAAGAAGTGCAACCATGAAGTTTCAAGTTTAATATACATGTCGATCACATATTGCTGGAACAAGTGGCCTGAGTGTAGAATAAGGGAGTTCTTAAATAACCTTATTTTCATTTTTGTAATAGTATTCGTGGCATGAAATACAACCGCGTTTTTTTCTTCCACTTTGTAGGACTGAAAGAATTACAAATTGGTTAGAGACAAAACGAAGGAAAAAAATAACATATGTACCATAGGTATAAGTAATGAGAGATAGAGGCGAACCTTGAGTTTCTTTTTTAATTAACTCGATTGCTGAGGAAACCGATTTTGGATTAATTGGAGATTTTGTTGATATATCCACACACCTAGATTTATCAATGATATTCTTCTTGATTCCTGCATGCCAACCGTTCTCTCCTAAAGGAAATAAAATTGGGTATTGAAAAGGATCATAACACCCAAAGTTGTATTGTACTCTATGGCTGTAGCCTGGTTAGCCTTATCATGGTCAATAAGGTTTGGTGAATCTCTTAAGGTTCTTAAAAAACCACATAAGGATTTTTGCTTAAGGTTGACATTAAGATATTTAGGATATCAAAATTTAGACAATTAAATAATTGCATGCTAAGTTGGATTTTGTGGTCTGTATCATAGATGTATAATTGCAAATAAGTTGGGTTTCCATCAGCAAAAAGTAATGAATTGATGTGATGGTAGACCTGACCTTGTGCTTTGAAAGTGTAAATACCATTGCTTCTCTTGCAAAAGTCCTTATTGTACTTCACACCGAATGACGTGAAGGCAAATGTGTTATTGTATGTGAGAATATATGTGCAAAATTCGTTGGATTGTTTAGAGTTCGAAGTTAGCAATTCCCACATGAGAGGGGGCACATTGTCTGAGGCAAGAGCGATTTCCCTGTTCAAACAACAAAACGTGGTTGGCTCATATTGGAATCGCACAACGTTGCAAAAAGAGCATGCCAAAATAGGTTGCAATTGAGAAGGCTCTGAAGGTGCAACTTCAAATAGTAGAACACTCTGATTGTATTTTCTTTTACCTTGAAATGACATAATTAAGAAAATTCAAATTGTTGGATGTCAATAGTACAACAAAAGGTTACGATGTGTGGGTGGGTATTAAGCATGCTCAATAGTCTTGCAACTAATTACCTTTATCTTGTGGAGAGACTTGTATAGTAAAAAGGGGCTATGGTCCCTAAAGAGTTGGAGGAAAAGCGAGAAAGAAAAAAAAACGTGTTGGAGGTGAGGTTAGAGAAAATATTATTTTCAAATGCATATTTTTTATGATTAACAATGCACTTGTCACCCTTATGAGAATACTATATAAAACAACAATAAATAGTAGGAAGAAGAAAAGTGACTCTAAAATTTGCTCTCTTGGGAGATGAGTCGTCAATTGTGTGCTTTATGTACCCAATGATGCGACGATATCTGGCGCATGTTCATACATCAGTGGATTGTCTTGCGAATTTGGATGGATTGGTGCAACGAGTGAAGGCGACCCATATTCATTCAAATTGGTGTTTCTACTTTGATTTCGACCAACAGGATTAGTGGTCACCGTTTCATCTGTTTCCAAGGAAATATGTAATGATTTTTTTTTTCTAGGCTAGTTGTGTTAGGTGTTAGGAAAACAGTGACAATACCTATTTTGTAGCACATCATCCTAGCTTTGTCATAAGACATTTCATGTGCTCTTTTCATCTTTATAACGTTGTAGGCAAATGTGTTTGGATTTACAACATGCTAGGCAAAAGAACAAGTTGGTAAGAAAATTTTGACATGAAGAATGTTAGTATAGGTATTCTACTTATCAATTCCTGGTTATTGCAAAGAATAATTTATACTTCCAAAAAAAAATTAAGAGCGAGTAAAAACTTTGTGCAACTTAGTATTTCCTACAGTCATAACACAAAGTACTCATTGCCATTATGTGATAGAGAACAGGACATAAATTAAAGATGTTAAATAACAGAATTGACAAGAAGGTCACATATATTATAACAGTTGAAGTACACTAAAATTGTCATTGCTGGGAAAATAAGTGTTAAATAAAAAAAAAGTAGATAAGTTAAAAGTATATATGCATGCATTACTATGAAAATCATATACCTTCAATGTAGCTATGTCTAGCATCAAATAATTTTGTTAGCATAGTTAACTGTGATACACAGTTCCACTGTTAATATTGAATTTTCTTAACACAATATCTTTATAAATTATTGGTAAAAAAAATTATGTTTCCAATTGTTTGAAGTAGTTAAGCATGAAAACGTAACATTGAAGTTGGTTACTATTCATCTGTTTAAGTAATTGACATTATTGTCCTATATTATTTTGCCCAATTACAAGCAAGTCAATGACAAACTTTTATTCACTATCAATTTGCATATGTAAAATTACATACTTGTCCTCAAAATATTTGAAAAGTAAACATCCACGTTTTCACTTATTTTTTCTATATCTATCTCTAAAAGCTACTATTTTATTGTTAATGACTATTATGGAAATTAATATTTTCAATATTCATCTGTATAAATAAAAGTTGAAATTTATCTTCTTATTTTTATAGTTCATACTAGGTAATTCTTGTTACTATTCATTTCTTAAGCGAAATTATGAAGTTGTGCAAAAGTTTTAAAATCAAAGGCCAATTTTTTTTTTCTTTTCTTTTTTTAAAAAAATAAATTCAATGCATCTATATATGGTAATATTATTACACCGGTATTCTTTTAAAACATAATATTTTATCTACTATTATCTACATCAAGGTTTGCTTTATTATTCATTTGCTCATGCAAAATTACATATTTGTTCTAAAAATTTGTGAGAATTAAAAATTAACTTTCCCCCCCTATTTTATCTATATTTATTATATACATATTTATGTATGTGACTGTTAAGCTATTATCTATATTATCAAAGTTAAAGTTTTTTTTAGTTTTACTCTTCATATGTATAAGTAAAATTGTAAATTAATTCATAGAAAATTTAAAACTAATATTTTTTTTAAAAGAAAGATATTTAATATTTTTATATATTTTATAGCAATAATATACATGTAAACCTTGATAATTTTTTTGTATAATAATTTTATACAAAAAGTAGATTTATAAATGGAACTTAAGAATTTAAAAAAAAAATAGTCACTCATTTTTGTATTGCATACTTAAAAGAACTATTATTTGGTAAAAAGAAACTCAAATTGTTTAATAGAAATATAAAATATAAAAATAAATAAAACAAATATGTAACCACATACATAAATACCGATTTTTAATTTAAAATTACTTGAAGTAGTTTTAAGAGACAATTTTAAAATAATAGATGATATTTTTTTTACTCCATTTAGAACAAATTTTATATTAATTGATACTTTTAATAGTTATAGATTTTATTTTTATACTTATATAGTAGTTATAGATTTTATGTTTGTACTTTCATATATTTGGTGAGATTATCATCATCAATCATATATATTTTTTTGGGCAAAATACTTTAAAATCCTCTAACTATTGACACGTTTTTGTGTAGTCTAATAAATTATTTTATTTCACTTTAAATCCTTTAGGTATGTAATCAGTTTTAATTGATTATTCTGTTAATTTTTCCATCCAAACTAACAGAAAATATCTTCATGTGCATTGGGCATGTTTTTTAAGGGTATAATAGGTTTTTTATATTTTTTTTCATTCTTTTTTTCTTTTTTTCCTTTTCTTCTTCTATGTTGGCCTTCTTCACCGTTGACTTCTCTCTCTCTCCCCGACCAGATCCAGGCCATTCTCTCCGATCAAATCTCAACCGGAGCATATCACTCCCTGGCATAAACTTGAGCACATGGAAAACAAGTGGCTCAATCCTCACACCAGAACCTGAACTTCCCCTTCTCAAGTCCGGCGATGAGAATACGGAGACGACCGAAATAGCTATGGAGATCACGCTTGGCAAGTTGGATTTGATTTTCGGTGAGATTTGGATTTTTCATGTCTGTCGAATGTCGAGATTTGGATTTTACGATACCCAATTGCTAAAACAATCAAATCGATTTCAATTTTTACTCTATCGACGAGCTCGACAATGTGTCAGAGGATTTATTGATCGAGATTAAGGCTTCGGGTTTGATCTTTTCCCGAACACCAATTTCGATTTCGATTTCATTTTTTTCTCCAGAGTGATTTCGATTTCAGTTTCAATTTTGATTTCAATTTCGATTTTGATTGAGTCCATGGATGAAAGCTAGAGAGAAATGAGAGAGAGAAAAAAGGAAGGATATAATGAAATGAGGAATCTCAAAGAGTTTTTGGGTTTGATTGAATCTTTCTTAAATCACCATAGATTTTCTGTGTTTGTTGGTCATCTTGATGGTGGCGTAGGTGATGGTTGAGTTTAGTGGAGGCGACAACGGCTGTGGACGTCTCCGACGGCGGGGAATTGAAATAGGGGTGAATGGCCTGGATCCAACGTCTCCGACATCTTCTTCTTCATGCTCCGGAGAGAATGGCCTGGCGGTGGTGGTAAAGGAGTCGAGAGAGGAAGGTGGGGAGAGAGAGGTTAGCGAAGGTTGAAGAAAAGAGAAGAAAAAAAAAAAAAAAAAAAAAAAAGGAAAAATATAAGAAGACCAAAAAATCCTTAAAAACTAGCATGTGCAGTGCACCTGAGGGTGTGAGTTTGGATGAAAAAACTAACAGAAGGACCAATTAAAATTCGTTGCATATTTAAAGGGTTTAAACTGAAATGAAATAACTTATTGGACTACCTAGAAACACGTCAATAGTTAAATGGTTTAAAATGTATTTTGTCCTTTTTTTTTTTTTTGTTTTTTCTTTTTCTTTTTATTATAACATATAAAAATATCAATAGTTTTACTTTTTAGGGATTAAAATTAATTTGATTTTACTACTATTATATAGCTTATTTGACTTACTATTATTATAAATGACACTTTAAGAATTTTAAAAAACTAGTCAGCCATTATTGTATTGCATACGCAAAAGTACTACTATTTGATATAAAAAAAAAAAACTCAAATTGTTTAATAGAAATATAAAATATAAAAATAACTAAAACAAATATGTAATCGCAGACAAAAATACCGATATTTATTTTAAAATTATTTTAAATAGTTTTAAGACACAATTTGAAAATAATAGATGCTAATTTTTCAATCTATTTAGAACAAAATTTATATAATTGATACTTTTAATACTTATAGATTTTATTTGTGTACTTACATAGTAGTTATAGATTTTATTTGTGTACTTTCATACATTTGGTGGGATTATCATCATCAATCATTTATTTTTTTAATTACAACAAATAAAAATTATCAATAGTGTTACTTAACTGGGATTGAAATTAATTTGGTTTTGCTACTATTATATGACTTATTTGGTTATCTTTATTGTGAAATTTTCAAATGTGTCATTTACAGAAAATTACAATTTCAACACTTCATGTAATGAAATGAGAACGTTATAATCAGCTATTTTTTTATATAGATATTATGATCTAGATTCAATGATGATAAGAAAAAAAAAAAATACATAAATATAGTTCAAGCAAAATTTATCATGTCTAGTAATTAGGGGTGAAAATGTTACTCGAAAATCCGATCCCCCCAACCCTGCTCGCCCGACCCGATGGTGGGTTGGTCGGTTATGAGTAGATTTTTTCCTTCCACTTGAACCTAACCTGTCCGAATCCAGAAACACTTCGGCTCGGCTACTTATCTACCCATACCCGATGCACCCGAATCTGCCCGAACCCTAAAGCTAATAATATATATTTACCAAATATCCCCTAAAACATGGCATATTACAAAAAGACTCCATATATAAAATATATAAATATAACCCTAATCAGATTCAGATCATTCCATTTTCAAATTCTAACCCTAGCGCCACTCTCCTTATCATCTCTCTCACAATAACCTAGAGTCATCTTCATTGTCTATCAACCTTAATATATGATTCCTCAATGATTCCTGCGTCGTCTTATTAATCTTACCATCTAATAATCATGGGTCTATAAAACCCTAGTAATCTTGCCGTCAATGATTCCTACGACGTTGCTATTCATCGTCATCGATGGCTTTTGCTCCTTCTTCATCTCCTACTCTAATAAGATGATCAATTTTTTTTTTAAAGTTATTTAATATGTTTCTTGATTGTTTCTCCATCTCCGTCTCAAGTTTATAAAATTTTTCAGTTCTATAAATTTTTGGTATTCTATCTTTGTTTTTTCTTCTTGTTACCTGACCACTGACTGACCCGACCAACCCCGAATTAGATCTGGGCAATGAGGTCACGCGGTAGCCTTAGGTTGGGGGAGTTGCCAGAATTTTTCTTCGAGTCGACTGATTAAAATCCTTTACCCCTAGCCTAAATGAGAAAAACTTAGTTCTTCTTTGTTCAATTGAACTTAGTCATCATTTTAAATCTCTTCTTTTCATTTTAATATGAGATATCGATTTTTATATATTTAAGAATCATTTTTTTTTTTAGAAAACTAACATACACCTTGAATTGACAAGTAACACAAGACAAAGATCTTGAATCTATTTATAATTATATCATATATTTCATGCTTTTAGATTTTCTTTTTAAACATGAAGACATTCAACAATTTTAAACAACATTATTTTATTTTTTTATTTTTCAGGATATGTATCCACTTACCCCTCTATTCTAGTAAGACCTCAATCGTAGTATGTATGTCATTTTAGTTGTATTTTAGAGTAACTGAAAAAATTCGGGGTGAAATTGAGTCAATTAAAATTAAAATTAAAAAAAATTTAGGGGTCAATTTGCAAATTTAGACAACAATCTATCCAAAAATTTACATTTAACTTTTGAATTAAAACTTTTGGGAGTGATATTACAATTTAGAAAATGTTAAGGGTGAAATTACCATATTAAACTCTTATAAATGGAGAAGTGAACTCAAAATATGATTTTTAGAAATTAGGGGGGAGGGAAGAGTAATTTAGGCAAAGGGATTCTAGAAACATATAGAAATCCAATGTCTCTTAGTGACTGTTGCCGTGAGATCAACTGGTAGGCAGAGGGTTTGGGAAGTGGACGACGTGGGGGGAGCATTCTCGTCCACTATATATATATATATATATATATATATATATATGCTGCAGTGCGAAAGGGAAGGGAAAATCGGGAATCAAAGACAGAAATCTAGAGAGAGAGGGGGTTTGCCCGGTGCTCTCATGAGTGAGGGTGTGCATTCCGATCGTCGCCATTCGGGCCGGTGGTGTGTGTGTTGCTACTGTCGTGGGTATGTGGGAATTCTTTAGTGTGTATTGGGTCGGACGGGTGTGTGTGGGTCTCACGTGGGTGTGCTGTTCTGATTGCCGACGATCGTGTGTGTGTGTGGGCTGTCCGTTCATTGGGCGTGCATGTGTTTTGTCTGTCGTTCAGTCCGTCGTTCAGCCGGAGTATGTATGTGCGTTCTGTTCACCGGCAGTGCGTCGTTCATCCGTCGTGGGTGCTCTGTTCTGTCTGGCCGGCGATCGCATGCCTGTGTGTATGTCACTGCTCGTCTGGTGGCGTGGGGGTGTCGCCGGCGTATGTGGGTTGTCAATTGTCGGTAGTGTCGGTGGTGTGATGTTTTGTTCGTCGTTCAGTCTGGGTGTTTGTGTGTGCCGCTGTGTGTGTGTTCGTGATCGGTGTAGGGTGGCTGGTGGTGACTGAGAGTTAGAGAGAGAGAGAGAGAGAGAGCGTCGGCCGATTGTGGCGGGGAAGGTGAGTATATGTTTGGCGCGTGTGTGTGTTCCTTCGACGGTATGGGTCGTGTGTGTCCTGTTGCAATTCGGCCAGTAATGGCGTGGGTGTGAGGTCGCCGGCAGTCGGCGACAGAAGCGGAAGAGAGAGAGAGAGCGTTGGATGAACTCAGAAGCAAAAGCGAAAAAAAAAAAAAAAAAGAAGGAAGAAAAAAATGGAGAATTTACACAAATCACCCCACTGAAAATCAAAAACCCATCTCGTGGTCGCCAAACGATTCGGAAACAGGTGAAATTTCAATCGATTATTAATTTTTGTTAAATTAAATTTTATTTAGTGTTATAAATCCTAAAATCGTAATAATTTCGTAACGATTAATTAATTTTAATTACGTGGTACATAAAATAGTAACGATTCAGAATATAAGGTCTGCATTGCATGATTCAGATGTTTTAGATAAGATATTAATTTAGGCTCTGTCACTATTAGGCTTGCAGGCACCGGTGTCCCGATAGAGTGTGGGCAGTAAAAGTTTTGGAGAGCGGTTAACGAGGTGAGTGTACTGTCTTCTTACCAAACTATTTTTCTTTGTATATATAGGATGAAATATGTGTTTACTTAAACTGTATGAATTTATAAATGATATGGATCAAGCAGGATATGGGTGAGTTGGTAAACTAGATTTCCGGAAGATTTCAATGGTTTTCGAAATGAAGCTAAAAAATGAATTTTTGTTGGATTTAGTGAAATCAGACGATATTTTTAAAAGAGAATAGAAAACATCTATTTTTCTAAAAATGCCTGGTTTTCTAAAAATAAAGGGTGGAAAAGTAGTTTTGATAAAATCAGACGTTTTCTTTAAAAGAAAGTGTGAAATGTGATTTTTGGATTTAAAAGTTGGTTTTGAGGAAAAGAGATAGACGTGGTGATTTGACGATGTTGAGTAGACGATATTTATTGGGTTGTGATTCGATGATGCTGTATTTGATTTGACGATGCCATAATATTTATCTGTTTCGGTAGAGTGAGGTTATCCGCTTCGGCGGAGTGATGTTTATCTGCTTCGGAAGAGTGATGTTAGACGTTTATACTGCGCAGTGATTATCCGCTTCAGCGGAGTGATGGGTGTTCGTAGGAAGGCATATCCTACGGATGGTACGGTACCGTTGCAACTCCCGATCGTAAAGTTAAAACGATCACTATGGCTAGCCAGTGTGTATTGTGGTGGAGTGGTGGTTTGAGATGTGTATTTGAGATGTGATGTTTTACTTATATTGGGTGATTTATTATTTATTATGGTGATTGGTATTATTTTATTAGATGAGTTGGAATAGAACTTATATTTATTGCTTTATTTTCACTGCTTATATTATAGAGAATTTTACTAGTTACATGCTGTTTCTATACTCCCGCTTGATCCATTTAGATGTTATAGAACAAATTATTATTATAAAATATTTTTACTAAGAAGGCAGTACACTCGCAAGTAAAATAGCTAAGAGTCGGTCGGTCCTCTACTGACGCTAGATAGAGTTATGCGGGTCACGCAAAAGAGTCATTTGAGAAAAATTTTGGATGCGAAATACCAGAAATGAAATCTAAGTGAGGTTCAAGGGGATTTGTTTGATTGTATTTATATTCGGGATGGTGTATCTCTATCAGATGGGGTTATTATATGTGTTGTATAGATTTATAATTTTGTTATTGACGTATTGAGGTTGGCTAGTTAGTTGGACGGTGTCATGTCTACGTCACGCCGGCCTCACATGACGGGTGTCCGGGGTGGGGTGTGACAATTCTACTCCACTTTCAGCCTTATTTGTGAGTTTTTTCCTTTCCCAGAAATCTATTTTTCGACTCTCTTTCTCGAGCGCTGTCCAAACTCTTCCATTTTTTCTCTTAAAATGATCACAGTGCCTGTAATATTTATTTTGCCTTTGAATTGTGCATTTTTAATTATATTTTAGTATGTCCTGCAATCAGATTTTGAATTGATATCATGCATCAGAAATTAAACTTGAAAATTACAATGTTGTACTTAAATTTTAGTTCCTTGTTCTATGTTTCTTTTAGGAATTGATGATTTAGTAAAATCATGTATTGGATGTTGACTGAAAATATAAATATGAACTAAATTTCTTTGATTCGTATTTTCTAGTTCACATACATGATATTAAATTTGGATTAGTTCTGTACTTGTGCATTATATTTTTATAATCTTCAAAATTCTTCTATGAAAATATTCTAATGGAACTAAGTTAATGCTTGTTGATTCCAATATTCATAGTACTAATCAATGCTATTTGGATTTATATTTTCATTGGATTCGCAAATTAAATTATTAATTTTAATTCAATATTTAATATTTAATATATGCATTTTCAATTACAACTCCCTACTGAGCTAATTAACCGTCGCTGATCAAAATACATGCTGCCAATAACAAGACTGTGTTTAGTAAACATGGTTAAGAGGTGAGTGATGGATTCTTCTTTTTATTTCTTTCACTTTTCCATATACGTTTTCTAGCCGTAAGGGACCAAATCATTTTAGTCTTTGGGAGTATTGTGATGAATCTGAAATTTCATAATGCCTAGACAAGAACCCAAGTGGAAGTAATAAAAAGCATGAAAGGTGTACATATGTCATGAATCTCTTATGAACTTTATTGAAATAAATTAAGTGCATAGATAAATGATAAGAATGTTTTGTAATTGCATCCAAGAAATTCAACTAAATATATATACTGATTAGAAAAATCAAATCATATATACTCAAGGTTAAAGTTGGGTAGTTGTTTTTAGCTCAAAAATCAAAGTAAGGTTCAAACTTTAAGAAACATAATGTGGTGTCAAATAGAGCTTATGAATCAGACTATTACATTTTATATAAAAAAAAAACTCCAAAATGCATGTTTGATACTCATAAGAGCAATGCTAGTCGTCCCAAGTAAGCAGCATTTTGTTTGGCCAAGTAAGCAGGAAGTTTCACTAAATGGATGCAAAATAGATCAAAATATATACAAGTTGCCTAAATGACTCTGGATAGTTGTACAAGTTGGAACCTAGATGACTATGGATAATTGTCCACTGCAAGTTCCAATACATGCAGGAAGGAACATAAAATTAATGGTTTAGGGGCCTAGAGTAGACTGATTGGGACAAAATAGGAAGGGAGAAAGGAAGTAAACTATTAAATATCGTTACATTTAGCTTGAAGTTTGAGCGAACACATTATACCACTATATAAGCTGATTCTAGGTCTAATAGTTTACGCAAAAAGATATTATATACATATATATCTATATAATTAAGTGAGATAAGAACTTGGAAAATATCGTTGATCGAATGTAAGAGGCGGAATCGAAGTTCACAGATACTCCTGAACCAAAATTAGAAACAATTAGAGCCCAACTGGAAAATGCAAGATTAGTATGAGGAGTTCAAGAGGAAGAACCCAAGATTTATTTTTTAAACAGAGAAAAAAATTGAGAACAAATTAGAGTTCTTACCAAGATTAAACGAAGATCTAGCAAGAGAGGAAGCACGAGTTAATATTTGGATCTTCCAACGCTTTAAATATAGAACATGAGATGGCGTGAAGGCATGGGGCTGATCTCCATATGCAATAAGCCGCTGTACTTCTGCAGAAGCCATGAAAGTTGAGATGGAAATGGCAGATTTAGGTAGTGATTTAGCCAAGAGAACTCACAGAATAGAAAGGAACGAGAGAAGAACCCGTCAATGAAGGAAAAAAGCATAGAGTGGGTGGGTGTATAGAGGTTTGGTTTATGGGAAAATTGCATGTACAAGAGAAGTGTTTGGTTTCTAAAATATCTCAATTGAAAAGTGTTTGGTTGTTCTGGTCCATTTGGTTAAAGACTTAGTCTCAATTAAGTATGGAGAAAGTGTCACGTGTGAGAATGGGTGAGAATACAAATGGGTGATTCAAATATATATATATAATCGAAGAAAAATTAGAAACAATTATAGCCCAATTGGCAAAGGCAAGATTAGATGGAGGAATTGAAGAGGAAGAAGCCTAGATTGATTTTTTAAACAGAAACAAAATTGATGACAAATTAGGGTTCTAACCGAGCTTAAATGATGATCAAGTATGATAGGAAGCAGGAGTTGAGATTTGGATCTGCTAACGCTTCAAATATAGAAGATGAGATGGCAAGAAGGCATGGGGCTAATCGTCGTACATGGTAAGACGCTATACTTCTATAGAGGGCATGAAAAACGAGATGGAAATGATAAATTTTGGTGGTGATTTTGCCAAGAGAACTCGTAGAATAAATAAGAATGAGAGAAGAGTCGTAAATAAAGGAAAGAGACATGGAGTGAGTGGGTGTACAGAGGTTTGGTTTACGAGGGAAATTGCTTTTACAAGAGAAGTGTTTGGTTTTGAAAATCTTAATTGAGAAGTGTTTGGTTATCTGGTCCAATTGGTTAAAGACATAGCCTCAACTGAGTATTGGAAAAGTGCCACGTGTAAGGATAGATAAATGAGAAAAAAACAAAGGGTACTATATGGGTTATTTCATGGTTAAAAAATGGTACAAATGTGAGGATGTGTGAGTGAGAATACAAATGGTTGATTGAAAAATATATATATTATCTAAGAACATTTTAGTCATATTACATAGGCAAATAAACAATATCTAAAAGCTTCATTTATATAAGAGTAAGGAAAATAAAAAACAATTAGAGCTCAATTGGTAAAGGTAAGATTAGTAGGATGAATTGAAGAGGAAGAAACTTAGATTGATTTTTTAAATAGAAATAAAAATTGATAACAAATTAGGGTTCTTACCGAGCTTAAACGGAGATCTAGCACGATAGAAAGCAGGAGTTGAGATTTGGATCTGCCAACGCTTCAAATATAGCAGATGAGATGACATGAAAGAATGAGGCTGATTTCCATACACGGTAAGCCCTTGTACTTCAACAGAGGCTATGAAAACTAAGATGGAAATGATAGATTTAGGTGCTGATTTTGCAGAGAGAACTCACAGATAGATAGGAACGAGGGAAGAAATCGTGAATGAAGGAAACAAACATGGAGTGGGTAAGTGTATAGAGGTTTGGTTTATGGGGAAACTGCGTTCACAAAGAGAAATGTTTGGTATCTAAAATCTTAATTGAGAAGTGTTTGGTTGTCTGGTCCATTTGGTTAAAGACTTAGTCTCAATTGAGCATTGGGAAAGTGCCACGTGTGAGGATGGGTGAGTGAAAAAAAGCAAAGAGTACTATATGGGTTCTTTAATGGCTAGAAAATGGTATACATATGAGGATGTGTGAGTGAGAATACAAATGGATGATTGAAATATATATATATATATATATATATATATATATATATATATAATTTAAGAAAATTTTAGTCAAATTAAATAGGTAAATGAATAGTGTCTAAAAGATTAATTTATATAAGAGTAAAGAAAATTAGAAAAAATTATAGCCTAATTGGCAAAGGCAAGATTAGTAAGAGGAATTGAAGATGAAAAAGCTTATATTGATTTTTTAAACTGAAACAAAAATTGATAACAAATCGGGGTTCCTACCGAGCTTAAACGGTGATCTAGTATGATAGGAAAGAGGAGTTGAGATTTGGATCTACAAACGCTTTAAATATAGAAGATAAGATGGTGTGAAGGCATGGTGCTGGCATCCGTACGCGGTAAGCCGCTATACTTCTGCAGAGGCCATGAAAACTGAGATAGAAATGATAGATTTAGGTAGTGATTTTGCAAAGAGAACCCATAGAGTAGATAGGAACGAGGGAAGAAGCCGTGAATGAAGGAAAGAAACATGGAGTGGGTGAGTGTACAGATGTTTGGTTTATCGAGAAACTGCGTGTAAACGAGAATTGTTCAGTTTCTGAAATCTCAATTGAGAAGTGATTGGTTTGTCTGGTCTATTTCATTAAAGACTTAGCCACAATTGAGTATGGAGAAAGTGACACATGTGAGGATGGGTAAGTAAGAAAAAGAAAGGTACTATATGGGCTCTTTCATGGTTAGAAAATGGTACACATTTGAGCATGTGTGAATGAGAATACAAATGGGTGATTGGAATATATATATATAATCTAAGGGCATTTTAGTCAAATAACATAGGTAAATGAATAGTGTCTTAAAATTTCATTTCTGTAAGAGTAAGGAATATTAGAAACAATTAGAGTTCAATTAGCGAAGGCAATATTAGAGAAGGAATTGAAGAAAAAGAAGCTTAGATTGATTTTTAAACAGAAACAAAAATTAATAATCAATTAGGGTTCTTACTGTGCTTAAACGGTAATCTCGCATGACAGGATGTAGGAGTTAAGATTTGGATTTGCCAATGCTTCAAATATAGAAAATGAAATGGCGTGAAGGCATGAGCTGATCTCTGTACGCGGTAAACCGCTGTACTTCTGAAGAGGCCTTGAAAGCTGAGATGAAAATGATAGATTTAGGTAATGATTTTGCCAAGACAACTCACATAATAAACAGGAACAAGGGAAAAAGTCGTGAATCAAGGAAAGAAGCATGGAGTGGGTGGGTGTACAGTGGTTTGGTTTATGAGAGAACTGCGTGTACAGGAAAAGTGTTTGGCTTCTGAAATCTCAATTGAGAAGCGTGTTTGGTTTGACTGGTCCATTTTCTCACAAACTTAATCTTAATTGAGTATGGGAAAAGTGCCACGTGTGAATATGGGTGAGTGAGAAAAAACAAAAGGTACTATATGGGTTGTTTCATGGTGAGAAAATGGTACACATGTGAGGATGTGTGAGTGAGAATACAAATGGGTAATTGGAGTATATATATATAATCTGACATTTTAGTCAAATTACATAGGTAAATGAATAGTATTGAAAATCTTCATTTATATAAGAGTAAGGAAAATTAGAAACAACTAGAGCGCAATTGGCAAAGGCAAGATTAGTTGAAGGAATTGAAGAGGAAGAAACTTAGATTGATTTTTTAAATAGAAAAATATTAAGAGCAAATTAGTATTCTTACCGAGCTTAAACGACGATCTAGCATGATAGGAAGCAGGAGCTGAAGTTTGGATCTGCCAACGTTTTGAATATAAAAGATGAGATGGCGTGAAAGCATGTGGCTGATCTCCGTACGTGGTAAGCCACTGTTTTTCTACAGAGGCCATGAAAACTATGATGGACATGATAGATTTAGCCAATGATTTTTCCAAGAGAACTCGTAGAATTGACAAGAACGGGGGAAGAAGTCGTGCATGAAGGAAAGGAGCACGGAGTGGGTGGGTGTGCAGTGGTTTGGTTTATCCCACAAGACAAATGTTTAGTTTCTGAAATTTCAATTGGGAAGTGTTTGGTTTGTCTAGTTCATTTGGTTAAAGACTTAACTGTAATTGAGTATGGAAAAAGTGTCATGTGTGAGGATGCATGAATGGGAAAAAACAAAGGGTACTATATGACTTCTTTCATGGTTCGAAAATAGTATACATGTGAGAATGTAAGAGTGAGAATACAAATGGGTGATTGGATATATATATATATATATATATATATATAATCTAAGGACATTTTAGTTAAAGTTCATAGGCAAATTAATAGTGTCTAAGAATTTTATTCATATGAGAGTAAGGAAAATAATAAACAATTAGAGCCCAATTGGCAAAGTCAAGATTAGTAGGATGATTTGAAACGAAAGAAGTTTAGATTGATTTTTTAAACAGAAACAAAAATTGAGAACAAATTAGGGTTCTTACTGAGCTTAAATGGTGATCTAGCATGATAGGAAGCAGGAGTGGAGATTTGGATATGCCAATGCTTCAATTATAGAAGATGAGATGGCGTGAAGGCATGAGGCAGATCTCTGTACACGGTAAGCCGTTGTACTTCTGCAGAGGCCATGAAAACTGAGATGGAAATGATAGATTTAGGTGGTGATTTTACCTAGAGTACTTACTGAATAGATAGGAATGAGGGAAGAACCCATGAATGAAGGAAATAAGCATGGAGTATAAGTTTATAGAGGTTTGGTTTATGAGAATACTGCGTGTACAAGAGAAGTGTTTGGTTTTTCAAATTTTAATCAAGAAGTGTTTTGTTGTCTAGTCCATTTGGTTAAAGACTTAGCCTCAATTGATTATAGGGAATGTGCAACGTGTGAGGATGGGTAAGTGAGAATAAGCAAATGGTACTATATGGGTTCTTTCATGGTTAGAAAATAGTACACATGTGAGAATGTGTGAATAAGAATACAAATGGGTGATTGGAATATATACATATATAATTTGAGGATATTTTAGTCAAATTATATAGGCAAATGAATAGTGTCTAAAAACTTCATTTATATAAGAGTAAGGAAAATTAAAAACATTTAGAGCCCAATTAGCAAAGACAACATTAGTAAGAAGAATTGAAGAGAAAGAAGCTTAGATTGATTTTTTTAACAGAAACAAAAAGAAATAACGAATTAGGGTTGTTACCGAACTTAAACGGCGGTTCAGCAGGATATAAATGAGGAGTTGAGATTTGGATCTGCCAACGATTTAAATATAGAAGATGAGATGGCATGAAGGCATGGGGCTGATGTTCGTACACGCTAAGCCGCTGTGCTTTTGCAGATACCATGTAAACCGATATGGAAATAATATATTTAGGTGGTGATTTTGCCAAGATAACTCATAGAATAGTTAAGTATGAGTGAAGAGGCCGTGAATGAAAGAAAGAACACGGAGCGAGTGGGTGTACAAAGGTTTGGTTTATGGAGACACTGCATGTACTAGTGAAGTGTTTGGTTTCTCAAATCTTATTTGAGAAGTATTCGGTTTGTCTGGTACATTTTGTTAAAAACTTAGCTTTGATTGAGTATTGGGAATGTGACACATGCGAGGATGAATGAGTGAGAAAAAGCAGAGGGTACTATATGGGTTCTTTTATGTCTAGAAAATGGTATACATGTGAGGATGTGTGAGTGAGAATATAAATGGGTGATTGAAATATGAAGGACATTTAGTCAAATTACATAGGTAAATGAATAGTATATGAAAGCTTCATTTACATAAGAGTTCTAAAAATTAGAAACAAGTAGAGCCCAATTTGCAAAGGCAAGATTAGTAGAAGGAATTGAAAAGGAAGAAGGTTAGATTGATATTTTAAACAGAAACAAAAATTGATAATAAATTAGGGTTCTTACCGAGCATAAATAGCAGGAAAAAGGAGTTTAGATTTGGTTCTGCCAATGCTTCAAATATAGAAGATGAGTTGGCATGAAGGCAAAGTACGCCATAAGCCGCTGTGCATCTTTAGAGGCCATTAAAAGTAAAATGGAAATGATAGATTTAGGTAGTGATTTTGTCAAGAGAACTCGCATAATAGATAGGATCGAGGGAAGTAGTCGTTAATGAAGAAAATAAGTATGGAGTGGGTAGGTGTACAAAGGTTTAGTTTATGGGGAAACTGTATGTACAAGAGAAGTGTTCGGTTTCTGAAATCTCAATTGAGAAGTATTTGGTTGTCTAGTCCATTTGGTTAAAGACTTAGTGTAATGCCTCCAAAATTTATATTTTAGAAATATTATTTTATATAAGTTTAATATTTTTGAATTGTTTCGAATATTATGAAAATTTATAGTATAGATAGATATTTTATATTTTGGGGGCTAAAAGTATAATTTTTGGATTTAATAATAATATTATATAATATAAGGGGGTGTTAGTGTAATTTATATAAAATATTGAACTAGTCAAAAAGATTTGTGATTGTGAAATGTTTCTATGTGTTGTTTATAGAGGAAAACAATGAAACATTATCATTATTATGATTACACTTTCTTATATGTGTGTGTGAGTACATGGGAAATTTAGGGCTGACAATTCGTGTAACAGGTCATTACACGATAACACAATAAGGGCAAAGACGAACATGACACGATAAGATTATCGTGTTAGACTACCTAAACACGAACACGATACGAAAATTATCGTGTCGACACGACACAACACGATAATATTTCATGTCACACGAAACCTGTTAGGTTAACACGACACGATAAGCTTATTTGATAAATTTTCATTACATGATAACCTACCCATTACACCATAACGACCTGTTAACAAAAACTATTTACAAAAAAAAAAAAAAACAAAAAAAAAACACAAACACTAAAACTAGTTCATCCAAACCAAACCAAACCAAAGAAGAAAAAAAAAAATCCAAAGACCACTGGTGACCACCAAAGACCACCGATGACCACCGTTAAACAACGAGACGATCTGTAAAATTGAGAAATTTCAAATCAATCACATTTACAAGTAAATACAGATCTTGATTGAAAATATGAAGAACAAACACAAATAAGAATAATAAAGGAGATTAGACAAATAAAAACCCTAATTTCACTCACCAATTGAAGAAGAGACGACTACCGAAGGCCATCGACGATCGATGACCATCGACGAACGACGACCACTGTTGAACGAGGAGGAGGAGGTTCGCAGATCAAGGGGGAGGGGATTTGCAGATCGTGGAAGAGGTGGGGATTTGCAGATTGTCATGGAGGAGGTTCGTCGTGGAGGAAGAATTGGAGGCTAGAGGGGGAGGAGCAATCGCAGATCGTGGAGGTCATGGAGGCTGGATTAAGGATGAGCGACTGCGTGATTTCATGAGCAATGAGAGTTTAGGTTGCTTTAGGGTTAGATTATTAATATATATAGTAGGGACTGGATTATAATATTAGATAAATTATAGGGTATAAAAATATTTATTACATTATCGTGTAACCCATTAGGTTTCAGGTTATCGTGTAACCTGAATACACGATAACCTTATCGTATCTTATCGTATAACCTATCGGCTTATCAGGTCAACCTGATAACCTGCATTATTCCTTATCAAGTTATCGGGTCAGACACGATAATGACCCGTTATCTGATAAGCAAAACCTATACCTGATAATTTCGTATCAGTCTCGTGTCATGTCATCGGGTAAATATCCGTTTTGCCAGCCCTAATGGGAATAGAGAAAGATGTGTATTTTGGGAAAATGTCAGACGAGAAGGCCGAAAGAACAATAAGAAAGGAAGAAGAAAATAATTCAGTCGATTTTAATTTATGATTTCAAGTAGAATTTATACTCTTTTAATATATACATTTAATCCATATTATGTGGTTTGTTCTATTACCATTATAATTGTGAATATTCATGAATTATTTATAATTATGTGCTATGTGTCAATTATGTGAGAAATATGCCTACATGTTATTTATTGGACTAGTTAAATACACGTATTAAAAGGGTTAGAATTCTATTGACTATTAGCTCACCCCCAACCGTATTTGTTGCAGGATCTATGCAAAAAAAAGTTGGGCCACAAATTTTATTTAGTTTTGTAATTATTCATGTAATATTTGTATTTATTTTTTTAAAAATTGAATTTACTGTTAATGCTTCTAAAATTAGTAAAATTAATTGGTGTTGTTTACTATTGGTATAGTTGTAAAAATTATTATAGAAATATAAACTGTGTATAGTATATTGTGAATAGTACCGTATACCGTACGTGTGAATAGTATTGTACGTATGAAAAATAATTTTATGAATAGTGCTACTTTTGTAATATTTTTAAATATTGTAATGTTAATGATCAATAATAAAGTGGGGTCGGATTAATTAATATTTTATCTTTACTTCTTCGTAATAAAAGGAGAAACCAAGTGATGGCCTTGAGAGACCAGGTCGTTGGAAGTGGTATCAGAGTATAGGTTTACAACAACCTTAGGTTTGAGTTATGATATCAATTACTTATAATAAGTTGACTAACATTTAAAAATAATAATTTAACATAATTTGTTATATGTGCTAAATGCATGCGTACTGTAAGATTAATTACGTTGACAAAATATTATTATGATTTTCATGTCATAATTAATTATAATTTTTTTTATATGTATTATGTGGGTAACGGAATTTATTTTGGTATATAAGCATATGATAAATATATACTAAATTATTTGTGTGCATAAATTATTGTGGGGTTGGAAAGGTAATTATTTATTTGCGTATTTTTAGAAAATTGTATTACTGAAAGTCAGCTTTGATATTTAATTTTTATGGAAAGTTTTCGAGATTATAAAATTAAATTGGGATTTAAGAAAACTATGATATTGTTGATATTTAAAATTAGTAATTTTGTATTACAGGATAGTTCACAAGGAAACGGGTTATCTGGTGATTATGATATTGGTTGAGAATTATGGTTATGAGATATGACAGTGGATTTGAAATGTTATGCTTATCTGGTGATTATGATATTGATTATCAGTATATTCATTGATTTTTTTTTTTGAGATCGTTGACCTGTTGGTACTGAGATAGACCCAATCCAAATGAGACTACCGTAATATTTTAAAAATATATTTATTGGTCGTATATATATATATATATATATATATATATATTATTTTTTATCAGAGTGCACAATGGAAGTATAAGATTCTTTAATAGTTGCTTATCTGTGTTAGGTGTTACCGACTAAAGTGCACCATGTTATATGTTGTTGGATACAGTATGGGCCACCGCAAATACCGAAGTGGCGATGTGTGATATAATTTTTTGAGAGTTGTTGATGGTTGATGACTTTCGGTTATGGGACTCTACATAGAAAATAATCGTCCTAGAATCGAGTGTAACTAATATGACCGTGCGATTCTTAATTATTTGCGATTCTTAATTATTCATTTTCAAACAAAATTTTGAGGAAAAAAATTATTTAAGGGAGATAGATTGTAATACCCCGAAAATCCATATTTTGGAAATATTTTTTTATATAAATTTAATATTTTTGGGTTGTTTCGAACATTATGAAAATTTATGGTATAAATAGATATTTTATATTTTTGGGGCTAAAAGTATAATTTTTGAATTTAATAATAATATAATATAATATAAGGGGGTATTAGTGTAATTTATATAAAGGGTTTATGCCATTTACCTCTCCTGTCCTTTTGCACTATACCAGATATCTCCACTGTCCTTTTACAAATACTAATCACCTCCCTTGTCCTTTTACTCAAACATCACTTACCTCTCTTATTGATTAAAAAATATTTTTTTTATTATAATACCAATTTTACCCTTAACTATTTAAAAATAATTAAATAATAAAAACTAAAATACATAAATGACTATTTAATTTTTTTATATATATATATATATTAATCGTCACCACCAACCACCCAACTCCCCAGCCACTACCCACCGCGACCGCCCATTGCCACCACCACCACCCATCCACCCCCACCGGATAGAGAGAAAATAGGTGGTGGTGGTGGGGAGAGAAAGAGAGGGGAGAAGAATATATATATATATATATATATATATCTTCTTCTCCTCCCCCCCTCTACCACTTTTTTTTCTCTCTCTTTCTTTGGTGGCGGCGGTGGTGGGTAGTGGCGGTGACGATAGGTGGGGGCGGGGGAGTTGCGCGGTGGGTGGTGGGTTGTGGCGGTGGGAGGTGGCGGTGGGTGGTGGGTTGTGGCGGTGGGTGGTGGGAGTTGGGTGGTGGTGATAGTAAATATAATTATTTAAAAAGTTAAGAGTAAAAAATATAATTTTAAAAATATAGGGGTACTAATGATTTTTTATAAAAATAAAAACATCTTTTTTTAAATAAGGGCAATTTTGTCTTTTCATACAAAAAAATCAATCAAGGGGGGTGACAGGTATTTGCAAAAAAACATGGGAGGTATCTAGTATAGTGCAAAAGGATAAGAGAGGTAAATGACATAAACCTTTTATATAAAATATTGAACTAATAAAAAAGATATGTGATTATAAAATGTTCCTACTTGTTGTTCATAGAGGAAAACAAGGAAACATTATCATTATTACGATTACACTTTCTTATATATATATATGTGTGTGTGTGTGTGCGTGCGCATGAGAATCGAGAAATGTATTTTTTTTGGGGGAATGTCAGACGAGAAAGCCAAAAGAATAGCAAGAAAGGAAGAAGAAAATAATTCAGTCAATTTTAATTTATGATTTCAGGTAGAATTTCTATTATTTTAATATATGTATTTAATCCATATTATGTGGTTTATTCTATTATCATTATAATTGTGAATATCCATGAATTATTTATGATTATGTGTTATGTGTCAATTATGTGAGAAATATGCCTATATGTTATTTGTTAGAGTGGTTAAATACACGTATTAAAGGGTAACGAATTCTACAGAGCGTTAACTCACCCCCAACAGTATTTGTTGTAGGATCTATGCAAAAGAAGTTGGACCACAAATTATATTTAGTTTTGTAATTAACTATGTAATATTTGTATTTATTTTTGTAAAAATTGTATTTACTGCTAATGGTTGTAAAATTAGTAAAATTAATTGGTATTGTTTATTATTGACATAGTTGTAAAAATGATTATGAAAATATAAACCGTGTATAGTATATTGTGAATAGTACCGTATACCGTACGTGTGAATAGTACTGCACGCATGAATAGTAATTTCATGAATAATACTACTTTTGTAATATTTCTAAATATTGTAATGTTAATGATCAATAATAAAGTGGAGTTGGATTAATTAGTATTATACCTTTACTTATCTGTAATAAAGGGAGAAACCGAATGATGGCCCTAGGAGACTGGGTCATTACATTTAGTCTCAATTGAGTACGGGGAAAGTGCCACGTGTAAGGATAGATAAGTGTGAAAAAGCAAATGGTACTATATGTGTTCTTTCATGTCTAGAAAATGGTATACATGTTGGTAGCGCGTGAATACGCCTCTACTTACACTCGCAAGTATACGAGGTCAAGTTTTAGAATAGTGGATCGGTTACGATCGGGTATCGTGTCCATATGGAAAGTGTGAATAATTGAGTACCGCAATTTACGTAATTACATATTATCCTGACGATTCAATTTAATATTTAAATTAAACTAATTAAAACTACTCCTAAGGATTAATTATAATTACACTAATTAACTAGAGATCGCTTTCATTCACTTAGTACCTATTGGCTTAGTTTAGTTATCAATAACGGTTATTATCACATCCAACAATCTCGGTATCTATAACTCACTCGCTCCCTCTTCCAAGTAAAAAGTGAACGAATACATGACTTTGCGTTGACGCCGAAGTCCCCCTCGAACGCCTTTCCGAACACATAGCCACGTGAGTCTTGACCCAACCTCATGGATTGCACACTCTCCAACTCCCTCCCGAGTTATTGGATCGTCGCGTTGTGTTTAACCCTAGCCCGAATTCGGGGTCACCTCTTCCGAGTGTTAAACCCCGTATTCTCAGTTTATCGTAGGAAGCATAATAAATGTGAAATAACGGTAAATACAATTGGAATTGGATAACAAACCATTAAAATTAACTTATATTCAACCAAAACGGTATTTACATGAATTACATCTAACCCTAACTAATATCTAACTAAACTAACATGATCTTGGCCATTGAAACATTAAACCAAGAGAAAATAATCATTTACAATAAATAATTAAGTACAAAGATAGAAACAACGAAAGAAAGATCAAATCTTAAAGTGGAGTGGTCCATTTTCGCCAGAGCGATCCTCCCAAGCTTCCTCTTTTCCATTGATGAACTTCATCTTTTAGCTCTTCAAGAATTGGCCAAAATCACTTCCTAAAACTAATCAAATCTACTCCTAAATTATCTAAGGTATAAGGGGTCTCAAAGCATCCAAGAGTTCTTAAGGGAATGGGGAGAATAGGTATTAAAGGCACAAGGTTTCAAAATATTTCAAAATATCTATTTTGCTGTGCAGAGCTCACGACATCGGCGATGGGATCATGGCCGCGACGGTGGGATAAGTCGGTTACATTATGATCTTTCACGGCTGCGGCGATGGGATCATGGGCCGCGGCTGTGGGACTGGCTCCAAACCTTCTGCCCTTTTATCACCTAGGCGGAAATTCCACCGCCTCGGCAGTGAGCCTAGCTAATTTTCAACACTCTTTGCATTTCTCACTGCTGCAGCGGTGGATTCTTCGCCGCGGCGGTGGCTCTTGTGATCTTGAAATCTTGTTTTTTCATCATTTCTTCACCATTTCCCACCGTTTTCGCCCGTTTGCCGCTTGTTTGCGTCCCTACACATGAATTACATAAAAACAAACTAAAAAGCAATTAAATACAACTAAAACAATTGAAAACTACCAAATCCGATTTAGAAGTAGATAGGTTATTGCAACCTATCAAATACCCCCAAACTTAGAACTTTACTAGTCCTCGAGCAAAACACTAACACTAAACTAAATAAACTAACTAAAAATGAAAGACTTGAAATACAAAAGAAGTAAATGCATGTAAGTATAAAGTTCAATAGAAAGGACCAATTTGTTCCTCCTTCAATATCCCTAAATCTGATCAAATTCGGGAAATAACCCACACCAAGTGGTGTTTTAGAATTTCAACATTCAATATCAATAAAAACCATTCTAGATCCATTGAATGTGTGTGTGTGTAAGAACTCAAATGCATAATTACGCAAATACCAGATTGGATTATTCAATTGTTAAGTTCATAATGTATACTGTTTAAGGATTCAGGAAAACCATGCGCTTGATCGGGGTCTACTATCCACTAATGTAGACTCGAATATTCACAGAGATCAATAGGGCTTGGTTTGGCTTTGGAGAACGACCACGGGTATCACTGGAATTGAAAGTAGATAATCGATACCCGAGGTAAAATCGCTTGTCGCTATCATTTCTCATAACCCCACACTTTTAGAGTATAACTCTGAATAAGAAACGAAGATCGTGTGTATTCACTTGTCAAAAGAAAAGAAAATAAAAACACTATTCACATAGTCTTTTTTTTTTTTTTTAAACACATTCCTAAATTAATTCGAATAATAACCATTTTAGGAGTGTGCAAAAAGAAGTTAGAGAAACACACCCTCAAACTTATTCGAATTTATAAAATTTTAGGAATATGCAAAAAGAAATAGTAGAAACACACCCACAAACTTATTTTAGGAGCGTGTGAAAAGAAATACTAAAGTGACAAGTGAATAAACTAATACCAAGTCAATAAAAATTCAACCGAAACCCCACCGCTCACTTGATTTTTCTCAATTTTAAAATTAGGGTTTGCGACATTGGTTTAGGAAAAATATAAATGAAAAGAGTATTTGAATGTTTTCAGAATTGATTACGTTATCGGCTTCGACAGGGAAAATAAGAGATGAAATTTTTCAGGTTAGCTACAACGGTTCAAGCAAAAAAATGATGATCTAAATCACTTCTCAAAATTACCTTACCTAGGATTTCGCCTCAAGTTTCCCCCAAATCAAGTTCTACATTCCTCATTTTTGTCATGAACTTCATATTAAATAATCGGCGTCTAATTGCTCAGATTATTATACATTGAGTTCGAAATGTCGTGCAATTTTAGGATTGAGATAATTTTTACCCAATCGATATGTTAAGCACATAAAACACACATGGAAGGCATTATCCCCGACCTCAATATGCAATTAGGGGATAATTCTCATCACCGGGACTTGGCCCAAATGAACTCAACAACTAAACATGTAAATACAACTTCATACATACACAATTCTAAACTAAATCTAATACTAACATACATACTAATTTAAAAACTACACGCAAAAATAAGGATTAAACTAAACTGGAAATTAAAAACCAAAACATTAATTAAAACAATAAAATACATACATAAACATAATTCTGTACATCAATTTTTTTTTTTGCATTTTGTTCAAAAAAATAATGGTTCATCATTTTCTACAAAAAAATCAAAATGGAAGAACATCCACTATACTAACATCCATTCCATCCCATCGAGGCCTGAACATGGTAGTGTTTAACTATAAATTAGCGAACCCAATAACATATAGCATTCTTTTGGAAAAAATTGGGTTTAAACACATACCTAGGGAATAAGACGTAGAAGTCTTATCCCCTACTGTCCACCTGACGAGGAGTTATCACCATCATCTTGTTGGAAATTAGAGTATGGTTTTTGTAGCAGATATGGCGGCATGGATGGGCGAAGCAGGTGTTTTAACATCCCCAGCTGGACTTTCGTGTGGCTAAGCATTTTTCACCAAAATTTCCCATAGACAAGGAATTTGGGCTCAAATGCTCAGTTCGATCAAGATCATGGTTTGAAGTCGGCTTCTTCTCTCTGTCCTTATTATTTTCAATATATGCTCGATCTCGGGATTGAGAATTAAGAATTCCAATCTTCTTCATTGTTTCTCGCACGACTTGATCACACTAACACAATAAAACAAAAATAAAAATTAAAAATAAAACAAAATAAATGTTAGGATTAATATTCGATCACTTAGTCACAATATCAACTTAAAATTCACACAATCCTCGGCAATGCCGCCAAAAACTTGTACGGCGAGGATTTAATCACTCGCATATTGACTTTACTTGCAAGCACACGAGGTCAAGTTTTAGTATAGTGATCGTGGGATCAGATATCGTTCCCACATGGACGTGTAACTTAGTTGAATACTGTGATTTTTAAAACCTCATATTATTTCGACTTTTCAAGAATTGTTTGTATTTTAATTAACAATTAAGATAAATGACAACTATTAGGTTAGTTCTAACTATATTAATTACCTAAGTATTGATTTCTTTCACGTAATACATATTTGACATCATTTAGTTAGCTATAACGGTGCTTATCCTATCCGATAATCTCTGTATCTATAACTCGCTCACTTCCTCTTTCGAGTGTAAAACGAAATATATGACTTCGCGTTGACGTCGAGGTCCCCCTTGAACGTCTTTCCGAACACATAGTCACATGAGTCGTGAACCAATGTCATGTATTGCACATATTCTAACGCTCTCACGGGTCGTTAGAACGTCGCGTTGTGTTTAACCCTAGTCCGAATCTGGGGTTACCTCTCCCGAGTGTTAAACCCTGTATTCTTGGTTTATCATAACAAACATAATATCAAGAATAACGATAAACACAATCGAATTTAGATAAACATCCATTAACGTAACGTATATTAAATCAAACTAGCATTACATGACTTACAATCAACACCTAAGTAATATTTATCTACTACTACATGATCTTAACCATATACCATACAAAACAAGAGTGATTCAACATCATTAGATATGAAAAAATAGTTACAAAGATAAAAACAAGAGAAGAACGGTCAAATTTGAGAATGGAACGGTCCACTGTCGCTAAAGAACGATCCTCCCGAGCTTCCTCTTCTCCATTGATAAACTTTCTCTTTTAGCTCTTCAAGAATTGACCAAAATCACTTCCTAAAACTAATCTAATCTACTCCTAAATTATCTAAGGTGTAAGGGGTCTCAAAGCATTCAAGAGTTCTTAAGGGAATGGGGAGAATAGGTATTAATAGGCACAAAAATATCTCAAAATATCTATTTTGCTATGCAGAGCCCACGGCCGCTGTCGTGGGACTGGCTCCAAACCTTCTGCCCTTTCACCGCCTAGGTGGAAATTCCACCGCCTAGGCAGTAGACCTTGCTAATTTTCAATACTCTTTGTATTTCTTATCGCCGCGGCGGTGACTCTTATGATCTTGAAATCTTGTTTCTTCATCATTTCTTCACCATTTCCCACTGTTTTCGCTCGTTTGCCGCTTGTTTGCGTCCCTACACCTGAATTATATAAAAATAAACTAAAAAGCAATTAAATACAACTAAAACACTTGAAAACTACCAAATCCGGTTTAGAAGTAGATAGGTTATTTTAACCTATCACATGTAAGGATGTGTGAGTGAGAATATAAATGAGTGATTGTATATATATATATATATATATATATATATATATATATATATATATATATATATATATATATATAATCTAAGAACATTTTTATCAAATTACATAGGCAAATGAATAGTGTTTAAAAGCTTCATTTATATAAGAGTAAGAAAAATTAGAAACAATTAAAGCCCAATTAGCAAAGGCAAGATTAGTAAGAAGAATCAAAGATGAAGAAGCTTAGATTGATTTTTTAAGTAGAAACAAAAATTCTTATCAAATTAGGGTTTTAACCAAGCTTAAATGACGATCTAGCATTATAGGAAAGAAGAGTTGAGATTTGAATATGCCAACACTTCAAATATAGAAGATGAGATGACATGAAGGCATGGGGCTAATCTCCGTACGTGGTAAGCCATTGTACTTCTGCAAAGGCCATGAAGACTTAGATGGAAATGATAGATTTAGGTGATGATTTTGCTAAGAGAACTCGTAGAATATATAGGAAAGCGGGAAGAAACTGTGAATAAAGGAAAGAAATATGGAGTGGGTGGGCGTGTAGAGGTTTGGTTTATGGGGAAACTTCTTGTAAACGGGAATTGTTTTGGTTTTTGAAATCTCAATTGAGAAGTGTTTGGTTTCTCTGTTCCATTTGGTTAAATACTTAACCACAATTGAGTGTGGGAAAAGTGCCACGTGTGAGGATATATGAGTGAGAAAAAACAAAGGGTACTATATGACTTCTTTCATGGTTAGAAAATGATGCACATGTGAGGATGTGCAAGTGAGAATACAAATGGGTGATTAGAACATATATATATATATATATGTATGTATAATCTAAGGACATTTTAGTCAAAGTACATAGGCAAATTAATAGCATCTAAGAATTTCATCTTTAAAAGAGTAAGAAAAATTAGAAACAATTAGAGCCCAATTGGCAAAGGCAAAATTGGTAGGAAGAATTGAAGAAAAATAAGCTTAAATTGATTTTTCAAACGAAAAAAAAAATTGAGAACAAATTTGGGTTCTTACTGAGCTTAAACGGCGATGTAGCATGATAGAAAACAGGAGTTGATATTTAAATCTACCAACACTTCAATTATAGAAGATGAGATGGCTTGAAGGCATGGGACTGATCTTCGTACACAGTAAGCCATTGTACTTCTGTAGACCATGAAAACAGAGATGTAAATGATAGATTTAGGTGGTGATTTTTCTAGAGAACTCGCAGAATAGATGGGAACGAGGGAAGAAGCCGTGAATAAAAGAAAGAAACAGGGAGTGTAGGTTTATAGAGGTTTGGTTTATGGGAAAAATGTGTGTACAAGAGAAGTGCTTAGTTTCTGAAATCTTAATTGAGAAGTGTTTGGTTGTCTGGTCTATTTGCTTAAAGACTTAGCCTCAATTGAGTATGGGGAAAGTGCAACATGTGAGGATAGATGAGTGAGAAAATGCAAAGGGTACTGTACGGGTTCTTTCATGGTTAGAAAATAGTATACCTGAGAGGACGTGTGAGTATAAAATATATATATAATCTAAGGACGTTTTAGTAAAATGACATAGGAAAATGAATAGTACCTAAAAGCTTTATTTATATAAGAGTAAGAAAAATTGAAAACAATCAGAGCCCAATTGGTAAAGGCAAGATTGTTGGCCCAGTAGAATACCCAAGAGGGGGGTGAATTGAGCAATTAAAAATATATCAGAATAAAATTTGAATAAATCAAATAATTAATTTTATGCCTAAATTAATTATTATCTTTATACCACAATGTAATTATAATAAATCTAAGTGCACACCCAAACAACAAAAATAGCAAAGTAAAATATAGCAGCACATAAAAGATTTATACTGGTTCACCAAGGTACTCTTGGCTAATCCAGTCCCCTGAGCTCCACGGAGGTCGTACCCACTAAAACCAAGATCCCTTTAAAGGTAGAAACCAAACCCGCACACTGATTCTTTTATAGGCTCAAAATCAATCTTTACAATATCTTTTTCTCAAACTAAGGAAGAACCTCTACTTTTTACAGGCTAAAGAATAACCTAATTCTTTTTAACACTAAGGCTCAAGAATCAAAACCTCTAACAAACACTCCAACTATCCTTTTACCAAGTAAGGATGGAACCTTTACAAATTACTCACAATGCAATTCTTATCCAGGAAGAATCACACCTTAATCTCTTTATAGGAAGAGACTAAAATCCAACTATCCCTGATTAAATACCCCAAACAGTATTTAATCCGTCACAACTCATCAATACATAAATTAATAAGAAGTAAATCTCACTTGGAGTTTCTACCACCCCAGATAAACTCTAACTCAATTAATATCCCAACTAGTGATAGAAATACTTGAGATACAAAAATTTGATTTTAACAAGATATGGGTAGCAAATTGGAGCACGTAATCAGATTCAAGAAATTTGTTTGTAAAAAATATTTTCTTCAAAAATAAAAAATAATTTCTAAAATCAATTTTCAAATATAGAATAATAAAAAAATAATAAACAATATGGAAAGATCTCACCCGGAATCCATAAAAATAATGATTAGAACAATGTAGTTTCAAATCCGGTATCAGCAAAAATTGATCGCAATTGATTCTCAAATCTTAAAAAAACTCACAATATCGTAGAATAATAACTCTTATAAAAACTCACAAATGATATAAACCTTTTTTAGCTTTATCTCAATGAATAATTGTTTTTTCTTAGAATGATTAAGCTTGCTAGTGAAATTCGCAGGTCTATTTAAAGGAATATGTAATCAGCCTTCTAAAGACTAGTTTACAAGTGTCATAATAATTAAAAGCTCTTATAGACCCCTTATATCATAAGGACTTCATTTAAGTTCAATTTCACTTAAAAATATTTTTCAAATCTCTTAATTAAACCCCCAAAGTATTTTTCAATCTTAATAAATAAGTATAGAATCTATTTCAAGTATCAAATTGAAAAACGTTGATATTTAATAAACCAAATTAATAGGATTTAATTAGTATATGAACTATATCTTAAATATAGATAATATCCCACAAATCTCTCTCAAATCCCAACAAAAAATGGCTACTTTTGGATATAATCTCGGATCAAACTATATCCTGAAACAGCGTGTTTGGTCGACTGCCTAGTCGATTGCCCAACTCAGGTTGCAGCCAAACCATCGCCGCGGTGTGCATAGGTCGACCGCCCGGTCGACTCACAGATTCAGAGAGTTCAGTACTACTTCAGCGGTCGACCTATCGGTCGACTTGTTGATTCAGAGAGTTCAATCTTCTTAGCTGGTCGACCTGTCGATCGACTTAGAGATAATGATGTTATAGCTTCCATGTCCAGTCGACTGTTGTGCCTGGATCTCTTCTCTGAATACGTTTTTAACTTATTTTCTTTTATAATTTGCCCCTTTAACCATTTTCTTTTCCTAATTAGCTCCACTAATATTCTTATATTTTATTTTTAGTCATTCAAAATTATTTCTTCTTATTTCACATAGGAGCAAATAATTTAACTTAATGAAAACACACATAAAAGATAAAATACATTTTGTGCCATGTGTGTGTTCCTAAATGGGATATTAAGAGTTAAGATTTACTTGGGTTATTTTCCTAATTTCTTCAAACTCTTAATTCTTCTTCATCATCTTGACATCTTCATTTCTCATCCATTCAATTTGACGTCTTCATTACTGGAACTTTAGATCACTGAAACACTCAATTAAATATTAGTTCCATCAAAATATCAATACTTAATTGTTCATCAAAATCTTAGGATCAACAAAGATTAGTAGGAGGAATTGAAGAGAAAGAAGCTTAGATTAAGTTTTTAAATAGAAACAAAAATTGATAATCAATTAGGGTTCTTACCGAGCTTAAAAGGTGATCTAGCATTATGGGAAATAGGAGTTGAGATTTGGATTTTCCAACGCTTCAAATATAGAAAATGAGATGGCGTGAAGGCATGCGGCTGATCTCCATACGCGATAGGCCGTTGTACTTCTGCTGAGGCTATGAAAACTGAGATGGAAATTATAGACTAAGGTGGTGATTTTGCTACGACAACTCACAGAATTGATAGGAATGAAGAAAGAAGTCGTGAATGAAGGAAAGAAGCATGGAATGGGTGCGTGTAAACTGCGTATACAAGCGAAGTGTTTGGTTTTTGAAATCTTTATTGAGAAATGTTTGGTTGTTTGATCCATTTGGTTAAAGACTTAGGCCTTGTTTGGTAACCACTCCTATCCCAAAAATTCTCATCCCATTTCTAGATTTTTGGGATTAATTTTTGGGTATAGCGTTTGGTAATCCATCCCACTTTTTTCTTTCCGTTCCCATTCCATTTCAAAATAGGAATCCATCCCAATTTTTTGTATAGAATTGAGAAATAATTTTTTTTCGTTTCTACTTATTCCCATCCCATTCCCAACCAAAAACAAACCATTCTGAGTTGTTGCCTTCGTGTTCATCATCTCCATCGTCGTCCTTCGTGTTCATCACCTCCATCATCCTCTATTGGCTTCGTTTGGTTCTTTGTGTTCGTCTACTTCGTTTTCTCGTCGTCGTCGCTCGTCTTCATTCACTCTATATTCTTCGTGTTTGTCGTCCTTCTCTGCTTCATCTGGTTCTTCATTGTCTTCTCCATTGTCTGCTTCGTCATAATCTCCATCGTCATCTCCATCACGTTCATTGTCGTCGTCTTCTTTGCGTCATTCATCATCATCTTCGTCTGTCCATCCGCCATCGTCTGTCGTTCGTCGTCGTCCGATGCTTATAGGGTTTCGATTTCATCGTCCGGCCTCTTCATCAATCGAACCCTTTCGATTTCGATTTCGATTTCAAAATCGAAATCAAACAACATGTTCAAGTTCTATTTCGAAATCGGATTTCGATTGGATTTTAGGATTTCGATTTCGATTGGGGTTTAGGGTTTGATTACATGATGATTTCTTGATTGTGGTTTAGGGTTCACTCTTGATTTCTTAGATAAAATTGTTACCAAACCCGATTCTGTTCCCAGATCCAAAAAAATAATTATCGTTATCAAATGCAATTATGTTCCCAAGAAGAAAATAAAATTCTCATCCCATCACATCCCATTCCCATTCCACTGCATGGGATGGGCACGAAACAGTTACCAAACTCCACTTTAGCCTCAATTGAGTATGGAAAAAGTGTCACGTGTGAGGATAGGTGAGTAAAAAAAAGCTAAGGGTACTATATGGGTTCTTTCATGGTTAGAAAATGGTACACATTTGAGGATGTGTGGGTGAGAATATGAATGGGTTATTGAAAAATATATATATAATCTCAGGACATTTTAGTCAAATTACATAGGCAAATAAATAGTGTCTAAAAGTATAATTTATATAAGAGTAAGGAAAATTCGAAACAATTAGAGCCCAATTGGCAGAGGCAATATTAGTAGGAGGAATTGAAGATGAAGAAGCTTAGATGATTTTTTAAATAAAAACGAATATTGATAACAAATTAGGGTTCTTACCGAGCTTAAACGACGATCTAGCGTGATAGGAAACAAGAGCTGAGATTTGGATCTGCCAACGCTTCAAATATAGAAGATGAGATAGCGTGAAGGCATAGGGCTGGTTGAACCCATGGTTTTAATGAACAATTAAATATTAATTTTTTTGGTGGAACTAATGGTTTTATCAGGTGTTTCAAATTTGTAGTTCCATGCATGTGTTTAATAAGAAGTCTTGATAAAGAAAACATAAAGGGTGCACGATGTACATAATGAAGATATGAAAAGTTTTGAAGATTTTGAAGAAAAATAGGTGAAAACAACTCTTTACTTATATACTCTTAATGCAACCTGAAATAGAATCACACACGACACTTAAATGTGTTAATTCTATGTGTGTCATAATAAGAAGTGATAAGTTCATGATCCTAAAATGAGATATTGTATGTGCTCTTTATGTTAAATGAATTTAATAATTGACCTAATTGAAAAATATGTTTTAAAGTATAAAACATTGTGTTTTCGGGTCAATTCCGTCAACCGAGAAAAATAATCAGTCAACTGACTCAAATAGTGAGTTTTGGAGTTAAAATGAAGTGTTACTGATCCAATCAATCAATCAAATGAAGATGGTCGATCATCCATTTGAAATCGTACCTGAAATAGGTAAGAAAATGAGCATACTGCTCCAATTGGTCAACCGAATGAAGATGATCGATCAACCGTATGAGTCAGTAGATAAAATGGTGGAAAAGTGGAAGACACTGATCCAATAAATCAACTAACTGGGCATGGTCGGTTAACCGATTGGTTTTGTGCCAACGACTAATTGGAAGCTGGCACAGGTCAGTCAACCAACTGGTAAGGATCGGTCAACCAATTGATTCAGTTGGGATTTCAGTTGATTTGGTCTTTTGGTAAAAAACTATACGTTTTTTATGATGCCAAGAGAGGGATTTGGAGAATGTGAATATAATTGAAGTATTGGCAACCTATTATGTGATCCCTATTGATATGGTCTACATATTTTGATATTCTCCTAATTTAAATGATTTAATACTTCTTATTTCTATGGTTTTAAACTGAGAATAATTTTATGGACTTAAGTGAGAGATTTGAAAGTTATTTTTAAAATAAAACATATTTGAAATGAAAGGTAACGATATATAGTGTCTTAGAGTATCATTTTATGGCATATTTTTGAAAAATTAACTATTGAAGATGTAGTTATTGGTCTATTAATATAAACCTGCGGGAATTGAGTTTAGCATATCAAGAACAATCAGTTTGAGCTTTTATAAGAGTGAGATTTACGCTGAAAATTTTATGAGAGATTTGCTATAAGTTCTTGATCTAAGGTACTTATTGTTTGACGTCACCGATTTGATTTTTACTTGCTGTATTGTCATTGCCTTCGGTGTTTTCCCGGTGAGATTTATCCAAATTTTTTTAATTTGATTTAAAGTTTTATTTATATTGGTTGTTTGGCATAGGATTATTAGAAAAATCATTTTTGAACTTAAAAACCTGAAAATATTTTTAAGCGATTTTTGCCTGTTTATCTAATTACGTGCTAAATTTATACTACCCACATTATTTATTAATCAGATTTAATTTGCCTCACATTATATCTATCATGTAGAAATTATTCAGGACATTAATTAAGTATATTCGTATTGAGGTGGTAGAAACTCCTTGTGAGAAGAAACTCATATTTTTTGTATCTGTGAGTTTGAGTGGATAAGACATGTTTGAAACGGTGTCTAGTCAAAGTAGCTAGGTTTCGATATTTTTCCTATGAAAAAAATTAGAATTTGATATTTGTCTTGATAAAAAGGTTACGTTATTCTTTTTCCTTAAAATGAATTAGGATTTGATTCATTCTGCAATTGAATTATTTTTGAGTTATTTGTAAAGGTTCATCTTTCCCTGTGAAAAGGGTAAGTGAGAGAGAGTTAGGTTTATTTTTAACCTGGTAAAAAGATAAGGTTCATCATAGACATGTGAAAATGATAAATTGTAAATGTTGATTTTGTATCTTATAAAAAATCGTGAGTTGTAAGGGTTTGATTCCTATCTGGTAAATAAATCAAGGGATTTAATGGATTGCGAATTTCCATGGAGCTTAAGGGATTGGTCATAGGTAAGATTAGCTTGACCAAACTAGGATAAATTCTTGTATGCTGTATTGATTTATTTTCTATCTTGTGTTTGGGAGTACACATAGTATTAAATATATATCTGCTGCGTATCAAGATAATAATTTATTTAAGAAAATTAATTATTTGTGCTTAAGTGTTTGATTGTTAAATTTTTGTAACAATCCAATTCACTCCTTTCTTGAGTAGCTCTTTGGGCCAACATGGCTGATCTCCATACGTCGTAAGCTGCTGCACTTCAGCAGATGCCATAAAAACTGAGATGGAAATGATAGATTTAGGTGGTGATTTTGTCAAGAGAACTCGCAGAATAGATAGGAACGAGGGAATAAGCTGTGAATGAAGGAAAGAAACACGGAGTGGGTGGGAATATAGAGGTTTGGTTTATGGGAAAACTGCGTGTACAAGAGAAGTATTTGGTTTCTGAAATCTCAATTGAGAAGTATTTGATTTGTGATAAATGAAATTTATCTATTTATTTTTAAACCGAATTTGGTAGTTTTCGGGTATTCTTATAATATTTTAATTCATTTTATTAGTTTTATTTATTTTTGTTCAAAGCAGGGGTTAAAAGTGAAAACGGTCAAAAAATGCGGAAAGCGATGAAAAAATGATGAAGAATATCAAATATTTAGTACAACAAGTCTACCGCTGTAGCGGTGAAACAACAGAAAGCTCAGAATATTTTTGGTCGTTCACCGCTACAGTGGTAAAACAGCATAGAGCCACTGACTATTCACCACTGTAGCGGTGAGCTTGCCGACACACCCACCGCTGCAGTGATCAATCCCACCATTGCAGCGGTAAAGCCCTCAGCTATAAAGTATTTTTAGGATATTTTCTAGAAATTTTGTTTGTTCCCTTTATGTTTCCAATCCGTTCCCACTTATCTTAGAACATTTTGGGAGTGTTTCTTGAGGGCTCTCAACCAACCAACGAGGAGGAACAATTGGAGAAGAGGAAACAAGATCGGAGCGGTTTTTACGGACGCCACATTCAGATAACGGCTATTATCTCTTGTTTATATTTTTATTCTTAACTCGTTTTTGGTTCTTTGATCATATAATATGGATTATCGTTGAATATCTATTGGATTTGATGTAGTTTACTAATATACGTTATTTGTTTGAATCCGTGTTTCGTTAACGATTGTTCTTGCCTATTTGATTGTGTTTACCGTTCTTTCACTTCTTTTATATGCTTGTTTAGATATATTAAGAATACGGGGTTTGACACTTGGGAAAGGTAATCTTGAATTCAAACTAGGGTATAAACACAACGTGACGATCTAATGACCCGGGAAAGCGTTAGAAAGTAAGCAATCCGTGAGGTTAGGGTGAGACTCATGTGACCAAGTGTTGTATAGATGCTCAAGGGGGATTTCGGCATTGACGCGAAGTCATATATTCTTCACTTTATACTTGGGAGATGTAGTGAGTGAGTTTTCGATACCTAGATTATCGGATAGATTTGAATACCGTTAATGTAAACTAGATTAGATCAAACATGTTGGCCCAGTGAGCTACCCAAGAGGGGGGGTGAATTGTATAGTATTAAAAATATAAGAGTTTATAATACTTCAAACATCAAACAATTAATTTTATCCTAAAATTAATTATTATCTTTATAGCAGCGGATATGTGTTATCAACTAGGTGTACACCAAACAACAATGTAAGTAAAATAAATAAAGCAGCACACCATGATATATCATGATTCATCAAGCTACTCTTGGCTAATCTAGTCCTCCGAGCCCCACGGAGATTCGCATCCATTAATCACTAAGATTCCTTTAAACAGGTAGGAACCAAACCTTTACACAATAATTCTTTTCATAGACTCAGAATCAACCTTTACAAATTCTTTTTTCCAGGTTCAGGAATAACCTCTTCTTTTTCCCAGGCTCATGAATAACCTTCTACCTTTTACAGGCTCAAGAATAATCTAATTCTTTTTATACCTTAGGTTAAAGAATCAAAACCTCACAGAAACACTCCAACTATCATTTTTTCGGGTAAGGATGGAACCTTTACAAATCACTTATAATTAATTCTATAAATGTAGAATTAACACCTCAATCTCTTTACTGAAAGAGATTGAAACCAAGCTACCCCTGATTAGATACTCCCAATAGTACCTAATCCGCACACAACTTACCAATTACAAGAAATTGATAAGTTCTTCCCACTCGGAACTTCTACCACCTCAAATCAATTTAAACTCGATTAATGTCCCGATAATTACTAGTGATAGAATTAAGTGAGGAAACAAAAATCTGACTATAAAAATAATGTGGGTAGCACAAAATTGAGCACGTAATCAGATTATCTCACAAATCATTTTAAAAGATTTTTTTATGTTTTTAAAGTTCAAAAACGATTTCTCATACAATCAATTAACCAAGCAAGTAATGATAGCAATAGACTCAATTAAGAATATGCTTGGAACACTTTCACCAATAAAATATAAAATCTGATTATGATAAATATGAATAGCACACAAATACGTATGTAATCAGATTTTCACCAATAATCGTTTTAAAATATTTTTATGCGATTTAAAGTTAAGAAAATGATTTTATCAAGATCTTATCAACTAAACAAATATGAAAAAATAAATATGTAGTAAAGATTAATAGCTTGGAAATATTTCACCCGAATAACACTGAAGAATTATAGATTGAAACGCTAAACAACTCAACTCGGTGACGCTTACACAATCAGTGCTTTAACTCAAGAACTCCTCAATAATTGATCTCACAATTTGATCTCTCAAAATAATATCAGAATGATTACTCTTAGAAAAGCTTATGAACTGAATAGTTCTTGATATAGTGATTTTGTTATGTGAAATCCGCAAGTTTATATATAGGAAATTGAAACAAGCCCTCCAACGGCTAGTTTTTAAATGATAAGTATCTAAAAAGCACCTATAGACCCCATATATTATTATATTTCATTTTAGGTATATTCGACGTAATTATAGCTTTCAAAACATTCAAATTAGTCTCTCAAATATTTCTCAAACTCAAATCGATAGGATAGAAAGAATTATATGAACCAATTTGAGAGATAACGAAAATATATGAACCATATATATAGGGGTGATAAAATATCAATGATATATCTCTAATACTATCATATCCCTAAAATTTCTCTCATATCTCAACCATAAATGGCTAGTAACGACTACCGTGTGATCAGAATCCTCAAAATCCTCTAAACCTGAAACAGACTCATCAGTCGACTGACCAACGCCCATAAGTCAACTGACCAACGCCCATAAGTCGACCGCTCGATTCAGGATACTAGCCAAACCAAAATTATTTCGCCCATCAATTGACCGCCCATCCATAATCTATCGACCAGAAGATTCAAATAGTTTCTTAAGTCGACCTATCTGTCGACCTAGAGATTCAGAGACTTCTATTCTATGGATCGGTTGACTTACCTATCGACTTACCAATGCTGGAATCCTCTCCTTAATTTGTTTTGAATTCATTCTCATCGTCGTTTTTACCCCTTTAACCGATTTCTTTTCTTGGTTAGCTCCACTAAATACTTAAATTTAATTTTAATCAATTATCAATATTTCTCTTTCAATTACACATAGGAGCAGATAATTTTACTAATTAGGATCCTATCAAAACACACATAAATTAAAAAAAAAAAGTGTCGTGTGTGATCCTAATCGGGATACATTAAGAGTAAAAATTAACCTGAGTTGTTTTCCCTTAGATTCTTCAAAATCTCCAGTCTCTTAATGTCTATCGTCATTGTCAGTCTCTTTAGCATGCATAACCCTCTTTACTCAATTCTTCATGATAAATCATCAATGGAACTTTGATACTGAAATACTCAATAAAATCGTTAGTTTCCCCCAAAACATCAACATTTAATTGTTCATCAAAATCTTAGATTCAACAAAACACGTATAAGTAAACGAGGTTAATCCCTAGATAATCTATTCCCATATAATATATTTAGTATTAGAGTTTAATTAATTGTTAATTTAGTATATTATTTATAAAAACAAAAACTCAATTTTTATCGTCTAAATAAAGTTCGGTTATGATAATCGTGGTAATTAACGATAATTTAATCCAATCCATGTTGATACGATAACCCTTCTCATTCACTATTCTATAAAACTTGACTCGTACACTTGCAATGAAAGTAGCGACGTAATATTCCGCTACCAAGTTTTTGACGCCGCTGCCGGAGATTGACTTTTAGATTGTTGTTGATATTGTGAGTAACTAACTTGATTTTAATTTAGGCATTTATTTTGTTTATAATTTTTGTTTTTAGTTTGTTTTTCCTGTAGAGTACTTGAAGATGTTAGATCAACAAGTACTGTTGCATTTCTTTTAACGAGATTCTGAGCTGTTTTATTGTACTTGGGATCGATACAAGAAGTTGTTGTTTCAGTTCCCAAACCATTGTGTTTTGAGGGGGTGTCAACTACTGAACTTTCTCGATGGGTTACTAGCCGCAACAAGAAATTGGGTTGAAGGGGAAAACGGTACCACCCCTTTCGACCAACTAATCGCAAACGAAGCCAATCAATTGTTGGAAGACATGACAGAGTATGACTTTCACAGTTAGAATTATTTAACAAGCTACCAAATCTTGGGGGGTAATTCCGATCATTTCGACGCCATGGATTGACACCCCGACCAACAAGAGGAGTCTTCCCCCACTTGGAGGAAATGTTAGCTAAATTTATGGGGGGGACTTAAGCTTTCTGGAGGGAGACGAATGACCGGATCAACGAGCATAAGGATCATCTTAATAATATTGAGACGATCTGTGCCGAAATTGATGCGATCGTAATGTCTATTCAGATTCAAATCGGTCAGCTTATTTGCTTCATTGAGACTGAGTCAGATACGGTGGCATTGAGAGACACAAACGCCACATGCATTGAAAGCCACCGTGAGAAACTGGAAACAAGCAGGAGGAACTTGGGTTAGTTCGAAGACGATGAAAAATCACAAGATAACACTTGTTATTATCCCATTTGAGATCCACCAAGTGTTGCCACCACCGATCCAAGACGATCACATTTACGAGGATCCGATGTGGCTCACTTATCCTTTGCCGCCTTTAGCACTGTTCTTTCATGCCTACTGAGCACACGAGACGACAATGAATCAAGTTGAAAGTATGGACCAAACAATGCCAAATCTCACCAATCTTGAGGGTGTTCAGAACTAAGACCCATACGTAGTGTTGTATGACACATACTATGGGCGGAAGTCGCTATTTGACGAGCCTTTCTCTGTGTCAGGCCGAGGACAATAAACCAAACACTTTTTGGGAGACAACCCAAGTCTCAAATTAATTAGATCTATCACCGCCGACTTCATTTAGAGGTGAGAATGTCTCGCCTCCCATGTACGTGTTCTAAACCCCCTTCGTCGGCATGTTATATTTGAATTATTGAGAACGATGATTGGGCCACTACGGACACTACCTGTTTTAAGTGTGGGGGTGATGTGTAGTATGCTATTATATTTTATTGTTGTTAGTTATATAGTTTAAGTTAATTTATTATTTAATTGTATGCATGCTTGTTTAGTTTAGTTAGTATGTTATTGTTTGTAGTAGTTGTTGTCTATACTAAGTTTTGTAGTTCATCTAAGACATTACCCGATGATGATATTATCCCCTAGTTGTTTTTTAGGGTCAGGGGTAATGCCCATTCATGTGTTGTGAAACCTAAATTGTAGAACGTATGTCATAAATAGTTACATTATATAGAGCATTAGAAAATTTTTTAGGGTAAAACTTTTATTGATTAAAATTCAAATCAAAAGTTGGGGGTCAAATTGAAAATTTAGAAACATAAAATTTAAACTTGAGATTTAAATTGACAATTAAAAATCAAAAAGTAAAAATATTAAGGGTGAAATTATAATTTTTGAAACTTTTAAAAGTTGAAATTTATTGAAATTAAGATCTTAAAGGAAATTGGGGGAGGAAAGTGCAATTTAACTATTTTTTTAAAACATACATACATACATATATATATATATATATATATATATATATATATATACACACACACACACACACACACATATATGAACGCTGTGTGTGTGTGTGACGGGAGATCACCGGCCGGCAGGGAGAGAGAGATCAGGCGACGTGGCATGAGGAGATCAAATTTACCCACTAAATTCATGTAATAAATACCCTCTCATGCAATAGAAATGATCAAATCCTAGATCAAATCTGAAAAATCAGAGAAATTCTAGAGAGAGAGAGAGGAGTAGAGTGGGGGTTGTCGATTTTTCTTGAATCGGCGTTCCTCTGGTAGTGTGGTCGTGACTGTTACGTGTGTGCGTGATTGTGTGGACATCGTCGTCGGTCCTAGGGGAGAGCGAGGGTGGTTCGGCCGGTGGGGTGGTTCGTCAACGGCGTGGCAGTGTGCGTCTTAGCATCGCCGGTGAGCGGGAGTTGCTGATCATCATCCAATCATCGATGATCGTCGAGCTGGTGAGTAATCGTATATATTTGTCTCTGATTATTTTGGTGTGTGTGTGTGTGCATGCATGTGTGTTGTTCTATCGTCGATCCGGTAGTGTGTCGCGGGCGATGTGTGGGTGATGATCGGTAGCGTGCTCTGTGCGTGGCACTGTTCATCTGGTGGCGTGGGGGTGTCACTGGCGTAGGGGGTGTGTTGATCATTAGGTAGGTGTATGTTCGACAGTATGTATCTGTGTGTGAATCACCGCCACGGTGCGACCGGCAATGAAGGAAAGTTAGTGAGAGAGAGAGTGTTGTCTTGTGGGTGTGTGATCGTGTTGTGTAGGAGTAGTGTCGACGGTGGCGGTAGGGTGGGTATTGTTGCGTGTCGCCACCGGTGAGAGGGACGTGAGGTGTGTAGTGATCCGTCGGCAGATGAGCTGAACCAGAAAACCAAAACAGAATAGTGAAAGAAGAAGAAAAGGAAAAAATAAATAAAAAAATTCACAATGAACCCCAATAAAAATCCAAAATTTATCTCGCGACCTGTGAACGATTCGGAATGAATATCGTTTTTTGTTAAATTTATCTTAGTTTTGTTAAATTCAATTCTAGCATAAATTTTTTGTAACCGAAATAATAAATTTGGGATCGTTCATATTGCAAGATTTTTATTCAATAATTAACGGAATGAAATTATCAGAATAATAACAATTTTCATGGGGAATGGAAGAATGCGGAACTTAGGGCCTGCATTACATGATTAGGTGATTTTACATAAAATATTAATATAGGCTCTATCATTATTAGGTTCGCAGGCACCGACATTCAGATAGAGTGTGGTTAGTGTCAGTTTTGCAAAACAGATATCGAGGTGAGTATACTATCTTCTTGTCAAATTATTTGTGTGTGTGTGTGTGTATATATATATATATATGATGGAAAATGGTTGTATTTAAATTAGATGCCTTTAAAAAAAATTATGTGGTGATTTGACGATGTTGATTAGACGGTATTATTGAGTTATGTATTGATGATATTGTTATTGATTTGACGATACCATGGCATTTATCCGCTTCGGCGTAGTGGTGTTTATCTGCTTCGGCAGAGTATATTATCCACTTCGACAGAATGATGTTTATCTGCTTCTACAGAGTGATGTTAGACGTTATACTGCGCAATGATTATCCGCTTCGGCGGAGTGATGGGTGTTCGTAGGAAGGCATATCCTACGGGTGGTACAGTACCGTTGCAACTCTCGATCGTGAAGTTAAAACGATCACATGGCTAGCCCAAGGTGTGAAGTGATGAGGTGTGAAGTATTGAGGTGCGAAGTGGTGTTTGGTCGTATATGGTGTTTTCTTGCATAGGGTGGGTTGGGAATAGTACATTTATATATTTTAGGGTTTAAACACAACGTGACGATCTAATGAACTAGAAGGGCATTAGAAAGTATGCAATCCGTGAGGTTGGGATGAAACTCATGTGACCAAGTGTCGTATAGACACTCGAAGGGGACTTCGGCGTTGACGCGAAGTCATATATTCATTCACTTTACACTCGGGAGAGGTAGTGAGTGAGTGTTCGATACCTAGATTGTCGGATAGATTTGAATACCGTTAATGTAAATTAGATTGGATCAAACACTTATAAGTAAACAAAGTTAATTCCTAAATAATCTATTCCCATATAATTTATTTAGTATTATAGTTTAATTAATTATTAATTTAGTATATTTTTTATAAAAACAAAAACCCAATTTTTATCGCCTAAATAAAGTTCGGTTATGATAATCGCTGTAATTGACTATAATTTAATCCAATCTTTTTGGATACGACAACATTTCTCATTCACTATTCTATAAAACTTGACCTGTACACTTGCGATGAAAGTATCGACGTAATATTTTGCTACTAATTTGTTTGGTCCATTTGGTTAAAGACTTAGCTTTAATTGAGCACGGGAAATGTGCCACGTGTGAGGATGGGTGAGTGAGAAAAACAAAGGATACTATATGGATTCTTTCATGGTTAGAAAATGGTACACGTATGCGGATGTGTGAGTAAGAATATAAATGGGTGATTGAGGAAAAAAATAAAATAATATATATATTTATAATCTAAGGACATTTTAGTGAAATTACATAGGCAAATGAGTAGTGTCTAAAAACTTTGTTTATATAAGAGTAAGGAAAATTAGAAACAAGTAGAGCCCAATTGGCAAAGGCAGGATTAGTAGGAGGAATTAAAGAGGAAGAAGTTTAGATTGATTTTTTAAGCAGAAACAAAAATTGATAACAAATTAGTGTTCTTACCGAGCTTAAACGGCGATCTAGCATGATAGGAAGCATGAGCTGAAATTTAGATCTGCCAATGCTTCAAAGGTAAAAGATGAGATGGCGTAAAGGCATGAGGTTGATCTCCGTACACGGTAAGCCGTTGTACTTCTGCGGGGTCTATGAAAACTGAGATGAAAATGATAGATTAGATGGTGATTTTTCTAAGAGAACTCGCAGAATAGATAGGAACTAGGGAAGATGCTGTGAATGAAGGAAAGAAACATAGAGTAGGTGGGTGTACATAGGTTTGGTTTATGGGTATAAGAGAAATGTTTGGTTTATGATATCTCAATTGAGAAGTGTTTGGTTTGTCTGGTTCATTTGGTTAAAGACTTAACCTCAATTGAGTATGGAAAAAGTGTCATGTGTGAGGATGGATGAGTGAGAGAAAAACAAATGGTACTATATGGCTTCTTTCATGGTTAGAAAATGGTATACATGTGAGGATATGCAAGTGACAATACAAATGGGTGATTTGAAAATATATATAATCTAAGGACATTTTAGTCACAAAGTACATAGACAAATGAATAGTGTCTAAAAACATAATTTTTTTGATAGTAAAGAAAATTAGAAACAATTAGAGACCAATTGGCAAAGACATGATTAGTAGGAGGAATTGAATATAAAGAAACTTAGATTGATTTTTTAATCAGAAATAAAAATTAAGAACAAATTAGAGTTCTTACCGAGTTTAAACGACGACCTAGCATGATAGGAAGCAAGAGCTGACATTTAGATCTACCAATGCTTCAATTATAGAAGATGAGATGGCGTGAAGGCATAGGGCTGATCTCCGTACGCGGTAGGCTGCTGTACTTCTACAGAGGCCATGAAACCTGAGATGAAAATGATAGATTTAGGTAGTGATTTTGCCAAGAGAATTCATAGAATAGATAGGAACGAGGGAAGAAGCCGTGAGTGAAGGAAAGAAGTATGGTGTGGGTGGGTGTACAGAGGTTTGGTTTATGGGTACAAGAGAAGTGTTTGGCTTCTGAAATCTCAATTGAGAAGTGTTTGATTTGTTTGGTCCATTTGGTTAAAGGCTTAGCCTCAATTGAGTATGGGGAAAGTACCACGTGTGAGAATGGGTAAGTGAGAAAACACAAAGGGTACTATACGGTTTCTTGCATGATTAGAAAATTGTGTACATGTGAGGATGTGCGAGTGAGAATACAGATGGGTGATTAGAATATATATATATATATATATATAAAATCTGAGGACAATTTAGTCAAAGTACATAGGCAAATGATTAGTGTTTAAAAATTTCAGTTATATAAGAGTAAGGAAAATTAGAAACAATTAGAGCCCAACTGGTAAATGCAAGATTAGTTGGAGGAATTGAAGAAAAAGAAACTTAGATTGATTTTTTAAACAGAAACAAAAAATGAGAACAAATTAGGGTTTTTACCGAGCTTAAATGACGATCTAGCATGATTGGAAGCAGGAGCAGAGATTTGGATCTACCTACGCTTCAAATATAGAAGATGAGATGGCGTGCAGGCATGGGGTTGATCTCCGTACGCGGTAAGTTGTTGTACTTCTACAGAGGCCATGAAAACTGAGATGGAAATGATAAATTTAGGTGGTGATTTTTCCAAATTAACTCGCAGATTAGATATGAACAAGGGAAGAAGTCGTGAATGAAGTAAAGAAGCATGGAATGGGTAGGTGTACAAAGGTTTGGCTTATAGGTACAAGAGAAATGTTTGGTTTCTGAAATCTCAATTGAGAAATGTTTGGTTTGTCTGGTTCATTTGGTTAAAGACTTTGTCTAAATGGGTATGAAAAAAGTGCTTCGTGTGAGGATGGATGAGTGAGAAAAAACCAAGGGTATTATATGGGTTCTTTTGTGGTTAGAAAATGGCACACATATTAATAGTAGACAAATTAATAGTGTCTAGAAGGTTCATTTATATAAGTGTAAGGATAAGAATAAATATAAGAACAAAATATATTTAAAATTCTTTAACTATTAACACATTTTTATGTGATCCAATTTTTTTTTTATATTTCAGTTTAAACCCTCTAGATAGATATGTAGGTGATTTTAATTAATTATTCAGTTAAATTTTGCATCTAAGCTATTAGAAAATTCGTTTTTAGGGGGGTAAAATACTCATTTCATTTTTTTCCCGTTGTATTTTCCTCGTCAAATCTCTCTCCCCTCTCTCTCATATCCTCGATGCCTCCATCTCTCTCCATAGCCACGACTTCTTCTTCTTCTTTAGGTTCAACCCACAATTAAACTCAGATTCTGGGCAAACAACCCACAATTATACACCGAACCAACTGAAATCGACTGATTTTGACTTTTAAATTCATGGTTTATCGTCATGTTATACCCCCAGCAATCCATCAACGAGGCGTTCCTGGGTTTTCCGGTCAAGGGTTTTCTCATGCCGCACAAATGGTGGTCGCCGGCGCTGATTTCAATGTACTCCGACCCTGTGTTCATCGGTTGAGGAACAGCCATTTGGATAAACCACAAATTCCTCAACAATATGGTTGGTTCGAAGCCATTAGAAGACCGCAAACAAAGCCGTTACCGGCGGTCAGGCCGATGAACGGAAAATGCGTCGGCGTTCCGTAGATAATAGCTGAATTTGAGCTATAGCAAGTTACGAGGTGAGACCCATCTGATTTTAGTCCACAGAAATCTTGCTTTAAAATTGTGGATTTTCAAGACCCAAATTTCTAGTACAGAAGGTCTAGCGATGAGTTAAACAGGAAAATGCATAAAAATGGAAGAGAAATTGAGAACCCATATCAGAAACTTGATTATCAGATGAACTTACAATGACGCAGATGAAAAAAAGTTTCCACCTTTGGAATCTCCGTCAAGAAAAACATAAAATTCAGACAATCACACCATCTTTAACACGATTCCTTCAAGTTTCATTGATTTTTTATTTTTTTTTATGATTTGACTTGATTTTTTTAATGATTTGGCATATATAAAAAAGAAAGAGAAGATTCTAACCAAGAACCTGCAAATGAGGATGTTGAAGGTGAATCATTGGAGCCAAAACAAGAAATTAATCTACAGCTCACCATTCTTTGTTTGAATGAGAGATTGATTGTTTGTGGGTGAGTGAAGTTTTTGCAGAAGAAGAGTTCATGGGTAGTGAATGGATTGGTTTAAAGAATTAAAATGGAGAGAGAGAGAGAGAGAGCAGTAAATGCAACGAAACAACAGCTTCTCAATATGGAGAGGGATGATTTGGGTTTTGGTTTCTGAGGTGAAATAGGAAGTTGTGGGAATTCTATTGCACGCCAGAAGTGAAGCTAAAGAAGAAGAAGAAGTGGCATTCAAGACAATAATAGTCTAGTGGTAGAATAGTACCCCTGCCACAGTACAGACGCGGGTTCGATTCCTGGCTAGTGCACTTTTTTTCCTCTTTTTTTACCTCTCCCCTGTCTCAGGGTGCCATAATTACTCTCTCAGGGTGCCATTCTCTCTCTAAATAAAGAACCATCAGCAAATGCAAAGCCAAAAACTGTAGAAATTAAATGGGTTTAACTCACTTCCAAGGCGCCTTTACATAGGAAGATTGCCCTAGGCTTATATATAGCTCAGCTCAAGATGAGATAACACAAAGCCACATGAGATTTCAACAAAAAACATTTCTCTCTTTCTCTACAAGCAGAGCAAAGCCAAAACAAACTACAGATAAATAAAAAGTACTTCAATACAAAGCAGTATAATCATATCACACACAAAAAAAGGGTCAAATGAAACAAAAATTACAAAAAGATCGAACAAATGGATTAAATATGTTACAAAATGTACACTCATGAACTAACTCAACACATTAAACCCATTTTTATTTTTAATTTTTTCATTTTTTTCGGGGATCGCTACGTACACCAATATACAAACTTGTATCGGGATATAAGGATTAAAAAAAAAAAAAAAAGGAAAAAAAAAATATAATTGGGACTTATTTTATACATCATAGATTCCCATATCGGTGAGAACTTCCTCTTCTTCGATTTCAGCATCGGTAAAAGTAAGAGCTCGCTGTAACCTCCTTGGAGAGAAAACCTCAACTTCTACCATATATGAGGCCGCCACCGGTCGGTGATCGGAGAGTTTGTGCTCCGTTCTCCGGTAGCTCAATAGCCTCATTCCCTTCCCATATGATAGAATCCGATCACACCTTAAAAAATACAATAAAATAAAAGGTAAAAAGATGATGTTGAAAACGGTTAGGGAGAAATAATTGGCTGAAAATTTGGAAACTATTTTCAATTTTCAAAAATTCAAAATACTTTTACACAACAATTTTAACAAAATCTATCACATCACCTTTTATTACTATGTTTTTATTATTTTATAAATTTTATTTTTATTCTATATCTTTCTTTTTTTATATCTCTCCGAATTCTCTGTATGTTACTTTTACTTTTCAACTTTTTAACATATTATTAATAAAAATTATGTTTTTATTTTTTTCAAAACTATTTGGAACAACTTTTCACAATTTTCAAAAATTGTTTTCAATATTTTCGAAGACTGTATTTGAAAACTAAATCAAACAATCCCTTCATATTTTGGGGAACAAAAACAGAAATATGGCAACAGAAAATATGTTCTTTAGAGTTCTCAATTGTAGAACAAATTTATAAGGACAAAAAATAGTATTGTTCCCTATTATTGTTTCTGTTGGGAATAAAAAAAAATTGAAATAGAAACAAAAATATACGACCAAAAATGTTAAACACGTGCTTGAGTGTCATACAAGCAAAAAAAATACAGGTATAATCGTATAAACAAGGATAAAGATCAGAATACGATCGGCCTACGTTTGATTGTGAGGAATTCAAGCTTTGGAATCGAAATTAGAAATGATCGCATGGAAAAACCTGAACACTTGAATTAAGGTAGAGTTCGGTAGCACGGAATTCGAGCTGTGAAATTGAAATTGAAAAATGAACCGATGTAAATTTCAAGATTTAAAAATACATTCTTTTCTAAGTCCAATTCCGAGGCTACAATTCCATGAAACCAAACGCTACCTTACTTCATTTCGTATTCTAATTCCAAGACTTCAATTATGTACGATCCCTTAGTTCAATTGTTTCAAGAACACAAAATGGGAGATAGCACATCAAATGGAAGATATAATATTTCACAAAGATTATATGAAAACTAACCAGCCAACAGACATGCCCTTACAATGTATAAAAGATAAAGACCATGAAAAAGCAAAGGTTTTTTAGAGACACACCAGGCTGGAGTACGCCTCCCGGCCCTTGGATCGTCTCCATAATACTTCTCTGAGTTGAATTCATACTTGTAAGTCGGCGGGAAGGTTAAAGTACCCTCACGCCAACCGTCAAATGCACGACCTGCTTTTAGCTCCTTTCCAAGCTGTAAAAACAGGAGAGAGAGAGAGAGAGAGTATGTTTAGAGACCAGTGCTAATTTGAGATTCTTTATATGTCTCTGTGTATATATATATATATATCTTTACAACCAAACACCATAATACAACAAAACATCATTAATTGAATAGTCAAGAAACAATACAATTTGTGAATTGAAGGATAACCAAACGGACCTTAAGTTATTTGTTTGATAAAATAAAAAATGAAGTGTTGAATTGTAAGCTTTACAGATGAATAGAAGCAATGTTATAGTTATTTTAGCTAACTGGATAAATTTTTGTTCTTCATATATATAATGAAACAACTCAATTTTTAGCCAATGAGACAATATACACCGTTGGATCAAATTTTAAATCCAATGGTTGAGATCAAACAACACTTTAACATTATTGTTAGCCGTTGTCTAATCTCTCTTGAATTTCACTCATCTCTCTCTCAAACACACACTCTACGCCACTGCCATCGCCATTGTCTCCTATGCTCACTCCTGCAGCTCTCTACTCACACACACCCCTCGCAGTTAGATACTTATCCTATTTTTTATTTGAATTAATCAAACTGATGCCTATGTATATATATATATATATATTTTTTTTTAAATTTAATTATTTAATTAAACCCAATGCTTTTAGGCATGGGTTGTACACTTGTTATATATAATTCATCATATAATGTTGTAATTAGCATATCAAACCAACAGCAAGATTGAATAGAAGTAGCGTGAACATTAACCTACCTGATCATTTTCAACCAACTTAGACCAACATCTTTTCGAGATCAGCTCACGTGTTTTCTCATATGACAGGTTGATACGGTAATTCAGATCACCTAGCCAGATAATTCTTCTGTATAAAAAAAAAAAAAAAAAAAAAAAAAAAAAAAAAGATTGTTCAAAATTTTCTTTTATAAAAATGAGATTTTTTTTGGCAAAAAAGAAGGTTTAGAGAAATCAAGTTGTTTTATGGGGGTTTTGACACTTGGAACCCTGGAAGTTTGACCATTATTTCACTTTGGTCCCTACAGTTTCAATTTGAACACGTAACACGCTGAAGTTCCATAATCATCTCACTTCAGTCTCAATCAACAACTCCATTACAATTTTGGACGATAAAAAGTCAACTGCTGTGCACTCGACTACTTTTGTGAACTTTACCGAAATTTTTGACCTATTCGTTTCTCCCTTACAAATGTTACACAAAAAAAAGAGACTACATATATATATTTGAGTACTTTGGCAGGAAAGAAATTGGGAAGGAAGCAAGTTGGAAAGTTGCTTAAAAATAGTGAGGTGCATGGTAGATGACTGTTTTCTATCCAAAATCATATTGGGGATAATGATCTAGACTGTCATGGATGATTAAGAAACTTTAAGCTGTTATATGCTCGAATTGAAATAATGGGGACCAAAGTGAGATTTTGGTCAAAATTTAGGGGTACAAAGTGTCAAAACCACTGCTTTCTTCACTTAAGACAGATTAAAGAAGATAAATGCACAAAAACAAAAGATCAATTAGGATTTAATAATAAATGCTGGCACTCACTCGTGGTCGTAGATGGTTTTGGGAAGTCCAATGCCAGAAAGATAATTAAAATGCGTTCTTCGATGAATCTCTTGCACATCAGCATTTCTTTTGATTGCATCCGCCTCGTTCTCACCCGATGTTAGGTGACTACATACAAAACAGAAGAGTGTCTGATATATAGACATGCTGACAGATATTGATCCCTGGAATTCAGATTAATCATCAGCATATTTCAAGAAATTACAATAGGAGTGGCCCCGGGGTGGGTGGGTGGTTAGAGAGCGAAGACAAACCTTGTTACCTATGTAGCCCATGACACCAACACCAACAGTTGAAACATTTACATTCTGGATATGCTTTCTCAAGCTTCTACGAACCCATATCGTGAGGAAAATCCCAACCATTTGCTTGCTCACTATTCTCACATACTGCGGTCTCCTTTTCCGATACATGAGAGAATCAATGTCAAATTCAGCAAGCAAAGCCGCATGTGATGGCATTTCATTGTCACCATTTGTAGCTGACTTAAAAGAACTGTATCTTTTGAATGATTTAACCGCTTTGAACGACTTTGTAGAGATCAAAGCATTAGGCCTGTCAAGAACATGTTGAGCCAAGAGATCTAAAGGTGGCTCTGGCCAACTTAGACCAATCCTCTCTGTTCCACTGAGTGTTCTGTTCAAAACCTTGTTTTTTTGATGAACTAATGAATCTCCATCCCCTTGACAACCTTCTGTTCTTGATTCGGGATTCGCATATACAGTTTCCCCTATGACGGGTTGATCTCTAATGTCAATAAAACCATTAGATTCGTCGTTTATTGGATGGATTTCCTCCTCTCCATCGCTATCGGTTTCAAGTAAGACTTCTTCTTCTACATTTGGGAGATCATCGCAAGGCTTAAACCTTGAAGGTGACGGAGGATCACTGTAGCATTTAAACTTGGTGTTGGCGGGTTGGGTTCTGTCAAGGGTTTCACGAATTATGTTTTCCCATTTTGGAACTGGGCGGCTGTCTTCAGCACCAAGGATGTTTCCAGCATTTAATGGTATAATTTCCTGAAAACTATAGATCGGAATCATGTGAGATTTTGTTGAGGTGAAGGTAGGCTGGTTTAGACAACTTACTGGAAAACCCGAAAAAAAAAAAGAAAAAAGGGAACCATGTGAGATTTTGTTTTTTAGAGCAATGCGTTTTATTGCTTTTACTATAATATCAAATAAAAATTCAACATCTAGTTGATATATCAGTCGAATGACTAAAGATTTATTCGAATGACCGAAAAATAAATAAAAGAAAATAAGGGTAAAAAATGATTCTTGAATTATTTTTAAGGATTCATAGACCATATATGATATTCTTTTTTTTTTTTTGAGAAATTAAATGCAGAAATTTGAAAGTCCCCGAATTGAAGCAAGATGAAAATATCAAATATCACATTTAGATTGAGATATGATTTGGCAATGGTTTGGTTTTGGACCGGTTTCACTAGAAACCAAAACCGTTAGGCATATAACAAACCTAAACCCAAAACCAAAACTGTCAATTTTTCAGAAATTTGGTTTAATTACCCATCGGTTTAAGTTGAATTGCCTAGATTTGCATGAATAAGACGAGGCGATAGAAATAGGACAAATCACAGTAACTGAATTAAAAAATAAAAAATCTGTGGAACACTTACCCGATTACATACATGTCAGCATGAGCTGTTGTGCCTATCCAATCATCGATATCTAAGTCGTCTGGAGGAGGTTTACCCCCAATATTCCATGTTGCAACACTTATTCTACAAAAACAGACACAAAAAAAAATTAGTTAAAAAGGATATAAGAGATATAAGCGTCTCTACAACAACTTGGTAAACATGCAACATGTACTCTGGCCAAGGAAATACTACAAATCGGTTTTATTAATATTGTGAGGCAAAACCCAAGAAGTGTTAATCCGATTGGTAAGGGGAGGTGCCCCATTTCTTTATCAACCAGAATTCGATTCTCCTGGATAGCACTCTACGTTAAATCTTGAATTTAATCTTGAATACATCAAGCTAATGTGGGAAAGTGTGCTCTTAAGATCGTCAGGGGAGGTGATTAGCCGTGATGGACACACCTTACTGTAAAAATAAAAATAAAAATAAAATAAATGCGAGGCAAAACCAAAATACCTCAGTTCTTTTGTATTAATATATTGTGCCCTAAATGTCTCTGATTTTCGTCTCCGCATCCTGGGAAGAGCATCTAACATTAAAAGAAAAAAAAAATTATTGTGCATAAAAGTTTATAAATAATTAAAAAAAATGAAAAAAAAAAAAAATTATCCATAACCTCAAAATTGAAATTTTCATTTTATATTTTCTCTGAGAAAAAATGAACTAAAGCATGATACTAACAACAACAACAAAGCATTGTCCCACCTAAACAGGGTTGGTAATATGAATCCTTTTGCGCCATACAAATTGTTCAACGGCAATCCCCCCAGTTAACATCAAACCAATCAGATCGTTCTTAATTGTCTCATCCCATATTTTTTTAGGTCTACCTTTCCTCCTTAGAGCACCGTCCATTTGAATTAAATCGCATTTTCATACCCGTGCATCTTTAGATCTTCAATAAACGTGTTCAAACCTCCATGGATTAAAGCATGGTCCTAACAGGTCTACATATTTAGACCCATAGAAATACGAGTGAGAAAATGCGATTTAGTTTAAGTGTGGTTTGCTATTAGAGGGAGGGGTAGACCTAAGAAGACTTGGAACGAGATTATTATGATTGATGGATGACATTGAACCTGATTGAGGGGATGACCCTTGATCGTGCATTATCGCATAAATAGATTCATGTAACCAACCCTACTCAAGTGGGACAAAGGTTTAGTTGTTGTTGTCGTACTAAAAGTTCTACATATTTAATCCGATAATCCAAAAATAAGCTAATAATGGGTTCAAGAGAAAATTAGCCCAAATGTCACTACAAAACTTCCACCATAATGCGGTGATTCAATCAAAGTTTAATGGCAATAAAGAAAAACAAGAAGTTGTAACATGAATATTGCTTGCAAATGTATGATGTTGACATACTTTCCAGTTTTGGAAATTATACTACATGTTGGGTTATCTCACATCGGATGTGGAAGGGCCTAATAGTCAGGTTGTAAGTGTGAGAAAAAAAATTCATCCCATGAGCTAACTTATGGGGTTGAGAGAGACCCAAGACCTTCCCTACACTGATATCTAGGTAGTCACAAAGAGATAGACTGGTCAAGGGTAAAATGACCAAAGGCCCGATGTGTAAGGGGAGATTGTTGGGTTTAGTCACATCAGATATGGAAAGAACTTGTAGTCATGTTATAAGTGTGAGAGAAAACCTCACCTTATGAGGTAGTTTTTGGAATTGAGATACACTCAAGACCACCTTTACACTACATGACATGAACAAAGCACTTATGACTGAATCGCAAGAAGGAATAGTCTATGACTATCAACAATTCAAAGTCAAAAAATTGAAGGTTTCTTCAGTTACAATTCATTGTCAACACAAGCCTACTTTTATGCATTTATTCAACATAGGGGGTCGGCGGGTTGGTGGGGGTTTGATATGGTCTTTGTTTAGTAATTTAATCATCACCTAACCACTAACAAAAGCAAACTTTAAGATTCATGAGCCAGCAGTGACCCCATGAAATACAGCAATGGAATGAATCACAACCTTACATGCGCGTGCATATTCCTTATTCATTAAGAAAGCAAAATTAGCAAATCAAATCCAAGATGTCAAAAAAAATAAATTTGAACTCAGATTAGCACAAATTACCATTAAGATCAAGTGGCGTATCTTCCTCCTTATCATTCCTAAACCTCGATTCTCTTGTCCATCGGAAGAATTCTGCAACAAAAACCACCTAACGATAAGACAAATAAGCCCTAATTATTATTTTTTTGGTTACATCTATAGCGGAATTCCATAAATCTGACCTTCAGGATCGGATGCGGAGTCTGTGTCGTCCTCGTCCTCCGTGTCGGCGCTGTAGTCGGAGTCCTTTGCACTGATGTTCAGCCACTTGCGCATAACAACCTTCGGCCAGAAGTGCTGTAGGCAGGTGCAACCGAAACACAACAATTCAGGCCAACTTATCTGCAATTCCTCGGGTCATCGGAAGCAGAAAAAAACCAAATCGCCGGAAAATTGTAGAAAGAGAGAGAGAGAGAGAGAGATTCAGTACCTCAGGCTGGCGATTTCGTGATCGAGACTTCATAATTGGATAATTTGACCCGAGGAAAAAGCAATTGATTGGAGCACTTTGAAGAACAGAGGAGGCAGGGGACATGAAAACGGAAAAAGGAAAATACAGAAGTTGAGCTAAGAGGGAGAGGAGGAGAAGGGGTGCGTAGGTTAAGGGGGTAACCACCTTTCCAACAAATTAACAGACGCTGGTGCCTAGTAGGCTAGGAATGCTTGTTTTCATCATAGCGATTTTACAATCCAAAAATATATGTGGCTAAGCCCCCAACCACCTTGCCTTAAAACAATTGAGGAGTACCTCTAAGATCAGAAGTTTAAATATGTAAAAAATACTTATTAAGAGAGACAATCACAGAAGTTGAGCTAAGAGGGAGAGGAGGAGAAGGGGTGCGTTGGTTAAGGAGGGTAACCACATTTCCAACAAATTAACAGACGCTAGCGCCTAGTAGGCTAGAAATGCTTGTTGTCATCATAGCGATTTTACAAGCCAAAAATATACGTGGCTAAGCCCCCAACCACCTTGCGTTGAAACAATTGAGAAGTATCTCTAAGGTTAAAAGTTTAAACATGTAAAAAATACTTATTAAGAGAGACAACTACAGAATCCCAAACGAAATTAAACTTAGACTCTATATGGATGTGGAGACACTCGTAGGTATACAAAAAAATAAAATAAATAAAAGCCAAAAATATATCCAAAGTTGGCCGCCGGTGGATATCTAACTTAATTCTTTTGTAAAAGGTCTAGAGTTCAATTTTATCCGTACTAAAAAAAGAAGCAATTTTTAAAAAATATTTTTATTGTTTCATCATCTCACTAATACTTAGTTTGACCCCCTTTTTTTTTTTGACAATATTTTTTTCTTATAAAAAAAAAAATCTACATAAGTGTGTTTAGTAATCAATTTTTTTAAGAAAATTACAGATGATTTTTTCTTCTTTTGGGTTGCTTTTAAAAATTAGGAGAAAAATACTTTTAAAATCCAAAATAATGTTTTTTAATTGATAAAATTTTGTATGACAAGATTATTCTTATTTTTATTTTTTATAATGAAATTATATGTAATTTTTTTTGACTAGTGATATTTTAATTTTTTTTTTATTTGAAACATGTAATATATTTAAAAAAATTAATTTATAATATTTTTTTATTTTTTATTTTTGACATATAAGATATTTTTATTTTGAAACACGTTTCGTTGCAATATTTATTCTTTTTTTTTTTTTTAAATCTATGACGGCTGGCAGGGTGGTGATGGTCAATGGTATGGTGGTGGGAATAGTTTTGTGAGAATGAATAAGAATTAATATTTTTATTTCTCACATTCTTAAAGAATTCAAGAAATACACTCAAATTTTGGGAACAGAAACGTATTTACTAAACATATTTTTTTTCATTAATCTCAAAATTGTGAGACTAACAACGAAAATTAGGGAATGGAAATATGGCCTAATTTTCCCATTTTTAAATAAAATTAGTAAAATTACAATTTTACCCCAAAATCTTAGAGTATTAGTATTTTGTACCTTTAAGTTTCTGGTTGTCGTAAAAACAATTTGAAATTTGTGTATAAAAATGATTTTTAATAGATACCCTAATTCTAAAAAATCATAATTTTTTGTTTCGTTTTGGAGAAATTGAGAGTACGGGATATAAATTATGGTATACGGAGAAGGACAAATATAGGAATGAGGTGGACATCATGGTAGATAGGGATTTGAAAGATAGTGTTGTCGATATTAGAAAAATTGACGATAGGATGATGGTTATTGTTGGCCCAGTAGAATACCCAAGAGGGAGGGTGAATTGGGTAATTAAAAATTATCAGAATGAAATTCAATAAATCAAATAATTATTTTTAATTTTAAATTAATTATTATCTTTATATTACAGCAGAATAATATAATCAACTAAGTGTACACCCAAACAACAAAAATAACAAAGTAAATATAACAGCACACCAAAGATTTATATTAGTTCACCAAGTTACTCTTGGCTAATCTAGTGCCCCAAGCTCCACGGAGGTTGTACCCACTAAAACCAAGATCCCTTTAAAGGTAGGAATCAAACCCTCACACTGACTCTTTTATAGGCTCAGAATCAACATTTATAATATTATTTTCTCAGGTTAAGGAAGAACCTCTACTTTTTACAAGTTAAAGAATAACTTAATTCTTTTTAACACCAAGGCACAAGAATCAAAATTTCTCAAAACACTCCAACTATCCTTTTCACAGGTAAGGATGAAACCTTTACAAATCACTCACAACGCAATTCTTATTCAGGAAGAATCACTACCTCAATCTCTTTATATGAAGAGATTGAAACCCAACTACTCTTGATTAAATACCCCAAACGGTATTTAACCCATCGCAACTTACCAATACACAATTTGATAAGAAGTAAATCTCACTCGGAACTTCTACTACCCTAGATAAATAATAACTCAATTAATATCAAAACTAGTGATAGAAAAATATGAGATACAAAAATATGATTTTAATAAGAATATGGGTAGCAAATTGGAGCACGTAATCAGATTCAAAAAATTGTTTGTAAAAATATTTTCTTCAAAAATCAGAAATAATTTTTAAGATCAATTTCCAAATATAAAATCAATAAACAAATAATAAGTAATTTGGAAAGATCTCACCTGAAATCCACCGAAAGAAAATAATATTGCAATGTAATTTCAAATCGGTAGCAATAATGATGAGCAAATGATTCTTTTTAAAAAAAAAACTTACTCAATTCTCAATAAGATATTTCTTAGAAAAGCTCACTCAATTGATATATTCTGATTTCTCTTGATAATATATGAATTCTCTCTCTTAGAATGATTAGTCATAAATAAAAATTCGCAGGTCTTTATATAGGAATATGAAATCAACCTTATAACGGCTAGTTTACATGTGTCATGACAATTAATAACACTCATAGACCCCTTATATCATAATAACTTCATTTAGATTCAATTTCACTTAAAAACAACTTTCAAATCTTTCAATTATACCCCTCAAATATTTCTCAATCTCAATAAATTAGAATAGAATCAATTTCAAGAACCAAATTGAGAAACATTAATATTTAATGTACCAAATCAATAAGATTTAATTAGTATGTGAACCATATCTTAAATATAGATAATATCCCCGAAATCTCTCTCAAATCCCAACAAAAAATGACTACTTTTAAATATAATTTTGGATCAAACAGTATCCTGAAACAGCGCAAACGGTTGATTGCCCAATTGACTGCTTGATTCAGGTTGTAGACAATGGAGCTCATCGGTCGACCGCCCGGTTGACTCGTAGATTCAGAGGATTCAACACTTCTTCACCGGTCGACCTATCGATTGACTTGTTGATTCAGAGAGTTCAGCCCTTCTTGGCCAGTCGACTTGGAGATACAGGTTCTGTAAGACCCTGATTCTTCTTATACATACAATTTGAGTCGCATTTGACCACATTCGAAAATAATGGGGTGGGCGGCGCTATTAAATATGTGATTTAAAAGTATAGGGATCAAATTGTAATTTTCATAACATTTAAAATTAGAATTGGATTTAATTAATATCCTAACAAAAGTGGAAGGGAGGTTAGTACAAACTAAACATTATATATATATATATATATATATATATATATATATATATATACAGGCGGTGAAAATCAGAGGGAGGAAAAATGGCCACTTGATCGGCCCATGTTTGACACACACATATATACATATGTATACATGCATATATTCATACATATATACACACCTCGGGAAGAATGAAGAAGAATCGAGAGAAACCGAGAGAGAGAGAGAGAAGGCAGTCGGCGTGGGTTCGTTGGCGTGGGTCACTGACGGTGGGGTTGTTCACTTCGGAAGGGTGTGTTTTGGTGGTGGTTTGTTCAATTTGGGGGGCGGGTGAGTGTGTGTATGTGTTCTATTTTGATTGTTTGTGTGCGTGTGCGCTATTTCGTCGTCGGCCGTTGTGTGGGTGTCGTCTGGTCGTGTGTTGTGTGCCTGCCTGTTGTGTATGCTGTGATGGTGTGTATATGGGTGTATTTCTCCGTTTGTTTGGTGGTATATGCATGTGCGTGTATGTGTGTAGTGGGTTCGGTGTGGGTTGGTCCGACATGGGTGGCTGTGGTGTGGTGCATCGGCTTTGTGTGTGTGTGTTTCATGTTTCCATTTAGTGTTGTTGTGTGTGTGAGTGGATTGTGTGTGTGTTATTGTGTATGTTTGTGTGTGGTGAGTCAGTCAGTGATTTGATCCTACGGAGGTGGTTGTGGTGCGTGTTTTGATTGTCACCGTCGTCGCCGGAGCGTGTGTGTATGTTACCATCGGTTAATTGGGCCGACGGTAAGTAAGAAATAGAGAGAGAAAGAAGTGGGTATGAGGGTGGTTTGGTTGTGTGGGTGTCGCCGGAGTTCGCCAGCGGTAAGTTAGAGAGAGATAGAGAGAGCAGTGCATATGTGTGTATGTGTGTGTGTGTGTGTTGCTGCTGCGGTGTGTGTATGTGCAGAACGGTGCGGGGTGGCCGGCGGCCAGTGGCGTGATCAGCAGTGTCGTCAATCGTTGGCGGCTGGGCGCAAATAGAAAACACAAACAGGAACAGGAAAATAAAACAGAAAAAGAAGAAGGAAGAAGAAAAAAAAATACACAAACCACCCCAATAAAAATCCAAAATTCAATCTCAATGCCGAAGAAAAATTCGAGAAATGTAAAATTCCTAACTCTTTTCATATATGCATTTAATTATCGTATTTTGGAAAAATTTACCTGTTGAAATTATATGAAATATGTTGGACGATACGAAATTTATGTGACGAGCATATTTACGTGGTTTATGTGTTAAATTTGGACGATATGAAATTTATTTGACAAGTTTGGTATCAGAGTTTAGGTTATAGATTCTGCAGGCGCGGAGCTTAGGTTATAAATTCTACAGACTTAGAATTTAGATTTGCAAGCACTTTGAACCGGTGTTAGGACATCCATCAATCATAATAAATTGGTAATGTTAGTGAAATTGCAAAATAAATGTGAAATGTGCTTTATGTGTGTATGTACGAAGTAAATATAATACGTGACTTATGTGCTCTTCATGGATTCCTGATATGTGATTTATGTGTCGTATTTGTCTCTATCTAGAATTATGTGATAACTGTGTATTATCAAGTGGTGATTTATGTGCATTAATATTTTATATGTACACTAATTGTTCACACATATATACGTAGAATTAAAGGTAAATAATATTATGGGGTAAATAATATATATACATATCGGCATTGACGTTTTCGTTATGTTTTTGGGAGGTTGGGCACTTTGCACCAATGTGTTATTACCATTATTTCACTTTGGTTCCTATAATTTTAATAATTTGAACATATTAACATTTGAGGTGACGGTGAATTCATAAGTTGAAAATATTAACATTTGAGATGGCGGGTGATTATTGTAAATTATTTATTATAAGTTAAATAAGTCTGGATGAGTACCGTGTTAGTCGTGGACCATTGAAAATTGTCGCTAAATGAGAGTTATTAATTTAAAGGTGTATATTGTCTTTTATATAAATTATGAAATTATATTTTCATATTAAATTGTGAGAAAGAAGGGGTTGATAAGATGGATGGTTTTATGATGAATCATGGATCAAGTAAAATTTTAAAAAGTGAAAAACGATTTTATTATCCTGTTACACCATAGTTTGGATCCCGTTAGGAGGGTATGTCTTGCGGGATGGTTTTGTCCTGTCCGGAGGGTAGGTCGGCAGGTGGTTATTGATATTACATCCTGTCCGAAGACGTCCGACAGGTGGTTATTTGTCCCGTTTGGGAGCAAACCCTGCGGGTGGTACGGTACCGTTGCAATTCTCGATCGTGAGGTAAACGATCCTATGACTAGTAGGAAATGGTGTGCGTTATTTTATTATATGATGAACTTCCTGGATGGTTTGGTGTGTATATATATATATAATATTTTAAATAAATTGGTTGATTTAAATATATTATTTTAAATGGGTTGGTGTAAATGTTTAGATTGATGGATTTAAAATGTTTGGAATGAGTTGACTTAAAATATTTGAATTTGATGTTTTAAATATATTATTTATTACATTGATGGCAATGGAAAATTAGTTTCCAACATGGAATGCGATATATGATAGTATCTTTTGAAAAGTGGTGTTTGAAAAAGATACTTGATCCATAATTTTTTTTAATTAGGAACACAGCATGTACACTGTCTTCTATGTAATTTTACAAAATATATTTTCATATAAAATGTGAAAGAAAAAGAGTGTTTGTTAAAATTGGACGATTTTATAACTTATGTAAATCAAGTAAACTTGAAATGTGAAAAATTATTTTGTGTATGTCCGACTATACCATAGTTTATGTTCCGTCAGGCGGATAGGCCTACAGGTAGTTGATTATTGTCCCGTTAGGCGAATAGACCTGCGGGTGGTTGATTATTATGTCTTGTCTGGAGGATTAGTCCGGTAGGTGGTTATTTGTCTCGTTTGGGAGCAAACCCTGTGGGTGGTATGAAACTGTTGCAACTTTTGATTGTGAGGTTAAAACGATCCTGTGACTAGCAGGGAAAGTATGTTATTTTATGATATATACATGAGTTAATTTGTCAATTTGAAAAATGGGTGTTATATGTTGAAAATATTTGGTTGAGATGTTGATATTAACAGTGAGGTGGTTATATTTTATTGAGATCTATATTGAGATTCTATGTTAAAATATTCGGTGGAGATTTTGAAGTTGACAGTGAGGTGGTTATATTTTGTTGAGATTTGAATATAGCCAAGTATGGCTACATTTTATATTAGAAAGTGGATTTGGATGAAAATATTTGGGAAGTGGATTTTGATAAAACTTGATCCATAAAATATTTTTATACTACGAAGATAGTAAAAAAAAAAAAAAAAAAAAAAAAGAAACTCAGTTGTGTGTATTGGTCCACTACTAACATTAGGCGGAGTCGGAATGTGGGGTCATTGGGATTTCATGGGGAAAGGATAATCTGAATTATCCTTGAGTCGATGAGTATTTTAGAAATTTATGAATATAATATTTTATATACAGTGATTATTAATTTTTGTGACGTATCGGATTTTGTAGTTGGGACGTGTGTATTTTAATACATATTTATACGTGGTTATATGTTTGGGGTGTTTTTATGTGGATTGAGATGTTTTTGAAATGCTTGACCTTGTCAGGGACTTGATTAAATGTGGAGGCATGAAGGGAATTCTTATAGATGACCTGTTTGACGTATTTTGATGCGTATTGATGTGGTTTGGTGATATTTATGTGTTTTGAGAAGTATTTACATGATTATGATGTGATTTGAAAAATATTATTGTGATTTTGACGTATTGTGAAAATTTTATTAGTTGACGTTGGATTGAGGTAATATTTATAAAACAGTTACGAGATTATTGAATATTTTGATGTGGATATTGGGATTGATGATTTTTTTATCTCACGGGACAATTCATTTGGAGTTTGGGTTATCTGTTGCTTATGATTTGGTTGCGAACTTGTTGGTTTAAATGTTGGATGAAAATATTGTTGCGAATGGGTTGACTGGAAATGTTGGATATAATGGATAAATGTTGGTTATGAGAAACATTATTATCGGAATGAGATAAATCCAATCCACTGAGATTACCGTGATATTGTAAGGATATATTGTATTTATATTGTTATTGAATGTTATTTTTATCAGAGTAGCGCAGCGGAAGCAGTTGGAAACATGAGATTCTTGACAGTTAGTTGTCTGTGTTAGGTGTTACCAACCAAAATGCACCATATTTGTTGGTTGTTGGATATAATGTATGCCACTGCAAATGAAAATGTTGCGATGTGTGGAAATGATTTGACGGTTGAGAATTTTTGGTGACTTTCGGTTATGGGACCCTACATAGAAAATAATTATTTTAGAATCAAGTGTGACTAACATGACCATGCAGTGCGAATCTGAAATATTATTGGTTTAACTGAAATTTTTAATTCCTATTGTTTTGATGAAAATTTCGGGACAAAATTTCTTTTAGGGGGGAAGAGTTGTAAGACCCTGATTCTTCTTATACGTACAATATGAGTCGCATTTGAGCATATTAGAAAATAACGGGGTGGGCGATGCTATTAAATATGTGATTTAAAAGTTTAGGGATCAAATTGTAATTTTCACAACATTTAAAATTAGAATTGAGTTTAATTAATATCCTAACAAAAGTGGAAGGGAGGTTAGTGCAAACTAAACATTTTATATATATATATATATATAGGCGGTGGAAATCGGAAGAAGAAAAAATGGCCACTTGGCTGGCCCCTGTTTGACACACACATATACACATATATACATATGTATACATACATATATTTATACATATCCACACACCTCGGGAAAAATGAATAAGAATCGAAAGAAACTAAGAGAGAGAGAAGGCAGTCGGCGTGGGTTCGTTGTCGTGGTTCGCTAGCAGTGGGGTTGTTTGCTTCGGAAAGGTGTGTTTTGGCGGTGGTTTTTTTAGTTTGGGGGGCTGGTGAGTGTGTGTGTGTGTGCTATATTTTGATTGTTCGTGTGCGTGTGTGCTGTTTTGTCGTTGGCCGATGTGTGGGTGTCGTCCGGCCGTGTGTTGTGTGCCTGCCTGCTGTGTGTTGTGTGTGCTGTGATGGTGTGTATGTGGGTGTATTTCTCCATTTGTTTGGTGGTATATGAGTGTGCGTATATGTGTGTAGTGGGTTCGGTGTGAGTTGGTCCGACGGGGGTGGTGGTGGTGTGTTGTGTGCCTGCCTGCTGTGTGTTGTGTGTGCTGTGATGGTGTGTATGTGGGTGTATTTCTCCATTTTTTTGGTGGTATATGCGTGTGCGTGTATGTGTGTAGTGGGTTCGGTGTGAGTTGGTCCGACAGGGGTGGTGGTGGTGTGGTGCGTCGGCTTTGTGTGTGGGGGTTTCATGTTTCCGTTTGGTGCTGCCGTTTGTGTGAGTGGATTGTGTGTGTGTGTTATTGTGTATGTATGTGTGTGGTGAGTCGGTCAATGATTTGATCCAACGGAGGTGAAGGTGGTGTGTGTTTTGATCATTACCGTCGTCATCGGAGCGTGTGTGTGTGTGTCACTGTTGGTTAATTGGGCCGACGGTAAGTGAGAAATAGAGAGAGAAAGAAGTGGGTATGAGGGTGGTTTGGTTATGTAGGTGTCGTCGGAGTTCACCGGCAGCAAGTTAGAGAGAGAGCAGTACATATGTGTGTGTGTGTGTGTGTGTGTGTGTGTGTGTGTGTGTTGTTGTTGCTGTAGTGTGTGTGTGTGTGCAGAACAGTGCGGGGTGGCCGGCGGTCAGTGGCGTGATCGGCGGTGTCGTCGGTTAGGTGCAAACGAAAAATACAAACAGGAACAGGAAAAAAAAATAGAAAAAGAAGAAGGAAGAAAAAAAGAAAAAAAAGAAAAAAAAAATACACAATCCACCCCAATAAAAATCCAAAATCCAATCTCAATGCCGGTGAAAAATCCGGGAAAGGTAGAATTCCTAACTCTTTTCATATATGCATTTAATTGTCGTATTTTGGGACATTTTACTTGTCAAAATTATATGAAATATGTTGGACGATGCTGAATTTATATGACGAGCATGTTTACGTGGTTTATGTGTTAAATTTGGACGATGAGGAATTTATGTGATGAGCATGCTTATGTGGTTTGTGTTATATAAATTAAATGCACGTATTAGAGGGGTTGGAGTTCTACTGAGCGTTAGCTCACAACCCCACAGTATTTGATTGCAGGATCGGCTGAGAGGAAACGAGAGAACACATAAATTTATTTGAAACTTCAGGATGTAATAATTGTAATTATTATTATTGTTGTAATCGGAGAAAAACGGTAAATATAATTATCATAGTTGTTGTAAAATATTTCTCTTGATTTTAATGTATTGAATATTTCGGTTAATACAATTGTTTGAATATAATTGTAGAAAAATGAGTGGATTAATATAAAATAGATGGTTGTTTTTATTTAGTGATACTTTAAATGGTGATTTTTATATTTAATAATTACCGTCGTAAAATCGGTAATATGAATATTGCGCATTTTTGTAAAACTTAACGCATATTGTAGATTGGGAAGTTAACGAGTCCGTTTTAGATTTAGGAATTCTCTATAGGAGAAACCATAGTCTCGGCCCTGGGAAACCAGGTCGTTACAGGTTCTTTCAGCTTCCTTGTTCGGTCGACTCACCAGTCGACTGCCATCTTCTGGATCTCTTCTCTGAATACGTTTTTAACTCATTTTCTTTTACGTTTTTGCCCCTTTAACTATTTTCTCTTCAAAATTAGTTCCACTAATATTTTTATATTCCATTTTAGTTATTCAAAATTATTTATTCTTAATTCACATAGGAGCAAATAATTTTAATAAAAAACACATAAATGATAAAAATACATTTTGTGCAATGTGTGTGTTCCTAAATGAGATATTAAGAGTTGAAATTTACCTGAGTTATTTTTCCTAATTTCTTCAAACTCTTAAATCTTCAATATCTTCAACATCATCATTTAGCATCTATTTAATTTATTATCTTCATCACTTGGAACTTTAAATCACTGAAACACTCAATTAATACATTAATTCTACCAAAACATCAATACTTAATTGTTCATTAAAATCTTAGAATCAACAGTTATGAAGCTGGTGATTGGAAGAGAGGTGATTAACATTATTAGTGTGTACGCTCCTTAGGTTGGACTGTAATAAAATGTTAGATGAGAATTTTGGGAGAAGATGGACGAAGTTGTTCAAAGTATACCTAACCAAGAAAAAATATTTATTGGGGGAGACTTTAATGGACATATCGGGAGAAGAAAATGGGACTTTCGAGAATGTACATAGCGATTGGATTTGGGGAGAGGAATGCAATGGGTGAGATGATTTTAGATTTTGTGATGACGTATGATTTAGTTATTCTAAATACATGCTTCATGAAAAAAGGATGAACACCTTATCATATTTAAGAGTGGTCAGAGGAATAGTCAGATAGATTTTGTCCTTACTAGGACAAATGATCGTTTAACATGTAAGGACTATAAAATCATACTCGGAAAGAGTATTTCTACCCAGCATAGACTAATGGTAATTGATCTCAAGTTTTAAGGGTGAAAATGAGAGTCTAAGATAAGTAGGCATGCAAGGATACGTTGGAGAGATCTAAGAGGTGAAAATATAGAGTTGTTTAAGGATAAAATTAGCAATGATAAGTTATGAAAGAGACATGAGGATGTGAACAAAATGTGGATTGATATGACGAGTTGTATTAAAGAGATGGGAAGAGAAGTTTTAGGAGTTTGTAGAGGAGGATAACCACAATATGAAAAAAGTTGGTGGTGGAATGAGGAGGTCCAAAAAACCATTCGGGACAAGAAAATAGCTTATAAATAATGACAGAAATATCGAAGTCAGGAGAGTTTGAAGAAGTATAAATATGCAAAAACAAAGGCAAGAAAAGTAATTAAGGAATCAAAATTTAGAGCGTATGATAATTTATATCAAAAGTGTTAGATACAAAAGAGGGAGAGATGTATATATTTAAACTTGTTAAGTGACGTGAACGAAAGACTAGAGACATTGCAGGTGTCAAATGCATCAAAGACACCGATGAAAAGGTACTGGTGAAAGATGAAAAGATTATGGAACCATGGATAAATTATTTTTATAATTTATTTAATGAGAATGACGTTAGGGAATCTAGATTAGAGTTGCATAGTTTATATTCAGATAAGATTTATAAATTTTATAGAAGAATTAGGGTTTCAGAAGTTAGAATAACACTAAGAAAGATACGAATTGAAAAATCAGTAGGATCAGGTGAAATCCCTATAGAGATGTGGAAAAGTTTGGGAGATATTGGGATAGAGTAGTTGACTAGACTTTTTAATAACATTTTGAGGACTAAGAAAATGCCTGACGACTGGAGGAGGAGTATCTTAGTGCCCACCTATAAAAATAAAAGGGATGTTCAATGTTGCACGAACTATCGAGGCATAAAACTTATGAGTCATATTATGAAACTTTGGGAGAAAGTGATAGAATATAGAATAAGATATTAAATGGGCATAGAAGATAACCAATTTGGATTTATGCCCATTCGATCAACCACTGAAGCTATCTATTTACTCAGGAGATTAATAAAAAATATAGAGACAAGAAGATAGATTTACATATGGCATTTGTGGACTTGGAAAAAGCTTATGGTAGGGTACCCAGAGAAGTTTTGTGGTGGGTGTTAGAAAAGAAACAGCTATCCAATGTGTACATCGAGGTAATTAAAGATATATATGAAGGTATAGTCACTAGTGAACGAATAGGAGGAGGCGTTACTTGTGCATTTTCTATTAATATAGTGTTACATCAAGGATTATCTTTAAATCCTTACCTCTTCGTTCTAGTGATAGATGAGCTCACAAAATATATTCAAGATGAAGTACTTTTGAGTATGTTGTTTGCGGATGACATCGTATTAGTGGACGAAAGTACCTCTTAATACTAAGTTAGAAAAATGGAGAGAAGCGTTAGAGTCTAAAGGTTTGAAGGTTAGCCGAAGTAAGACGGAATACATACATTGCAATTTTAGTAATGCCCGGAGAGATGGTGGTGCGGTCAAAATTAGAGACGAGGAGGTGCCGAAGGTTGATTGTTTTAGATATTTAGGTTCAATGATTCAGAGCAATGACAAAATCGATAAGGATATCACGCATAGAATTAAGGCAGGTTGGTTAAAGTGGAGAAGTGCAGTTGGGGCGATTTGTGATCATAAGATTCCATTGAAACTTAAAGGAAAATTCTATAAAATTGCTATAAGACCAACGCTTCTTTATGGTTCAGAATGTTGGGCGATAAAAATGAATCATGTCTAGAAAATTGGGGTGACAGAGATAAGGATGCTGCAGTGAATGAGTGGAAAGACGAGAATGAATAAAATTATGAATGAAACTGGTGGCCGCAAATAAAACGCTGCCACTTTCACCGCAAGCGTACGGATCAAATTTTAGTATAGTGGACCTTTTGGTCAGGTATCGTATCCACAGGGATTGGTGTTGTTACTATCGAGTATCGCGATTATCATAACCTGACTTTATCTAGGCGACAAAAATGGAATTTAATTTAATTACTAATACTAAACTAAAATACTAATTAAGTTAACTATACTATAAATATTAATTTAAGATTATTTAGGGGAGTAAATTGCCTAGGGATTAACCTTATATACATAAATGCGTTTGATTTCGTTTTAGTTAACATTAATGGCGTTCGGTGTATCCGACAATCTTGGTTCGTAAACTCCCTCGCCACCTCTTCCGAGTGTAAAACGGGAGAATACGTGACTTCGTGTCAGCGCCGAAGTCCCCCTCAACATCTTAACGACTCTAGGTCACGTGAGTCTTGCCCCAACGTCATCGATTGCACACTTTCTAACGGCCTCTCGGGTTGTTAGATTATCGTGTTGTGTTAACCCTAGTCTGAATCCGGGGTTACCTCTCTCGAGTGTCAAATCCCGTATTCTCAATATATCTAAACTAGTATATAATCATAGAAAACACGGCAACACAATCAACATACGAAGAACAACCAAGAACGAAACACGAATTCAACAAAAACTACATTTTCATAAATAATACGTTAATCCCTATTAAAATCCATGTTTAACTCATGGCCCTAACTATTTATACAATGTGAAACGAGTTAAACATGCTCAACAATTACCAAAATAAAGAAAACAAAGAGAAGAAATAAGTGACTTAGTCTATATCCGAAGAATTGGCGCAAGAACCATCAAACGATCGCTTCCCTCTTCATCCTTCATCTCGGGTTGAGAGCTCTCCCTCAAAAATCCCTAATCCTACTCCTAAAATATGGCTTAAGGCCTTAAGGGCTGAAGATGGAGGAAGAGAAGAGGAGAGAAGAGCTTAAATAGGCCAAAAAATATCTCCAAAATATCTATTCTGCGCAGAGAATTTCGCCTAGGAGAAGTTAGGTCGGTTAACATTCTACCGGATTTTTGCCTAGGCGAAGAAAACTTCTCCTAGGCAAAGTTACTACAGGTTTGCAATTTTGTTTTGACTGTAACTTCTTTATCCGAACTCCGATTGAGGTGATTCAAGAACCTATGGAAAGATAAGAAAAATATCTACAACTTCCATGTTTTGCGTGTTTCCAAAATAAGATAGCATGGTAGTAAAAAATAGCTTTGAAGTTATAGTATCTGTATCGGCTTTGCAGGTTTGATGACCGCCTAGGCGAAGAAGTAGGTTCGATCACATCGTTTTCGCTCCGATTTCATACCTTTTCACCCCACGCACCTATTTTAATACAAAAAGAATAAAAATATATAAAAATAACTATAAACGTACTCGAAAACTAACAAATTCGGATTGAAAATATATAGGTAATTTACACCTATCAGAAACTATTAAAGAAAATTTAGGAATAACACCTATCGAAGAGAAAATTAGAGAATCGTTTACGATGGTTTGGGAATGTCCATAGAAAACCTATAAAAGCACAAGTGAGAAAATATAATTTAATTCAAGTTCAAGGGACTACAAGAGAGAGAGGTAGACCTAAGAAGACGTTGGACGAGGTTATTAGAAATGATTTAACGACATTAAACCTGATGAAGGGGATGACCCATGATCGATCTCTATGGCGTAAATCGATTCATATAGTCGACCCAACATAAGTGAAATAAAGACCTTGGTTGTTGTTGTTTTAGAATTAAAAAAAAAAAAAAAAAAAAAAAAAAAAGACAAATAGTCACAAAATATGATACATTAAGAAGCCAAAATGAAACTCACCCTAGATTTAAGGGGCAATTAATGTAATTATCCCAAGAATAAGCAGTCAAGATCTAAGATCATGTTACTAAAAAATACTACTTTATTATTTTGTTATATTTTAATGCCACGTCGAATTTAGAGGATGAAGTATCCTAGTATAAAAAAGACAAGGAAAATGATGGTAACATTATATTTCAGGTAAATTGTCTTTTGTGTGACTAATTATCATTTTATCTTCTTCCGCACCGAATATACATTTTATCTATTTTTATTTTTAAATAAAATAAAAAATAATTTTTTTTCTTATTTAAATTAATGAAATAGGTTTAAATATAAAGAGAATTAAAATTTTCATCCAATTTTTAAATGAAATAAACGAAATTGTCCATTTATTTTAATTTTAATTTAATTTTTTTATCATAAATTTTTTTAAAAACTTAAATTTATGTCAAATAAAGAGAATTTTATATATCTATATAATAAAACATGACGAACATAAATCATTTAGATAAATCTCAATCGTTTTTTATCTCCTACATAAAGAGCGGTCCATATTTAATCTCTAGATTAACATAAATATAAGAAGTATATTTATATTTTATCTCATATAACTTATACCTAATTGAGAAGAGCGAGAACATATTTAATAGAAGAACCGCTTTGGCTTTAGAATGAACCACATCAAAGGAAGAGGTTTATCTGTGTTCTGCTTCATCGTCTATCATCCATCCATGATCCATCTGCATCTTCCGTCATCAACCAATGAGAACACTCCATCCGCTCCACCATCATCATCCCTCATCATCATCTATCATCCGATTCAATTCAATTCTACCCTCATCAATGAAATCAATTCAATTAGATTTGTCGTTTCGATCTCTGCAATCACCAACGATCGGGTAACTACAACTTGCTGGCTCCTCCCTCATCAATGAGTTCATTTTTCCGTTCAAGCTTCATTTGCCTTCTTTCTCTACCATTCTGCTCAATTCTCATAATCTCAAACGTCAATTCATCTGTATCTGCTCTTTCAAATTCCAATTCATTGCAGACTTACAAACTCCTAAGCTAAATTTGAAGAGTCGTGGATTTAATTGGACATGAAACTCATTTGGGTTCCTTATAAGCAACATTATTGGCTTGATTTTTCTGTTCTCTTGATACAAGTCGTCATCGCCTCCTCTGCATCATCTACAATTGTTGCTATTGTTCGAAATCGAATACTGGTTTTGACAAACTACGTCTCCAGGTAATGTGTGCGTGTGTGTGTATTAGTTATATATGTGTGTGTGCCGCCTTCAAAACTTTCATAAGATTCTTCTTGGTTTCGGTCCTCTTAATGCATTCAGACTACAAGTGTTGAGCTATGTGTCATAGAAAAAAATGGTCGTCTATGTGTTATGGTCTTGATGACTTGCTCTTTGCCCTTCTCAATTTGGTGAGTATGAAAGTTTTCTTATTTGATTCCAACACAATAGATGTTTCCTTTGTGTACATTACATGTTCGACGATTTGCCTAAATGAAAATATCAAGTCTAATCAGTTTATTTGTTGATTTCTTGCCTAGACTTTGCTTAATTTTTCCTATCAAGGGTCCAAAAATAAGCATAATTAAGGTTTTTACCTTTCCATAGCAAATATTGATAGGCAATGGGAGGGGAATTGTAGCTAAGGGAAAATGGTCGTTTCTTTGGTCATGTATATATAGGCAAAGGGAGGAGGAAGAGAATTGCAGATAGAGAATTGTAGGGAAGAGAGAGGGGCCTTTCGTTCGGCTTTAGGCACACAGAGCCGTCGGCCATGGAGGGTCAAGCGATTCCTTTTCAGTTGATATGGAGACTATGTATCTCAGCGGAAAGGTTTTATTCAACACTATTTGCTCTTATTGATGTGTATTTGTTTTCCTTTATCAATTTAGAAAGTACCTGCATTTTCTCTATTTTAACTTCACATTTTGAACATCAGGCCATTTTGATTGGATTCTGCAGCTTATGCCCAGTTTACTTGACGTAAGGTTTGGAAATTGACATGATTTTGCATTTTCCTTGCTTTGCACAATTTGGAAATGTCTTAAGAACTTCAAAATTTGGAAGTCTTCAATGTTTCAACTCCAGATCTATTTGTTCATTTGTTGCTAGCTTCTATGTATTTGAAATATTTTGCTCTAATTTGAAGGAATGTTACAGATTTGAAGGTCATTTGATGTTTTTTCTCAACAATAAATTTTCCCTTATTTCATATTGTTACAAATGGTAGCTAATTTTTATCTCATTCATTCAATTTCTGCTAAAGTAGTAGTAAATGTTTGACATATGTGCTTTATATTTAAAATTAGTCCATGTTTAGCTTCTACTAATTCTGTATTTTATGTCTCTTTTTGCTATTTGGCTCGCCGGCTAACTTGGATAGGCTATTTTTTCTTTGTGCCTCCACAGTATGCTCGCACGGACCAATGGGAATCTTCACTATCATCTCTTCCCACTGTGGTCTACTCACGAGGACCCAGGTCATAGGTGGTTGGGTTAGGAATTCTAGGTCAACCAATGGATCAGTGTAGAACGTTTTGACTTTGGAATTAAGTGTGGCAGCAACCACCATCAACTGTGAGTTCCAATGAGTTGCACGGAAGAAAACGAAGGGAAAGATCTTGGTTTGTCTTTTACGAGACAATGCAAGAAGTGACAAAGGTCAACAGGTCGCATTGGTCGGTGTTGTTGGCATATGATCATTTGCAACGATAAGGCCAATGGAAATGAGATTGTGGTTGATCCTCCAACAATGTTGCAACACATACATTCCGTTTTAACATGATTGGTTTTGGTGTACTAAAATATTAATTTTTTTCTCATACTTGTTTTTGTATTATGTATATCATTCAGACGTAGTATTGATTTTCCAGAATTAAAGCAGGAAAATTGCTCACCGCCCATTCGTGGAATTTTATGTCGGTGGAAAAGAATGGTTTGGTTCATTCAAGTTTATTAAGGGAGAAGGCCAAATATGGTCAAGATATCATCATTGTCAATCTTAAAGCTGGTGTGTGGCCGGAATCAATGACGTGTTCTTGGTTTCACTCGGTTGAGAATGAAAAAAATGTTGTTGTGACTATTGTCTTTATGTCCTCATTATTCCCCCTTTGTCAATTGAATCATTCTTGGGTTTCTCACTACTGAACTGATGTGCTACCAACTTCTACACTTTGGAACCAATCTTTTTTTTTTTTATCTACCATGAACAATTAATAGCAAACATATTGCTATCATTCTCAACTTCAATGAATTAGATATTTCCATTTATAAGTTACATTTGTTCCTTGGAAATATCTTATGGCCAACCAAACGAAAAATAACAATTAAATTATGTGATGGGAAAATGCAATTCTTGCTTCTTCTCCATTAAACTGTCCAAGCGGAAAATGGATTATTACACTTAACTATGTCCTTGTCAATTCAATCATTCTTACTTTTTTATTAATAAATTATTCCAACTCTTGTACCTTAATGTTGTGTTTGTTACGTAGGAATGGAATGACAACAAAATTAGAATTAGTATGGTAATGTAATATAATGAACATTACCATTCTTATGTTTAATGATAAAAGATACTACATATGGTATTGGAATGACCATTCTCATTCTAATATTTGATTAATTTTGGGAATAAATCAGGAATAGAATGCATTTGTACAATAAAGTCTCCACTTGAAATACATAAATTTTTTTAAATAAAAAATATTCAAACATAAATCAAATAAAGTTTCAAATAAGAAGTAAAGATGCATACATGTGTGTGTGTGTGTGTATAGAAGAGAGAGGAGGAAGAGAAGATAGAGGCGGTGGATAGCGGGTAGTGGGCCAGTTGGGTGGTGGTGTGTACTCGCAAGGGTCGGGGTGGTGGTACCAGTGGAGACTTTGGGGGTTAATTAGGAAGGGAGAAAGAGTAAAAATTTAAAATAAAAAATAAAATTGAGTGATATATTTATTAGGACTTCAAAGGATAAAATAATAATTTAATTAAATTTCATTTCAATTCAAATTTTGGTTAGTATTTGGTCACATTTTTTTGCTGATAAAGGATTAAAACCTAATCTCATGTAATTAGGATTAACTAATACCAAGTTTATCTTGATATTAGTTAATTCCATATTTTGTAAGATTAGAAAATCTTTAATAATAAGAATAAAATTTAATCTCATGTACCAAACATAATTTTTTAAAAATCTAATAGGTAAGACTTAAAGTTGGAAAGATTGGAATGAATCTAATAGGTACTTCTATCACAATGGCCACGATTAATCCAACCCCCAACCAAGATTAGAAATAGGAGTTTTGACACTTTATATCCTGGACTAGAATCTCACTGTGATCCAAATAGTTTCAATTTAAACGTATAACACCTTAAAATTTCTTAATATCCTATTAATAGCATTCCAAATCATTATGTCCGTTATGGACAATTTGAGCCTCCTCTCCCATTATCCTTCTTACATGAACAATAAAAAAATAAGGGCATGTTTGATAAAAAAATTAAGTACTTAAAACTGATTATATTAAGTACTTAATTAATTAAGTTTGTTTGATAAATGTAATTAATATCACTTAATTATTAAGTTAACTTAAAAATTAAGTCAAAATGTGAATAAAAAATTAAGTCAAAATCCCTTCACTTATTTTATTTTGCTTAATGCATTCCATTATTTCCCACTTAAATTTTTTTTATATTTTGACTATTTTACCCTTGATCCCCTACGAGAGTTTAATTAAAATTATGATTAACGAGAATTGAATTAATTTTAGATTATTTTATGGCTTTAATTTTATTTTATATTTAAATTATTGTTATAATTTAATTTAAGTAATTAAACTACATAAAAAACACATAATATTTACATATTTTTAGGTTAATTTCTACTTTTAATTTTAATATAATTTTTTTTTTTAAAATGACACCCTGATTTTATTGCTTTGTTCTCAATTTTTTTTTTTTTTTTTCACATTATCTTAATTCAAAGGTAGTTATGCAAATTAAACAATTTTTAGCATACAAATTTTATACTTATCAAACAAATAAAAAAAAATTCAGCACTTTATTTTCAGCACAATTTTATCAAACAACTTTCTTAAATTTTCAGCACTTAAAATTTCAGCACTTAATTTTCAGCACTTAAAAATTAAGTTGTTATCAAACAAGCCCTAAACCTATAACAATATATTTGTGTGTGTGTGTATATATGTGTGTGTGTTTGGCTTTTAAAAAAAAAATATAAGGTAGAAAAGAAGTTAAAAATGTCCATAACATTCCCCCTAAAAAATTTTGGTGCATGAAAATTTATTCTTATTATAATTAATTATAAGCCATCTTATCACTTTCTCCTATTCTCTCTCTTCAACCATTTAATAAAATTTTATCTCTCCATCGATTAATTACATATAAAATTTAATGAATTTCATTTGCGGAAAAGAATATTCTTATAATTTTAAACAAACACTAAAAACTATTAAATAATAATTTTTAAAATTATTACTTAAAAATCCGTCAAATTTTGAAAAGCCTCTTGAGTTTATGAGTAATGAACATTAATAGTTCTAAAAATTGACTTTAACATTTTTTTACGTAATAATCTTATTTTTATGTTTACATATTAAAATTTATTTTTGTTATGCTTCCCTAAAATATACTAATTATAAAATCAAAAAATAAATTTTACGTCGTGAGTAATATTTAAATAAAAATATATATATATATATTAATAATTATTTTTAGACCCGCATATTATGCGGGCTAAAAACTAGTATTTTTGTATGATTGAGGACAAATAATATATTTTTTCATTTATACAAATCTATAGAAAACATTATATGGACATTAAATTTATTAATAATACTAAAACATTAAATTTACAAAAATTAAATTAAAAAAATAATATAAAAATAAAAAACGTGGACATTAAATTTAAGAAAATTAAGTGAAAAATAATATAAAAGAAATTAATAATATACAAAAATTATAGACATTAAATTTATAAAAATTATAAAAATAATATATGAACATTAAATTTAGTGATAATACAGAAACACTAAATTCATAGAAATTAAATTAAAAAATAATATAAAACAAAAAATATAATATATCTTATAGAAATAATATATGGAAATTAAATTTAGTAATGATACTGAAACATTAAATTCTTATAAATTAAATTAAAGAAATAATTTAAATAAACATATAATATATAGAAATTATGGATATTAAATTTGCAAAAATTATAGAACTAATATATGAAAATTAAATTTAATAATAATACTGCAAAAATTATAGAAATAATATATGAACATTAAATTTAATAGTAATACTAAATTATTAAATTTACTAAAATTATAGAGATACAATATAGATATTAAATTTATTAATAACACTTAAACATTAAATTTTAATAAATTAAATTTAAAAAAATAAAAGAGAAAATATAATATAAGAAAATTTTGGGCTTTAATTTACCGATGTTATAGAAATAATATATGGACACTAAATTTTGTAATAATGCTAAAAAAAATTAAATTTACAGAAATTAAATTAAAAAATAATATAAATAAAAAATATAATATGCAGAAATTATGGACATTAACTTCATGAAAATTATAAAACCAAAATAATATAATATCATTAAATTTAGTAATAGTAAAAAAAATATTAGATTTACATAAATTAAATTAAAGAAACTAAAATATTAAATGCACTGAAATTAAATTAAAAATTAATATAAAAAATATAATATATAGAAATTATGGACATTAACTTTATGAAAATTATAGAAATACTATAAGATTATTAAATTTAGCAATAATATCGAAACATTAGATTTACATAATTTAAATTAAAGAAATATTATAAAAGACGAAATATAATATATATATATATATAAATTATGGATATTAAATTTACAAAAAATATAGAAATAATATATCGACATTAAATTTAGTAATAATATTAAAATATTAAATTTATAAAAATAAGATGAAATAAAAAATATAAAAGAGCAAATATAATATATGGAAATTATCAACTTTAAGTTTACACAAAAATTTAAAAAATAACATGTGGACATCAAATTTAGCAATAATAAATTTAACGAAATTTAATTAAAAAAAATATATAAAGAGAAAATATAATATAATATATAAACAGAAAATATAATATAATAATATAAAAGGAAAATATAATATACAAAAATTATGAAAATTAATTTATAAAAATTATAGAAATAATATATGGCTATTAAATTAATGATACTGAAACATTAATTTATTGAAATTTAATTAAAATTAATATTAAATTATGCTCAATTTTTTTTTTTTACACTTGTGCCTTCAGGCACGGGTAATCTTTTAGTTTCATTAAAATTGGATGAAAATTTTAATTCCATTAATTTTTAAGCATTATTTCGTTAATTTAAATAGAAAAAAGTTAGTTTCTCATTTTATTTAAAAGTAAAAGTAGGTAAAATATAATTTTTTGAAATGAAGGGGGCTAAAGTTTAATTCTATCAGATCACATTTATCGCCCTATAGTTCAGACTAAAGAGCAACGATTATATAATTTAACAGTCAAATCTCAAAAACTCAAAATTAAGAAATTATTTAATATTAATTAGCATTTATTCCCACGGGTCTAGTCGGGATCGAATAATTTTCGTTTGACCATTAACCTAAATTTTCCTTTCTATTATTCCCTCTAGTCTGGTCTGCTCAAGTATAAGTAAAATTTATCATTTTACGCAGTTCTATTAAATATTTAACAGTTGCATTTAAATCTAAATTACAGATTGACGAAACGTGTTTACTAAATGCATTTGTGTACATTAATCTAAAAATTGTGAGATTGGGAACAAAAATTCGGGAATGGAAACACTAACCAAACAGGGCCTAACTTTCCCATTTGTAAATAAAATTAGTATTTTACCCCAAAATCTTAGAGTATTAGTATTTTGTACCTTTAAATTTCTAGTTGTCGCAAAAACAATTTGAAATTTTTGTATAAAGATGATTTTTAATTTATGCCTTAATTCTAAAATTCATAATTTTTTGTTTCGTTTTAGAATTTAAAAAAAAAAAAGAAAAGAAAAAGAAAAGAGAAATAGAAATAGTCACAAAATATGATACATTAAGAAGCCAAAATGAAACTCACCCTATATTTAAGGGGCTATTAGTGTAATTATCCCAAGAATAAATAGTCAAGATCTAGGATCATGTTACTCAAAAATACTACTTTAGTATTTTGTTATATTTTAATGCCACGTTGAATTTAGAGGATGAAGTAACCTAGCATAAAAAAAAAGGGGCAAGGAAAATGATGGAACATGATACTTTAGGTAAATTGTCTTTTACTTCCACTAGTTTGACTAACTATCATTTTATCTTTCTCTATTTTAAGAAGATATTTTTTGTCTTTTCACTTTTGAATGAAATGAAAAATTAATTCTTTTCTATTTATATTAACAGAATATATTTAAAAATAGATATATTAAAATTTTCATTCATTTTTTTTTTTGATAAAATAGACGAAATTATTATTTTATTTTAATTTATTTATTTTTGTCATAAATTTTTTAAAAACTTAAATTTAATTAAAATAAAGGGAAAATTTTATTTATTTTATTTAAAAATTGGATGAAAATTTTAATTTCATTAATTTTTAAGTATTATTTAATAACTTTAGACTAGAAAAAACTAGTTTTACTTTATTCAAAAATAAAAACAGGTACAATATAACTTTTTGAAGTGGAAGCAGCTGAAGTTTAATTCCATCAAATCACATTTATCTCTCTGTAATTCAGACTAAAGTGCAACAATTATATGTTTTAATTGTCAAATCTCAAAAACTCAAAATTAAGAAATTATTTAATATTAATTAACATTTATTCCTCTGGGCCATTCTAGTTGGGGTCGGATAATATCTATTTGACTGTTAGTCTAGTTATTCTCTTTCATTTATTCCATCCGGCTGGGTTGGATCAGGTATACGAATAATATAATGTTTTTCTATTAAATATTTAACCATCGCACTTACGTCTGAATTACATATGGAGTAACTGATAATGAATATTCCATATGAATATAAAATTTAATTCAATTAAATCAGTGTAAATTAACTCATTTTTTTTAAAATAAAATTTTGGACTCTTTGTGTCAAAATCTTATAAAAAACTTACAAAGGCATAGAATAGTACAAAAAAAGAGAGAATTATTGATGATGTGTAGATAATTTAAGGGAAAATTACTTATTAATCCCTCAAAAAAAAATTATTTACCACCTACTCCCATCGACTTTTTTTTGCACCGATTAGTCCCATCAACATCTTTTTATTGCATCAATTAGTCTCATCAATACTTTTTCTTGCATCAATTAGTCCCATTTTCAAAAATGGTGAGGATTGAGTTTACCGAAATACCCTCCCGTGAGTTTCACATCGAGAGGTCGTCAAACTGGTGCACCACCGTTGTCAGCCGCCCCCCATCACCGCCAGTCGCCGGTTGCCGCTGCCGCTGCCGCCGCCCCCGCCGGTCGTCTGTTGCCGGTCCCTGGTCGCCGCCATCGCCATAAATTACAGCTTTTACCCCAAACTTTATGACTTTTTGTCACTTTTTATATGTTCCAAAAAAAAAAAAATTTTGATTTTAGGATAAAATCATTACTAAACGTAATGTAAAATAAGAGAACAATTGATATTATATTTAACATTTACAGGTGTTGAATGTAGCATCCACAAGTGTTCAATGTAATATCATATGTATTTTACTCTGCATACAAAAATAAGAGAATAATGGATGTTACATTCGACATCCATAGGTGTTGAATGTTACATTCAACATCTACATGAGGGGTATTTTGGTTAGAAAAAAATAATATCATAAAAAAAAAAAACATTATAAAAAAAAAAAAAAAAAAACAAACAGTTGATGTTACATTCAACATCCATATGAAGGATATTTTGGTTAGAAAAAAATAGCATCATAAAAAAAAATAAATAAATAAATAAAATTAATGTTACATTCAACACCCACAGATATTAAATGTTACATTCAACATGCACATGAGGAGTATTTTGGTCAGAAAAAAATAAAAAGACTTATTGGTGCATAAAAAAAGTGATGAGAGTAATTGATAATTTTTTTTTATTTTTTGAGACTAAATGGTGCATGCCCCATAATTTAAACTATGTTTGTCTAGTGTTTAAATGTCCTTAAATGTCTAGTTTATCTTCCCGTGTGGAAATTTTAGTGTTTAACTTTCTTGCCCAACATATCCCAACATAGGGAAAAAAAAGTCCTTAAATTTTAAGCTTTTTTTTTTTTTTTTTTTTTTTTTTTTTATCTAGAGAACAAGGGGAAAAATATATTTCTATTTTTTTAACTTCTATTTCGTTTATTTTATTTTATTTGTTTGGTTGGGTTTCCATTTATTTCTTTATTTTTTATGATGATGTTTAAAAAAAAAAAAAAAAAGTAAAAAAAGCTATAAAACAAAAAGCAAAAAAATAAAAATAAAAAACTATAAATTTAAAAGCAAAAAAGAGTTTTTGTTTTATTTTTATTTTTTATAATTTATTTATTTATTTATTATTTTTATTTTTATTTTTTTCTGGATTTTTACTTTTGATTGTTTTAACGTTACATAAATACCACACAAAAGATTAAAAAAATAATGAAATAAAAAAATTGAGAGAGAGAGGGGGGGAGAGAGTAAATAAAAAAGATAGAGATATAATATTTAAAAAAATTATAAAAATTATTTTAGGGATAATACATTTTTTTGAATAAAAATATTAAAAAAATAATTTACTTTATTATTCCACAATTACAAGCCAAAAATTTCCAAAGAAATTAAAAAAAAAAATAATAAAAATTAATTTTGGAAAAAATCCAACATTTTTCACGAGGGATGTTTATAGAAATATATGTATTTTCCTTTTATAGTAGTGGAGCAACCACAACGTTGTCCCGTCATTTCCCTCAATGGCGTCGTATGTGGTTTGTTCAACGAACACATTATGGACCATCTGGTCCATCCATAATGCTCTGTTCGGCATTTCTTCTCCATTTTTTCTTATATATATATATATATCAATTATTTTTCTTTTCCTTTCGTGTTTTGTGGAGCTTGTATTTCTATTTGTACACCAATTTTCAATTATAATATGATATTATGGTTGGCGGTTCAGCGAATACAGAGAGGGACTAGGGATCTTTGTGGGTCGGACCATGTTGAATTCAGACCAAATTTTACAGATAAAATTACAAGATTCTCCACGATTTGAGCCTAGTCCAATCTAGTCCATTGAGCCCTACTTCCCAACTCAATTCCTCCGTTGTTAAAAACATCAATCCCCAAATCCGGTCCTAAGGACAGTTCGGCCCTGTAATTTTGAATTGAAAAATAATACAATTTTTTTTTATAAAATAAAATTAATACAAGCATATTCACATATCTTATTAGAGGGGCAGCCACGCACTCCAATCGAGTTAGACTTTCACCCTGCGTGGGTAGGAAAACACTCGTCGGTATACCAATATATATATAATTTTCTTATAGTTATGATTGGACCGGGTCGGACCAACCCTAAAAATAAAAGATTAGATGCTAACCCAACAATAAAAAGGATCAACTAGTTAAAGGCGCTAGCCCAATCCATGGGCATAAATTTTAAGCCCAAGCTCTAAAAATCAGACAATGGAGTGGGCAGACTGGGTGGTTCTTCAGGCCCATGAGCATCCCTAGTGGAGAGATGGGAGGGTAAAGTTGGAATACAAATAAATTGTGAAATAATATCTAAAAAGTTTAGGGGTTTAATTGTATGAATTTGGATTTCATGGACCATTTTGACAATATATTAAAATTTGAATTTTGAAGATTTGATTATGTACAAAGAATAAATAGGGATTTTTGTGATTCTATGAACCTTCCAAGCCCATCAATCAATCCCACTCCTATTTCATCATCAACTGAATTATTTGTACATTTGCAATTGAGGTCCCTTTCTTATTTGTATACTTGCAATTGAGGTCTCTTTATTATTTGTAAACAAATCAATTCATAATATATACATATATACTTACAAAATTGGATGATTTAGACAACCAAACAGGACCTTAGTGTTTTTATTCCCTAATTTCGATTTCAATTCTTAAAAATTAGAAACAGATATAAAAATACCAAAATAATAAAATCTATTTTGATTTTTCTCCCTCATTTTCAATACAAGTTTCTTGGAGCATAACAGAATTGATCTTCAATTTTTATTTATGTTTCAAGTTTTACTAGAACAAAAATAGAAATATAATCGAATTACACTTTATATCCTTATTGTATTTCATCATAACTTATCTCTTGTGGTTTAAACTAAAATTTTAGATTTTTTGCGAAAGTTAACAATCAAAATGAAATTTGTCCTTTTGACATTTGATTATTCACTTTAGATGAAAATATAATTGTTATACTTTATTCTAAGTCACCGGTGGGTAAGTGATGACGAAAATATAAAAGAGGTGTAAAATACAATTCGGTCTGATAGAGTTAGGTCATATTATATCCATTTAACTTTATCTTTTTCTCTTCTTTTTATTCCTTGTGTTAGGCTAAATAATTCGGGTCAAGTATAAAAGTAAATTTGTAATTTCATGATAAATTAGTTCGAATCAGGTATAAAAGTAAATTTGTAATTTGATGCAACTCTATTAAATATTTAATAGTTAACAGTTGCATTTAATCCTTATCCATAAAAATAAGTGATGGGAATAGATAATGAATATGAAGTACAATTTGGTCAAACAAAAAGTATAATTAACCTTGTTTTTTTTTTTTTTTGTACGGATGCAATAATGCATATAGACGTATGTGTTTAACCATTGAGTTTGAAACAAGTAAAGGTGATGTTATTATCTTTTTTTTTTTTTTTTTTTTTTTTTTTTTTTTATAAGTCATGACATGCAACTACTTTACCCAAGTTGGCTTTAAATTCTCACTCAAAAGTCCACTACATCTACAATTAATCATTCATTGCTCTCTTTATTGTGTGTTCATGAATCATCTTTGTTTGTTGTTATTCTATGGCTCATAGCTAGTAAGTATCTGACTTACTTATTTTTGGAAGGTCTAGGGTTCAATTTGAGGAGATTATGATTTTTTAAAAGATTTTAACAATTTGTTTTTTTCCAGATAAAAGGATTAAAGTGTAAAATTTAAAAAATTTAGGGAAAGCTGAACTCCCAGGGCACAAGGTGGCTCCGCCACTGATCGCTAAAAATCCGTTTGATAACATATATTTTTTTTTCAAAGAAAAAAAAAATTAATCAAGTTTGTATTTATTTTGTGCTCTTGAAATTACTTTTAATTTTTTTTTATTTGTTTAATTTTTATATTTTAAAACATTAATAAATTCGGATCTCTACCTTATCAAACACACAATTCATTTGTACTTCTATTTTAAATAAAATTATTATTATTTTTGTTTAATTAACTTTTTTTTATTATTAAAACTGCTTTTAAAAAAATATTACCAAACAATGCTTAGAATTATGAATCTTTGTGTACTCAATCTTAGTTTGGTCATCTAGGATCCCTAAATTTGGTGTTGTAAGGATTTTTTTTTTTTTTTTTTTAAAGTTAAAACTCAATATTTTTTACTCAAAAAAACTAATAATGACTAGATTTGGGGGGCTATTTCTGCCTGTTATTATAAGTAGTTACCTTATACAACTTAATATTTTTATTTTCCTGTGAAATTTCGCATTTATAATTATTTAATTGAGTATTTACTATTTGTTTCTCATGTGATTTAGAAAATACCAATCACTCCTTTATTATTTTGGTCAAGCACCATTTAATCCCCTATAGATTAAAAATTAGTAATTTTTTTTATTGTAAGGACAATTTTGATGAGGGTACTTTTTGGACATCACCGAGTTAGCACCAGGGTCCCAACCACGTGTCCACCATCACCATGACGTGGACTCATTCAGGAATCCAAAGTGTCATGTAGGAGTATACGCCGATCAAGACTCATTCCTTGGAATCTTCTTTACACCTAGGAAGGAGCAATGTGCTCCGCAAGGACGCTGCCCCCCCAGAACTCTGTGCTGTGCCTCTAGACAACCAACTTCAGGGATTTAGCCGTTGGTCTCGACCGACACATCATTTTAGTCCGTTTCTCTTCCAGAACTTCACGAATTTTCGAGTTCCTCTACTAGCTCACCTCCATAGGCCTGACAGAGGGTCACGGGCTTTTTCAGATGGGCCCAAAAGCCCAAGCCCATTAATTATCTCCTAAACGCCCTGAATTATTGGCTAAACACATGGTTTCTCCTAATTAACTATATTTAGGCCCGACTAGGTAAAACTAATCATCTCCAATGCCGATAAATACTAGAGACTATGCAAACCTGAGGTAACGCTCAATCACTATTTACATACTTGACGCGTTTCTGTACCTTTTCTCTCTGAACACTTACTCTTACGCATGAGGAGTTTCGCAGGGGCAAATGCCAGCTCAGGCTTGTGCAGGTACAACCCTTTGAAGGACAAGATTCTGGATTCCAGCTAGTCAGTCCTCCAGGATGACAATTACAGCTCACTAGAAGAAACTCCAACTCCAACTTATCAACTCCACCTCAGCAGGAGGACTTACCTGTTATCTAACTGGACCATACTCGATGTGTTGACCATTTTGGGACACCAACAAATTTAATTCTTAACAATTTAATAATAATTAAATTATTAAAAATAAAATACATAAATATCCCATTAAGTTTTTACACACACACACACATATCTCATTTATCTTTTTTAAACTAACATCCCTATTTTTTTTAAAAAGAAATATATTTCTTTCAGCTTTTTATTTTCAAAAATTTTTTAAAATCACCCTCCCCCACCTTGTCGGAACAACCCCAACCCCGCCGAAATTCTTCATCTTCTCCCCCCTCTCCAAATCCGTCTGAATTTGTGCTCGCGGGGATAGATTTGTGCGGGATCTAGGGAGGGAGAGAGGGGGAAGAAGAAGAACGAAGACCGACTGGGTGGGGGTGGCGGTAGGAGGGTGGGATGGGAGGTTAATGTAATTGTTTAAAAAAATTTGGAGTAAAAAATATTTTTAAAAAATAGGGTGTAAGTGAATTTAAAAAATAATAAAAGAATAAAATAAAAATAAAAAATTAGATAAGAGAATGACATTTATGTCAATTTAAAAAAAAAATATAGTAGAAAAGAGTGATGGTTTTTTTTTTTTAAAATGACATGGCATATTTTTGGTTTTGGATAAAATAATAGCAAAGATAAATAGAAAATACCCATATTTAATTGGCTTTCTAAATAGATTTAGTCTAAATAGATTACACGTGTTTAATTTCACTGAAAATTATTTAAATCTGATAAAAAATACCAATTAAACATTTTAAATTCAACAGTGTAAAATAATCAATAATTGGCCAAAACAAATATCAAAATATTAAAACGATAAATAAACGGTTAATTGCTTTTTACCTCTTGTCCTTTGGTCGTGTTTCATTTTAATCCTTTTATTTTTAAAAATCTATGCATCGCTCTATTCTACTATTGACTAACGGGAAAAACTCACATTTTATATAAAAACTAGAAAATTACTTATATATGAAGGTACGAACTAAAAAAAAAGAGATAATTTAATTTGAAATGAACAAACACACACGTGTTATGCTAATGAATATATACACACACACATGGTTTGAAATTGATTTCCTTCGTTAAGAAGGAAATCAATTTCATCCGTTCAATTATTTTTTTATTTACATAGTATTCTCCCTTAAAATAAATAAAATATTAATTATATCTCAAAATTCTTAAAAGTATCTTTTAAATAACACAATAGTTCTAAAACTTTTTAGAATCAATTTAAAACAAACATTTAACTAGCAAAAAATTTCAAATATTATTTATATCATAAACTTACAAAACAATCCTAAAAATATTAAACTTATAAAAAATAATATTTTTAAAAATATAAATTTTTCCGGGATATTACAGGTGAAGATTTGAACTCATATGTAGAGGATTACTTCTACATGTCTTTTTACCGCCTAAGTTACGAGAATGGAATTTTTGCTGTGACAACTGCGGGGAAAAAAGAGACGAAATAAGAAGATATTGTAATACAACCACCAGTTACCAAACGACCTAGGGGACGACCGAAGAAAACAAGGATCCTATCAAAAGGAGAATTCAACAAGGGAAAATTGAAATGCAGTCGCTGCGTTGGGAAAGGACACGACAGGAAAACATGTAAGACCCTGACTCATGCTTGTACGTCATTTTAGTTGCATTTATAGTAATTGAGAAAATTCGGATAAAATTGGATAAATTTTAAAATTTAAATTAAAAGTTTAGGGGTCCAATGGGAAAATTCGAAAATATTTAATTCAAGATTTTTGCTTTTAGTTTTCAAAAATAAAAACGTTAGGGAGAAATTATAGTTTTGAAAAGTTTTAAAAGTTAATTTGGTTAAGATAAGAATTTAAGAGAATAGGGAGGGGGGGGGGGGGGGGGGGGGGAGAGGAAAGAGTATATGAACTAAAGATATTTTAATATACATACATATATACATACATATATATATATATATATATATATATATATATATGTGTGTGTGTGTGTGTGTGTGTGTGTGCGACGTGCGATCGGATGGAAGGATCGAGAGGGAGAGGCGACGTGGCGTTTTTCACTCCACAAATCTATATATATATGCTTGGGGAAAATCACAAAATGTTCTAGAGAAAACCTAAAAGAGAGAGAGAGAGAGAGAGAATCAGAGAAGAAGAAGACGTCGGAGCAGCGGGTGAACGCCGATGGAGGTAGGTTTCAGTGCAGAAGAGTGTTTTGGAGTAGATAGTGGTCTTAATTGGTGGAACATGTGAGGGAGGCCGTCTACTTTGGTCGTTTGAAGGTGGAAATGTGTGAAAAGTGTGTGTGTGCTCTGTTTTTCTGTTTTAGTGTAGCAGGTGGGTATCTGTGGACTGATATGGGTTGTATAGGTATGATGGTGTGAATGTTTGCATGTGTGTATGTATGTGTCGTTGGTTTTGGGTGGTAGTACAGTGGTCCTCCGGTGGTTGGTCGCATGGCGGCACCAGCATAGGTTGTCAAGTATGTGCGTGTATGAGTTATGTGTGTGTATTGCATGTTTATTGGTGGGAGTGGTGATGATTGTGAGGTCTATGGGTGTGTTTTGTGTGTATATGGGCCGTTGGTGGTGGTGGTGGTTGCTGGAGTTGCGGAGAGGAGAGGGAGAGATGGTCACGGTTGAGTGTAAACATAGTAGGAAGAAAGAGGAGCGTCTACCTAGGCAGTGGTTCTTTGCCTAGGTGGTGGAGCAGCAGAGGGTGAAGCAGCGGAAATTCGCCTAGGCGGAAATTTCTCGCCTAGGCGGTGGGCCGTCAGTGTGCAGAGAAAGTGGTTTTTCGCCTAGGCGATGGGGAGTTCATCTAGGCGGTGAAAGATCAGTGTGTAGAATGTAGGATTTTTGCCTAAGCAGTGGATTCTCGCCTAGGCGGTGGGGGCAGAGTCTGATTAAGAAATTTCTTTAGGGGGGATCAACAGCCGTTTCAGAGCGAGTAATGTTTCTCGTTAATTCTTATGATTATTAAATTAATTTTCTAGTTTTAAAATATCGGAATGGCGATAATGGAAGTTGAGACCGTTTTCGTAAATAAAGAATATTTAGTAAACCGTAACGAAGCAATATTAGTTGAATAATTATATTTCATAATAAAATGCGGGGAATAGGAAATTACAGAAATTAGGGTTGCATGGCATGATTAGGTTGTTTTTAGATAAAATATTAATTTAGTCACTGTTAGGTTCACAAGCACCGGAGTACCGATAGAGAATAGACGATCAAAGTCATTGAAATCGGATAATCAGGTGAGTGTACTGTCTTCTTACAAAATCTATTTTCATATATATGATGGAAAAATGTGTTTACTTTAAACAAGAGGAATTTATAACGTATATGGATCAAGCGGATTTGGGTGTTTTTGAAAATGTGAATTTCGTTGGTTTTTAAAGAGAAAGGTGGAAAGAAATGATTTATTGAAATCAGTAGGCTTTTAAAAAGAAAGGGAACAATATGATTTTTGTGGTTTAAATCGGTTTTAGAGATAGAGGTTGATATTATTAATTTTGGCATTACTATTGACTAGTAAATTTACGATGATATTATTGATTTGAGGTTATTGAATTGACGATGCTATTGAGATTATCTGCTTCGGCAGAGCGTTGATTATTTATTTAGTTGTAGTTGTTGATGATGTTGTTGATTTGATGATGTTATTGATTTTATGTCATGCCGATGGGCGGTCCGGCAGACAGCTGTTGATGTTATGTCTTGCCGATGGGTGGTCCGACAGATGATTATTGATATTATATCCAGCCGATGGGTGGTCTGGCATGTGGATATTGATATTATGACCTGTCCGATGGGTGGTCCGGGCATAGGGTCATTTGTACCGCTAGGAAGGTATATCCTACGTGTGGCATGGTACCGTTGCAACTCCCGATCGTGAGATTAAAATGATCACTATGGCTAGCCAGTGAGTGTGTGTTTGAGATGTGGCGTTTTACTTATATTGGATGATTTATTATTTATAGTGATTGGTCTTATTTTATACTGAATGGGTTTGAATGGAATTTACATATATTGATTTATTTTCACTGCTTATATTATGGAGAGATATTTATACTATGATGATTTTTATTTGACATGCGATATTTATATACTTACGCTTGATCCATTTAGATGTTGTAGAATGAATTATTATTATAAAATATTTTTACTAAGAAGGCAATACACTCGTAGGTGATGAAATTAGGAGTTGGTCCCCTATTGGCGTTAGATAGAGTCATACGATGGAGTTGAGTGAAGGTTTTCTGAGTCGAGCTGTCTGGGGTGAACCTGTGAGAGGTTCATGGTATTTATTTATGTTGATTCTATTTTTGGGGGACAGGTATGTCCCTATAGTAGAATAATTGTGTATGCTTATATAGATGATAGCTTATTGATGTATGCATATTGTCGTTACAATAATAGATAATTTGGTTGTTTAGGTGATGTCGTGTTGTCGTCACGCCCACCCTGAGATGTTGGGTGTCCGGGATGGGTCATGACAATTTTGGTATCAGAGCCTAAGTTATAGGTTCTATAGACTGTCAGTGGTCTTGTCAGTAGAAGAACATAGGATAGGAGGACGTGTCAGTCGTCTAGTCGGTAGGGGACATGAGATAGGATGTCAATAAGTTCGTTCGGTATGTGAGTGTTAGTTCTTTCATTACATTAGTTTGTGCATTGGCATGGTGCAAATAAGGTTATCTTGTTGGCAGTTAGTGATGGCGATATTGCCAGTTGACGGATTTGAGTGGTGTTGTGTTGTTGGTAGTGAAAATGGGTGGATCGCGATTGTGGGAGTGCTAATAATAGGAAATGTGAGATTTTAAGTAAGAAACAACTATATGCGTATTAGGTGGTGATGAGATAACTATCGGTAGCACCCATTGAGTCATCCAATAAGTCGTTATTAAAAAATAGTAGATTGTATAGCAGAACACATTTAAGTTGAAATACGATGACATTGAAATAAGTACAACATTGCCTTCTAGGCAATATGAAAGGCATCTTATAAAAAAAAATAAAAAATATCTTAGTTGGAAACTAAAGATGTGAGAAAACTGTGACAAGAAAGTAGAGCAGAAGTTTATGGAACTTGTAGATATAACAAACGTAATAGAAATTGATATGTAGGAAGTAGCCGAGAATCGTGAGTCTGGGATGAAAATGAGTGTACATATAAATAGAGTCTGTTTATATGAGGTAGAGTTAAATCTTAAAAGGATCCAAGGATGTATTGTCGGGAAGGTGTAATGAGTACCCCAATTAGTTTGATAGTGGGTCTAGGAGGTCAGAAAAGTATTAAAGAAAGGATATCAAAAAAATTCAGTACGTGGGTGTTGGGCACCAAAGAACACAAGTTCAAGCGGTGGATAATGTAGTAGCTAGGGATTTTTCCTAAGTAGTTCCGAGAGTTGTCGAGGTACTGGTAAGTGTGATTAATAATTGTGGTTGTTGTAAAATAAGTTCTATAATATTAAGAGATGAATGTTCGGCTCATTAAGTTGGCTAAATATAATTGTGTTGATAAAATGCGGGAAATTGTGATTTGGAATTATAACTTTGGGGACTTGAAAGGTGGTCGCCGTGGTGTTAGTAATTAAAAATTTTCCAAATAGTGAAAATGTGAGTAAATTAGTTTTTGGTTTAGGAAGTCTCTATAGGAGAAGTCTTGTGACGGCCTTGGGAAACTGGGTCGTTACAATAAATTGGACCATTAACTCATGATTTACGGGGACTTGGTGTTTTATCCAGGAAGATCCAGTGTTGGTACTCATCGGTTAGAATGGATGGTTTGTTAAATCGACTTGTAAAAGACCAGGATGTTAGATTAAGGGTATTATCAGTTGAAGGTTAGAAACTATGACGTGGTGAAAACGGTGACTCGGTCGAGAGTAGAAAAAAACATGTAAAACATTTTTAGAGAGTGTTGCTAATGCAGAAAGAAAAGCAATTGTATGCAAAATGAAATAAATATGAGTATTGATTGGATCGAGTGGTAAATTTGGGGCATGTGATTTTGAGAAATAATATTTAATTGAATCCACTGACAATCACAATTGTGGTGTAATGGGAAGGCCAAAAGGTGTAATTGGAACTCGAAAACTTTTGGAACTAGTAGTGATTATAATTGTTTTGATATTTAGCAACATTTCCTATATGACAGGATTTGTGCTATGCGTCGGAAATCGAGAAAACGGGGTTGCACATATTTTGGGTTACTCCTACTAATGTATATGTCAAGTTGAGATCCTTGTAAGTTTAGTGGGCGGTTAGTCAGATGACGACGCTGTTTGAAATTTTGATTTTTGAAAATGGCATTGTTTAACTGTGTTGTAGAAATATAGAAGTCGGATGTCCAACTAAGAAGGTCTAGCGATGTAGTGGAAATGGACTGTAGAGTTAACTAGCGTGTCAAAAATTATGATGAAGTTTTGCAGATTGAAAATAAAGTGTGTAGTTTTAATAATGCAAATTGACAGAAATGACCTAAAAAGAGGTGCATAGAACAATATATGCAATGCCCAGGTAATAGTAAATTATTGAGACTGCATGAGTAGTAGTAGTAGATTAGAATGGAAATTGGAAAGCACAGTAATTGTGGTTAGGTGATTCGTTTGGTAGTGAAGTTGAGGTTGAGTAGTAATATCCAGGTGAGCTATTGTAGCGTTGACCTATTCTAGATGGAAAAGGAGAGGGTAGTTCGAGGAAATTTCTTATGCGTATGTTAGTATATATTGACTGGATTGTTCGGTTGCATGAGGCACTAGTTCAATGCAAATGTCGAATAAAGTTAGTATAATATAATTATTTTAAAAATCAAAAGTGAAAATTGGATGTTGAATTATATGTTTGATAAGAATCAGTGGCCCCTAGATTAAAATTTAGGATGTGTTTAAACTCAGTTGATCAGTTAGTCGAAATTTTGGAATTGGAAATCTGAAATCATTGGTGTGTCGCCGTATTGTGACTTGGATGATAATTATTATTAAAGCGAAGAAAGTCGCCATTGTATGAACAGTCAGTGGACGAACTCAAAATGCAGTATTAAATGTTGTAAATATAGAAAGTTAGGTAGTATTTTCAGATAAAAATCCTCAATCGGAGAAACTATATAGGAAAAACTGTAGTACCAGAATTTGATAATTATTTTGAATTTTTGTTTGAATTTCTATACTGCTTTGGGTATCAACTTGAGAGTTTATAACTCTCCTTATTTATAGATTAACGGTCAATTTAGAGGTACGATTCAGATACGGGAGGATATATTGAGGAGTTGCGTTTGTGAATTTCTGGTAGCAAGGAGGATTACGTGGCACTAATGGAAATTTGTTTAAATTAATAGATACCTTTTCGGTGATTAAGGTGGTACCGTATAAAGCGTTGTATGAGAATGATATATGACTTCAATCAAATAGACTGAACCGAGATAGGAGAACGGAAAATTATTGAGAATTGGAGATAGCCCGGTGTGATTATATTTTTTTAGAAAAAGCGAAGTTGATAAAAAGAACCAAATTAGATGTATTGATCCACTACTTATTTTGGTGATGTATTAAATCTTTGTAGATTGGATCTATCTATGTCCTTCGATTCATATTTATACGGGGATATATGTTTAAAGCATGTTTAGGTAGATTGAAATGGAAATGAAGCACGTGACTTTATCAGGGACTTGATTAAATGTGGAGGCATGAAAGGAATTCTTATAGATGGCCAGTTTGATGTAATTTGAGACATAATAATATGATTTGTTGACATCAATGTGCTTTGAGTGACATTGATAATAATAGGAAAACGTTTGTAAGGGTACTGGAGTTCTGAGGTAGATATGGAGGTTGATTTTTTTGGGGGGATTTTGTGCTTATGAAAGTGCGTATAAGTTTGGTTGTGAGTATGGTGGGTTTAATGTTAAAAGAAGATATTGTGGCGAACTGGTGGATAGGAAATACAGGGTGAAATGGGTGAGTGTTAGTTATGGAAAACTTCTTGTCGGAATAAGATAGGCCTAATTAACTGAGATTACCGCAATATTTTTTGCATATATTGTTGTTGATTGTGATTTTTATCAGAGTGGCACAGCAAAAACAGTATTTTAGAATCACGTGAGACAAATGTGACCACGTGGTGTGAATCTGACGTATTATTAGTTTGACAAAAAATTCGGGACGGAATTTCTTTAGGAGGGGAGAGTTGTAAGACCCCGACTCATGCTTGTACGTCATTTTAGTTGCATTTAGAGTAATTGAGAAAATTCGGGTAAAATTGGATAAATTTTAAAATTTAAACTAAAAGTTTAGGGGTCCAATTGGAAAATTCAAAAATATTTAATTCAATATTTTTGCTTTTAGTTTTCAAAAATAAAAACATCAGGGAGAAATTATAGTTTTGAAACCTAAAAGAGAGAGAGAGAGAGAGAGAGAGAGAGAGAGAGAAAGAGAGAGAATCGGAGAAGAAGAAGACGTCGGAGCAGCGGGTGAACGCCGGTGGAGATAGGTTTCAGTGCAGAAGAGTGTTTTGGAGTAGATAGTGGTCTTAATTGGTGGAACATGTGAGGGGGGCCGTCTACTTTGGTCGTTTGAAGGTGGAAGTGTGTGAAAAGTGTGTGTGCGCGCACTCTGTTTTTCTGTTTTGGTGTAGCAGGTGGGTATATGTGGACTAATGTGGGTTGTGTGGGTATGATGTTGTGAATGATTGCATGTGTGTGTGTGTGTGTGTGTGTATGTTGTTGTTGGTTTTGGGTGGTAGTACAATGGTCCTACAGTGGTTGGTCGCGTGGCGGCACCGGCGTAGGTTGTCAAGTATGTGCGTGTATGAGCTGTGTGTGTGTATTGCATGTTTATTGGTGGGAGTGGTGATGATTGTGAGGTCTGTGGGTGTGTGTTGTGTGTATATGGGCCGTTGGTGGTGGTGGTTGCTGGAGTTGCGGAGAGGAGAGGGAGAGATGGTCACGGTTGAGTGTAAATAGAGTAGGAAGAAAGAGGAGCGTCCGCCTAGGCGGTGGAGCAGCAGAGGGTAAAGCAAAGGAAGTTCGCCTAGGCGGAAATTTCTCGCCTAGGTGGTGGGCCGTCAGTGTACAGGGAAAGTGGTTTTTTGCCTAGGCAGTGGGGAGTTCGCCTAGGTAGTGAAAGATCAGTGTGCAGAATGTAGGATTTTCGCCTAAGTAGTGGATTCTCGCCTAGGCGGTGGGGGCAGGGTCTGATTAAGAAATTCCTTTAGGGGGGATCGACAGCCGTTTCGGAGCCGGTAATGTTTCTCGTTAATTCTTATGATTATTAAATTAATTTTCTAGTCTTAAAATATAGGAATGGAGATAATGGAAGTTGAGACTGTTTTCGTAAATAAAGAATATTTAGTAAACCGTAACGAAGCGATATTAGTCGAATAGTTATATTTCATAATAAAACGCAGGGAATAGGAAATTACGAAAATTAGGGTTGAATGGCATGATTATGTTGTCTTTACATAAAATATTAATTTAGGCTCTGTCACTGTTAGGTTCGCAGGCACCGGAGTACCGATAGAAAATAGGCGGTCAAGGTCCTTGAAATCGGATAATCAGGTGAGTGTACTGTCTTTTTGCAAAATCTATTTTCATATATATGATGAAAAAATATGTTTACTTTAAACATGAGGAATTTATAACGTATATGGATCAAGCGGATTTGGGTGTTTTTGAAAATGTGAATTTCGTTGGTTTTTAAAGAGAAAGGTGGAAAGAAATGATTTATTGAAATCAGTGGGTTTTTAAAAAGAAATGGAACAACATGATTTTTGTGGTTTAAATAAGTTTTAGAGATAGAGGTTGATGTTATTAATTTTGGCGTTACTATTGACTAGTAAATTTACGATGATATTATTGATTTGAGGTTATTGAATTGACGATGCTATTGAGATTATCTGCTTCGGCATGACGTTGGTTATTTATTGAGTTGTAGTTGTTGATGATGTTGTTGATTTGATGATGTTATTGATTTTATGTCCTGCCGATGGGTGGTCCGGCAGGCAGTTGTTGATGTTATGTCTTGTCGATGGGTGGTTCGGCAGATAATTATTGATATTATATCCAGTCGATGGGTGGTTCAGCATGTGGATATTGATATTATGACCTGTTCGATTGGTGGTCTGGGCATATGGTCATTTGTCCCGCTAGGAAGGCATATCCTATGGGTAGTATGGTACCGTTACAACTCCCGATCGTGAGGTTAAAATGATCACTATGGCTAGCCAGTGAGTGTGTATTTGAGATGTGTGTTTGAGATGTGACGTTTTACTTATATTGGGTGATTTATTATTTATGGTGATTGGTCTTATTTTATACTGAATGGGTTTGAATGGAATTTATATATATTGATTTATTTTCACTGCTTATATTATGGAGAGATATTTATATTATGATGGTTTTTATTTGACATACGATGTTTATATACTTACACTTGATCTATTTAGATGTTGTAGAATGAATTATTATTATAAAATATTTTTACTAAGAAGGCAGTACACTTGCAGGTGATGAAATTAGGAGTTGGTCTCCTACTGGCGCTAGGTAGAATTCTACGATGGAGTCGAGTGAAGGTTTTTTGAGTCGAGTTGTCTGGGGTGAACCTGTGAGAGGTTCATGGTATTTATTTCGGTTGATTATATTTTTGGGGGACGGGTGTGTCCCTATAGTAGAACAATTGTATATGCTTATATAGATGATGGTTTATTGATGTACGCATATTATCGTTACAATAATAGATAATTTGACTGTTTAGGTGATGTCGTGTTGTCGTTACACCCACCCCGAGATGTCGGGTGTCCGGGACGGGTCGTGACAAAATATGCAAAGAACCCATATGAGATGACATCATTTATTAGATTATCAATCTATTTCTTGTAGCAACAGTTTCTATTATTTTTTGAAAAATTCAACATTTTTTGTAGAGCTTTTCATTTTCTAGTTTCCTATACGAATTTATGTTTTGGTTATGTTTCTTGTGAAAACTCACAAAAAATATCGAGAAACAACGTATCGATTATTTTCACAAAAACGCACAATATTTAATGAAGTTTATTATATAGAAATTTTTGAGATACATTGCACAACAATATAGTGTTACCCTTCTTTAACAGCATAGATGAATATTACAGCTCAATTATTTTTAATACAACGAAATTATGCAACAATCCACCAAGAATATTATTACAGACGTAACTATTACTGCACATGTAACTATTGCTTTGCAGTAATCATGACTGGTTGGAAAATGTTAAGAACGAATACACTGACACACGGGGGATTACTCATGAACCACATCTATCATTAAATTACACACGTCAAATAAATTTAGAAATAAGTAAAGTATTAAATCAAAATAACACAACAAAGTTGGAACAAATGATCTAGCGAATATTGTTTTTATTAAGAACTGAAAAAAGAAATACAACAATTTGTCGACGGACGCATCGCACTCAACTTCTATGCGCATAAAATGTATCAAAAACCCAACTACCATGTTTGTCATTTATTATATCATTGATAAGATCCGTCATTTCAACAGTTGTTACTCCGGTATTGCCTACACGCTTAACGTTTGCTCGTTGCCTAATGATGAATTGCCTCATTATATACGTAACAATTACTCCACAATCTGGTATGACAAAAAAAAATATACAACTTCATAGTATGACGGCGTATTACTCACAAAACTAATACAAATCAAAATCCTCACTTACCGGTCCCTCTTTTGCTGAGGAGTGTAAAAAATAGGTTCCAAAAGTATCGATCTTTCTTGAGTCGAAGCGCTTGAATCAGTTGGAGTTCGAGCGAAATAATTGGTAATATAATCTGCCTATATTTTGCAAACCACTCATCAATAGTTAATACTAAACAAATAATAACACTAAACAATATAACATAGTAGGATGCATGATAATGTACATTAACATACGAAACAGTAACACAAAGGGAGAATGGGGGATACCCAATGCGAATATTGCTGTGAAACAATAAATTTTGCAAACATAGTAACTAGGTAATAATAACTGTACATCAACCCCAAATAAATTAAGAGGAGGGGGATGACAATAAATATTACAGTGTAGTAACAAAAAAATAGTAACAAAGTAAAATGGGGATACAGATACGAATGTTGTCATATAGCAATAATATAGCGACACAATAACCAGACAATTTATAACTGTAAAGCAACTGAATAAGATCGTGCATTAGGCGTGAAGACTTATTAGTAACAACTTATAATCAATTAATGCGCAAAATATCTAAAATCTTACTATAAGCTTGGCGTTCTCGAAATACGAATCATGTGAATTAGGACTGCACAACGAGTTGTAGTGATTTAATGTCCCATTTTCCATCTTGAAGACAAGTAATGTCCAATGCGACGATTTAGATTTTCTCTCAGGTGTGTTTATCGGAAACATTATCGTCTCATATCTTCCAACAAGACCTTTATAGAATTGATTGTCTATTTGTTCACGAATAATTATCTCTTTATTCTCTTTAACATAAGTCTATAATAAAAAACAATACAAGATTTAATATGCACTCAAAGACTAGTTAGATAAATACACCAAAATATTAAAAGATCAAACAACGTGGCAGAGGAAGTTACCCAAGAAAGACTAGGTGATAGGTGTGATCTACCTACGTATTTCCAAACTTAATTAAGTTGGTTTTCGAGCGTTTATATAGTATTTTATTATGTTTTAATTAGTTTTCATACTTTTTGTATAAATCAGGTGTGTGGAGCAAAAAGATAGGAAACTAGAGCGAAAACGATGAGATTGAACTGAAGGCGAGTCGAAGTTATGGTGGATAAACAAATAAGGCGGTAAAAATATGAAGGAAGCCCACTGCCTAGGCGTTCAGACCTCCGCCTAGGCAGTGAAGATGCTGAGAATGACAAAAGGCTACTGATAGCCCACTGCCTAGGCAGGAAATTCCTCCGCCTAGGCGAAAACCCCAGTAGAAACATTTCCAAGTCCACCGCCTACTTCTTCACCTAGGCGGTCTCCAAACCTGCAAAGCCGGTATAGGTGTTGTAACTTCAAGACTATTTTGGACTATGATTCAATCTTATTTTGGAAACACTCAAAATATGAAAGTTGTAGATATTTTTCTTAGATTTACATAGGTTTTTGAATCACCTCAATCGGAGTTCGGATAAAGAAGTTACAGTAAAAACAAAATTTTAAACCTGCAGTAACTTCGCCGAGGCGAAGTTCCGGCAGAAAGTTAACTGACCTAACTTCGCCTAGGCAAAAATTTGGCAGCACAGCCTTGATATTTATTAGATATTTTGAGATCTTTTGCCTATAAATACCCCTCTCCTCCCCTTTCTCTGGCCTCTCTTGCATTTTTTAGCCCCTTAGGCTATATCTAAGGGTATATTTAGGAGTTTTAGAGGTGGAGCTCACATCCCAAAGTGGAGAAGACGGCGAATCGATCATTGAGCGCTCTTAACAATTTATCTTTGGATGAGGCTAAGTTCTTCGATTGTTTTTCCTTATTTCTTTATATTAGGATCATGTGAGCATGTTTAGTTGATTATTTCATTGTATATGCAGCTATGGCCATGAGTTAAATATGGATTGTAGTAGGGATTAACATATAATTTATAAATTCGTTGTTTGGATGATTTCGGTGTTGCGTTTATGTTTGCTCTTCGTAGTTTGATTGTGTTTATCGTATTGTTTGTTTATTATGCTTGGATTGATAAATGGAAAATACGGGATTTTGACAAACCCCAAATTTGGATTCGGGTAAACAAACGCCACGATTCTATAACCCGATCGGGGTTTGAATCGTGGACAATCGATGACGTTGGGGCAAGACTCACACGACCTAGGGTCGTTAAGATGTCGAGGGGGACTTCTTCGTTGACACAAAGTTGCGTTATATCCCTCGTCTTACACTCGGAAGAGGTGGGGAAGGAGTTTTAGAATGAAGATTGTGGATAGGGTAAATACAACCCGATAATCCAATAACCCGGGAGGAAGTTGGATTGTGTGCAATCAATGATGCTGGGCAAGACTCACGTGACTTAGGGTCATTAAGACGTTGAGGGGGACTTCTTCGTTGACTCGAAATCATGTATTCCTCCATCTTACACTCGGGAGAGGTGGCTGTGGAGTTTACGTATCGAGATTGTCAAATAGGTCGAACACCGTAAACATGAGTAAATCGAGATCGAACACGTATTTGTAAACACGTTAATCCCTAGGTAATTCATGATCCTAAAATATATTAGCATATTAGTGTAGTTAATTTAGGTTATATTAGTATTAGTTTAATTAATTAAATACATTTGTTTTCGCCTAGATAAAGTTAGGTCATGACGAACGCGGTATTCAATAGTAACGACACCAATCCCTGTGGATACGATAACCCAATCTTAACGATCACACTATACTAAAACTTAGATCTCGTATACTTGCGAGTATAAGTAGTGGCGTATTTTACGCACTACTACTAGGCATAACAAACAACCTGTGTAGAGCATCAACATTTGAGTTGTCATGAAACATTTCAATTTGACGATGGTATATTATCTCGGCAAATGTATATATCACCTACAGAAAATGAGGCAAAAAAAAAATTAAGTTTATATATTCACAAAAATATATGATATATAGTATATCTTCTTACCCTACTAGACAATTGTCTTCCGTTTAAGAGATCGATTATGTTGCTGAAACAGACGCCAAAGAATTCGTCCAATCCAATCTATGTTAGGTCACTACAGGGAGAAACATAAAATCGGATACTGCATAACGAACCAAAGAAAAAAGTACAAAATGATTCGAAGTAAATATAAGAAATACATACGCATCATCATGTGTTTCATGTATGGAGTTTAATTTATCTCAATTACCGTCATCTAGTAATTTGGCCGCCGTACATCTATTTTTATTTGAGAGTTTTTCGAATTTCTTTCTATTCATTCGATGTATTAACGGGATCTTGTCCACATCAACTACTACCTGATCACACCCCTTTTTGCTTCGCTTTTTAACCCCCTTGTATACGTAATTTGACTTCCATGCGGGTTTCCTTTTTTCCGTTTGACCTCCCTCTCCATAGATGTTTGTAGTTTGGTGGGTTCAGGACCTTTAATATTTGGAGATGAAACTAATTCGACAAAGGATTTTTTGCCCCACAACTGTTCCGCATCGCTAATGGTAGTCCGTTCTGCCAAATCATCCAATTGTGTCATCAACGATGATATCAACTCGTCGCGAGATTTCAGCTCAGATTGAAGATGCATGTTCTTAGCAACCAACTCACTATTCTGATTCAACGCATCTTCCAATTGTTTTCTAATTTCAGTAATATCGTTCGGGGTTGTTGACCGGGGGGGAGGTACGTCAGCTATTGCTACATTTTGGGCCCCAAATACATAAAGCTCTTCCATAGTTGATGATACCAGATCATCGGAGATTATCTGAAAACTTTAGAACATGTAACTTAATATATAGGGGCAATCAAGAAATGCTAAAAGATAAACATTTTCACCAAAAAATTGATAGCAATTTAGATATACAATAAACAATAAAATAACACGAAGCAAATGTTACCGCACGACGACATATGTATCAACAACGAGTAGACAATTATTGACGCACATTAAAATTTCCAAAAAATGTATTAAACGATAACTACACTTAACTATTACTGTGCAGTAACATTCGTATAAATGATACAACAAACAAATAACTATTTCTGTGCAGTAACATTCTGATAAATAATACAACAAACACGTAACTATTATTGTACAGTAACTATCTTATAAATGATGCAACAATCCCTTTTGCGACATACAGATAATATTTCAAAGATACAATAGGCACTAACCTGATCTTCACTCATTTCATTCACCCCATGCAACACGTTCTTTAGAGAAGATAAATATCACCGATTGAAACGTGGAATGCCGATCCAACTTACATCCCCCTACCGGCACACCTTGGTGATTGTAGTCTGGTTCTAACAAGGTTGAATGCTCACAAAACATATACTAAGAGTAACATATAGAAATCAGAAAAATTATTACATCAACAAACAATAATATATACAACATTTTTTACTGCAACTATAAACAACTTACTAATATAGCGATGATGTAGCCACGAATCGCGTACGGTTTGTCAATGTTATTAAGGATAGACTCATTTACCTCCTTTGTAATGGCATCAACCTATGCGTATTTAGATATTGTACACAAGTCTTCTACCATTTGCAGAAACGACCATCCGATATTTGTAACGGTGGTTGCAAAAAAGTAAGTCACAAAAGCATACAAACACCTCAACCTTACGACATCCTCAATGTCGTCATGATCGGTCCAATCAATAATCGTGTCGATTGTCTGTAATATCACTCTTGTTGAGACTTGCTCTACTTCAGCAAAACGTCGTTCAACAAATGGAGTCACAATCTTCTTTGCATAAGTGTGTTCAACTGCTTTGGTCCCATTTTTTATCCCAAAGAATAACGATATATCCCTCGAACTCAGAGAAATACACTTGCCACCAAACACAAACGCTTTCCTACTTCTGCAAAAAACACATTTGCAAAAATACAATAAAACAATGTTCAGAAAATTATAGTTAACTAGTAAATATCACTGTGACGGAATTGTATCGAGATGATAAGTACAAATTTTACTGACTATAATACTTGAGCAGTGTTAATATGTCCTAGTCACTTTTAGTGCATTGATGGATCATGACATTTTCGTCCACGAATGCCTTAAAGAAAGGCTAATGCGGAGTGGACGACATAACCTCAATGTGGGCAGGATGAAACTTCCTTCAGTTTTTTCCCATTAAATCATACAAGTTACGTAGATCACATCTATACTGTTTATCTCTTGGTTGCTTATGTGAGATTGGATCGTTGTCGGATCCACCTGCCATTACCTGAATAACAATTACAGTATCGTACAAAAATTCAACTTCCAAACATTACCAATGTAGAGGAAGAAGAGGATAATTCAAAATAAGACGTTAGGTGAGATTTTTTACTAGACAATAAATAATTCAATAAATATAACATCAACAAGAAAAGAGGAAGAAGATTGAAAATCAACATGGAAAGTCGAATACTTACTGTACAGTTACAATTTCTTTTAATATTTACTGTACAGTTATAAAGTAACAAGATGTGACAATATTTACTATACAATTACTATTGCTACACAGAAAAAATGTAAATGAAAAGTAAAAATTATTGCCACACAGTAAAAATCTTGAAAATACTGAATGAATTCAAGGCACACCTTACCATTCCGATAATGCATGATCTTACTGACTAATGCTGGAGGTCATCTCTCTTCGTGGAAGCACATACTTTTCCAAAGCAAAGTTTAATCAAAATATAGCTGATTTTTTTTTTTGCCTTTTGCATACTGATAGGTGTAAATTACTTATATATTTTCAAACCGAAATTGTTAGTTTTTTAGTACGTTTATTACGTTTTAATATATTTTAATGTGTTTCTATTCTTTTTGTACTAAATTAGGTGTGTGGGCTGAAACGATATGAAAACGGATGCTAAACGATGATATCAGATCTAGAACGGTGGAAAAACAAGCTCGGAGGCAAAATTCTGAAAAGAAGCCTATCGTCGCGGTGGTGAAAATATAGGATAGTCCCTGAATCCATCACCTAGGCGATCAATGAACCCACTTACCCACCGCCGCGGCGGTCACCTCTGCACAGATTTAGATATTTTTCCTATTTATACCCCTTCCTCTCCTCTCTTCCAGCCATGAGAGCCCCATTAGACTAGGGATATTTTAGAGAGAGGTTTTGGGAGTGCTCATTCAAATCCTAAGGAGAAGATCACAAAGCAAAAAAAGGGGAGCTATCTCGAAACGTTTTTAGGGACAAATCTTCGGACTAGGTTAAGTTTCTCTCGTTCCTTTCTTTATTTCTTAACTTAGGATTGTTGTTTGAGCATGTTTAGCTCTATTTTCATTGTATAATCGGCTATGACCATGAGCTAAACGGGTTTTTGTCTAGGGATTAATGTGATTTATAAAAGTGTTGTTTGTTTAAGTTTGTGTTTCGTTAATGTGTGTTTTATAATAATTTTGATTGTGTTTGCCGTGTTGTCATGTTATTATGCTTGTTTAGATAATTAGAGAATACGAGGTTTGACATTTAGGAGAGGTAACCCCGAATTCAGATTAGGATAAACACAACACGACAATCTAACAACTCGGGAGAGCGATACAAAGTGTGCAATCAATGACGTTGGGGCGAGACTCACGTGACCTAGTGTCGTTAAGACGTTGAGGGAGACTTCTTCGTTAACGCGAAGTCATGTATTCACTCGTCTCACACTCGGGAGAGGTGGAGAGTGAGTTTACGAACCGAAATTGTCAGATACTCGAACGCCATTAACGTAAACTAAAACGAGACCAAGCATATTTTTGTAAACAAAGCTAATCCCTAGGCAATATCTTCGCTAAACATCTCATAATAGTATTAGTATAGTTTAATTAGTATTTTAGTATTAGTTTATATTAATTTTATATACACTTATTTTAGCCTAGATAAAATGAGGTCATGATAAACACGGTACTCGATAATAGTCACAACCAATCCCTATGGACACGATAACCCTAAATCTCCCGATCTATACTAAAACTTGACCTCGTATACTTGCGAGTGAAAATAGCGACGTATTTACGCTCCACCACATACCAAAAATATTTTTTGACACTCATCAGTATAAAGTTGAGGATAAGAATATGATACAAGAATTTCATTGAATAGACATCCACTCAAGTTTAAGAGCTTAAAGTATAGTAAATGACAAAAGATTATTCTTTAAAGAGATTAACTAAGCAGCAAGGGCTTTATTTTATCCCAATATTGTCTAGAGGATATCCATAACATAATGGTCACTGGGTTGCTTGTGAAAGTATAAAATAAGAATTGTGTTAAAATTTAACTAAATATCTAGCCACTTTGGATGAATGGAATGGTGATCTCAGTAAGTAAGTGGAGGGAGTTCACTAAATATCATATCGTATGGGTAGAGTGCTGATACACCATAGCACATTTCTTTTTTCATTTTCTTTTGGAAATAAAGAGGTCTTTGCCTGCCTTCTTTGTGGTGGTGCTATTAGAAGTTCCAACCAAAAACAATATGGCAATAGGTGGAATAACATTTTTCATATATAAACTATGGAAAGTTGAATAGTTACTGTACAATTATAATTTCTTTAACGTTTACTATACAGTTATATAAGCAACAAAATGATGCGTATATGTTAATCCAAATAGATGTGAATTCAAGACAAATTTTCAAACCGAAATGTAATGAAAAGTAACCATTATTGCTACATAGTAAAACTCTAATACATCAAATATCGATATTTACCACACATGTAACTAAACACTGATTTTTGCATCACCGTAACGATTTTGATCATCAATCCCACATCAATAATGGAAAGTAACAACATGTTTTTTTTTTTTTCACAACAAGCGGGATTACGAGTTGATTTTCAATAACGGAAAGTAATGAAAAGTAACGAAAAGTCGTGATTCTCAACAAGAATCTATAAATTCAAACTATGGATTCAACATCGATTTTTGCTACACATTAACTAACCATCAATTCTTGCATCACGGTAATAATTTGATCAACAACGTGACATCAATAATGAAAACTAAGAGCAAGTTAATCCAAAACAAGACTTTGATCGTTAATTTTTGCTACACATAAAAAATCTCAATAAATATAACATCAACAAGAAAATAAGAAGAATATTGAAAATCAACATGGAAAAGTTGAATATTTACTATACAGTTATAATTTCTTTAATATTTACTGTACAGTTATAAAGTAACAAGATGTGACAATATGTGAGTCGAAAATAGATGTGAACGCAAGACAGATTTTTCAAAACGAAATGTAACGAAAAGTATCGATTATTGATATATATTAAAAATCTTAATAAATCAAACATTGATTTTTACTACACATTAACTAAACTTCGATCTTTACATCACAGTAACGATTCCATCAATAATCGAACATCAATAACGGAATGTAACAGCTTGTTAATCCAAAACAAGTTGAAGCACACTGATTCAAGCGATGATTGTTACAACACATTGGTCGCGAAACCCTAATCCTTAAAATGGAAATAGATTGCGTGAAATGAAACTTACCAAATAGGAACAATTGATGGATTGGAAGAAATAGCGACGGCGGATAGGAATGAATGGCGATGAACGTCGGAATCAACGACGATGGCTCCGGCGACAGTAAGCGACGTTTTTACGGCGACGAAGTTTGGACCAACACCAAACCGCAATGGGGTTGCTTCTGGGTATGAGTGCACCGGGATTGTTGTTGTCGAATGGTTATATAGGCATCTTCAAATGGTAATTTCCCAAATTCGACTGAAGATTTCTCATGCAAATTACCTTCCAAACTCAACTCTCATCACACGCTCTCTCCCCCACAGTGACATTCACGACTGCAAAATAGGATTTAGGGTAAATGTATTGTGTTATTTGGGGATAACACTAATATGTAGGTAGGCCTTGGGGCCCATATTAAAAATGCCAAATTATAATTATATTCTCGGATATTACTAGCAAAATAACCAAATGATATTTATATGTTTCATGTTTCAATATTAAGAATTTATTATAATTTTTTCTACTCCGCACATGCGCGGGTCTAAAACTAGTTATTATTAAATTTAATGTCTATATTTCTCTTTTATATTATTTTCTTTATTTTAATTTATGTAAATTTAATATTTTAGTATTATTATTAAATTTAATATCTATATATTATTTCTATAATTTTTATAAATTTAATAAAAATTTAGCAGTCCATTACCAGTGGATACCGTCGTAGCAAGTCAATTTCAATCGATTGTGGTAGATTTCAGAATTGAAGAAAAAGGTTATAAAACCGTATCAACAATTTCAATGAGTAGTTTTCTATTTCCCTCCCCCTCTTTTTTATTTTGATGTTTTTTGGGTGTTTAGGATTGTTAATGGGTAGTAAAAATTACATATCGAATTGATGTTCTTGATTTTCGCTCTGGTCCATCTCGTTGGTGATATTTGGGTTGTTAGGATTGTGAATGTGTAGCAAAAATCACATATTTGAAGTCGTATTCTTGTATTTCGTTTTGGTTCCATCTCATTGGTGATGTTCGGGTTGTTAGGATCCCTTAATGTGTAACAAAAATCACATATTTGAAGTCGTGTTCTTGTATTTCTTTTTGGTTCCATCTCGTTGTGATGTTTGGGTTGTTAAAATTTTTAATGTGTAGCAAAAATCACAAATTGGCATCTTGGATTTTTGAATTTCCCTCTCCCTCGTTTCATTGTTGATTTTTTGGTTGTTAGGATTATTAATGTGTAGCAAAAGTCACATATTGAAGTTGTGTTTTTGTATTTTCCTTTTAGGTCCATCTCGTTGGTGATGTTTGGATTTTTAGGATTCCGTAATGTGTAGCAAAAATCACATATTTGAAGTCAGTGTTATTGTATTTCTTTGGTTCCATCTCATTGGCGATGTTTGGGTTGTTAAGATTTTTAATGTATGGCAAAAATCATAAATTGACATCTTGGATTTTTTGAATTTCCCTCTCCCTCTTTTCATTGTTGATGTTTTTGGTTATTAGGAATATTAATGTGTAGCAAAAATCACATATTGAAGTCGTGTTCTTGTATTTCTCTTTGAGTCCGTCTCGTTGGTGATGTTTGGGTTGTTAGGATCCCTTAATATGTAGCAAAAACCACATATTTGAAGTTGTGTTCTTGTATTTCTTTTTGGTTCCATCTCGTTGGTAATGTATGGATTGTTAAGATTTTTAATGTGTAGCAAAAATCACAAATTGGCGTCTTAGATTTTTGAATTTCCCTATCCCTCGTGTTATTGTTGATGTTTTGGTTATTAGGATTGTTAATGTGCAGTAAACAATACTCATTGAATTTATGTTCTTGAATTTCGCTCTGGTACCATCTCATTGGCGATATTTGGGCTGTTTCGCTCTGGTTCCATCTCGCTGGTTCCATTTATGAGCAACCTTGAATTGATTGAATATTTGTCACACAACATTACATGGCTAAATATTGTTGTACAAATATAATTAGGTGAAAGTATTGTACAGTTATAATTGAAGGAATAGTGCTGCACAACATTACATGGTTTAATTCCTACGTCGCTCATGCTGATCGTCGGATCCACCTGCCATTACTTGAGAACCAATAATGGTGCAGTAGAAATCATAACAACTCAAACAATAACAATTCAGGGAAAGAAGAAGAAATTTCAAAACAAGACTTCAATATTTGATTTTTGCTACACAATAACTATTTCGTCAACTCAAACATCAATAACGAAAAGAAAGAAATTGAAAATTCAAAGCTATACTCCAATATTAAATCTTTGGGTATATTCTATTGACCTCTCTTATCATTTTGCACAATATCTGATACATCCCCTGTCAGTTTGTAAATACCAGAGACTTCCTCTGTTTTTTTGCTCAAATACCACTTACTTCATTTTGGACAAAATTTTCCTTTGGTTATTTAAAAAAAATAAAAAATCATTAGCACCCCTATATTTTTAAAATTATATTTTTTACCCTTAACTTTTTAAATAATTATATTTACCTCTCACCACCACCCAACTCCCACCGCCACCGCCCAACTTCCACCACCATCGTCACCTTCTACCACCGCCACAACCCACCACCTTCTGTCACCTCCCACTGCCGCCATCCAACACTACCACCCATCGCCACTACCCACCTCCTACCGCCACCTCCCACCACCCACAACCCAACTCCCCTGTCACCACCCATCATCGCCACCACTACCCACCGCCGCTACCACCAATCCCTACCACCACCGGAGAAAGAGAGAAAATGGTTAATGAAAGGGTTAATTTTTTTATTTTTTATTTTAATGGAATGGTTAAAAAAATATATTTTTTAAAATAGGTATGGGTAGTGGCGACGGTGGGAGGTGGTGGAGGTCGGTAGGTGGTGGAAGCATTAGGAAATGGCAGTAGGAGGTGCCGGATAGTGGTGGGTGGTGGTGGCGGTGGTGGGAGGTGGGCAGCGACGGTGGGAGGTGGTGATGGCGGTGGGTACAGTGGTAGGAGGTGACGATGAATATATATAAATTAAAAGGTTATTTATGTATTTTTATTTTTTTTATTTAATTATTTTTTAAATAGTCAAGGGTAAATTTGGTATTATAATAAAAAATTATTATTTTTAAATCAGTAAGAGGTAAGTGGTGTTTGAGAAAAAAGGTAGTAGAGGTCTCTAGTATTTATAAAATGACAGGGAATGTATTTGGTATAGTGCAAAATGATAGGGAAGGTCAATGACATATACCCTTAGATCTTTTACTACACAGTAACTATCTCAAGAACTCAAACATCAATAATGAAAAGGAACAAATGGAAATCCAAACCAAGATTTCAATATTTGATTTTTACTACACATTAAATATCTAAAGGAACTCAAAAGATGATTTTTACTGTATAGTAACCAAATCCAATAAGACACATATACGGTAATTGAATTTAAAGAGAGTATCAAATGGAAAAAATTGAAAAATTGGAATAATGAAATTATAATGTACATTAAATTATTCAAGAGACAAAACATCAACAATTACTCAAACAGATGCTAATTCAAAACAAGGTTCCAATTGCAAATTTTTTCTACGCAGTAACTATCCAAATAATTCAACACATCAACAATGCAAAATGATGTGTAGCAAAAAATCGCAATTGAAAGGGACGATTTTGAAATCTAAATCAAGAATTCAATAATAGATTTTTACTAGACATTAACTATTTTCAACGAGTCGCATTAACTATGTGATGGAACAAGAGGTCAATTTCATTTACATGGTTAAATATTGTTGTACAGTTATAATTGGGCGAATAGGGCCGCACAACATTACATGGTTTAATTCGTACGTCGCTCATGCCAATCGGATTGACCTGCCATTACCTGAGAACCAATAACGATGAAGCAGAAATCACAACAACTCAAACAATAACAATGCAGGGAAAGAAGAGGAAAATTCAAAATAATATTTTAATATTTAATTTTTGCTACACAGTAACTATTTAATCAACTCAAACATCAATAACGAAAAGGAAGAAGTTGAAAATTCAAAGCTATACTCCAATATTAGATCATTTACTACACAGTAACTATCATAAGAACTCAAATATCAATAATGAAAAGGAACAAATGGAAATCCAAACCAAGATTTCAATATTCGATTTTTACTACACATTAAATATCTAAAGGAACTCAAAAGTTAATTTTTACTATATAGTAACCAAATCCAATAAGACACATATACGACAAATGAATTTGAAGAGAGTATCAAATGGAAAAAATTGAAAAATTAGAATAATGGAATTATAATGTACATTAAATTATTCAAGAGACAAAACATCACCAATTTTTAGTTCATATTCAATGTTAAAAATTACTCAAACAGATGCTAATTCAAAACAAGATTCCAATTGCAGATTTTTTCTACACAGTAACTATCCAAATAAGTCAACATATCAATAATGCAAAATGATGTTTAGCAAAAAACGACAATTGAAAGGGAGGATATTGAAATTCAAATCAAGAATTCAATAATAGATTTTTGCTACACATTAACTATTTTCAACGAGTCAAATTAACTATGCAATGGAACAAGAGGTTAATTCGAAACAATAATTCAATATTCGATTTTTTGCTACACATCAACAATTCTAACAACCCAAACATCACTAATGAGATGGAACCAGAGCGAAATTCAAGAACATGAATTTAATATATAATTTTTATTACACATTAAACATTTGAACAACCAAAACATCAACAATGAAAAGATGGAGAGGGAAATTCAAAAATCTAAGACGTCAATTTGTGATTTTTACTACACATTAAAAATCCTAACAACCCAAACATCACCAACGAGATGGAACCAAAGGGAAATACAAGAACACTATTTCAAATATGTGATTTTTGCTACACATCAACAATTCTAACAATCCAAATAGTAAATATTTCAAGAAATCAAGAGAGAACTATCAACAATTTCAATATTTTAAATTTAGGATTTTTTAATCAAACACCCATTTTCACAATAGATTTTTTGGGGTGGGAACAGAAATAGAGAACAGTAGCAGTAACCAAACTATTTTGCGACCAAACAAACCTTTGCGATCACCAACAGAGACACCGAAAATATTGTTCTTTGTGTTGCATTCAACAACTATATATATATATCCCATGTCATTTTGCACTATATCAGATACATCTCATGTCCTTTTGCAAATACCAATCACCCCCTTATAGTTTTACAATTGAAATCACTTACCTCCCCTATCCGTGAATAGTTGCTAACACAACATTATTATGGACAAAAATATCCTCAAAATCATTTAACTTCAATAAAATGACATAAATGCCCTTTTTAATTTAATTTATTGGACAGATATACCCTGATTCTCTTCTATTTGTTCCCTGCGTAGCTCCGACAGAGGAGGTCATCACCACTAACAAACTCTCTCTCTAGTCTCTCTCGTAAAAATACCATTTTATATTGGGAATTGTAGCTTTGTGATTGACTTCTGATGTCTTCTTTTTGTAAGCCACCACAGTTTTTTTTTTTTTTTTTGATAAAACAATCACTTGCATGAAAACAAAATGTTGAAAAAACACATACACACTAAAGAGATAAGAGTGAGTGCTCTTCATGAGAGTATCTCTCAATCCATAAACGAAATAAATAAAATTTCGTAAACCCTTTTCGTTTCAATCTCTATGTGTAATTCGAACACCATTATCTCCGTTAACGATCACAAACCGCCGGCTCAGAATCGACTCAAAGATACAGAGCTTCCCGCCGGTTCTCTGGCAATAGCTTTCACGAACATCACCGGCTATTCTATTTTTCTAGTTTGGCTTTAGGTATCGAACCGCTCTGTTCGCAGGCGTTTGGAGATGCGACACCAAAACTCATCGTGGGTTCGAGTATTTCCAGGGAGTTTTAGCTGGGAATTGGTGGGTTCATGCTCCGACGGCGTCGCGTCAACGGTTATTGCTTTTCACGGTCGAATTTGGTGGGTTATCATTGTTGCAATCACCGCTCCTACTCATCGCATCCAAGTTCACGTAGATCATCGAGGCAGCGATTTCGCAGAGAGAAACTCTGGTGCGTCCGTTGAACTAAATCACCGCAAGCGAGTAAAGTGATGGTCCATGGGAGCTCATCACTGCCTTCGCTATTAACTATGCTCCTCTCCCTGGATTTTCCAAATAATAAAAACGAATATATTTTAGAACTATTGGAGAAAGAAATTAGGGAAGCTCTCCGTCGTCGCCGCTCCAACAACAAACCACTAGAGAGAGAAATATAGGGAGGGAGAGAGAGAAACAGGGGATAGAAAAAAAAATATGCAGTAAAAATATGCAAAAAATCAAAGGCTTATTGGAATTTCTTTGAGCAAAAATTAGCAGATCAAAGGCAACAACAAACAGATTGGAGATCGGAGAAAAAAAAAATCAAACATTTAGGCCCCGTTTGGTTAGTGTTTCCAACCCAACCCAACCCAACCCAACTCAACCCAAAAATTCTGGAATTGATTTTTAGGAACGCGTTTGGCAAACACAAAACTCAACCCAACCTAATCCAAAAAATGAGAATTGATTCTCGAAATTCTAAGGAAATGAGAAACAATTTTTTTTTTGTGCCAAAAAAACTCAACTCATCTTCAGGGATACACTCAGAATTAATTGATTTGTTAGTGAGTCATATGTTCCACTTTTGTTAAGCTAAAATCAATGAAACTTTTATTTTTCTTTTTTCCCTCTCCTATTTCTATCGTCTTCTTCGTCATCGCTGAAATCCCTCTCGCCATCATTCTGACGTCTTCGCAGAACCATTTTCACCATCCATACCCTCATTTCTGTCAACATTGCCATCGTTTTTGGTCTTCCTCGAAATCACCGGATTCCTTTATTCGCTGCTTGTTCCTCCTCCTCGCAATCGTCTTCACCGCTCGTTCCTCCTCGCAATCGTCGTTGCCGTCCTTGCCATCGTCTTCACAGAACTCGTCATTGTCAACGTCGTCACCATCGCCATCGTACTCTCCATTTAGAGTTTTGATTTTGTTCGTTACTGAAATTGAACACGTTTTGATTTCGTTCATTCTTTAGGATTTGGTTGCTCGTTCATTCTCAAAATCGATTTCGTTGCTCGTTGACGAAATCGATTTTGATTTCGTTGTTTGTTCACGAAATCGTTGTTCGTTCATGAAATCGAAATCATTGTTCGTTGTTCGTTCACAAAATCAATTTCGATTTCGTTGCTCATTGACGAAATCGGTTTTGATTTCGTTGTTCGTTCTTGAAAATCTCTGTGGAATTTGATCAATGGAGGTTGTTCGGTGAAGATGAAGACGAAGGAAGAGAAAAGATGAAAAAGAAAAAGAAAAAAATAAAAGGAAAAAAAATTAAAGAAAAAAAAAAACAATTGTGAGGAAATAATTCTAGGATAATATCGTTACCAAACGCGATTTTGTTCCCAGCACACAAAAAAAATTGTCGTTACCAAACACAATTTTGTTCCTAATAAGAAACAAAATTCTCAGCTCAACCTATCCTAGTTGGGTTGAAAAACGTGAGAACACTAACCAAACGCCACCTTACCTGCCATAACAACCGATTGAAAATTGCTAGGGTTTCAATTTTGGGATCAAGAAATCAAACATTATTTCCAGCGTATAGGAACAACAGATCGAAGAAATAGAAATCAAACATTTACCTGCCATAACAACTGATTTTGGATTTCATGATTGAACGGCTTGTTCTCCGATAAACGGCTGAATAGGGCTTTGGGGCTTTCTCTTTCTCTCTCTCTCCGAATCGACGAACGGCTTAACAGGGCATATTCTTCGACGAATCAATTTCAAAGTCTGCAACCAAGCAACCTCCGACGACGATCTTTCTCAGATAACCCCAATGAAGTTTCCACTCTTCGACGATGACGATGAACCCAATCAACCTTCGACGACCTTCAACGCCTCCAAGGTCTCTCTTCGTCTCCCTCTTTCTCTAAACGCAACAAAAATGAGTTCAAGAAATGAGCTGTGCAAAACCAGAAAAAATAAGAGGGTTAACGTGTAATTTTACTTTGAATATTTTTAATTGTATAATATTTGATAAAAAGGAAAGGGGTAAAATGGTCTTTTCACACCAAATATTGGTTTATGGGGTTGATTGGTATTTGCAAAAGGACAGGGAAAGTATTTGGTATAGTGCAAAACGACATGTGAGGTATTTGGTATATATGTATTTGTATATGTATATATATATACATATATATATATATACATATATATATATATACATATATATATATATATATATTCAATAAAATGATTCAACAAAAAGGCATTGAATCGATTCTTAATAGCTATTCAAACCACTACCCACTAATCCCCACACAGAAATTGGTGGGGGAGGCAAAAAGAAGAGTGAGATCTCAGAGGTTTGTTTGGTGGATTCTATGGTAAACTATATAAATAACTCAAAATTTTGGTGGATTCAATTTTTGCACAGCAATAAATATATGTAGAAAACAACTGGTGATTTTTACTTCATAGTGTCGCTAAACCCTAAAACTTAAACGGAGAATAGATTTGGGGAGATGAAGAAAAAAAGACAATTAGGTTGCAACTTACTAGAGATAGAAGGACACCGATGGAGAGTAAAAATGATGGTGACGTTGGCTTGGACTGGACGGTGACGACAGCTTTAGATTGGACGGCAACGACATTATGAATTAACGACGATGGAAGCTTGGACTGGACGGCATCGACGCTTGGAATCAACGGCGACGACGACATGAATTGGGACAATGAAGGCAACTGCTTTAGAATTATTGCTGCGTAATACAAATGGGGGCTTCGAATGGTTGATTTCCAAATTTGGAGAAGATAAAGACCCATTCACTGCTATGAAATTCTTGCTGGGGAAAAGAGGGGGTGATTTTCCAATTTTGATTGAAGCTTTCTCCCTAAAATTACCTTCCAAATCAAGAGATCTTTACGTGCCTCTTCTCCCTATGTGAATCTCACGGCTGCAAATAGGGTTCACTTTAATTGTATATTGTTATTAGGGGATAACTCTAATACATGATTGGGCCTTGGGGCCCATATTAAAAAACCCAAAAATATATTATCTCTCTTCAATTAAGTATAAGTTATATAAGGTAAAATATAAATATTTAGTTTATAGTTATATTATATTTTAGATCAATTTGAATCGTTGTTAGTCTCTGGAGACAAAAAACGACTGATAATTATCTAGAGGGTTTGTTCGTCATGTTTTATTATATAGACTAGCTTATAAACCGTGCCTGAAGGCATGGGCATAAAATATTCAACATCTATTTCATCATAACATCTATAATAACTAACACTCGATACTAACATTCTGCACTTATTTTATTTGAATATCAATATTAACCCACAATTGAACATCAATAATCTAGTAACATTTAAATCTAATGACAAAACTCACCCAAGACATTGTTAAAATAGGATGTCCCAAACATCAAGTCCAAAATAGACAACTAATCTATAAAAATATGAGATTTTTCAGTAGAAATTTAAATACAATAAGTTCAGAAAATTAAAGTTACATTAATATTTCTGGGTACACAATATTTGTCATGGATAGAGATCCATATTCGGGGGAGTAGCACACTTAATCGATTATATCTTAATAGGGAGAGATTAGGGATGTTTATTACAAAATAACATTTAATCTGCTCATTAACATTAGGGAGATCTTATTAGAGATTTGAGATATGAAATTTAACTTGTTTCTATAGTCGCTTCTCTTCCTCCTTGTTAGTTTATCTCTTTTTCCTCTACTTCTACAATCGAAGAGAACAAATGCACTCTTTCAAAAATTGCATATAATATACCCCTAGCCTTAAGTGTTTCTGTTCCTAAATATAGAAATTTTGGGGAAAAAGGAAGAAGAAGAAGAAAAGATATGTTTCTGTTCTGTATCTTATCATTGTAGAAACAAAGCAATAAACTTAAGAGAATGATAGGTTTTTTAAAAGATAATTGAAAACCAAACTTTGAAGAAAATGCACACTTTGACGCTTATTAAACTCTAAATCTTGGATTTGAAGCAAGAAAATAAGGAAAGAAAAAAAAGAAGAAATAAACTTTGTTTTAGTTCTAATCCCAGAATTTTGATATAGAACGTGTTTGTTACAAGTTTTTTGGGAACAAAAAACAGAAACGGAAACATAAACACTTACCAAACTCCACCATTCGAAACTTTTATAAGAAAACATCTAAATAAATCACTTAGAATATAAATATGAAATCAAACAGAATGTTGAATTCAACGATGCAGTGCAATTTATGAAATTAAACAAAATACAAACGGAACACAACACAATTAACCTATGAAATCAGAATTTCTTGAAATGTCTAATCAAAATATAAAATCAGAATAGAAACACAAACATGTGGTGCTCAAGTTGAAAAGGCAAATATATTCTATAAGATTCAATCATCATAATATAAACAGTTCGCAATATGAAATAGAAGAGAATACAAACAGTTCACAATATGAAACAAAATAGAAATTGTTTGTATGATGAAAAATAATCAAGATGATCCAACAAAACTTTGTTTTTTGTTCCCAGAATCAAAATTAAACCGAAGATTAAATTGAACCCTAAACCCTAAAAATATCGCTTTATCCCCACATTGTTGATATTTAAATGAATGATTTTTGCTTAATGACGCTTCTGACCATCTTTCTCCTTAGCTGAGCTAATTAACTCAGAACTACCCACATCAGAAATGGAATCTCTTTCTCATTTTCTTTCGATTCTATCTTAGTAGTGTCCCATTCCCATGTACCGATATAAAGAATAAACAAATTGAGAATTTTTACATCACTATTATATTGTTATTCTTCTATCTATAGCATTTTTAACCTCCAGGATAGAGAATATAAGGTTTTCTTGCTCTTAAATATAGATTTTTGACTACCATCGCACCACTTTGTGAGTTTGCTTGAAAAAAGTGATTATTGAAAACTATTTTGCATCGAAGTGGAAACATAATCTTGTGCTTAGGTTCAAAGGTTCTGATAAATTGTGTAATCATACATTTCAATATTTTAGCATGACAGATATCAATGGCAAACGAAACTAAACCTTTGATTTATGTTCCCAGAATTGAAATCAAATAGAAGATTAATTAACTATAGCATACATTATTATATTTCAATAATAAATCAAGTCAAAGATTTGCACGTCTAGATTCGAAATAAGGTCTAATTGTTGGCAGAAGCAAAAATTCAATAGAAATGGAATCAACACAAACGGAAGCAAAAATTCAACAAAAATTCAATAGAAGCAAAAAATCAACAAAAATCAGACAATATATTTAGATATCTAAAAACTTATCTCAATCTACATTGTCCTTCTGTATCTTATTTTCTTTCCAATCAAGCAAATATCATCTTATTTGAGGATAACTTCTGCAAAAAATACACACATAGATCAAGCAATTAATGAGATACAAAACTCAATTAGAAACCGCAAAAAAAAAAGACAAAAATTACACATTTGTTATTAAATGTGTAGATAAAATCAGATATCAATACATGTTTTGTGATGGATTTGATACGAATTTTTCGCCAAAATGAAAAAGATCTAGTAAATAATGAGATCCAAAACCCAACCATAAAAAGATGGAAAAAGACACGGAAATTCCATTTTTTTTTAATTAAAATGGTGAATAAAATCAGATATCAATACCTATTTCGTAGTGGATTTGGGAACTGATGAACTGAAATTCCATTTATTATTTTTTTGTTGTTGCTTCTCAGGAAAAAAGAGAAAAAGGGAAGAAAAATAGTAGAAGAAATAGTAAAAAAAAAAAAAAAAAAAAAAGCGGTCTCTATGTTTCGGCTCATATTTTTGTTTTTGTTCTTAATTTTTTTTTAATTAATGCACAAATATATGATTGATTTTTCTCGCTCGCATTTTAATTTACTTAAAAAAATAACTGTGATTCAAAAAATATTTTCATCCAAAAGAAGGTAGAGACGATATAAATTAATTAAATTAAAATTTGTTAATTTTTAAAAATTGATAAAATTAATCTTAATTTGTGGTTATTTGTTTGTTATTGTATAGTATATTAAAAATTAATTTATAAAAATATTACTTCACTTTTATGATTATTTATGTAATTTTTAATAGTATATATATCCTCGGTATTTATAAAACATCATGATTCACTAAAATTATAATTATGTTCTTGGATATTACTAGCAAAATAACCAAATAATATCTATATGTTTCATGTTTAAATATTAAGAATTTATTATAATTTTTTTTACTCCTACACATGTGCGGGTCTAAAACTAGTTATTATTAAATTTAATATCTATATATCTCTTTTATATTATTTTTTTATTTTAATTTACATAAATTTAATATTTTAGTATTATTATTAAATTTAATATCTATATATTATTTCTATAATTTTTATAAATTTAATAATTTAATATTATTACTAAATTTAAGATCGGTTGGATTGTCTGTTCGGTTAATCACGTACATGCCACGTGGTTGAAAAGTGGACCCTCTCGGAATTTTCCTTATCACAAGTTAATCAATATATATATATATATATGTGTGTGTGTGTGTTATTTTTGAAGTTCCAAAACTATTTTCACAAACCAAACCAAACCAAACCTATGTCACCAAAACTATTCTCGATATATATATGTGTGTGTGTTATTTTTGAAGTTCCATAACTATTTTCACAAACCAAACCAAACCAAACCAAACCAAACCTATGTCACCAAAACTATTCTCGCTCTCTCTCTCTCTAAGATTAAATAACTCAGACGTACGTCCAACTAATTCTTCCCCTACTTGTATGCCTATATACAGAAAAGAATCAATGGCGGCCAATAATATCCCTTCTCAACACCATTCAATGCCCCCTCTCTCTCTCTCTCTCCTTCTCTCTCTCCAGTCTACGCCCACAATATCCCATTAGAGCACGTTGGTTCGCCAGAATATAACCTGGGTGCCAGGCCAGCCTAAAACCTCTCCTCAAAAGCATGTAAATGCAAGAAAAATGGGACAACAAAAAAAATTGCACTTCGACCCCTCAAAGTTTGAGCAAATTATACGTCCTGTGAAAAAATATCTATGTAATAAATTATAATATTTTGGTTAAGAGTTGAAATTGATTCAAAGGAAATTGGTGGATGAGATTGGATTATAAAAATTTCAAGGAGACAAATTATTGTTTAAAAATTTTGCATGCCACCTCTAAAACGGGTAAAAATTAAATTATATTTTACACCTTTTAATTCTTATATTTGTATTAAATTGACTATTTTTTATTATTTACTATCTTTACACGTATAAATTAGAAAATCAATATACTGGTACGGGGAATTCCTAGTCCACGCATATATCTGTGTGTGTGGAAAAATTATTATTTTTAAATAAATTTTAGTCTTGCAATTAAAATCAAATAAATTGAATTTATCGAGTTGATATCAATGTAATGTGGAATTTATATTTGATTCAGAGTTGAAGTTAATTAAATTATTGCATAAATTAAAAATAAATAAATTGATAAAGATTGAAAATCAATTATTCAAAAAAAATAAAAATGAACACTATAAACTATTGGTATATGAACATATTTTTGTGATGATTGATTCTTTAAATGTGATCTTAAGTCCACCCTCCACCCTACTCAATTAATTATATGGGGGTTGTAAGTGTATATTTTCAAACTTTAGGGAAAATTGTATTTTTGGTCACTAAAATATGGGGTGGGTGTCTATATAAACCCTGAATTTTTTTAAATTACACATTAATTGCTCGAATTTCACATTTGTTGTAATTTTGAAAAAATAAAAAAAGTTAATAATTTTGGATAGAAAATTGGTTTTACACATCACGTGGACTTGTAACATACATATTTTTATCATTTCATTATTTTACTAAATCTAAAATATTTTTTCCTAACAATAATTAAACTTATTTTCTCTCATTCTTCAGTCTAATTGTTGTCAACAAAAAGTTAAAAAAAAAAAAAAAAATCTCAGATTTAATGAAGCGATAAAATGATAAAACTATCTCCATTGAAAGAGCACACTTTGAGCACAATCTATTTTTCACTCAAAACCATTTATAACGTTTACAATTTTGCATGATTAAAACGAATGTGAAACTTGAAAGACCAAATGTACAATTTAACAAATCTCAGGATCCATGTAGACACCTTGTCTATGTGAGTTTTATCAAATTGCACATTTAATCCCTCAAGTTCTACATTAATTTCAATTCCAAAAAATTAAAAATGTTATGGATGATTTTGGACGAAAAAATGAGTTGTTTTCAACACGCGGCCTTCCGATGGAGGATATTTTCGTCATTTCATCACTTCGCTAATTTAATAGATTTTTTCTTAACAACAACTAAAAAAAAATTCTCTCATTTTTCAAAAGAATCGTAATTTAATAGATTTTTTCTTAACAACAACTAAAAAAAAATTCTCTCATTTTTCAAAAGAATCGTTGTTTGAAAAATGTTCGAGAAAAATATCTTACATTTAGTAAAGTGATGAAATGACAAAAATATCTTCCATTAGAAGGCCAATGTGTTAAGCACAATGCATTTTTCATCTAAAATCATGAACAACGTTTTTAATTTCGTACAATTGAAAATAAATGTAAAACTTGAGAGATCAAATGTGTAATTTCCCCAATAATTTTCACAAACTTTAAGGTAGTAATATGGCCTATCTACCCCCTAACCCAAAAAATGGCCTATATAAACTCATGTATGAAAGTCTTTCTTAGGTCACAATTTGCAAAGCAAAATGAAGCCATTAACACTCATCCAAATCCTTGAAATTTCATTTTTAGCCCTCTTATCCTTTACCCTCCTCCTCCAAACCACCTTAACCTACACCCCCCTCACCACCTTCCTCCACCGCCTCTCCTCCTCCCACCTCCCTCTCTCACTAACATGTGCCGTGTGCGCACACCTCGCTCTCTTCTACTATCTCCACTCCTCGCCCCACCCAGTGCTTCTATTGGATTACTCGTGTTATAAACCACCACCTCACCGGAAGTGCCCTTATGTGGTGGCTGAGTCGTTCGTGCGCCGGAGTGCGCATTTCACTCCTGAGACGTATAACTTCATGCGCAATATATACCTCAAATCGGGGCTGGGGGAGGAAACCTACGCACCCCCGTTCATCTTTGAAGAGGACCAAAGTCCCACGCTAGAATGCGCACTCCAAGAAGCCCGGGAGGGGATATTCTCCTCCGTCGACGGCGTATTTTATAAAACTCGGGTCGACCCGACCCGAATAGACGTGGTGATCGTAACTTCTGGAAGCTTCTCCCCTTCTCCTTCTCTCTCCTCTCTCATCGTCAACCACTACAAGCTCCGACCGGACGTGAAAACGTTCAATCTCAGCGGCATGGGGTGTAGCTCCGGCGTGATCTCCGTCGATTTGGCGGCGAGGATTCTCCGGAGCAGCAAGAAGTACCGGTATGCACTCGTTGTTATCACGGAGAGCATCACCTTGAATCTCTACCCCGGCGAAAACCGGTCGATGCTGGTGACGAACTGTATCTTCCGCGTCGGATGCACAGCCGCGATCGTCACCGACGATCCCACTCGCCGCCGATTCGCCAAGATGGAGCTAATCCACTCTCTCCGTACACACCACGGCGCCGACGACTCAGCTTACCGTGCCGCGACGCAGGAGGAGGACGAAAACGGCATTACCGGAGTCTCTCTCACCAAGGATCTAATCCCCGTCGCCGGAGTAAATCTCCGTGAACACATCCGAATCCTTGCACCGCGAGTTCTCCCGGCTAGTCAACTCGCGAGTTTTATCTACTCCGCTGCGTTGGCGGCGTTTTCGGGAGGGAAGACGAAGGCGGTGGTGCCGGACTTCACGGCGGCGTTTGAGCACATGTGCGTGCACACCGGGGGGAAGGCGGTGATAGAGCAGGTGGGGAGGGTACTCAGGCTTGGAGAGTGGGTGACGGAGCCGGCTCGGATGAGTCTGCACAGGTTCGGGAACACGTCGAGTAGCCTTGTGTTCTATGAACTGGCGTATTTTGAAGGGAAGGAGAGGGCGAAGAGAGGGGATAGGATGTGGATGATAGCGTTTGGGACTGGGTTTAAGGTTGGGAGTTTGGTTTGGAGATGGCTTAGGGATTCAAGCCTAGAGCTTGATAATCCATGGATGGATTGCATCCACCAATACCCTTTGAAGACATGGTGATCTCTCTCTCTCTCTCCATGTTTTTTGTATTTCCTCTCTCTCTCTGGAATTTACCTAACACTTTGAAGACATGGTGACCTCCCTCTCTCTCTTGATTTGCACTTTCTCTCACTAAAGTTGCCTAAATAAACACTTTGAAGGCATGGTGAACCCCCTCTCTCTAGATGTTTTGTATTTTCTCACTCCATATGTACACAAATTACACTTTTTCTAAAATTACTTAGTGGCGCTTGATTAATATTTTTGTTTCTACTTGTGGGATAGTAATTCTATTTCTATTCTACAATATTCTGAAAATTAAAATTAAAACAATTTCTTTTAATTTATGAAAATAAAAACAAGAAATACTTTGATGACAACATTTGTTCTTTCTTTTTTCTTTTAAATGTATGGTAGCCGACGGGTAGTAGTGGTCTATAAAGTGGTAGTGAGAATAATTTCGTGAGAGAAATCAACATTTTTTCTATTTCTCAAATTCTTAAAAAAATTTATGAATTACTTTAAATTATTCAAAATTTTAAAAACAAAAACGCGTTTCTATACCTTCATTTGGGATAAAAACGGTAACCAAAGGAGGCCTTAAATATAACAATTTGAACGCAAGGTGAACTCTCTCTCTCTACATGTTTTGTATTTCCTCTTTTTCTCTCTCTAGATTTACATAAAATACACTTTCTCTAAGTTGCCGCAATAACACTTTGAAGACATGGTGCACAAAGTCTCCAACTCTCTAAAGTTACATAAATTACACGCTCTTAATTAAAGTTTGATATAAGGAAATCTCGTCAGGTGTACCATGTAGTCAATATTTATCCAAGTATGAATAGATGGTCGGGCTAGGAGCTGAAATCCCCTCCATGCTGAGCTGGGGTGCCTTCCGAGCCGGGCTGAGGATCGCCTTGCCTAGTTGAAGAAATCCGGGCCAGCAGACTCCAACCCAAGCTGATGAACTCGAGCACCCTCTGCTCGTCATCTCCGTGCTCAGGGCCTCTCCGGGTCATCCTGAGGCTCCAGCCCATGAGCCTTTACAGGTGGGCCCAAAAGCCCAACTCAGATGATTAGAGCACTAGTCTATTTGCTTATTGGTTACTTAGCGGATTAGGTTAATTAACCCAAGCTCGGCTCCCTAATTTCGCGGCGCTAATTGAGCTCAGCGCCTATAAATACACCATGGCATCCAATGTCTAACGGTACGTCTTCTCTACTGACACCACATCACTTTTAGCCCTTCTCCTCCCGGATACTTACTCTCACGCCGGAGGGACTTTACCGGGCACAAATCCGGTGAGTCTGTGTGTAGGTGCTCGAAGTGAAGGATTGGAGCTCATCTCGGAAGTCGTCAGCACCCTTGATTACACCAAGTTAATCACGCCATCAACAGTCCCGTGGGTATATTATCTTTCCGGACCATACTGTTGGTTGCTTACTACTTTTGGACATCAACAGTTTGGTGCCGTCTGTGGGAACGCACTAAAAGCCTCCCCTGATTGTCAACTCTCCACGAGGTTAAGCCTTGATGATCACAAGGTTCAGAAAGGAAATCCGCCAAGCCGACCAAGTGTTTGCCCCTAACAGTAACCCACCCCTCTCATCCGTACAAGACATGTCAAAGGCTCCCAGGTCGGATCCCCCGACTCAACCTATGGAGCATCTCCACCAGCCCGCTATTCCGCCATTCTGGGTTGTAGGCCCCGACGACTCAGCCCACCACTCAGGTGGGTCATATCTTACCCACTAGGCAGTTTGTTGGGCAGACTTTCGGGGCCCCTGAGGCAGCTAGCGTCGATCTCTTGGAGCGCCAGCTTGGCGAGTTCCAAACCTTCTTCCAAATTGTCCTGGCTCGCTTGCCACCGACCCTTCCAATGGGTTTCCTGACAATCCAGTTCGTGGGTCAGGAAGAACAAGCGATTGGAATTGAAGAGCGCATCATCCATTCTAGCAGGCACGTTCCGAGGCCCCGAGCCCATAATGGTGGTCAAAGAAAGGTTGAATTAGTACCTCCTGAGGCCTCGGGATCTCTGTCGCCACCTCCACCGAAATGAAGGAGAGGCAACCGTACCGAGTCTCCTTCAGCACAAGCCCACAGTCATACCATATGGTCCAACCACCATCCCCGGCATATTCGGGAGGTAGACTCACATTCTCCACCAAGACTGCCAGCTTCCCACGCCACTTTTAGCCAAGCTCGAGTCCCGCTAGAGGTCAAGGTGGTGGTGGAGAGACGTCTGGCTGACATGGAGGTGGCCCTACATCAGATCTGAGGAATGAGGGGCCCAGTCGAGCTTCCTTCTGAGGTAAGATCTCATTTCATCAACGAAACATTGGAAGAACCTCTACTCGCGCGATACACCCACCCCTAGATGATCCTATATGACGGGATCACTAATCCGGCAGACCACTTGTCCATCTTCAGATCCTATATGGACCTGCACATAGCCTCAATAGCAATGAGATACAAGGATTTTCCCCTCACCCTCACGGGGGCTATCGGTGCATGGTTCAGGACTTTGGCCCAAGCATCCATCTCCAATTTTCACGAACTCAAACAGCTCTTTCTTTCGCTATTCGGGTGATCGTGGCATAGACCGAAAACCATGGCACACATCCTCGCTCTCCAACAAATATCCGACGAATCCTTGGGAGATTTTGTTGAGCGGTTTTACAAAGAAATCATTGATTGTGATGAGCTTAGTGACGTGGTCGTGATGAACTCATTTATTGACGGTCTGAAGCATCGACGTCTCATAAACGACGTCTCAAAAACTCCTCATCTGGACGCTGTCTTGGAGAGAGGCACGAGGTTCCAAAATGCCGATGAAAGGGAAGCAGCCCAAAAGGACTGCAGAGGAGGCCAAAAGAAGAAAATGAAGGCTGACGAAGGGTCGAGCAGACATCATAGGTCCAAGAGACTGCAAGCGGATGGGAGACTGGGTCCGTTACCCGGGGATAGGAGACCATTCCCACCCCAAGGGAACCGCCAGCTGAACTTCACACCGCTCACGATCTCAGTGGCCACCGTCTTCGCCAAGAATTCAAGGAGGGACTTCTTTCTTCTCCTCCTCCCCCCAGCGAAAAACCAATGGGAAGGTCAATGGATAAATATTGTGAATTCCACCGGGACCGGGGACATTTCACCGAGAATTGTTTCTGACTCTGGGAATAAATTGAGGCCCTCATCAGCAGAGGGTATCTTGGCCACTACGTTTGAAGGGATGATCGGGCTCCCATAACAGAAGACAACGATCCCCGCGATGAGCATAGGGGTCGTAGAAAGAGGAGGAATAGAAGTCGCCCCTTTCCCAAATCGGAAGGGGATAGGGGCGGTGACAAATAGAGGGTGGATGGCGAGATCAATGTCATCCATGGTGGATTGATCCTGGGAGGGAGAGACCCTCTCCTCCAAGAAGAGGTATGAGCACAAAACCAAGAGAAAAGCAGACGAAGACATCTTTGAGGTAAGTACGATCGACTCTGCAGAGCATAACATTATTTTTTTCAGCAAAATAGACCTTAAGGATGTACACATCCCTCATGACGATGCCCTCGTCATAGTCGCTCTCATCAACCACTTCAAAATTAGTAAAATCCTGGTGGACGGTGGTAGCTCTGCCGATATCATCTTCAAATGGGCGTTTGAGATGATGAACGTGGATCCCAGTGTTGTAAAGCCGTCAAAAGCCCTCCTGGTCAGTTTTGGGATAAGCATTGTCAACACTGCTGGGTGGGTCTCGCTTCTCGTCACCATCGGAGCCCATCCAAGGACCTCAACTGTTTAGACCAATTTTTGATCGTGGACAGGCCGTCACCCTATAACGCAATCATGGGCCGACCCACGGTGGCAGCTCTCAAGGCAGTCTGTTCACCTTACCACCAGTCAATAAAGTTCCCCACGAAAGGGGGTGTGGGAGTAGTAGTAGGGCGCGAAATACGCCGCTACTTACCCTCGCAAGTATACGAGATCTAAGTTTTAATATAGTGGTTCTTGAAGATCGGATATCGTTCCCACAGAGAAGAGTGTGAATAATTGAATACCGCAATTGACGTAGTCTCATGTTATTCTAACGACGGAAGACATGAATTAAAATTAAACTAAGTTAAACTACAATTAGTGGGTTAATTCTAACTAAGTTGATTAATTAGGGATTGATTTCGTTCACTTAATACACGTTTGATTTCGTTTAGTTAACAATAACAGAGTTTAGGTATCCGACAATCTCGATTTGTAAACTCCTCCGCCACCTCTTCCGAGTGTAAGACGGGGGAATACGCGACTTCGTGTCGACGAAGAGGTCCCCCTCAATGTCTTAACGATTTTAGGCCCGTGAGTCTTGACTCAACGTCATCGATTGTATACTAACTAACGCCCTCCCAGGTCGTTAGGTTGTAACGATGTGTTTACCCTAGTCCGAATCTAGGGTTAACTCTCCCGAGTGTCAAACCCTAGATTCTCAAATCCAACCCTAATACCATAACAAGCATACTAAGATCGTCATTAAACGATAAACACAATCGGACTTAAAAGCAACAACCGTTAAATAAACATATATTAAACCAAACGAATATTTACACAACTACACATTTTCCTAACTAATCTCTAAATTACACTAACATGTTCTTAACCAATACAACAAAAAATCAAAAGGAGATCATCAATATCAACAATAAACATTAAATACAAAGATGGAAACGAAGGAAGAAAAGCCAAATCTCAAAGTGGAGTAATTCACTTTCGCCAAAGAACAATCCTCCCGAGCTTCCTCTTCTCCATTGATGAACTTCCTCTTCTAGCTCTTCACGGATTGGCCAAGAACACTCTCTAAACTAATCTAATCTACTTCCTAAATTACCTAAACCTAACGAAGGTGGAAGGAAGCTCTCTAGAATATCAATCGGAGCCTTCTCTCACGTCTAAGGTTTTTTTAGGTTTGGTGGAGAAATGGGTTTTATAGGCAAGGTTTAGAAATATCTTCAAAATATCTGAAAACAGATATTTCTGCGCAGAGTGTCACAGCCTAAGCAATGGTTCACCACTAAGGTGGTGGCTTAAGTCGGTTAAGTTTCTATCGGATCTTCGCCTAGGCGGTGGTTTCTCTGCCTAGGCGGTGGCTGCTGGTATAACATTCTGATCTTTTCTCACCTAGGCAGTGGTTTTCTCGCCTAGGCCGTTGTTCAGCCCTTCAGCACTCCAACATTCTGCCTCTTTTCCGCCTAGGCGGTGGTCTTCATTCACCAAAATCCTATTTTTCATATTTTGTTCACCATTTCTCCACCGTTTTCACTTGTTTATCGCCTTTTAACGTCCCTTCACCTGTTTTACACTAAAACAAACTAAAACACAATTAAATATAATTAAAACGCTTGAAAACTAACAAATTCGGTTTAGAAATAGATAGGTTTTTCACACCTATCAAGTGGTAAGAGGAGACCATGAGTCCTCCTAGGCTTGTGCTCGGAGGGCGCTGGAAAAATAGAAATAGCAATCAAAGGCAGAGCCGGAGCTTGGGGAGCCCGAACTCATGGCTCTGAACCAGGGGCCTGTACCGATACCTATCGACTATCCCTGGGAGAAAGAGGCCGATCCCCGACCTCACGAAGAACTAGTGGAGGTTCCTATATACCCAACAATCAAAGAATGAACTGTAAGGATCGGAGCCAGTCTCGCATCCAATCAGAGAACTGAACTCATCCAGCTACTCCAAAAAAATTACGGTGTCTTTGCATAGTCCCATGAGGAGCTATCAGGGACCGATCCAAGTGTGGCAATGCACTGCCTTCACGCAAACCCACACCATCCTCCAGTAATGCAAAAGTGACAAAAGTTTCATCTGAAGCGCCAAAAGATAATCGAAGTAGAAATTGACAAACTGATCAAGTCCGACATCGTCGAAGAAGTCAAATTCTTTGACTGACTAGAAAATATGGTCCTGGCCCCCAAGGCTGGAAATAAGTGGCGCCTCTGCATTGACTTTAAGGACCTAAATAGGGCATGCCCGGAGGACTTCTTCTCCCTACCCAGAATTGACATCATCATAGATACCACGACGGGGTATAAGCGCCTGAGTTTCCTAGACGCTTATGTCGGGTACAACCAAATCCCTATGTTCTCCCTTGACAAGAGAAAGACATCTTTCATCAAGGACAATGGTACATATTTCTACAAGGTCATGCCATTTGGTTTGCGCAATGCCGGAGCAACTTATCAATGACTGGTGAACAAAATGTTCAAAGAGAAGATCAGGAAGACAATGGAAGTTTACATCGACGACGTGTTGGTCAAGAGGTCGAGGGCCCCTGACCATGCCCAACATCTCCACAACTGTTTCGATAAGCTCAGGACTCATCGCTTGAAGCTCAACCCTAACAAATGCATTTTTGGAGTTTCTGCGGGAAAGTTCTAGGGTATATGGCCTCCCAACATGGCATCGATGCTAACCCTGATCAAATACATGCGATCCTCGGGATGACCTCTCCTCAGAATAAGAAATAAGTGCAGATGCTGACGGGGAGGCTCGCTACTCTCAATCGCTTCATATCGCGAGAATCGGAGAAATGTCTGCCTTTCTTCAAGGTGCTAAGAGGCAACAACAACTTTAGGTAGACAAAGAAATGTAAATCATCTTTCTAGGAGCTAAAAAAAAATATCTTTCCTCTATTCCCTTACTCAGCACCACAAAGGCGGGAGAAACTCTATATTTGTATACTGTCACATCTCCAACGGCGGTTAGCGCGGCTCTTGTAAGGGAAGACACTGGTGTTCAACACCTCGTCTTTTACTCTAGTAGGGTCCTCTTGGATACCAAGACCAGATACATCAAATTTGAAAAACTGGTTTATACCTTGCTGGTGGCTTCCCAGAAGCTAAAACAATACTTCCAAGCCCACGTGATCATTGTCCTAACTGACCAGCCGATGAGGCAAATTTTACATTCACCAGACGTCTCGGGATGATTAATGAAGTACAACCTCAAGTTGGGTCGGTTCCACATTGAATACCGCCCTATGACAACCATTAAAGGCCAGGTCCTAGCGGATTTCATCGTCGAGCTCACATTCCCTGAGGACCCAGAGCCACTTACCATCAACCTAGAAGCTAAAACCATGGAAATAGAAGGAGCACTAGGGAACTTAAATCCATATTCTGATTTAACAGCATGGAGGCTGTTCACTGACGCATTGTCCAACACCAACAGTTGTGGGGCGAGAATAGTGCTCGTTGCCTCAGACAACGAAAAGATTGAATACGCCCTGAGACTGGGGTTCAGAGCAACTAACAACGAGGCTGAATACGAGGCTCTGCTAGCCGGCCTCCGCATAGCCTGGGAATTTAATGTGAAAGCGTTGGCCGTTGATAGGTGTAAAATACCTATTTATTTCAAAACCGAATTTGTTAGTTTTCAAGCGTATTAGTTATATTTAATTGCATTTTAGTTTGTTTTAGTGTAAAACAGGTGAAGGGACATTAACGAGCGATAAACAAGTAAAAACGGTGGAGAAACGGTGAACAAAACGTGAAGCATTGGGTTTTGGTGCATGAATTTCACCTCCTAGGCGGAAAAAAGTCAGAATGTTGGAGTGCTAAAGTGCTGAACCACCGCCTAGGTGAGAAAACCACTGCCTAGGCGAGAAAATGTCAGAATGTTGTGCTAGCAGCCACTGCCTAGGCGAAGATCCGACAGAAGCTTAACCGACTCAACCACCGCCTAAGCGGTGAACCACCACCTAAGCGGTGACACTCTGCGCAGAAATATCTGTTTTTAGATATTTTGAAGATATTTTCCCAAACCTTGCTTTTAACCCCCTTTCTCCCCCAATTGTAAAAGGCAACCAATCATATTTTGAGAGCTCCTTCCACCTTAGTTAGGATTAGATACTTTAGGAAGTAGATTAGATTAGTTTTAGGAAGTGTTCTTGGCTAATTCTTGAAGAGCTAGAAGAGGAAGCTTGGGAGGATGGTTCTTTGGCGAAAGTGGACAACTCCACTTTGAGATTTGATTTTTCTTTCCTTGTTTCCATCTTTGTACTTAATGTTTATTATTGATATTGATGATCTCCTCTTGATTTAATATTATATTGGCTAAGAACATGTTAGTTTAATTAAAGATTAATTAGGGATAGATGTAGTTGTGTAAATACTCGTTTGGTTTAATGTATGTTTCTTTAACGGTTGTTGCTTTTAAATCCGATTTTGTTTATCATTTGATGACGATCTTAGTATGCTTGTAATGGTATTAGGGTTGGATTTGAGAATCTAGGATTTGACACTCGGGAGAGATAACCCTAGATTCGGACTAGGGTAAACACATCGTTACTATCTAATGACCCGGGAGGGCATTAGTTAATGTGCAATTGATGACGTTGGGTCAAGACTCATATGGCCTAGAGTCATTAAGACATTGAGCGGGACCTCTTCGTTGACACGAAGTCGCGTATTCCCCCATCTTACACTCGGAAGAGGTGGTGGAGGAGTTTACGAACCAACATTGTCAGATACCTAAACTCCGTTATTGTTACTAAACGAAATCAAACATGTATTAAGTTAACAAAATCAATCTCTAGTTAATCAACTTAGTTAGGATTAACCCATTAATTGTAGTTTAGCTTAGATTAATTTTAAATCATTTATTTAATCATTAGGATAATATGAGACTATGTAAATTGCGGTATTCAATTATTTATACTTTTCTCTGTGGGAACGATATCCGATCTTTAAGATCCACTATATTAAAACTTAGACCTCGTATACTTGCGAGAGTAAGTAGCGGTGTATTTTACGCCCTACCAAGTTTTTGACACCGTTGCCGAGGAATTGTGTGAATTTTAAGTTGATATTGTGACTAAGTGGTCGATTGTTAATCCTGACATTTATTTTGTTTTGTTTTTAATTTTAATTTTTGTTTGATTGTGTTAATGTGATCAAGTCGTGCGAGGAACGATTAAGAAGATTGGAATTATTAATTCTCAATCCCAAGATCGAGCTTCTATTGCAAATGATAAAAACTGAGAGGAGAAGCCGACTTCAAGCCATGATCTTGATCCAACTGAGCATTTGAGCCCAAATACCTTGTCTATGGGGAATTTTGGTGAAAAATGCTTAGCCAGACGAAAGTCCAGCTGGGGACGGAAACTCAAGTGTAATTGTTTTTGAAATGAAACTCAGGGTAGCAAATTACCCGATTTTTGTTACTATTTATTTTATTATTTATTCTTTTTGGAAGCCGGCATGACTTCGGAACGTGTTCGGAAGTGAATTTAGGAGTTTGGATATGTAGGGTTGTGTTTTGTGCTAAAAACCATTTAAGGAATGAAGTGGAAGTAAGTGGCATAGAGAAAAGTTGTGAAAACATGAAGAAATCCATCCAAAATTCACACTGGCGTAACTTCGCCTAGGCGGAGAAACCACCGTTGGTTGAGTTTTTACACTGGCATAAGTTCGCATAGGCGAAAAAAACCACCGCCTAGGCTGATTAACGTCAGAACCCAATGTTTTTCACACTGGCATAACTTCGCCTAGGCGTAGAAACCATTGCCTAGGCGAACAAACGTTAGAAAGGTCTTTAAACAAAAAGGCGCTACTTCGCCTAGGCGAAAAAACCACCACCTAGGCGAATTAGCATCAGCCAGTTTTTAAAAAGAGAACCATTCCCCTTCCCCAAACGGCCTTTCAACCCTCCAAATTTCAAAAACCTCTCAACCAAACCATTCCAATAGCTTTTAATCATCCTTCCATATTACAAAATTTGTGATTTCCACCCCAAATGATCCACCATAAATCAATTTTCAACCCCATTTTCGCGATTTTCTTTATCACTTTGGGATTTTGGTTTTATTTTTTGTGATAACTTAGTTTATGTGGATTGTTAAATTGTGTGAAACAAAATTGCATGCTACATTGTTCATATTTTGTTGAAACGTTGTGATTAGTGTGTGCGCCAGATCAAATCCACATGTTCATGTGCGACCGCTTTAGCATTGCCGCCGCACTTTTTGCAACCGCCACAATTTCGATTCCGACGTGATAGTGGTGGAGATGAATTTCCTCCAAGTGAACGGTAGGGGGTGAGACTTCTATGTCTTATTCCCTAGGTATGTGTTTATACCCAATTTTTTCAAAAAAACAAAAAATGCTATATGTTATTGGGTTCGCTGATTTATAGTTAAACACTGCCATGTTCAGGCCTGGATGGGATGGAATGGATGTTAGTATAGTGGATGTTCATCCATTTTGATTTTTTTTTGTAGAAAATGATGAACAATTATTTTTTTATCAAAATGCATTTTTTTTTTTTTTTTTTTTTATGTATAGAAGGATATTTATGTATGTTGATTTTATGTTTTAATGTATGTTTAGCTTTTAATTTCTAGTTTAGTTTAGTTTAATTTTTGTTATTGCATGTGTAGTTTTTAGATTAGTATGTATGTTAGTATTAGAGTTAGTTTAGAATAGTGTATGTGTGAAGTCGTATTTGCATGTTTAGATGTTGAGTTCATTTGGGCCAAGTCCCGATGATGAGAATTATCCCCTAATTGCATATTGAGGTTGGGGGTAATGCCTTCCTTGTGTGTTTTGTGTGCTTAACATGTCGATTGAGTAAAAATTATCTCGATCCTAAAATCGCACGACATTTGAACTCAATGTATAATAATCTGAAAAATTAGAAGCTAATTATTCAATCTTAAGCTCATGATAGAAAATGAGGAAACTAGAACTTGATTTGGGGAAAACTTGAGGCGGAATCTTAGGTAAGATAATTCCGGAGACGTGATTTAGGCCGTCATTTTTTTTGCTTGAACCGTTATAGCTAACCTGAAAATTTTCATTCCTTATTTCCCATGTCGAAGCCGATAACGTAATCAATTCTGAAAATGTTCAAATATTTTTTTTCATTTAAATTTTTTCTAGACCGATGTCGCTAAGCCTAATTTTCAAAATTGAGTGAAATCAAGTGAGCGGTCGGATTTCTGATAAATTTTTATTGATTCAGTATTAGTGTATTCACTTGTCACTTTCATATTTCTTTTTGCACGCTCCTAAAATCAGTTTGGGAGGTGTTTCTATAATTTCTTTCTCTAACTTCTTTTTGCACTCTCCTAAAACTATAATAATTTGAATTAATTCAAGAATATGTTGTTAAAAGAAAAAAAAAACGTGAATATAGTTTTCATTTTCTTTTCTTTCAACAAGTGAATACAAGGATCTTCATTTCTTACTCAGAGTTGTATACTAAGAATATGGGGGTTATGAGAGATGATAGCGACAAGCGATTTTACCTCGGGTATCGATAAATTAAACCGATTTGCTATTTTTTATTCCTGTGATACCCGTGGTCATTCTCCAAAACCAAACCAAGCCCTATTGATCTCTGTGAATATTTGAGCCTACATTAGTGGATAGTAGACTCCAATCAAGCGTATGGTTTTCTTGAATCCTTCAACGGTTTAAGTTATGAGCTTAATGATTGAATAATCCAATCCGGTATTTGAATAGTTACACATTTGAGTTCTCACACACACACTTCAAATGGATCTAGAATGGTTTTTATTGATATTGATCATTGAAATTCTAGAACACCACTTGGTGTGGGTTATTTCCTGAACTTGATCAGAGAAAGAGATGTTGAGGGAGGAACAAATTGGTCTTTTAGATTAAACTTTATATTTACATGCATGTACTTATTTTGTGTTTAAATTTTTCATTTTTAGTTGGTTAGTTCATTAGTTAGTTTAGTTTAGTGTTAGTGTTTTGCTCGAGAACTAGCAAAATTCTAAGTTTGAGGGTATGTTGTCTTCTGCAACTCTCAGCTAGTCGTCAAACAGGTCAACGGAGATTATTTGGCGAAGGATCCTAGTATGACTGCATATTTTGACATAGCCAAAGCCTTGATGGAGAAATTTAGAAAAAAAAATCCATATATCCCAAATACCTCGAGAAGAGAACCAACACGCTAATGCCTTGGCAAACCTAGCCTCGGTGATAGCATTGACTCTGAAGAGGAGCATACTCGTTGAGTACCTGGATGCTCTGAGCATGGCGATATCTGACCAAATAGGGCCAATTTGTGAGCTTAGCGACCATCCAACTTGGATAGAGCCAATATGAAAATATTTGGAGGACAGAACGCTACCCGACGACTACAACGAGGCAAGGAAGATGCGATACAGGTCTACCAGATATTGCATCATGGATGGGATCCTTTATTGACATTCCTTATCTGGCCCATATTCTCGATACCTTCAGCAAGAAGAGACTGACTACATCATGAGAGAAATCCATGAAGAGATATGTAGCAATCACTCGGGGGGCACAGCTCTGGCTGGCAAACTGTTCCACCAAGAGTATTTTTGGCCCAAAATACTAGAGGACGTGACCAAATTCGTAAAAAAATACGATAAATGCCAACACTTCGACCCCCGCCCTCATTTACCTCCAATGACCATAGTGCCAATGACGAGCCCATGGCCCTTCGCCTAGTAGGAAATAGATATGTTAGGCCCTTTTCCTTAGGGCACCGGCCAGAGAAATGTTTTGGTCATCTTTATTGATTACTTCACCAAGTGGGTTGAGATTGAACCTCTAGCGTGCATCACCAAAGAAAAAATCTGAACCTTTGTCTGGAAATCAATGGTGTGCCGATTCGGGATCCTAAGGACAATCGTATCCGACAACGGCACTCAATTCGACAACAATTTGTTTGATGTTTTTTGCTTCGGCTTGGGTATCCGAACTCACTTCACGTCACCAGGTCACCCACAGGCTAATAGTCAGGTTGAGGTCACGAATCGAACAATCCTGTACGGTTTGAAGACTAGGCTCGATAAGGCCAAGAGGAGGTGGATGGAGGACCTTTACCCCGTTCTTTGGGAGTATCACACCACTTCCCAAACCCTAATGATAGAGACACCGTACGAAATGACGTTCGGATCCAAGTCCGTGATCCTTGCGGAAATCAGATTGCCAACCATTCTAACGTCGATTAGGGGTCAGGACCAACAAACGAATGATGTCATGTTGGCCCTTAACCTAGATCTTCTATAAAAACGACGAGAGAACACTCGAATACGCCAAGCGACTTACCAACAACGGGCAGCTTGATACTACGATGGAAGGGTGTGCCTACTCTATTTTGAAGTCAGAGACCTCGTCCTCAAGAAGGTTACGTTAGCAACTAAAGAACAAAATACAGGGAAGTTAGCCCCCAACTGGAAGGGACCTTACTGCGTCGTCAAAATTTCAAGGCCGGACACATACGAGCTCGAGACCGAGGAAGGCGTTCTACTACAACACCCGTGGAATGCCGACCATCTCAAGCAGTACCACTGTAGAACTGAGGTCATTTTGTAATTATTCCATTTTCGTGTCCAGTGTAATTTATTTTCATATCAATGTAATGGCTTTTCAAGAAACAATATGCTACTAAAGCAATACTCTTAAACACCTAGATACATCGCGGACTGTCCCGACGAGCCACATTATAGCCAATAGCACAAGCAGTGAAACTACTCCCACTACAGGCTGGGGGGTAGAGTGAGTATAGCCTTGGAAAATCTTGACCAAAAGGATTTAAAAACCAAATAGCGTTAAAATACGCGTAAATTTTTTAATCGAGTTACACCCTTGGAACAACCATAAATTTGGACATCTACCAGAAGAATGTCGAGCTGAGATCTACGAGGGCTCAACATGAGTGCTAAATTTTGGAAGTTTGAAAGTTTAAATTCTACAACTCTATCCCGAGCACAATAATAAGGTTTATGCCCATTTATATAGTCTTGCGCTGAATGTCGAAACAAATCACCTCCTACATCCTAAAAGAGAAGAGAGGAGCGAGAATGAATTTAGGGCAAGTAATTGCTCAAAGATTCTCCTATGCATTATATTCGAAAAAAAAAAGTGAGGTCTTACATCAGTGGGGTTCATGCCATATACACAATCATTAAAAAAAAAAAAAAAAAAAAAAAAAAAAAAAAAAACAAGCAAAAAGTTCTAAGTCTTCAAAAATAATCGAGCTGGGGGACCTATTCTTCTCTGGACACACCTTCGACGTCCACAACGTCAACAGTGGTGTCCTCATCCCTATTTTCTTCCCCCTCGGCCTCCTCATCACCTGCTTCTTCGGCCCCCACCTCACGAGTTTGCTCCTGAGAGGCCCTCTTGGCTATCCGCTCTACCGCAAGCTCTCCTTGTTTTGGAAACTCCATCTCGATGCCCGAGCAGTCGAATTCTGGATAATGGCTCTGAAGAAAGCGGATCGTGGCCTTATGACCGTCATCTATATACTCCGCAGCCAGCTCGTATTTGAGGCTCTCGAATTCTCCGCTCGATTTGTAATCATCGACGGCCTTCTTTTCGACTATACAGATTGCCTTCGCTCTAAGCAACTCTTCTTTCTTCAGTCTCTTCTCCAATTCGTCCACCTTCTCTAGGTTTACCTTTTGTCTTTGAAAATTGTATTGTTCTTTGGTAACAAGGACGTGCCTGGCCTGAAGGCTGTGATAGGCTTGGGTGGCGAGTTGGGGGTCATTGTTTAGTTTGTTTTCCTCATCTTTGCCATATTCTTTTTCAACCGGAGCATTAACTCCTCCATGGCACTCTCAGAGATCTGATCAAACACTACCGACATCCGAAGCATACACTGTATAAGGGCGACAAATTTTTCACACTTAGAAAAATTTAATTGACAAAAGAAAAACGAAACTTGAACTAGTGGGGTTCTTACCGAGATCTAGTCATAGACGGCCTGACGCATGAGGTTGTCGGTGCTCTCCTTATCCATCAAGTTTTTTTCATTAGGAGGAGAGATGTGGCAGAGATAGCCAGGCATCGCCTTTGGGCTCCTTAGCAAAGCTCGGTCAGCCGAGAGCCCTATGTTTCGGGATCCCAAAAAATGAGCCATCAACCGTTAGTTTGGATAAAGCCCCGACCACGAGCTTAGCCCTCTTTGAGGACTTGTGTTTCTTTTGCCTGCCCTCATGGGCCTTCCTTTTTCCTTTGTCAGAAGCACGGGGTGATGAGTCTCTACTCAGAGTATGCGCGGACTGGCGGGAACTCGACTTTGATTGCGGGGTATCTCTTATCATAACCCCAGGAAGAGCGGGAGAGCGGCTCCGGGCTGGCGTTGGAAGAAGTTGGGATTTTTGGGCCGCCTGGGATCCCCCAATGTGTTCCGAACGTGTGGCCTTTGCCCCATCGGCTGCCTCTCGAGCTTTCTTTTCCAAGAGCTTCTGAACTGCCTTTACCTTGTCCATAACTGCAATATTCAGCAAGAATATCTGCACGAATTGAGCGTAACACGCATGGAAATTCCAAGTATGAAGGATTGACAAAGTAGAGATTGCTTATCGTTGTTTGAATCGACAGGAAAGTTGAGTATGAGCGGGGTGTCCGGTGTTAAGTACCAGTAGACTGTGAAGAGGTGAGAATCGAACAAGGTGTTCACGTCCCTAAAAATTATCTTCAGAACCTTTTCCCTCTGCTCGGCGATCTCTTTGCTTAGTTACGGCCTCTTCTTCTTCGGTATTTCTTTAATTGCCCAAAATTATAATGAAAGATTATTAGTACAAAGGTGAAGATAAATCTGAGAACAAAAATCCCCCCCAAGGGACCATAGTCTTACCGACTTTTCCCCATTCCATCTGGAGGAGTACTTCCCTTCTTCTTCCAGGCTAGATTGCCAATCGCTCCTTCCGAGATAGAAGAACTGGGGCTTCCAATTGTGAATCGAAGAGTCCAAGTCCTTCAAGAAAGTTCACATAGACGAGATGTAACACCACCCAGGGCCTCGGAGAATTGGGTTGGGGAAGAATAGGGCCTTGAAGAGCTCAACGCTCGGCTCGAGTCCCTCGGCCCGGAAGATGATGTACGACGTCACCAGGGCCCTTATACCGTTCAGAGCAATTTGTGATGGACACAAACGGTACTCCACACAGAGGGCCCAGATCCACCAGTGGAGAGGGAATCGGAGACCCGCCTCAAGCTGTTGTTTGTAAACAGTCATAAAACCAGCCGGTAGTATGCAGGCTCGATCGTCAGGCCCAGGAACAATAGTCCTAACCCCCTCCAGGAAGAAGTATTCACTTCGAAAGTGGAAGACAGACTTTTCTGTCATATTCGTTTTCGTGTTCCACACCGGGCTCGAGATCAGGACTTTTATATGGAGTTTCTCTGGCCCAGCGTTATGCACCTCGTTCTCACAAAGTAACTTGGGTATGGAGACGCCGGAGGGGATTTCTACCATGATGACAGTTTCGAGGGGGACCCCGACTCCAACATTATGTGATATAGACGCACCACCGCTCTTGTTAGCACGGCTCACCGTGATCGCACGGTTGACCAGGAATGACCGGATCGCACTGCTCGTTTCATGGATCCTGGCCATCGCAGTCGACGAGGCATCTCCTGAAGCAGGACGACACTCCACCATAAATGAGAGAGAACTGGCAGACAACTATTCCAAGGAGTCGGACCCCAAGCTGGAGATTAAACCAGAAAATGAAAAAGAAGAAGAGAAAGAGGACTCCGACATTTTGTTCAGACAAAGGAGAAAAAAGGTACCAATACCTAGGAGAAATGAGAGCTCTTGAAATTTCGCAAGTGTAAAATGAACGCAAGGACCCCCATTTATAAAAAGGGATGTATCCAGACGAAGGGTCACCCAGGCCAACGGTTATGGATACGTCAATTAAAGCGCCTATAGCCACGTAGCGCCCATCCAACGGTTATGATTTAAGCTTCCCATGCAAGACACAATGGGGGGGCACGTGTCGCTCTTACGCCACGTGTGAAGTAAAAAGCCTCAAACATTCCACCCTTCAAAGAAGTTCAAGGCAGAAGGAATGTCTGAGCTAACGAGCCTACATATTCCCAGCTCGAACATTATCAAAAAGGGAGGAGGCTCAAACTTTCTACCATTCAAAGAAGTTCAAGGCAAAAGAAATGTCCGAGCCGACAAGCCTACGTACTCCCAGCTCAAACATTATCAAAATGGGGGAGGCTCAAATTTACCACCCTTCAAAGAAGTTCAAGTCAGAATAAATATCCTAGCTGACGAGCCTACGTACTCCCAACTCGGACATTATCAAAAAGGGTGGAGGCTCAAACTTTCCACTGTTCCAAGAAATTCAAGTCAGAAGAAATATCCGAGCTGACGAGCCTACGTACTCTCAGCTCATACATTATCAAAAAAGGGGGAGGCTCAAACTTTCCACCCTTCAAAGAAGTTTAAGGCAGAAGAAATGTCCGAGCTGAGGAGCCTACGTACTCCCAGCTCGGACATTATCAAAAAGGGGGGAGGCTCAAACTTTCCACCTTTCAAAGAAATTCAAGGTAGAAGAAATGTCCGAGTTGACGAACCTACGTACTCCCAGCTTGGACATTATCAAAAGAGGGAAGACTCAAACTTTCCACCCTTTATAGAAGTTCAAGTCAGAAAAAATGTTTGAGCTAACGAGCTTGCGTGCTCCCAACTCGGACATTATCAAAAAGAGGAGAGGCTCAATGTCACGACCCGTCCAGGACACCCGTCATCCCGGGGCCGGCGTGACGACAACACGACATCACCTGAACATTCAATCAACTAATATATTAAAATATGCAAACAACAACTATACAATCTTCTCTACATGATATACATAATCTCTCATATGGGGACATACCCATACCCAAAAAAAAAATAATGGAATAAAAAAAATACACATGAACCTCTCATTGGTTCACCTCTGACAACTCATCTCAAAACTCTCATATGACTCCATCGCATGAATCTACCTAGTGCCAGTAGGGGACCGACTCCTAATTGCTCCACCTGCGAGTGTACTGTCTTCTTAATAAAAACATTTAAATAATAATACTTTCTAAATAATACAACATTTAAATAGATCAAGCATAAGTATATAAATATCGCATATCTAATAAAAATCACCATAACATAAGCATCTCACTATAATATAACTGGTGAAAATAAATCAATATATATCATTCAAACCCATTCAGTATATAAATAATATCAATCACCATATATAATAAATCACCAAATATAAGTAAAACACCACTCACTAGCTAGCCATAGTAATTGTTTAACCTCACGATCAGGAGTTGTAACAGTATCGTACCATCCGTAAGATATGTCTTCCTAGCGGAACTAACTGTGCAGATAATCACTTACCGGACATCTCCAGAGGACATAATATTAATAACACCCAGCCAGACTACCTTCCGGACAGGATATGATATCAACAACCTCCAGCCGGACTACCCTCCGGACAGGACATAATATCAACAACCTCCAGCCGGACAGGACATAAATTATGGCATAGTCCAAACAACAACATCGTCAAATCAATAACGTCATCGTCAAACCAATATCAACCACCTCTATTTCCAAAACCGATTTAATCCAAAAATCATGTTTTTCACTCTCTTTTAAAAATACCCATTGATTTCAGTAAAAATCATTTTTTCACCTTTGTTTTTAGAAAACCAGGCATTGTTCCACTCTCCTTTAAAATCACCCAAATCCAACTAATCATTTTTCAACGTTCTTTTAAAACCAACACAATTCAACGAATCCATTTTACCAACTCGCCCAAAACCTGCTTAATCCATATCATTTATAAAATCGTCTAATTTTAAGTAAACACATTTTTTCATTATATATATATATATATATATATGAAAATAGGTTTGCAAGAAGACAGTACACTCACCTGATAATACGCTCTCAAAAGCTCTACCGACTCTCCGCTATCGATCCTCTGGAAATTAGGAACCAATTTGTGATGGGGCCTAAATTACTATATTAAAGAAAATTAACCTAATCGTGCAATACAAGCCCTATGTTCATTAATTTCCCATTCCCCACGTTTTGTTATGCGAAAATATTATTCGACGTGTTTTAGCGCCGTTAAAGTTTATTATTTAAACCTAACCCACATAAACGATCTCATTTGTTATATTTTTCATTTTGATATTTTAAGGTGAGAAACCTAATTTAGAAATCATAAAAGTAAATTAGAAATGTTACCTGTTCCGAACTGATTGTCGATCTCCTTAAAATTATATTTATTTTTTTGTCTCAGCTTCCACCGCCTCGGCGCAAAGCCCACCGTCGCGGCGAACACACTCTTTCCCTTCTCCAGTTCACCTACTGACACTCCTCCACCTAGGCCGTAGATCCTCCTCCTAGGCGAACGCTCAGCAGCTTAAATTCCTGATTCATTGACTTTTCACCGCCGCGGCGACCGTGCGACAGATCCCCTTCCTGCTTCACTGAATTCCCACCGCCACGGCGAATCACCTCACCGCTACGGCGGTGGTCATCATCCTCTCTGCTCTGTTTTGGATCTCAGCAACCTCCCTTTCTCTCTCTTCTCTAACTCCAGCAATCACCACCACCAAAGGCCCTCACACGCACACACAACACACACAAACCTCACAACCACACACCCACACTCACAATCACCACCACCCTTACCACTAAACCGCTACACACACCCACACACACATACTTAACAACCTACGCCGGTGATGCCAGGAGACTAACCACCGTCGGACCACAGTACCACCACCCCAAAATTAACGACACACATACACACACACACACACTAATCACAACACCGAATTACAATAGAAAATAGGGATCACCCACTTACCGGTGACGGATCACCCACACACTGGAACTTCTCTCTCTTCCTTCGTTACTATTGTCAGTGATAGACCGACAATACGCCCACGACGGGACCAGAACACACACACATACAAGCATACACATCGTCACACACACACAGAGACTCACCAACGACGGCAGACACACACCCACGCCAAAACAGCACCGTCGCTCCAAACCCAACACCGTCGCTCCAAACCTTAATTTAGTTTTAATTACATAAATCTCCCCATTTTATTTTGTTAAGCTAATAATTAGACCAAATTCTGATTTTAAGGTTTTTAATAATTATGAATTAACCCCTAAAATTTTAAATCACACAATTAGTAGCACCGTCCACCCCGTTATTTTCAAATATGCTACAATACAACTTAAATTGAGCGTATACCAAAAATCAGGATCTTACAACTCTTCCCTCCTAAAATAAATTTCATCCCAAAATTTTCGTCAAGCTACTAATACGTCAAAGTTGCATCACATGGTTATGTTCATCTCACATGATTCTAGAACAACTATTTCCTATGTGGGGTCCCATAATCACAAGTCGCCCAAAAGTTATAACCAACAGTTTTTGTTAAATCATATCCACCCATTGCAACATTTTCCTTTGTAGTGGTCGATATTATGTCCAACACCCAACAAACAGGGTGCACTTGGTCGATTACACTTAATACGGATAACCAACTGTCAAAGAATCTCATGTTTCTAACTGTTTCCGTTGTGCTACTCTAATAAAAATACGATCAACAATAATATATGCTTAACATATCGCGGTAATCTCAGTGGATTAGGCCTATCTCATTCCAACAATAATTTTTTTATAACCAACACTTATCCATTTCATCCGACATTTTCAGTTAACCAGTTTGCAACAATATTTTCATGCAACATTCAAACCAACAATACTCACCACCAAACTCATAACCACGGATAGCCTAAAAATCATCAATCTCAAAATCGACATCAGATCTTCAATATCATTATAAATGTTCTAGAAATATTACCACTATCCAAACCACATAGATACGTAACAGAATACGTCAAATGGGTCATCTATAAAAATTATCTTCATGCCTCCACATTTAATCAAGTCTCTAATAAAGCCACTCACTTCAATTATGTTTCAGTCTACCCGTTCATGCTTTAAACACACATAAATATGGATCGAAGTACCGAACTACATTCCCATTTACAAAGTTTTAAGACATCACGAAGGTTGTTTAGGATAATTTAAATTATTCTTTCCTCAAAAGTTTCCAGTGACTCCACATGCCGACTTCGCCTAAAAATTAGTAGTAGATCAATACATCTAATTGAGTTCATTTTTCTCAATTCCGATTTCAAACAAAAAAAATAACCACACCAAGCTGTTTCCAATTCTCGATAATTTTTCGTTTTCCTATCTCAGTTTAGTCTATTTAACTAAAGTCATGCATCCTTTTTGTACAGCGCGTATACAATGCCACCTTGCTCACCAAAAAGGTATTTATTATTGTAAACACATTTCATTTGCGCCACACAATCCTCCCTGATACCAGAAAATTCCCAAAACGCCTCTCAACATATCCTCCAACATTTGAATCGTACTTCTCGATTGATCGCTAATCTACAAATAAGAAGAATTATGAACTCTCAACTTGACACCCAAAGAGGTATGAAAACTTAACTAGGACGTCAAAATAATTATCAAATTCTGGTACTACAGTTTCTCCTATACCATTTCTCCAATTGAGGATTATTATCTGGAAATACTACCTAACTTTCCATATTTACAACATGTCGGTTAAAGTTATCACTAATCAATACTATATTTTCGAGTTTCCTCCACGCACTGTTCATATAATGGCGACTTACTTCGCTTTGATAATTATTATCAACCAAGTCACAAAAAGGCGACAACACTTATGATTTCAGAATTCCAAATTCAAAATTTCGAATAACCGATCAACCGAGTTTAATATATATATATATATATATATATATATATATATATATATATATATATATATATATATATATATATATATATATATAAAATCCATTAGCATTTTGCATACAAATAAGTCAATTTATCAACATATGCTAAAAGTTTAATCCAGAAGCCAGTACTCCTTATCAAACGTATAATTCAACATCCAATTTTCACTTTTAATTGAAATAGTTAACTTAACCCAACTTTATTTGACATTCGTATTGAACTGGTGCCTCATGCGACTGAGCAAACTTGTCAATTGGCATTTTTAAAACTACACACTTTATTTTCATTCCTCAAAACTTCATCGTCATTTCTGACATGCTAGTTAGCTCTATAGTCAATTCTCACTGCATCACTAAGCTTTCTTAACTGGACATCCAACTTCTACATTTCTATATACGGTCACTCGATGTTGGTTTCAAAGATCAAAATTTCAAACAGCGCTTGGCATATCGATATTTCTCTTACAACATCAGCCACAAAATCTGAAGATAACCTACCTACTTTTCTTTACTCTCGATCAGATCACCAATTTTTGCCACGTCACAATCTCTGACCTCCAATTGGTAATATTCTACTCAATAATCTAATTTAGAAAACACCTTGGATCTTCATGGGAAAAAAACACTAGATCTACATTAATCATAAGTTAATGGTCTAATTTATTGTAACGACCCATTTTCCCAGGGCCATCACAAAGTTTCTCCTATAGAGATTCCTAAACCGAAAACTAATTTACTCACATTTCCAATATTCAACAAATTTTTAATTACTAAATGGCGATCACCTTTAAAATCCCCAAAGTTATAATTCCAAATCCCAATTTCCCGTATTTATCAACATCATTATATTTAGCCAACTTAATGAGCCGAACATTCACCTCCTTATAATTATAAAACTTATTTTACAACAACCACAAATTATTATTATTTTTTTTATCACACTTACCAGCACCCTGACAGCTCTTGGAACTATTTAGGGAAAATCCCTAGCTATTATAATATCCACTGCCTGAACTTGTTTTGACTGGTGCCCAGCACGCGCGTACTGAATTTTGATACCCTTTCTATAACACTTCTCTGACCTCCTAAACCCACTATCAAACTAGTTGGGGTATTAATTACATCTTCCCCGAATATACAAACTTTGATTTACACTAGTTTTGAAAAATAATTTTACGCACACATGCTTACTCATACAAATGGACTATCATCTCCAACCCACAATTTTCGGCTACTTTCTACAAGTCATTCTCGATTACGTTGTATATTTACTAACTCCACAAACTGTTGCTCCTCCTATCTTTCAGTCTAAAACGTACTATCAAATTAAATGCTTCTCCTAGTAGCGTCACAGTTTCCGCACATCCTTAGTTTTCAACTAATACAACTTTCAAATTGCTGAGAAGGCGATTTTTATACTCATTTTGAATGTCATTTCATATTCCAACTTAAGTGTGTTCTATTTTACTATCCAGTATTTTAATAACGACTTACTAAGTGCTACCAACAGTTATCTCATCGTCACATCATACGCATATGATTGCTCCTCAGTTATAATCTCACATTTCCAACTATTAGCACTACCAATCGCAATCCACCTATTACCACCATCAACAACGCATCATCACTCAAATCCACCAACTGGAAATATCACCATTTTATCATATCACTACCTGCCAACAAGACAACCCACTAGGAACGATACCAATGCACTAACTAATGCAATGAAATAACTAACACCCACGTACCGAACTTACCTATTGACACCCTATCTCATGTCCCCTACTAACTAGATGACTGGCATGTCCTCCTATCTTATGGTCTTCTACTGACACAACCACTGACAAGTCTACAGAACCTGTAACCTAGGCTCTGATACCAAAATTATCACGACCCATCCCAGACACCCGTCATCCCGGGGCCGGCGTGACGACAACACGACATCACCTGAACATTCAATCAACTAATATATTAAAATATGCATACAACAACTATACAATCTTCTCTACAAGATATACATAATCTCTCATATGGAGACACACCAGTACCCAAATACAATAATAGTGGAATAAAAAAAATACCCATGAACCTCTTACTGGTTCACCTCTGACAGCTTATCTCAAAACTCCCATATGACAACATCGCATGACTCTACCTAGTGCCAGTAGGGGACCGACTCCTAATTACTCTACCTGTGTGTGTACTTCTTTCTTAATAAAAACATTTAAATAGTAATACTTTCTAAATAATACAACATTTAAATGGATCAAGTATAAGTATATAAACATCGCATATCTAATAAAAATCACCATAATATAACTAGTGAAAATAAATCAATATATATCATTTAAACCCATTCAGTATAAAATAATATAAATCACCATATATAATAAATCACTAAATATAAGTAAAATACCATACTACCACACCACTCACTAGCTAGCCATAGTAATCGTTTAACCTCACGATCGAGAGTTACAATGGTACCGTACCATCCATAGGATATGCCTTCTTAGTGGAACTAACTGCGCAGATAATTACCTACCGAACGTCTCCGAAGGACATAACACGTAGGCTCGTCAGCTCGGACATTTATTCTGCCTTGAACTTCTTTGAAAAGTGGAAAGTTTGAGCCTCCCCCATTTACAATAACGTCCGATCTGGGAGTACATAGGCTCGTCAGCTCGAACATTTCTTCTACCTTGAACTTCTTTGAAGGGTGGAAAGTTTGAGCCTCTCCTCTTTTTGATAACGTCCGAGCTGGGAGTACGTAGGCTCGTCAGCTCGGACATTTCTTCAGCCTTGAACTTCTTTGTAGAGTGAAAAGTTTGAGTCTCTCCCCTTTTAGATAATGTTTGAGCTGGGAGTACGTAGGCTCGTCAGTTCGGACATTTCTTCTGCCTTGAACTTCTTTCAAGGGTGAAAAGTTTGAGCCTCACCCCTTTTTTATAATGTCCAAGCTGGGAGTACGTAGGCTCGTCAACTCGGACATTTCTTCTGCTTTGAACTTCTTTGAATGGTGGAAAGTTTGAGTCTCTCCCCTTTTTGCTAATGACCGAGCTAGGATTACATAGGCTCATTAGCTCGGACATTTCTTTTGCCTTGAACTTCTTTGAAGGGTGGAAAGTTTGAGCCTCTCTCATTTTTGATAATATCCAAGCTGGGAGTACGTAGGCTCGTCAGCTCGGACATTTCTTCTGCTTTGAACTTCTTTGAAGGGTGGAAAGTTTGAGCCTCTCCCATTTTTTATAACGTCCAAGCTGGGAGTACGTAGGCTCGTTAGCTCAGACATTTCTTCTGCCTTGAACTTCTTTGAAGAAAGTTTGAGCCTCACCTCATTTCGATAACGCCCAAGCTGTGAGTACGTAGGTTAGTCAGTTCGGACATTTCTTCTACCTTGAACTTCTTTGAAGGGTGAAAAGTTTGAGCCTCCCCCCTTTTTGATAATGTCTGAGCTGAGAATACATAGGCTCATCAGCTCGGACATTTCTTTTGCCTTGAACTTCTTTGAAGGGTGGAAAGTTTGAGCCACACCTCTTTTTAATAATGTCCGAGCTAGAAGTACGTAGGCTTATCAGCTCGGACATTTCTTCTGCCTTGAACTTCTTTGAAGGGTAAAAATTTTGAGCCTCTCCCATTTTTGATAACATCCGAGCTGGGAGTACGTTGGCTCGTCAGCTCGGACATTTCTTCTGCCTTGAACTTTTTTGAAGGGTGGAAAGTTTGAGCCTCCCCCCCCTTTTTGATAACGTCTGAGCTGGGAGTATGTAGGCTCATCAGCTTGGACATTTCTTCTGCCTTGAACTTCTTTGAAGGGTGAAAAGTTTGAGCATTTCCCCTTTTTAATAATAACCGAGCTGGGAGTATGTAAGCTCGTCAACTTGGATATTTCTTCTACCTTGAATGTCTTTGAAGGGTGGAACGTTTGAGCCACCCCCATTTTTGATAACGTCCGAGCTGGGAGTACGTAGGCTCGTCAGCTCGGACATTTCTTCAGCCTTAAACTTCTTTGAAGGGTGGAAAATTTGAGCCTTCCCTCTTTTTGATAACGTCTGAGCTGGGAGTACATAGGCTCGTCAGCCCGGATATTTCTTCTGCCTTGAACTTCTTTGAAGGGTGAAAAGTTTGAGCTTCCTCCATTTTTGATAATGTCTAAGCTGGGAGTACGTAGGCTCGTCAACTTGGACATTTCTTCTGCCTTAAACTTCTTTGAAGGGTGGAAAGTTTGAGCCTCCCCCATTTTTGATAACGTCCGAGCTGGGAGTACGTAGGCTCGTCAGCTCAGACATTTTTTATGTCTTGAACTTCTTTAAAGGATGGAACGTTTGAGCCTCTCCTCTTTTTGATAACGTCCGAGCTGGGAGTACGTAGGCTCATCAGCTCGGACATTTCTTCTACCTTGAACTTATTTGAAAGGTGGAAAGTTTGAGCCTCCCTCCTTTCTGATAATGTCTAAGCTGGGAGTACGTAGGCTCGTCAGCTCGGACATTTCTTCTGCCTTGAACTTCTTTGAAGGGTGGAAAGTTTGAGCCTCACCCCTTTTTGATAATGTCCGAGGTGGGACTACGTAGGCTCGTCAACTTTGACATTTCATCTACCTTGAACTTCTTTGAAGGGTGGAAGGTTAGAGTGTAAGACCCTGATTTTTGGTATACACTCAATTTAAGTTGTATTGTAGCACATTTGAAAATAACGGGGTGGACGGTGCTACTAATTGTGTGATTTAAAATTTTAGAGGTTAATTCGTAATTATTAAAAACCTTAAAATCAGAATTTGGTCTAATAATTATCTTAACAAAATAAAAGGGAGAGATTTATGTAATTACAATTAAATTAATATATATATATATATATATATATATATATATATATATATATAAAGATCAAGGAGAGAGAGAGGTAAGGCGGTATGGGGGCTTAGCCTCTTTTACTTATATATATAGAGAGAGACTCATACACACGCAAACCAAAGAGAAGGGAAAATGATCAAAAAGCGATCAGAGAAATTGGAAGAGAGAGAGGAAAGTTTGGCCGGCGGTGTTGGGTTTGGAGTGACGGTGTTGTTCTGGCGTGGGTGTATGTCTGTCGTTGTTGGTGAGTTTGTGTGCGTGTTTGATGATATGTATGCTTGTATGTGTGTGTGTGTTCTGGTCCCGTCGTGGGTGTGTCGTCGGTCTATCACCGACAATAGTAATGAAGGAAGAGAGAGAAGTTCCAGTGTGTAGGTGATCTGTTGTCGGTAAGTGGGTGCTCCTTGTTTTCTGTTGTGATTCGGTGTTGTGATTAGTGTGTGTGTGTGTGTGTCAGAATGATTGCGTGTATGTGTGTCGTTAATTTTTGGGTGGTGGTACTGTGGTCCGACGGTGGTTGGTCGCGTGGCATTGCCGGCGTAGGTTGTTAAGTGTGTGTGTGTGTGTGTGTGTGTGCACTATGTGTGTGTAGCGTTTTGTGGTGAGGGTGGTGGTGATCGTGAGTATAGGTGTGTAGTTGTGAGGTTTGTGTGTGTTGTGTGTGCGTGTGAGGGCTGTTGGTGGTGGTGGTTGCCGGAGTTAGAGAAAAGAGAGAAAGGGAGGTTGCTGAGATCCAAAACAGAGCAGAGAGGGGATGATGACCACCGCTGCAACGGTGAGGTGATTCGCCATAGCGGTGGGAATTCAGTGAAGCAGGAAGGGGATCTGTCGCACAGTCGTCGCGGCGGTACGATCCATCGCCGCGGCGGTGAGAAGTCAATGAATCAGGAATTTAAGCTGCTAAGCGTTCGCCTAGGCGGAGGATCTACGAGCTAGGCGGAGGAGCGTTAGTCGATGAACTAGAGAAGGGAAAGAGCGTGTTCGCCGCGGCAGTGGGCTTTGCACCGAGGCGGTGGAAGCTGAGACCAAAAAATAAATAAAATTTTAAGGAGATCGATAATCGGTTCGGAACGGGTAACATTTCTAATTTACTTTTATGATTTCTAAATTAGGTTTCTCACCTTAAAATATCAAAATGAAGAATATAACAAATGAGATCATTTATGTGGGTTAGGTTTAAATAGTAAACTTTAACGGTGCTAAAACGCGTCGAATAATATTTTCACATAACAAAATGTGGGGAATGGGAAATTAATGAACATAGGGCTTGCATTGCAGGATTGGGTTAATTTTCTTTAAAATATTAATTTAGGCCCCGTCACAAATAGGTTCCCAATTTCCAGTGGATCGGTAGCGGAGAGTCGGTGGAGCTTTTGAGAGCGGATTATCAGGTGAGTGTATAGTCTTCTTGCAAACCTATTTTCATATATATATATATATATATATATATATATGATGATGAAAAAATGTGTTTACTTAAAATTAAATGATTTTATAAATGATAGAGATCAAGTAGGTTTTACACGAGTTGGTAAAATAGATTTTCGTTGAATTGTGTTGGTTTTAAAAGAACGTTGAAAAATGATTAGTTTGATTTGGGTGATTTTAAAGGAAAGTAGAACAATGCCTGGTTTTCTAAAAACAAAGGTGGAAAAATGGTTTTAACTTAAATCAGTGGGTATTTTTAAAAGAGAGTGAAAAATATGATTTTTGGATTAAATCAGTTTTGGAAATAGAGGTGGATGATATTGGTTTGACAATGACGTTATTGATTTGATGATGTTGTTGTTTGGACTATGCCATAGTTTATGTCTTGTCTGGAGGGTAGTCCGGCTGGAGGTTGTTGATATTATGTCATGTCCAGAGGATAGTCCAGCTGGAGGTTGTTGATATTATGTTTTGTCCGGAGGGTAATCTGAATGGATTTTTTCTTCTTCTCCCTCTCCTACCTCCTCCTCCTTGTCCACTTCCCACTACCAATACCACTACCCTACCCAATCACCCCATGGTCACCCGAAGCCAACGAGGCATTGTCAAACCCAAAATTCCCTTAACTGGTATGGTTACTACTTCTCCTCCACTGTCCTCTGTCTTACCAACTTCTACCTCCATTGCTCTTCAACAACCCACTTGGTTTCAAGCTATGATCGATGAATTCACAGCTCTTCAACGCAACCGCACGTGGCCTATTGTCCTTACCACGCCTAACATGAATCTTGTTGGTTGGAAATGTGTTTTTCGGATTAAGTATCATCTTGATGGTAGCATTCGCCGACATAAAACTCACTTGGTGGCCAAGGGGTTTCATCAAATCCTAGTATTGACTTCCACAAGACATTCAACTCCGTAATTAAACCTGCAACTGTTCCTATTGTGCTCACTTTGGTTGTTTCGTTCAACTGGTCAGTCCATCAGCTAGACATTAATAATGCTTTCCTCAACGATCATCTTCAAAAGGACATTTTCATGCTTCAACCTAATGGGTTCACTGATCCCCAATTTTCTGACCATGTCTGCAAGTTGCACAAAGCTCTCAATGGCCTCAAGCAGGCCCCTCGTGCTTGGTATGATCAGCTACGTAGCACCTTGTTATCTTGGGGGTTCCAAAATTCTATCAGTGATTCCTCCTTGTTCTTCATGCATCACAAAGATAAAATTCTTTTGATTCTTATTTACGTCGATGATATTATTGTCACTACCAATCATGTATCTCACTTACATGCTTTCATTGCCAAAGTCTATACCCAATTTGCTCTGAAAGATCTCGGCCCATTACACTTCTTTTTGGGTATTAAAGTTCATCACAACTCACAAGGGGTTTATCTCTCCCAACCACAGTACATCAGTGATCTTCTAACTAAGTTCAACTTTGGTATACTTGCCCCACACTGTTAGCTCCCAGTCAAATTCTCTATGCCTCCCACGGTGATCTTTTCCCCAATCCGTCTCTCTACCGAAGTGCCATCGGTGCTTTACAATATTTAACGCTCACCCACCCTAACATCAGTTACTCTGTCGACAAGCTCAGCCAATTTCTCCAACGACCCACCACTTTCCATTGGCAGGTTGTCAAACGTATCTTCCGCTACTTAAAGGGCACTTCTCATCATACTCTTCATCTTCAGTCAGGTCCCTGTCTCAATCTCATTGGTTTTTTCGATGCTGACTGGGCCTCCTCTCTTGATGATCATCGCTCCACTAGTGGTTACTATGTGTACTTGGGAGAATCCATAGTTGCTTGGTCGTAAAAAAAAAAAAAAAAAAAAGGCACGCCGTAGCTCGCTCTAGCACTGAATCCGAGTATCGCACCTTAGCTAATCTTGCTGCTGAGCTTACCTAGATCCAATCTCTTCTTCATGAACTGCAATTTTCAACCTCTGGTCCACCCATCATCTGGTGCGATAATCTCAATGCAAGTGCTCTTGCCTCTAATCCGGTTCATCGTGCTTGCACCAAGCATATTGAAATTGATGTGCACTTTGTCTGAGATAAGGTTCTGGCCAAACAACTTTGTAAGAACTCAGGCGCAACCACTTATCTTAAAACCAATTGATGTTAGGAAAGGCATATACCCTAGCCTTATAATGCATTCAGCACACACAAAAGCCCACGGCATTCGACTGTGACTTGACCCACACCCAAGCCTCCGTCACGGGACAATTGCTGCCAAAACCCTGGCCAACAATCTCCCCCTCAGCAATTGCTCCCGCTGGGAATCGAACCCGTAACCTTAGCTCTGATACCACTTGTAGGACTTTAGGCGCAATCACTTATCTTAAAACCAATTGATGTTAGGAAAGGCATATACCCTAACCTTATAATGCATTCAGCACATACAAGCGCCCATGGCATTCGACCGTGACTTGACCCACACCTGGGCCTCCGCCACGGGATAATTGCTGCCAAAACCCTGGCCAACAAACTTGATATTCGGTATGTGTCATCTCATAACCAGATTGCTAATTGTCTCACCAAGGTGCTCACTCTTCAGATTTCAGTTTCCACTAGACAAACTTAGCGTTATACTTTCCTTATCTCATTTGAAGGGGGATAATATAACCTATTGAAGATCCTTCCAGAGATACACCAACTAACTAAATTTGTTATTTTCTATTTCTCACTTATTCTATTAGTTTTGTGTAACCAATTCTGTTATTCCATACTCTCTCTCATGTATGATTGTTGCTATATAAGCTAATGAAATAGTACCAACTCTGCAATTGAGCATAACTTCTCAAGTTTCTAAAATTATAACTTGAAGTGATAAAATGATAAAAATATCTCCATCGGAAAAGCACATGTTGAGTACAATCTATTTTTCATCCAAAACCATTGATAATGTTTTCAATTTTGCAGGATTGAAACGAATGTGAAACTTGAAAGACCAAATATACAATTTGACAAATCTCAGGATCTACATAGACACCTTGTCTATGTGGATCCTGAGTTTTATCAAATTGCATATTTAATCCCTCAAGTTCTACATTAATTTTCAATTCCACAAAATTAAATATGTTGTGGATGATTTTGGATGAAAAATGAATTATTTTCAACACGTGGCCTTCTAATGGAGGATATTTTTGTCATTTCACCACTTTACTAATCTAATAGGTTTTTTCTTAACAACAATTTAAAATTTTCTCTCTCATTCTTCAGAAGAATCGTTATTAGAAAAATGGTCGAGAAAAACATCTTACGTTTAGTGAAGTGATGAAGTGGAATAAATATCTTCCATTATAAGGCTAGTGTGTTGAGCACAACACATTTTCAATCTAAAATCAACAGCAATGTTTTTAATTTTTTAACAAGTGAAAATAAATGTAAAACTTGAGAATCAAATGTGTAATTTCCCCAATAATTTTCACCAAACTTTAAGGTAGTAATATGACCTATCTCTAACCAAACAATCCCCCCCCCCCCCCCCCCCCCCCCCCCCCCCAACCCCCAAAAAAAAAAACCCCAAAAAAATTATATAAACTCATGCATGAAAGTCTTTTCTTAAGTCACAATTTGCAAAGCAAAATGAAGCCATTAACACCCATCCAAATCCTTGAAATTTCATTTTAACCCTCTTATCCTTCACCCTCCTCCAAACCACCTTAACCTACACCCCCCTCACCACCTTCCTCCACCACCTCTCCTTCTCCCACCTCTCTCTCTCTCGCTAACATGCGCCATGTGTGCATTCTTTGCTCTCTTCTACTATCTCCACTCCCAGCCCCTCCCCATGCTTCTATTCAAGCCTACGGAAAAACAATTGTTGAGAGGGACGGTCACGTACCCCGAACAAGATTAATCTCACATCTTGTGTTGGAGTGGGAATACGAAAAAAAATTATGAATGAGACTAAATCATTGTTACAACATTTATAACATGAATTTGAATGCATTATTCCAAGACTTGTAGTCCAATGGATATCTTGGTTATCTTCTTTGTGGAAAGAGTAAAGTTCAACATCCTTCTCCAAGATATGTACCAAAAAAAAAATTAAGTGCATTGATGGGATGAAGGTCTAATTGTTTTTATTTCTTTTTTTTATTTTTTTTTATTTTTTTTAATAACAAACTTAAACTTAAACTTTAACTTTTTGTCCCTACTTTTTTTTTTTTCAGAAATTCAAAATTCTTATACTATATGAAAATCACTGTAATTTTTTCATTAAAAAAATATAATGATATCTTTTTAACAGTCCACGAAATTAAAATTTTGAACCATATAGTCCACGCATTATATTAATTTTTTTAGAAATTAAAAATTATTGTCAAAAGTTGAAAAGTTATTATACACCATAAAATTTACTGAAATTTTTTACATGACAGAATTACAGTGACTTTTATGTATAATAATAACTTTGAACTTATTGAAAAATTAGTATAGCTTGTGAATTGTATGAGTTATTCTATGGATTGTTCACCAAAATCTCTTTTAACTTATCATACAAATATTGAATCTTTTTAAAAAAAAAAAAAAAAAAGTAAACTAAATAATAAAAATTTTAATAAATTGAATGAATAATAGGAGCGCTAAATCACTACATGTGAGTAAACGAGCGCAAAATTATTGCACTACATAAAAATTCCCGTAATTTTTTTATAATATCTTTCCCAATTGTGACACCTCTCTCCCACTTCCCAAATTATAATAACCTTTAAAATTATGACATAGTTATTGAATTTTTAAAAAATAATAAAAAATTGATTGGAAAATAAAAAATTAGTAAAAAATTAATAAATTGAGTGAAGATTGGGGCTCGTGACTTTTCACCTAAGGGCCCATACTAATCCCAAAAGCCCTATTATCAAATTCAATTGGGGTTTATTTTATTTTATCCCCTCATTTTAAAAACTTATACTTACCCTGGAAAAAAAAATCTTTTTGTATAACTTACAAAATATGCTAAAAAATAGATAAAAAAAAAAAAAAATTATCTAGTAGGCATCTTTATTATGACCAATTTATTCAAATCCAATTCTCTCTCGATACCTACTCCTTTCATGTGAAATGGACAAATTTATTTTAGTTTTTTAGTTTATTTTTCCTTTATTAAAAAATAAATAAAATATAAAAAGAAAGAGAGTTAAAAAGATAAAATCTTTAAAAAATTTTAAGAATTAAATAGTAAATTTAAATTAAAAAAATAAATAATAACTAATTAATTATATGTGTGTGTGTGTGTGTGTGTGTGTGTGTGTGTGTGTGTGTGTGTGTGTGAATTTGCACTTTAGTGAAGAGAAGAAGGGTTCCATGTGTAAGTCTTAAAAGTTAACGGTTTAAAATAAAATAAGGGCAAAGTAAAAAGGGGGTAAAAAATAATTAATCCTTTTACCATCAACGAACTCAAAATAAAGTTGATTTAAGTTTACCAAAATCACCACCACCACACCCAATACTACCAACCACCTCAAACAACCTCTCCAACTCCACTAAACCACCATGACCTTTTAAACTCCACCACCATTCCTTCACCACCATTAAATTTCCCCAATGGATCGAGCCCTTCTCTCTATGCACAGACAGACTGTTGTCTCTCAGCCAATCTGGATCGTTGGAACTCTTCTGTTATGCGCATTTGCTCTGTTCTTGTGCGCTAATCACTCGCGCAAATGGCGAAAATGGAAATCCTGCTACGGGTACTATCGCAATGATGATCCAATCATAGAGCTCAACAACGAGACAGTGATTGATCAATTCGAGAGGGGTGATAAAGTAATTACACCTAGCGGCGATGAAGCAATTTGGAAGAAGAATATACTCATGGGAGGGAAATGCCAGCTCCCGGATTTCTCCGGTGTTATAATCTATGATTCTGCCGGAAATGTTGTTCCTCCGGCAAAACCACCTCCACTTGCTCTCACTTGGAAATGAGAATTTCAACCTTATTTTTGGTCGGGGGTATGTTAAAAGTACTATTGTGGGTAAATCGCACTTTTCACCCTCAAGCTTTTAGAGATCATCAATTTAGTTCTTGAAATTTGACCTATATGTCTTGTTCTGTTCCCCTATTTCTATTTTTGGATTTCCCAAGAAAAAAAACGAAACGAACGTGAAACAAACAGCATATTATTTTCGGAATGAGAACAAAAAATTGTTCAAATCTTTATGCCATTGTTCCAATTTTTGGGAACAAAAATGGAAACAAAAACATTAACCAATAGCCACCTTAGTAGTTCTAAATAGGGTTAAAAGCACTTTGCCCCTCCGATCTTACCGAATTGCACTTAATACTCCTGTAGTATTTTCATAAACATTTAACCTTCAGTGATTAAAACTAAAGTGCAATGATTACATTTTCCATTAAAATTAACAATCAAACCCCAAAAATCAAATTAATAAATAATTTACTATTAATTAACATTTATACTCCAGATCTGGTAAAATAATATCCAATTGCCCTTTGTATTTTTTCTCATTTCTTTTGTTTTCCCTGAATTATAGGGGTAGAAGATAACGAAAATACCATAAAAATGTAAGGTGTAATTTAGTCAAACCACATAAGGGCAAAGTACCATTAACCCTTCCCCCATGTGATTCACATGAATTGCACTTATATGGGAATTATGTGCTTAGAAAATGTACAAACACCACAAGGAATAAAGTGCAATTCAAGTAAATCGTAAAGGGGTAAAGCGCTATTTACCCAAAAAGAAATGATTTCGAAACCACAAGGTTTTATGTCTAAACCGAAACCACAAGGACTAAAATTACATCCACCCAAAACTTCAATGGTGCAACGAGTTATTTTTTCCCCTTAAGTAGAACATAATTTATATATAGCCAAAGGCATAGGTGGCGTTTGGTTAGTGTTTCTGTTTTTCTATTTCTACTTTCAATAAATTGGAATCTCTTCGGATAGGAAGAGATGAGAATTTTGTTTCCGTTCTAAAGTATTCTGGAAATAGTAACATATTTAGTAACGATCATTGTCCTGAAATAAAATTGTTTGTTTTAATTTATGGGAGCATAAAAAATAAATATGTTTGGTTGTTCTTTAAACGTATGGTGGCAGACGGAATGGTGGTGGCCGGCGAAATGATAGTGGGACTAGTTTTGTGGGACTAAATAGGAATCAATATTTTTTTGTTTCTCAGATTCATAAGTAATTCAGAAAATAATCTCAAATTACTCCCAAAATAAATTTTGAGAATAGACAGTGCTTATCAAACGCATTTTTGAACATTAATTCCAAAATTTTGGGAGGAAGAACAAAAATCAGGGAACAGAAATAGTAAACCAAACAGGGCCTTAATTTTTTATTTTTTATTTTAATTTTTTTTAATAAACAAAGGAAAGGCTTGTGAATAAAAGAGGAAAGTACAAATATTAACTTTACAAAAAAACAAAAAAGAATTCAACAAAAATGTGTAGGCATATGCATATAATATATCCTCAATATAATAGTGAAATTCAACTAACCTTCAATGATGGCTTTTTATTAGAAACAGAACTCCTCCCCCTGAAGCCGACAACGTTCAATTTTGAACCTTTATCTGCCTGTTTCTTCCCACCGGAAACCCCTCTTTTAGAAACCCTAATTACGGTTTTCTTAGGCTTGGATATGGAAATTACCTTTCCGCCCTTTGCTCCTGAGTTTTTTCTGTTTGGTGCGGTTTTTCCGAGATTATTGGAGAATTTTTTCGACGGTGAGGATTTAGTCCTGTTTTTCCCGAGTATATCATATGATTTCAATGGTGATGATTTTCTGCGGTTCGATGCTCTAATTACTTTTTCGCCCTTGCTCTTCTGCTCGGTTATTCGAGTCCTGGCAACGTCTCTCTTCACGCTATCTACTGAGAGAGACTCCAGGCTCTCGTTCTTCCTTATAGCCTCCTCAATACGATTGGCTAAAAGCAAGTTCTTCTTGGCAACCAAGCTAGTTACCTTTCCTGAAAAAAAAATGAAGATGAAAAAATTGTAAGGGTGATTTTGTCAATAATTTTTTAAAACAAATTTGTGTGGGTGTCATTCTATATGTACACCCCTTTAAAATACTATTTTATTTAATTACTATTTCACCCTTTAATTTATTAACCCAAATATCCCTTTACTTTTATTTTTACACTTTTTTCCCTCTTTCTTCTTCCTCCCTCCTTCAGCAAAGTAGACATTGCCAGCCACAGGCGCCTCTCTCTCTCTCCCTCTCTCTCCCTCTCTCTCTCTCTCTCTCTCTCTCTCATCCCTTCCTTAGCCTCTTCTTCTTCTTCTTCTTCTTCTTCTTCTTCTTCTTCTCTCTCTCTCTCTCTCTCTCTCTCTCGTATATACATATATATAGATATAGAATTACCATGGGGGGAGGGAGGAAGGGCGGGGTTGGGTGGGTTGGGTTGGGGGGTGGTGGCTAGTGACTACTTTAGAAAACAAAGGCGTAGAAATAAAAAGGTCCATTTTGAAAAGGGTAAATTAGTAATTTCAAAATTAATTAGATTTTTTTTTTAAATGGGAGTGTAGATATAAAATTACCCTTTGCGTGGAGAGCAAGTTGTTCAAGAGATTCAAGAAGAAAGAAGACAAAGGGAGCACAATATATAAAGAGAAAAAATCTTATGCTTAAGTTTGATAGTTTATATAATTAATTCAAATTACTATTTTATCCTTGTTAGTTTATTTATAACGAAAATTTCTTTTTTTATTCAATATCCTTGTTAGTTTATTTATAACGAAAATTCCTTTTTTTATTCTATCTCCTGTATATACGTATGTACTAAGGGTATAAGTCTTATTAGACAACAGAAACCATGCATCAAAACTAGACCAAACAACTTCTTACAATTTTCCTTAAAGTTGTTTTAAAAAACTGTGGGGGTAGGGTGGGGGGAGCAGGGGGTAAGGGGGGAGGAGGGGAGGGGGGGAGGAGGGGATAGGAAGGAAGGAAGGAAGGGGGGTAGGGGGGAGCAGGGTATAGGAAGGAAGGAAGGAGGAAGGATGGGAGGGGGGGATAGAAAATATTTCAAAAAGTGAACGGAACAGGGCCTAGGTGCCTCTATTTTTTCCTTTTTTTGTAGAACTATAATCGATAAACACATATAATCATGAATTCGACAAATACCTTTAGCACCCATGCGAGCTGTCCTTCCTGTTCGATGGAGATAATCGATCTGGATTATCAAAAAAGAATGTTATAATTTCAAATAAAGAAAAAAAGAAACCAACTTGTAACATAAATAAAATTTATTTTGGCACCGTTTGGTAATGGTTTTTTGAAATACTTTTGCAATATATACACACACGTATATATAGCGAGAGAGGTTTTGGAACTTTGTATCCCTGAAGTTTCAAAGAAATCTCACTTTAGCCCTTCTACTTTTAATTTGAACATATTAAATCTTGAAATATCCAAATCATGTCAAGTCAGTCCTCCATCATTTTTCATGATGAAAATCAGTCACGTGTCAAACACGGAACCACTCAGTAGGTGAACGCCATCATAAAAAATGACAGAAGGACTGATTTGACATGATTTTGATACTTCAGGATTTAATGTGTTCAAATTGAGAGGACAAGGACTAAAGAAGAATTTCTCCGAAACTTCGGGGGTGCAAAGTGCAAAAAGCCTTATATATATGTGTTCGATAAGGTATATATGATATCGTATGTTATTTATATACACAATCTCTAAATTCAAAAGTTTAGTTGAGGAAAAACGAGTAGAGGCCCTAAAAGCAAAACAGTACTAAAAAAGTATCATCAAACGGTACCTTAGACTAATTTCAAAATATCAGAACAGAAGCAGTGGGGGATAATTGATGCTTACAGAGGTCAATGGAAAGTCAAACATAATAACGTGGTCGACGTCCAAGTCCAATCCCCTAGCAGCCAAGTCGGTGCATACCAACGTAGGGCAATCACCTTCATCGGTTTTGAACTTATTCAGGTTTTCAACCCTACATTTAATAAACAAAACCACCAGTTAAGATTTGGAAAAACTCACCACTTTAAAATATATATAAATGTGTGTGTGTGTGTATATATATATATATATATATATATGCACATATATATCATAAATATTATTACTAAATTACACTTTAGACCCTTGAAGTGTGATTGAGATTGAGTTGCACTTTGCACCTTCATGTTCCAATCTTTTCATATTGTCCCCTGAAGTTTCACATTATTGTTTGGGGTTTTGACACTTTTCACCCCTAAAGTTTGACTATTATATCACTATGGTCCTAATAGTTGCAATTTGAACACATCCCACTTCAGTCCAAATCAATAACTCCATTACAATTTTGGACGATAAAATAGTCAATTGTTGTGCACCCAACTATTTTCAAGGGGACTATATGGGCATTTTCAACCTTAATATTTTACCGTTACAAATTTTCTACAAAAAGAACAATCAAGTGCATGGCAACTGACAGTTTTCCGTGCATAATTGCAATGGGGATGATTTGGACTGTAGTGCGATGATTAAGAAACTTTTCACGTGTTATATATTCACATTGAAACCATGGGGACCAAAGTGAGATTTCAGTCAAACTTCAGGGGTACAAAGTGTCAAAAACCCTTATTGTTTAATCATCCCTCCTGAGATGAAGGCACAAATTTTATACCGGAAATTGCGAACTTTCAGGCACGACTTTACCAAATATAAAGGCCACATTTCTAGAAATCACTCCTTTATGTACTTGGCGTGTGTTTATATTCAGTGTAAAATTGGTCAGGCTACACAAAAGGGGAAATTACACACGAGTATGAAACATCAAAGAACAAGGCCACGAAATTACAGTTTGAGGGTGCAAAGTCAAACACGGCCCATACATTAAGGGTGAAAAGGGTAATTTAGTCAAATATTTAACATATAAAATAATGTACCATGATTAGGAACTGCGGTTGCAAGTCTCTCACCTTTGTTCTGCTGGTACCTCTCCATGGTAATTGACAGTGGGTATTTGATTTTCAGTAAGGAAGTGATCGACGGCACGACTGGAATTTAACGTGTTGCAGAAAACCATAACTCGGTTTCCCTTTGCTAAACTTGGCTCAAGAACCTGCAATGCATTTATATCCCCCAATTTGAGCCCCAAAAAAAAAAGAAAGGAAGAAAGTCACGTTTCTTGATAACACAATTCAGCAATAAAAATTGAATATGTAACTCAATTAAATGGGTGAAAATTTGAAGTGATATGCCTCTTAGCTGTTATCCCTTACCTTTTATAATTATGATTAATTACACTTCCCTCCCTGTGATTTGACCGAATTAAACTTTACACCCATGTGGTATTTTCCTCAGTACATACCCCCTATGGTTTAGATTTAAGTGCAACGAGTTAAATAATTAATAGAATTTCTCGAAATGATAAATTTACCCGTATAAGCGTATATACCCGAACTGACTCCAGGGAATAAAGGAAATGGGAAAAAAAAAATGGATATTACCCGACTCTACTCAGGAGTGTCAGTGTTAATTGATATTAAATGATTTATCAATTTTGACTTTTCAGGTTTGACTGTTAGTTTTAACAGAAAATATAACAGTTGAACCTAAGTCTGAACCACAGGGGGTGAAAAGTGTGGACGAAAATACTATAGGAGTATAAAGTGCAATTCGATCAAAACAAAGGGAGCAAAGTGCCATTAACTTTTTTATTATTAAGTTCTTATCATCAACTATTACCACTAAAAAATAGAATATATATATATATATATATATATATATATATATATATATATATATATATATATATATATATATCTAAAGGATTTTAGAGGGAAAATAAGAATGAGGAAGAGAGAGAGTATTGAATAGAGAATTTTTTTTGAGAGAACAGGTTGTAAAATAACTTTTAACAAGAAAGAGTAAACATACTTACCGAGATAGAAAATATTAAAAATAAAACTACTGATTCAGCACTTATAACACTTATGCCCCGTTTGGTAACCGTTTCCATCCCAGAAATTCCCATCCCATACCCATATTTTTGAGATTTCTGTTTGGGAATAGCGTTTAGTAATTTTTGTTCTCGTTCTCATTCCATTCCCATTTGAGAATTGTGCCCACTTTTTTCTTAAGAAATGAAAAATTAAAAAAAAAATTGTTTCTCATTATTCCCATCCCATTCCCAAAAATTAAAAAAGGCCACCTGTTCATCCGCCGTCCGCTACCGGCCGGCAGCCATCTCCAACAACCGTCGCCGGTCACCTCCAGCATCGTCGGCCGCCCACAGTCCGGCAACTTCCAGCGCCGCCGGCTGGTCACTGTTCGGGCACCGCCGTCTAGGGGTGTTCAAAAAAACCGGCAAACCGAAAAACCGAACCAAACCGACTAAAAAAACCCGAAAAAAACCGCCCCTGACAAAAAAACCGCCAGGATCGGTTTGGTTTTGGGGTAAAACCGCACCCCCGGTTCGGTTGGCGGTTTTCGTATACATGAACCGCGGTTTAAATCGCGCCGAACCGCAAAACCCCTAAAACGACGTCGTTTAGGGGTTTTGTATATATAGTATACACAAGCTACAAACAGAAAACCCTAGACAGTAGCCGCCTCTCCTCCCGATCGCAGCTCTCATTCCGCTTCTCTCCTTCACTTCTCTGTCGATCTCCTTCTACTTCTCTGCCGATCGGAGCTCCTTGCTCCAGTTATCGCAGCTCCTCACTCCATTTGTCGTCGTCGTCCTCCTCCCAGCCGCAAGAACAGATCGCAACCCTAAATCGCACCATCGCAGCCCTAATCGCACCATGGCAACCCTAATTGCAAGATTCGCAACCCTAATCGCTGCGAGAACGCCGCTACTCTACCGTTGCAGATAGTTGGCAATGTTCTGTCGTTGCAGAACTTTGGCCATCCTCCACCGTTGGAGATTGTCATCGTCCACCATAGCAGATCCGTAGCAGATCATCGTCGTCCACCATGGAAGATCTGTTGCAGATCGTTGTCATCCGCCTTCACAAGTCTAGCCTTCAAATCATTCAGGTAATCTTCAGTCCCAAAGTCATTCGTTTTCGTTTCCGTTGGTTAACAGATCTGTTCGTTTTAGTGTTTCGTATGTGGATTTGTTTGTTTTCGTTTGTTTAGGGTTTCGATTTCGTTGTTGTTTGCGTTGTTGTTGATCTTTAGTCCCAAACCGAAACCGCACCGAAAACCGAAGAAAACCGCATGGTCAGTTTTTCCTCTGTACAGAAACCGAACCGTCAGGGAGCGGTTTCCAACATAAGGAAACCGAGGACCTCGGTTTAGGGACCAAAAAACACAAAAACCGCACCGAACCGAACTGCGAACACCCCTACCGCCGTCCAGCCAAAACAAAAAAAAAATGTTCTCAAAACAAAAAAAAAATAAATTATTTTAGGATAAAATCGTTACCAAACGCGATTCTATTCCCAAAACAAAAAAAAAATCGCTACCAAACGCGATTCTACTCCCAAGAAGGAAACAGAATTCTCATCACATCCCATCCCATCCCATCCCATTCTCATCCCACTGCATGGGATGGGAACAGAAATGGTTACCAAAAGCCACCTTAGTTTTCGGTTTATTGAACAGGCCCTAAGATGCTATATGACAAAACTTAAAATTTATGAGTTCAAAACTCAAAATACTGAGGCCTCGTTTCGTTACTATCCCTGATTCTTGTTCCTATTCCCAAAATTTTGGGAGTGATTTGGTACTATTTCTTGAATTCTTTAAAAATCTAAGAAACAAAAATGTTGATTCCTATTCACTCCACAAAACTATTAGCACCACCACCCCACCGGCCACCATACATTTAAAGGAAAAAAAAAAAACAAGAGTGTTTCATGTTTCTGTTCTCATACAACAACAACAACAATAACAACTAAGTCTTTATCCCACTTATGTAAGATCGGCTACATGAATTCGTTTACGCCATAGTATTTCTGTTCTCATAAATTAAAAAAAAAAAAAAAAAAACAATGGTTCTTACCAAACTTATTTCTATTTCCAAATAACTCCAGAACGGAAAGAGAATTCCCATCCTAGTTTATTGGAAGTAGAACCAAAAACACTAACCAAATGCCACCTAAGATTCTAAATGTTAAATTTAACTTTCACTTTCTAAAAAATCACTCTATTTTTTCTCAATTTAACACTTCCTCTTTCTTTCTTTCTCTACAAAAAGAGAAATGATAGCTATAAAGTTAAGAAACAAACCTGAAGCAGTGCCTCCATCTTGTTTTCAGCACCCGAAAGCTTGATAAAATCATGGCGAGCAGAAGCTATCTTCTTATGCAGTGATGAAGTCCGCAAATGCACGATCCCTTCAAACTCCTCATCAACCAGCTTTTGCACTGCCTGAAAAATCAAATAAGAGTAATTCTTTCATAAAAATGCCGTGCATAATTTTTTTCACTTTTTATTTTATTTTAATTTTTTGTTGAGGGGGGCGGGGGGGACCGGACCTCGTTTCCCAAACTACGTTTATTTTGCTAATAAATACAAATAAATTTTTAAAAAAATAAAAAAACTATTTAAATAATGGCTAACCAAACTTAATGAAAGACCCAATACGATAAATACAAGACTTTACCCTTTTTGGGGGGATTGTCAATTTTAGGTCTGAAAATATAAATAAATTCAAAAATCTATTTAATTCCATAGCAATGTTTATCTGAGGATGCAAGTCACTGTACCTTCAACCATGGTTTTTTCTCTTACTCTTACAAGTAAGAAATAAGTAGATTAAGCCTACCTTTGTCATTGTTGCCGTTACCAAGACAGTTTGAAACCCTTGACCATCGGGTTTTGATGCACGGTGTTTTAATGGGCCAAGAAACTTGCGAATGTCGGGACCAAACCCACGATCAAACATAGTATCTGCTTCGTCTAGCACCTACAAAGAGACAGACACAATCACCAAGTGTACTAGACAACGTACTGGAGATTAATCACAATTTTTTTCCCTTGCATTCTTTTACGCGCCCGAGGAGGGGGGGGGGGTGTAAGAGGAGGTTATATATTCATTTATTTTAGTATTTTGACTTGTTTTCAGAGCAACTTAATTTTTAGTCCTTACCAACATCTTAGTTAAATTTAACTGTGATATCAAATACAAATTCAACATCTAGTTGATATCAACTAAATGGATTAAATCTAGTTGACATTAACCGAAGGTGTTAAGAATATAGAGGGAAGGAAATGAGGATTAAAAAATGATAAGTGGGTTATTATGGGGGCAATTTAATATTTTTTTTAAAGAAATATATAAATAAAAACAAGAGAGAATAAAATTTAAAGGAAGATAATGACCAAGTATTTGATGTCACCATAGACCATGTTCCCGTCCTCAATATGTTGAAGAACCCTACCGGGGGTCCCCACCACCATGTCTATGGGACCATTAAGTGAATCCTCTTGCGGTCTCAAACGCCCGCCACCGCTCACCATTGTAGACCTGAACCGTGCGTGATGGCTAATTGATTTTGCAACGCGAAATACCTAAAATACACATCAAAATTTGTGAGCCAAAAATAAGCTCTCTCGTTTATCTATATATACACGCGCGCACACATTTTCAGCTATTGAATTAGATCCAAGCCCTGAGATCATGGAATTCCCAACAAACTCAACAAATAAACAACCATTGAATTAGATCATGGAACTCCCAACAAACTATCCAAGAACATATTTTACATTTGAGAAATTTTTAACAATTGGATGGTTAGATACATTTCCAACCTTTGATTTAGATTTTGTTAAAAAAAAAAAAACTAAATAACAAATTCTCAACAAGACGTCCTTTCATGCCTATATTTGAACTAACTACAAAATATTCAAGATTAATGTATTGAATTAAAATTACTGTCTTTAGGCACGTTATATATATATATATATATATATATATGAGCTTGATGATCAAAGGAATAGATAATATAAAGGAACCTGCTCTGACAACTCCCTTGTGGGGCATAGTACAACTGCTCGAGGACGTCTCGGTCTCATTAGAATGCCACATAGTTCTTCATCTCGTCTCATCAACTACACAATCAACATATGAGTTACTACTCTTCCTTAATATAACACTAGAACATCAAGAACTATGATATGCACTTTTAACTCAATGGAACATAAGAGAAATAGAGTTAAGATAGATTAACTTAGGGACAGTTTGGTTGTCTAAATTATCTTATTATGTTTGTCTGAACAAAGAAACATAAAATTGTTTTCCGTTTAATTAAATTTTTAAACTATATTTTACTATAATTACATGAGAAAATAGCATATGAACTAGAACTAAAATTATTAGCTAGCTAATTTACTTGTTCTTAATTCTTACAACCCAACATAAATTATAACAATTCATAAATTGACTCATTGAAAAAAAGTATGATTTGCAAATTGAAGAACAATTAAATGGGCCCTTACAATTCAACTTAATGGATTCAATAATAAGCTTGAAATCATTCTATATACGGATTAGTTATATGAAACCATGCACGCACACACACACGCACACACATATATATATGAAAATATGATTATATTTTTTTGAAATTTACCTGAACAATTGGCAACATGTAAGCAAGGGTTTTCCCAGAGCCAGTATGAGAACCCAATACTACGCTTTCTCCACCAAGAACAGCAGGAATCCCAATACTCTGAATCTCAGTTGGCTCAGAAATTCCCAGTTCTTCCAGAGCTCCCATGACCTCCACGCTCAATCCCAACTCCTCGAAACTGGACGCCAATGGATGTTTCTGCTTCCTCTTCTTCGTCCCCTCATTCTCACCGTCGTGACCCGGCGATCGAGGTTTTTCGGGTCTCGGTTGAGGGGTTTTAGCGGCAGAGTCCTTGAGGTGCCTGACTCGGAGTTTCTCGAGCAGGATCGAGTGTTTGATTGGATTTAGGGATTCCTCCAACGGGACAGAGACGGCGGCGGCGGCGAAGGCCGAGGTAGAGCATAATGGCCTAAACCCTAGGAAAACCCTAGTGCGGGGTTGAATTGGTGGTAAGAGTATACGGAGAGAGATGCGTTTGGCCGACGGGGAGAGGAGAGAGAAAGAGAAGCGGTGTGAGGAAGAGGAGAGAGAGAGACTGAGGAGAGATCTTCCGGTTCCTCCCATTTGCATTTCTGGATAAGGAGGAGCTGTGAATTGAAGCAGAGAGCACACTCGGATTATCAGAGCCTTCTCCTTTCTTTTGTGTCATTTGGATTTACCAGTGGGGTGCAAAGTGTAAATTCGTGATTTTTAAAACCGGTGTGCCATGAACCGTGCACAAAATTAAAATTTTAAACTATTCAGTCAACACGTAACACTAGAAGTCCAAAGTTGCTAAGTTATTATAATTTTTCTATGTAAAAAATTACAGTAACTTTTATACATACAATAATTTTTGAATGTTTGACAGTAATTTTACAGGTTTTAAAAAATTATTGTAGCTCATAAATTGTACGAGCTAAAAGTTTAATTTCGTAGACTGATTCTTAAAAAAAATTAATTTTTTTTTTTTTGTAAATCTTATGTGTTCGAAGCACTATGTCGATTTTTAAATTTATAAGTATAAAAAATAATAATAAATAATAAAATAATGAGTAACAGAATAGCGATATTCAATTTAAAAGTATAAAATAGAATCAAACTAACCAACTTTTTAAGTGGAGTTGTGAAGTTTTTAAGCGAATTTTTTTTTTCCTAAGTATTTCATCAACTTATCCAATTATCAATTTCCTACTCCTAAAAGCACAATATTAATTTTTTAATTTTGTAAATATAAAAACAAACTAATCAATTAAATACAAATATAGTATAACAGTATAAAATATAAGTCAATTTAATCGTCTTAAAAATGAAGGTTGAAATTTTTTTAGCAGAAATTTTTCCCCAAAAAAATTCAATAATCCAATCTTGTACGTTCAAGACATTAAAAAAATCCTAATTTATTACATTGATTTTTGGAAAATTTATATTTTTGGTCTATGTAGATCTAGAGATTTGTTAAATTGTGCATTTCATTCCTCAACTTCTATATATTATATCAATTCCATGAAATTGAAAACGTTATTAATGATTTTGAACGAAAAATAGATTTTGCTCAGTATGTGTCCTTCTAATAGGAATATTTTTTGACATTTTATTACTCCACTAAAATTAAGACGTTTTTCCTAGACTTTTCTCTAACAATGATTCAGTTTTTTCTTCTTTCGCTCTTAAAGCGAATTGTTGTTATATAAAAATTAGAGAAAAAAATCTTAAATTTGGTGAAGTGGTAAGTGACGAAAAGCCAAGCGATCAGCACAACCATTGTTTTTATTTTTACTAAATTGAAACAAATATAAAACTTGAAAGATTAAGTATATAATTTAATAAATTTTAGGATCCACATAGACATACATCTCATACTTACTTTAGGAAGGAAAAATATAATTTTCGCTTTATTTCCTTATTCGTTTTCTATACTTAAATACTAATGTCTTGTCCCTCAAGAATAAGCTATACTTAATTCGTTTTCTATACTTATATATTTAGTCTTCATTCAAGAGATCGTGTAGAGAAAAATCATTTTGAACAGTTTGTTTAGGATTTAGACCTCCAGGTACAATCAATTAAGTTTTTTGTCCTTGGCAGACAAAAAATAATCATAAAAAGACACATATACCTCTGAACAAACCTAAAGCATTAACATTAACCCCTCACTGCTCACTCACTGTCACTCTATTGTCTCTCTCTTTCTCTCTAAATTGACGGTTTACTCTCTCTCTCTTTCCTCTAAACCTAACATTAAATGCGGCAAAGAAACCAGTCCAGATCCGACGGCTTGTGGTCTTGCGACGGCAAAGAGCTTGTGACGTGTCACACCCCACCCTGCGCACCCGTCACCCAAGACTGGGCGTGACGCAGACTTGACGCTACTAACTAATCAACTAATACACATGCATACATATATATATATACATACATACACTACTACAAAAAAAAATTCCAAAAATAAAAAAAAAAATATATATATATATATACCCATTTCAAATTTGGAAATATACCGATCCCAAATATATACAACATAATCACAGAAAGCCTGAATCTTCCACAATTCATATCTGACCGACTTACTTCCCAAAATGACACTACCTCCAAATTCTACCTAGTGCCAGTAGTTGACTCACTCCTAGCTGCGGTACCTGAAACCAAATATTTTATCGGTATACTGTCTTCATAATATGAAAATATTTAATGGTTCAAGCATAATTATTAAACACTACGTTTCAAAATATAATAGCATATAATCGTATACCATACTAGAATCAATTTCTAGTGTCATAAGAGAAATACAATAATATAATTAAGTCAATCAATCTAGGCAGTTCATCGTATAGTAAAATACTGCACACATCCTTTCCTACTAGCCATAGGATCGTTTTTACCTCACGATCGGGAGTTACGACAGTACCGTAACCTGTACAACTGTGTCATCTCACGTGACTATCAGTGTCAGGGCCATTTAATATCCCCAATGGTAAGGGTACCACCCGCAGAATTTGCACTCCTGATGGGTCAATCAACCACCCACAGAACTAATCCTCCTGACAGGTCAAAATAATCAATCACTTGCAGGACTAATCCTCCTGACAGGTCATAATATAATCAACCACCTGTAGGACTAGCACTCTTGACAGGTCATGTAAGACCCCGATTCATGTTTGTACGTCATTTAGTTGCATTTTAGAATAATTGAGAAAAATTGGGAAAAATTGGGTAAATTTAAATTTCAATTAAAAGTTTAAGGGTCCAATTGTAAATTTTTGAAATTTATAAACGCTAAAAAGACTAAGGAGAGAAAGTTAGAAATTTAGGGGAGAGGAATGAGTAAATTAACTAAAGATATATATATATATATATATATATATATATATATATATATATATATATATACACACACACACACACGTATGGGGATCAGGATCCCCAAAAACTCTAGAGAAAAATCGAAGAGAGAGAAAGATAATAGAATTGGAGGAGAGAGAGTCGGAGAAGCTACCGGAGATCACCGGTGATGGTTTAGGGTGTTTCAAAGGATTGTTGGTCGTCTTGGTGGTTGAAATAGATGAGTGTGTCATTCTTTTTGGTTCGTTTGAAAGCTGGTATGCGTGTGTAAAGTGTGTGTGCCCTGTTCGGTTATTTAGGGTGCAACCGGTGGTGTGGGTGGTGGTTTTGGTGTGTGTTTTGGTTGGGTTTGAAGGGGGGAGGTTGGTAATTTGAGTGGTTATGTTGGTGTGGTTGATCGCGGAAGTAGAGTGGTGAATTTGGTGGTCGGAGCTGGTGACGAAAAAGGAGGAAAATGAAGGGTTGTTCTGTTAGGAGGAAAAAGGTCAAGGACGAAGGGCATTTCGCCTAGGCGGTGGAAGTTCCCTTAGGTGGTAAAAGATTAGTGAGCAAGGAAAATCGCGTGTTCGCCTAGGCGGAGATCCGTCAGTATGTAAACTGAGAAAAAGAGGAGCTGGTTCACTTAGGCGATGGTAAGTTCGCCGAGGCGGTGGAAAACAGTGTGCAGGACAGAAGGAAATAAGGCGTGAGTTCGCCTATGCGAAAAATTGTTCACCTAAGCAGTGACCGTCAGTGTGTAATTCTGAACAGTGAAGGCACTTGTTCGCTTAGGCGGTGGGTTTTCACTTAGGCAGTGGGGAGTATGATCATATATTAAGGAATTTCTAAGAGGATCGACAACCGTTTCGAAGTGGATAACGTCTCTTATTAGCTTTTATGATTTACTAAATTAGTTTTCTAGCCTTAAAATGTCAAAATGAAGAAAATAAATAATGAGACCGTTTATATAAAACTTTAACAACACTAAAAATTGTAAAATCATATTTTCACATAACAAAACATGGGGAATGGGAAATTAATGAACGTAGGGCTTGCATCGCACGATTAGGTTAATTTTCTCTATCTTATTAATTTAGGCCATATCACAAATAGGTTCACAATTTCCGGAGAATCAGCAGCAGAGAGTCAGGGGAGCTTGTAAGTGCGGATTATCAGGTGAGTGTACTGTCTTCTTGTCAAACTATATATATGTGTGTGTGTGTGTGTGTGTGTGTGTGTGTGTAAAATACATTTTATTTGACTTGGATGATTTTAAAACCACGTGGATCAAGCACGTTTTGGGTGAGTTAGTAAAGGGGATTTTCGTTGAACTATGTTGGTTTTAAAATAACGTTGAAAAAAAAATGATTAGTTGGATTTGGGTGATTTGGAAATGTGGTTTTGGTTGATTATTTATTGAGTTGTAGTTGGTGAAAATGTTATGGATTTTATGTCCAGCCGATGGGCGGTCCGGCAGGCAATTGTTGATGTTATGTCTTGTCGATGGGTGGTCCGGCAAACGATTATTGATATTATATCCAACCGATGGGTGGTCCAGCATGTGGATATGATATTATGACATGTCCGATGGGTGGTCTGGACATATGGTCATTTGTCCCGCTAGGAAGACAAATCCTACGGGTGGTACGGTATCATTGCAACTCTCGATCGTAAGGTTAAAACGATTAATATGGCTAGCCAGTGAGATGTGGTATTTTACTTATATTGGGTGATTCATTATTTATAGTGATTGGTCTTATTTTATAATGAATGTGTTTGAATGAAACTTATATATATCTTGAATTATTTTTTACTGCTTATATTATGGCGAGATACTTATATTATGATGATTTTTACTAGATATGTGATGTTTGTCTACTTATACTTAATCCATTTAAATGTTGTATTCTTTAGAATGTCTTATTATTTTAAGAATGTTTTTATTAAGAAGGCAGTACACTCACAGGTGCTGTAAATAGGCATTTGTCCCCTACTGGCAATAGGTTAGATCCGGAAGTACAATAGAAAGGGAGTATCTTGATGGTATTACTTGAGGCAAATCAAATAGAAGGTTTTTGGGTTTTGTATTTTGGATGTTATAAAGCATAATTTTTTTTTGTAGGGACAAGAGCGTCCCCGAATAGAGGATGTGTATATATATATATATATTTGCGTGTAAGTTGTTGTCTATAGTGTTTGTCTTCCAAGTGAGGTTGTGTCGACGTCACGCCGACCCCATAGGGACGGGTGTCCGGGGTAGGGTGTGATAGGTCATAATATATCACAACATAACCAACCACTGGCAGGATGTGTCTTCCTAACTAGTCAATACTATCCTGCAAAACATGCCTTTTTAATCGGATCAAACTATGGTATAGTCGGGCAAAAACCACTTTTCACATTTAAAATCTACTTGATCCACATAAGTCATAAAGTCGTCCAATTTTAATAAACACTTTTTTTTCCATGATTTATACAAAAATATAATTTGTAAATTTACTAGAAAACAGTACACTCACTTCGATTTTCGCACTGCAAAAATACCGTCGTAAAAAACTACCAAGACACTGGCACCTGTGAACCTAACAGCGATAGGGCCTAAATTAACATTTTATTTAAAATAACCCAGTATGAAATGTGTGGCTCTAAAATGCACAATTTCCCATTTCCCAAATTTAGTTACGCAAAATTATTATTTACCCTATTTCGCTATGTTAATATTAACGGCACAAAAATTATTATCGTTACGATTACAAAAATTTAATGTCAATAATTTACTTTGAAGAAAATATTAATCGACTAGATCGTTACTTGTTCCGAATCTTCTGCCTGCTAGGAGGTGATTTGATGTTTTTGGTTTTTGTTTTGGTTTGTGTTTTTTTTTTTTTTCCTCTTTTTTTTTCCCCCCCTTTTTTTTCTTCTTTTTTTTTTCCTTTTCTGTTTCTGTTTTTGGGTTCAGCCGATTGACAACACTCACTTACTCACTCATTCACTCTTTCACCGACCGATCACCACGCCTCCCACCGCCGGCGACACATACACACACATACACCGGACGAATACACCCACACGATAAAACCCCCACACACACATGACGACACACCCACACAATCACCAAACGAACAACGACGATCCCACACCACTAGAGTGAACAACCACACCGCCAACGACGACACGCACATACAATCACCGAACGAACGGTGACGATCACACACGCGCACACACCCATCGGACGAGCAGAACACACTCACACATTCACACGATCACTATCCGAATAGAAAAACACACACACGACGGTCACACTCCTACACCGGCGATGACTGAACAGTAGACACACACACACATATCGGACCTAACAACCACACCACCGACAACGATACACACCCACCACCAACGGCCGACAACACACATACACACACAGCCGACAACCGAATAACACATACCCGTACCACCGGTGATCGACGACCGAACGACCTACACACTCACGCAGTCGATCGAATACACACACCCACACACATACACTGCCAAACGATCGATAATCGACCGACCGCACACCCACAACGCTGACCGAATGGACACAACGCCGACCCACTTCTCTCATTTTCTATTTTTTTTCCTTCTTTTTAGGTTGTATGCAATGTGTGCATGGATATATATATATATATATAATCTAACGCGCCCTATTTTTCCAAAAAGGAAAAAATAATAAATAATAAATAGGCTTAAGGAGAGAGGGGTTTTTAAAGTGCCGATTTTCTCAATAGAATACACTTAGGCCGTTTTAAAAAATAAGGAGTCGCCACCTAACATTGGGTTTAAATGGTGTGCTAGGTCACTGAATTTTTAGAAAATAATTTAAAAGACCTAAGTAAAACTTTTGACTCCAAAAACACGGTCAAACTAAAGATTCATTTAAAGGCTCGGGGGTCGGTTACGCTCAGGGAAGGTGTTAGGCATCCCAAGACGCCCGTCAAAAAATGGTACCTTATGTCCAATTAAATCCAATTAGTTTAGTCCGAGTGTTTTATTCTATTTTGAAATCATTCTCTTCTTATAAAATCTTTTTGGTATTTCACAAATAAGGTGGAACAAGTTTTAAGATTTTTTGGGATGTTCCTCTGGTATAACATCTTATCGAATATTAAAGATTCGATAAGGATGGTCCCTGGGGATTTTTATGTATGTTTTCGAGAGGCTTCTTTAATTTAAATTAGGCAAACTAAATAGATTAATGAGAGTAAAATATGAATGCAAAAAACTAACATCTATATGAATTTATTTTTTATGCAAAAGTGACTAAAAAAATTTAAAGAAATTAATTTAAATGTGTCAATGCGAAATGATGTGAATAACGGAAAATCAAATATAGAAACACTACATGAATTAACGTGATTATGCATGGTAATGATTTAATTATTTAATATAAAAATAAGTGGTGTGCGTGTTGTGACTAAATAAAAAAGTGGTGTGAAAAAAATAAAAAAATAATAAAAATATAAGTGGTGAAAGTGTCCTAAATATGTTGTTTAAATGATACAAAAATAAATATGTTAAACGAATGAAAAGTATTTATTTTAAGTTTGCCCGATTAATTTAAAGAAATCCTCATTTGAAATTTCCTCAAATTTTATGGATATGAGAATTAAGGGAAGATTTGCGGAAACAATTTTGTTGAAATTAATCTTTCTGAAACTTAAACAAAATCCTACGAAAAGTTTACCGAGGGAAGAGATTTCCTAAAACCATTCATTTCTAAATTCCACTTGGGTCGATGAATGGAAACGAGACCACAGAAAACTCTCCCATTATTTATCGAATTGTCGGATTCAACTTAAGGTTCGTAACGATTAATTCCTACCAATAAAATATTTTATTATTTTTTTGATTTATTTATTTTTTTTTTTTTTATTTTTTAGGTTTTTGGTAAGAAGAATAATATTAAAATTAAAAATAAAAATAAAAAAAAATGCAGAAAAATACAAAATAAAAAAAAATGCAACAAAATAAATAATAAAACATTCTTCACCTAATGCTCGGAGTTGGGTTTAAGCACGAGAAACCCATCCCGGCTTTTTCATCGGATCATCAAACGACTTGTTTTTTTAGCTTTTCCTCTTTATTATAATAATAAAAAAAAATAAAAAATAAAAAAAACAGCGAGATACATGTGTCTTCGTTTAAACACTCAAAGATTCAGATCGAGAATGGAGAATCTTATCCTGACGTTTTTCATCGAGTCATCGAACAATAAAAATGAAATAAGGCTTGCAGGAATTTAAATTGCGAAGAGAATAAAATAAATTGAAAAAAGAATTACAAATAAAAAAATATACATGTTCTAGGCCAAGAATCCCGATGCTCAGGATTTTCTCTCACGCAGACAGCTTCCGAAAGGGTTTATGATAAGAATCACTCTCTAAGGGTTTTTTTCTCTCAATTTCTGAATGTATCCGAAGGGTTTCTTTTTGAATTTTTGTGTGTTTAAACTATGAGGAGGGAGTCTTATTTATAATAAGGATGGGGAGTGAAAAATCCTAGAAACCCTAGTCCCAATTTGGCAAGGAAAAAAAATAAAACCTGAAAGGAAAAGGAGAAGGAAACATAATCCTATTTCGACAAAGAAACATTTTTCTTTTCTATTTTCTTTCTCTCTTTTTTTTTTTGCTATTTTCTATATATATATTTTTTCTTTTTAATTATTTTTTCCTTTTTTTTTTCCTTTTTTTTTTTCAACTTTCCTTTATTTTCTTCTTTTTCCATTTTTCTATTTTTTTTATATTTTTATAAAAATAAAATAAAATAAAGAATAAAGTATAAAATATTTTTGTTCGACGGTCAAAATGTCGTGTCTACAGCTGCCCCTTTTTGTCATGCGAGTTCCACTTGCTTGACAAAGACAAAAGACCACGTCATTTTGATCGTCTCAGTTTTTATATTTTTTTCAAAATGCCTTTTCAATAACAGAACAAATAAAATAAAATGACTCATGACGAACAAACATCCGTTTAAAGGATCATTTAGAGTAATAAAAGAATGACTCATAACAAACAAGTGTCCATTTAGAGTAATGAAAAATAACTCATGACGATACTCATAACAAACAAATGTTCGTTTCGAGGATCATTTAGAGTGATAAAAAGATATTCATGACGATACTCATGACGAACAAGTGTCCGTTTAGAGGATCGTTTAAAGTAATGAAAAAAGTGACTCATGACGAACAAATGTCCATTTAGAGGATCGTTTAGAGTAATGAAAAAAAAGACTCATGACGAATAAGTGCCCGTTTGGAGGATTATTTAGAGTGATATAAAATTACTCAAGCCCCAACCCTCTTGGTTGGGAGATAAAAAAAAAGTCCAGAGGTATAAAATATATCCCAGCTTATGGCTGGGCAAAAATTAGAGAGCCAAGAATACAAAATGTGCCCCAACCTTCGGCTGAGGCTGACTCTCAGATGACCGAACCTTTACAGGTTACCTATGTACCTTAGCATTACGCTGAGGATCAGGTTTAGCGTAGTTCACCGGATGCCCCTTTCAGGGCAAAACACATACCTGAATGCTCATTTAGAGTTTCTGAGTTTTCAGCAATAAGAGTCTCCAACTCGAGTTGGAAGGTAAGAAGTCCTAGTGATAGGGAAATCCATACTTCTAATCTCTTTGAGATCCTTGTAACTGGACAAATATAAAAATTTAGTCCGAAAAACTTGTTACCTTTGACGACTCACAATTTTGTTCTTCCCTTTCGGCTGTAATCGCTTCAGCTGATGGTGCTTGGATCGGAGTGATATCAAGATATTTTTCCATTTGATTTTAGAAGCTTCTTTTCCAACTCAGGACCCGACATGCCTCGGGGTGATTCAATGAGACTTTTTTTTTTTTTTTTTTACTTATGATATTTCACTTTTCAACTCATGAGAGGGTCCAACATGCTTTATCAAGGTCTCTTTAGCTTGCTTGACTAGATTCTTGTTTTTTTAAATTTCTAGGTGATTCGATGCTTGGGGTTTTGATACTCCTGCTTGCTTTGTATTTTCTCAAGTTCTGCAAAACTGATTTAGTCCAAAAAAATGGACAAATGTCGAGAATTACTAAAATGAGTACCTTCACTACCCGATATAATTTTCTATGAGATCTTGAGTCGGATTGCAGCGAAATACGGTTCCAATACATTTCCATACCACGTGTAAGACCCTGTTGTTGTTTTTTTTTTTTTAAAAAAAAAAAAAAGAAGTTTGGGGGGAGGAAAGAGTATTTTGACTATAGATATTTTAAACATATATATATATATATAGATTAGTGGAGCCAACCCATGCACACTTTATATATATATATATATATATATATATATATATATATATAAACGTGGTGAGAAATGGTTTCCATCATTCTGGAAGAAACAACCAAGAGAAGAGAGAGAGAAAAAAAGAAAAGCGAAGAGGAAGAAGAAGCCATCGGAGAAGCTGCCGAAGATCACTGGTGCTGGTTCAGGGCGTTTTCCCAGGGTTGATGGTCATTTGGGCTGTAGGAGTATGCAAGTGTGACATGTTTTGGGGTCATATGGAAGCAGGTATGTGTGTGTGAAGGTATGTGCTCGGTTTTTACTATTTGGAGTTGCAACCGGTGGTTTGGGGTGTTGCTTTAGTGGGTGTTTTAGTTGGAGTGAAGGGAATGAGGTTGGTAATATCAGTTGTAAACTTGGGATGGTTGATCGTGGAGGTGGAGTAAAGAATTTAAGGGTCGGAGCTGGTGACGAGAAGAGGGTAAAGGACTGGTCTGTTCTATTTTGTTCTGTCAGGGATGAAGCAAGGATCGCTTAGGCGGTGGAAGATCGCTTAAACGGTAAAACAACAGAGAGCCATAAATCGCGTGATCTCTTAGGCGGTAAAAGAACAGAGAGTAAGAAATCGCATGTTCGCTTAGGCGGTAGAAGATCGCTTAGGCGGTAAAACAACAGAGAGCAAGAAATCGCCTGTTCGCTTAGGCGGTGTATTCCCGCTTAGGCGGTGGGGAGCAGAACCATATTCTAGGGAATTTCAAAGAAAATTGACAATCGTATTGAAGTAAGTAACGTCTCTTATTAGTTTTTATGATTCACTGAATTAGTTTTATAGCCTTAACATATCAAATGATAAAATGTGGGGTTAGGAAATTAATAAACGTAGGGTTTGCATCACATGATTAGGTTATTTTTCGTTACACTATTAATTTAGGTCCTATCACAAATAGGTTCACAATTTACGGAGACTTAGTAGTTGGGAGTCAGGGGAGCTTGCAAGTATAAATTTTCAGGTGAGTGTACTGTCTTCTTACTAAAATATTTTTCTATATGTCGACCCAAATGTTTACTTAAACTGCATGATTTTATAAATGTGGTGGATCGAGCAGGTTTTGTATGAGTTGGTAAAATGAATTTCCATGGAATTGTTAGGGTTTTAAAAAGAAGGATATTATAAATAATTTTGTTGGAAATTAACGATAATTGAATTGACGATGGTATTGTTGCTTGATTTGTGTTGTTGGTTAGACTATGCCATAGTTTATGTCCTGTCCGGAGGGTGGTCCGGTAGGTGGTGATTCATATTAGGGTTTGTCCGGAGAGTGGTTCGGCAGATGGATATTTGTTATGGTAATTGATATAATTGGTGACTTATATTATTGGCCTCCGAAGACGTTCGGTAGGCGATGATCTGCGCATTTAGGTCCACTAGGAAGGCATATCCTACGGATGGTTACGGTACCGTTGCAACTCCCGATCGTGAGGTTAAAACAATCACTATGGTTAGTCGGTGTGTATGTGGGTGATAGGTAAACTTGAAATGGGGTGTTTTTACTAAGATTGGTGATTTATTGCATATAATGATTGATATGGTTTTACAATGAATGGATTGGAGAGATATATAATTATATAATTATTTATTTATTTTCAGTGTTTATTTTAAGAGAAGATGTTTGTATTATGGTATTCGTATAATTACGCTTGATCCCTTTTAAAAAGGTATTGAGAATGTATTATTATTTCGAAAATATGTTTTAAAATTACTAAGAAGACAATGCACTCGCAGGTGCTGTAGAGAAACGTTTATCCCCTACTGGCAGTAGATCGATTCCTAAAGGGCCGTAGCGGGGAGTATCTTGTTAGTGATTCTTTTTGCTTCTGGTTGTATATGTGGGTTGGTTAAAATGAACTAATACTTTTGTTGTAAGATCAAGAGAGTCCCAATGGAAGGGGATATATGTATTTTTTTGTTGACTATAGTAAATAATATTCTTTTTGTGTAAGATGTTTTAATTAGTGTTAGTCATTGTTCGGACGAGTTGTATTGTTGTCACACCGGTCCATGAATGTTGGGTAACTGGAGTGGGATGTGACACCATGACCAATGTTTCTTTTTACAAATTCTGATTCCATTCAAATCCATCAAGTTCTGATCCTGAAAAATGTTGTTTGCCTACCAAATTGAGTTGAGGCGAAAACTTTGAACGGATGAAACTGTCCTCTTTCTTTCGTCTTCTAATCTCTTCCATATTTGCACCAACGTTTTTTGCTCGGTTACTCCACATTTTTATTTTTATTTTTTTCTCTTTTTTTTTTTTTTGAAATAAACGATTGAACTTACAATAGTTTGGGAGCAGTCGTGCTTAAAAATAAATTGGATCTTCTTTACGAATTGAGATATTCTTGCAACATTTGAGCTTTTATATTGGGATCATTGACTTAGAATGATTGTGTTTCATTTTCGCTATTGGGTCTAACTGCAGGCGAACCAAGATATATACACCCGGTTTTATCAAATCACTGAAGGACTACCGGAGACGATTTGATCAACTTGCAGTAACATATCGAAGTATCGCTAGGGAAATGAAAGCCAATCTTGATTTTTGAATTCTTCGGTACTCTAGAATTACTGTTGGATTTGATTAGGGGTCTTTTGGATCTCACCATCATTTGGCTAAACATAGTCTTCATTTGTTTCTATTCTCATTGGATTGTGGTCTAACTCTGTATTGAAATCATATACTTGCATCCTAGGTACCTGAAAGGGTAAGATTCAAATATTAGACCACAGTTTTGGATAAAACAGTATTGCATTTATTGAAATTTAAAAGCCATTACAGAGCAAATCCGTTTCATCCAAAAGACCAATGGGATGGAAAGGTGAGTACGTGAAGATGTCTCAATTTTATCAAAACACCTATTAGATTGAAAGTAAACAAAACCCCAGTTTTGCAGCCTTTAGATTTTTCAAATCGAGCCTCAAGCATATGACTCGCTCCCATCTCCACGAATGTTTTGGTAAAGATTGACTTCACCATTCCCTGGAGGTGCATGCTCAAGCAACGGATTTAATTGGCAATTTGGCGCACCGGCCTCAGGTTTTTTAGGAAATATGATGGCTCATGTCCGTATGAACTCCCGGATCTTGTCATTTAGCTGAAAGTACTGCTTAGTCGCATGTCCTCTAGTTCTCAAGTGGCATTCATAGAAAGTATTTGAAGAAGTTTCTTTACTCCCAGGTTCAACTTCGTAGGATGAAAGGGGTGTCAACATCCCCTACTTCAAATAATTTCGCTACAGCTTAGTGATTGAGACCAGAAAGTCTAGCAGCTCCTTATCATCGTTCCGAAAGTTTTTCCCAGTAGTACGAAGTAGAGAGCCTTGGTGGTATTGGGTTCCTGGCCTTAGGGCGTGGTTAGGAATTTGAGGTGAGGTATTCACGTTTGGCTGATATGTAATGTAAGAAGGTGCTTGGTAGGTTTGGGGATAATATTGGGGAGTGTGGTTTTGGTAAAGGGGAGGTACATTTTGATAGTAGCAGGGACGACTTTGGCTGGTTCTAGGGGTAATATTGGTTTTGGCAATTTTGAGGGAGGTGGTTACGGTATTGGTTATTTTAGTTTAAGTAGGTTTGGGGATATGAAGCTTGGGGGTAGTTCTGGTAATGGGTTTGCTGGGGGGAAACAATGACAACTACTTCATCTTCTCTTTTCTTTTGTGGAGCTGACCTCTTTGTCGGGTCGAGCGTGGCCCCTTTAATCTTTCTGCTACTTATTCATTCTTCCGTCACTTTGGCTTGCTTGATCACATCGCCAATGGAAACCACTGCTATGCTCGAGAGATCTTGATAGAAAGGCGGCGTCTAACTTGACTTGAATATCTCTAACTAAGCCTCATCGCTCAACTTAGGGACAACTTTGGCAGTTTTCTCTCTCCAGCGGGTAGTGTACCTCCAGAAGCTTTCATATTTTTTCTTCAGTATCTAGTAGAGGGTATTGTGGTCTAGCGCGACATCCTTATTTTATACCTACTGCTCACAGAAGGCTTCTACTAGATCCTCGAACGTTTTAATCTATTCCAGGTCCAAGGTCATGTACTAGCTGAGAGCCGATCTTTTCAATGATCGTAGAAATATCTACAGATAAAGGTCTTCGTTTCGAGTATGGACTCCTAATTCTTCCTTGTAAATGCTGACATGCCACTCTAAGGGGCTTGTACCGTCATACTTTGTGAACTCTGGAACTACAAAGTTTTCCGGGTATACCACCCGAGGTGGTGTTAACAGTTCCTTGTACGCTACTTTCCTAGATGGATTTTCTCTTTTCAATTCTTCTATGATTTTTTCCAATTCCTCCATTTTTAGAACCCAGGCCAGAGGGGGTCCATCTTCGTTTCTGTTTGCTGTTTCAACCGCCGGGGTCGGTCGATTAGCATTCGGATCGTTCGGCAGAGCAACGACCCTCTCCGGGTGGATAAAGATCTGGGCTGCGGGAGGGGCTGAACCTTCGTGGAGCCTAATAGATACACCCCTGGTTGGGGTATACTGGTGCTCCATAGGCGAAAGGATGAGGGCCCATCTAGGGTCCATAGTAGACTGATCCCGCGAAGTTTGGGTCGGCATGGTTCGAATTCAGCATGGAGTTCTCCATCTCGGCACTTAGAGGGTTTCCATTTGGTGATTCAGTCACGGGAGTTCCACTAAACTGGGGAACAGACGCCTTCTGAGGCGGGCTAAGTTCGTTGATCTTTTCCCTCAGCATGTCAATGGTTTCCTGCATACGAGCCATTTGAGTCGCACGGGGAGATTCGGGATTGCTTTTTGATGTCATCCTGGACTGAGTCTGTGCCCGGCTGCAAGTAAAGATCGAACTTCAGATGGGGGGAACCAGAATTATTTTTCTAGGATCAATTTTCCTGTCTCGTCCTATTCTATTCTGTTTTGTTCTACAACAAGCCCATTTATTAGTCTACGTAGGTCTTAGGTGGCCTTAAAATCCATTCAAGTTCAAAGTTTTCAATTTCGATAATGACCGATCAAAACAAATAAATATTTGTGAAAATTCTTTCGTTACTTAATCGGTACTAGAAATTTTGAACTCGTTTGGTTTTTAAGGCTTTCTAAGACAACATCAATCCATCAAGTATGAAACCCCATCGTCTTGTATCATAGAATCCCAGGGGATAATATGGATACAAGATGACCGTACTAGTGTCGGGGGTTTATAACAATATAAGAGTCCGAGAGAGAAGAAAGAAATGGAAAGAAATAAACATCACAACTTATTTACAAAAAATAGAAAGAAAAGATAACAAAATAAAATATAACATTTAGACATGGAATGGTTGGATTTATTTGGACATATTAGGCTCGACCCTCTAAACGTATCCCCAGTAGAGTCGCCAGCTAACGCACCCCATTTTTCCAAAAAAAATAAAATAATAAATAATAAATAGGCTTAAGGAGAAAAGAGTTTTAAAGTGCCGGTTTTCTCGATAGAATACACTTAGGCCGTTTTAAAAAATAAGGAGTCTCCACCTAACATTGGGTTTAAATGGTGTGCTAGGTCACCGAATTTTTAGAAAACAATTTAAAAGGCCTAAGTAAAAATTTTGACTCCAAAAATACGGTCAAACTAAAGATTCATTTAAAGGCTTGGGGGTCGATTACGCTCGAGGAAGGTCTTAGGCACCTCAAGACGTCCGTCCGAAAATGGTACCTTATGTCCAATTAAATCTAATTATTTTAGTCCGAGTGTTTTATTTTATTTTGAAATCATTCCCTTCTTATAATTTTTTTTTGGTATTTTCACAAATAAGGTGGGACAAGTTTTTGGATTTTTTGGGATATTTCCCTAGTATAACCTCTTATCGAATATTAAAGATTCGATAAGGATGGTCCCCGGGGGGTTTTATATATGTTTCTGAGAGAGTTCTTCAATTTAAATTAGGCAAACTAAATAGATTAATGAGAGTAAAATATGAATGCAAAAACTAACATCTATATGAATTTATTTTTTATGCAAAAGTGACTAAAAAAATTTAAAGAAATTAATTTAAATGTGTCAATGCGAAACGATGTGAATAACGGGAAATCAAATATGGAAACACTACATGAATTAACGTGATTATGCATGGTAATGATTTAATTATTTAATATAAAAATAAGTGGCGTGTGTGTCGTGACTAAATAAAAAAGTAGCGTGGAAAAAATAAAAAAATAAAAAAAATATAAGTGGTGAAAGTGTCTTAAATATGTTGTTTAAATGATACAAAAATAAATATGCTAAACGAATGAAAAATATTTATTTTAAGTTTGCCCGATTAATTTAAAGAAATCCTCATTTGAAATTTTCTCAAATTTTATGGATATGAGAATTGAGAGAAGATTCGCGGAAACAATTTTATTGTAATTAATATTTCTGAAATTTAAACAAAATCCTACAAACAATTTACCTAGGGAAGAGATTTCCTAAAACCATTCGTTTCTAAATTCCACTCGGATCGATGAATGGAAACAAAGCCACAGAAAACTCTCCCACGATTTATCGAATCGTCGGATTCAACTTAAGGTTCGTAAGGATTAATTCCTACCAATAAAATATTTTTTTATTTTTTTGATTTATTTTTATTTTATTTTTTTATTTTTTAGAGTTTTAGTAAGAAGAATAAAATTAAAATTAAAAAAAATGCAGAAAAATACAAAATAAAAAAAAAATACAGCAAAATAAATAATAAAACATCATTCACCTAACGTTCGGAGTTGGGTTTAAGTATGAGAAACCTACCCCGACGTTTTCATCGGATTATCGGATGACTTGTTTTTTTTTTATCTTTTCCTCCTTATTATAATAAAATAAAAAAAAAAAACAGCGAGATACATGTGTCCTCGTTTAAACGCTCAAAGATTCAGATCGAGAATGAGAAACCTTATCCTGACGTTTTTCATCGAGTCATCGCACAATAAAAAAGAAATAAAGCTTGCAGAAATTTAAATTGCGAAGAGAATAAAATAAACTGAAAAAAGAATTAAAAATCATAAAATATAACTGTTATAAGCCAAGAATCCCGATGCTCGGGCTTTTCTCTCATGCAGACAGCTTCCGAAAGGGTTTTTGGTAGGAATCACTCTTTAAGGATTTTTTTTTCTCAATTTCTGAATATATTCGAAGGGTTTCTCTCTAAATTTTTGTGTGTTTAAATTATGAGGAGAATGGTCCTATTTATAATAAGGATGGGGAGTGAAAAATCCTAGAAACCCTAGTCCTAATTTGGCGATGAAAAAGAAATAAAACCTAAAAGGAAAGGGAAAAGGAAATTTAGACAAGGAAACCTTTTTCTTTTCTATTTTTTTTTTTTCAGTTTTATATATTTTTTTTATTTTCTATATTTTTTCTTTTCTTTTTTTTAATTATTTTTTCCTTTTTCTTTTTTTCTTCCTTTTTTTTCAACTTTCCTTTATTTTCTTCTTTTTCCATTTTTCTATATTTTTATGAAAATAAAACAAAATAAATAATAAAATATAGAATAAAGTATAAAATATTTTTACTCGACGGTCAAAATGTCGTGTCTACACAATCCATAGGGAGTGAGGTCATTTCTTTCATTATGAAGAAGATGATCTCATTCTCACTATCGACTTAGGTGGTGTTTGGTAACTGTTTTTATTTCTATTCTAGCAGTGGGATGGGATGGGATGAGAATTTTGTTTTCTTCTTGGAAGTAGAATCGAGTTTGGTAACGATAATTTTTTTTTTTTTTTTTGTTTTGGGAAGAGAATTGTGTTTGGTAACGATTTTATCCTAAAATCTCTTCTTTCTTTTTTTTCTTTTTTGTTTTGGCTTGACGGCGGTGGCGCCGTTGCCGGTGACTCCGGTGACGGCGATGGCCGGAAGGCAATGGCGCTGGTGCCGGCGATGGTCGGACAACGGTGGCGGGTGGGTAACAGTGGCCGGCGGTCGGAAGTGGCCAAAAAATTTATGGCCGGACGGTGATCGGCGATGGTCGCCGAAGATGGCCGGCGGGTGAACAGTGACGTGTGTTTTGAAAATGAAATGGGAATAATGAGAAACAACTTTTTTTTTATTTTTTATTTCTTAAGAAAAAAGTGGCCACAATTCTCAAATGGAAATGAAATGGAAACGGAAACAAAAATTACCAAACGCTATTCCCAAACAGAATTCCCAAAAATCCAGGAATGGGATGGGAATTTCTGAAATAGAAATGGTTACCAAACGGGGCCTTATTTATTTATTAATTGTTAAATTACGTTAATCCCCCCCTCAATTATCTTTAAGTTATTATTTAAACCCAAATCTAAAATTAATATTTTTAAAATTGTTAATTAACCCTTAAATTTTTTTAAAATAAAGTATGATTTGATAATGCAATTAAAATTATGCGTATGCAAAAATTAGGGTCTTACAACCCTTTCCTCCTAAAAGAAATTTCGCCTCGAAATTTTAGTTACCTTAACCAAACAAATGCGGATATTTATCTCTCATCTCATTTTCTCACTCCCACGTCGCTTCCTCCACAAAATGATTATGCCAGAGCACTTTCACCAATGGAATCGTTTTCGTCCGCAACACTTGATTTTTATGGTTTAGAATCTAGACTGACTCCTCAACGTATGTTAAATCCTCTTCCAATTCGATTAGTTAAGAAGTCAACACATGCGAATGATCTGGCATATATTTCCTAAGCATCGATACTTGGAAAACGTCATGTAATCTGGACAATTTTGGCGGTAGGGCAAGTTAATAAGTTGTCGTGCCAACTCGTTCTAAAATCTCATATGGCCCGATATATCTCGGACTTAACTGTTCTTTCTTCCCAAATCTCATTATGCCCTTCCATAAGGATATACACAAAAACACGTGATCACCCACTTCAAATTCCAACTCCCGTCTACGCTTGTCGGCATAATTCTTTTACCGACTCTGAGCAATCTTTAATCTTTCCTGAATCACTTTCACCTTGTCTGTCGTCATTTGAACTATATTCGACATCAATGATTTCATTTCTCCCACTTCCATCCAACAGACTGGGGTCCTACATTTTCTGTCATATAACGCTTCATACGGGATCATCTCGATTGCCAAATAGTAATTGTTATTATAGGCAAATTCCATTAACGTTAAATGATCATCCCAGCTACTAGGAAATTCCAAAACACAACTCTTCAACATATCCTCCAATATCTGAATTATACACTCTGATTAACCGTCAGTCTGAGGATGAAAAGCGGTACTAAATTTCAGCTTGGTACCTAGAGTAGTTTGGAGACTTGGCCAGAACTTTGAAGTAAATCTTGGATCTCTATCCGACACTATAGAAACCAGCGCACCATGTAACCGAACAACCTCGTCAATATACAATTGGGCATACTTATCAATAGAGTACGTCGTCTTTACGGCCAAAAAATGAGGAGACTTAGTAAGCCTAACAACAATCACCCAGATGAAATTATGTCCATTTTGGGTACGGGGTAATCCCGAAATGAAATCCATCGTGATATACTTCCATTTCCACTCTAGAATAGATAGATGTTGCAATAATTCACTTGAACGTTGGTGCTTAATCTTGACTTGCTGACAGATGAGACACATGGCAACAAATTCAGCAATTTTTGTTTTCATTCTATTCCACTGATAGTGTTTTTACAAATCCCGATACATTTTGGTACTGCTTGGGTGCATTGCGTATGCAAAGCTATATACTTCTTCCAAGATATCCTTCTTCAAATTGGCATCACCAGGCACACCCAATCTATTTCCAACCATCAAGGCCTCATCATTATCCCTGACACGATAGTCGGCTATGTGACCATTTTTCACTTCATCTTGGATTTTCTCCAATTGGGTATCCGACTTCTACGCTTCTATAATATGGTCAATCAATGTCAGTCTCAAAGTCAAAGTCGCAAGTAACGCTGCCGTCCGACCAACCGTCAACTGAATTCACAAAGATCTCAACTCGGCGTATAGATTAGTATGAACAACTTGAATATGTGCAACCGAACCGGCCGATTTTGGACTCAACGCATCTGCCACAACATTGGCTTTTCCAGGATGATAGTGGATAGTACAATCATAGTCCTTGATCAATTCTATCCAACGTCTCTGCCTTAGATTTAGTTCTTTTTGAGTAAATCAATATTTCAAACTCTGGTGGTCAGTGTATATCTCACAAGTCTCGCCATACAGCAGGTAATGCCTTCAAATCTTCAAGGCAGATACAATCGTTGCTAACTCCAAATCATGCGTCGGGTAATTACGCTCATGATTCTTTAATTGTCGGGAGGTATATGCAATCACGTGCCTATGTTGCATCAATACACACCCTAACCCTTAGTGAAAAGCATCACTGTAGATCACAAAACCACCGCCTTCAGTCGAAAGGGAAAGTATTGACGCAGATATCAGTCTACTCTTCAACTCTTGGAAACTCTGCTTATATTTGTCAGTCCACTCGAATTTATATTCCTTGCAGGTCAATGGGATAGCTATAACAGAAAATCCTTGTACAAACAGGCAATAATAACCCGCCAATCCCAAGAAGTTTCGAACTTCAGTCACAATTTTTGGCCTTTCCCACTGGACAACCGCTTCAATTTTCTTTAGGTCAACTTGACTACCATATCTCAAGATAACATGCCCTAAAAATACAACTTTATCGAACCAAAATTCACATCTACTGAATTTGACATACAATTGCTTCTCTCGCAAAGTCTGTAACACAATCTTGAGATGTTCTGCATGGTTTTTTTTTTTTTTTTGGGGGGGGGGGGGGGAATAGATCAATATATCATCAATGAACATAATAATAAACTGATCTAGGTAAGGTTGTAAGATCCGATTCATTAAATCTATAAAAGAAGTAGGGGCATTCGTCAACCCGAATGACATAATTAGAAATTCGTAATGGTCATACCTCGAACAAAACGCCGTCTTCGCTACATCACTGTCTCTGACTTTCAGCTGATGATATCCCATTTGAAGATCTATTTTGGAAAACACCTTGGCCGTCTGCAATTGGTCGAACAGATCTGTAATTCAGATATTTATTAATAATCGTCACCTGAACTTCATTCTGACTAATGTCGATCACATGCGAGAGGTATCCCTGACATCATTTCTTTAATAATTTCTTGGCCTCTAGGACTGAAATCAAATTGATTGGGGTAATGATTACGTCTCCCAAAAAAATACAAACTCTAACTCGCCTAAGATCCGAAAGTGACTTCATTCCTAAAACAATCCACCGTGGCATGATAATCGGATAACAAATCCATATCTAGTATCACGTCAAAATCGTGAATATTTAGGGGTAATAGATCCACCGACAATTCTCTATCACCAATCCAAAGCAGACTATCTTTATACACACTATCTATCAACACAGACTCACCGTTCTCGGCTGGTTTCCGCACATCATTATCTATTAATTTCGCAGTATTTACTAATTCCGCATAACTTTTGATCTGCCTACTCGTCAACCTGGAGTGTATTTCTAAATCAAATCCTTTATGGAATCGTCTACATCTTATATCTTCCGTTTTTACCCAATCAGAAACAAATCGGGACAGGACATCGAATTTAATTTCATACTGCAGAATGGTCATATTTTCCTGTTTCAATAATATGAACTCCCCCTCCAATAAAATTTACAAGGTTTCCTTAGTATTGCCTAGAAGACAATTTTATGCACACTCTTGAATGTTGTACGCTAGGATAGAGTCCATGTATATCAAATAGTAGCGCAATGTGTTGTGCAGTCCTATAATACTAGTAAGGTGTTGTCTACTAATCCAATTAATAACTTAGCATTGAACGAATTAAGTGTGCTCTGTCACACTATTGGTTTAACAACTAAAATATTAAGTAATATCTACAGTGAATCCAAATGTCAAGTAATACGAATATGTTTACTTGTCAGTTATAATTTAACATTTAAAACCACTAGTACCCCCACAATCATAATTCTTCCACCACCACTACCAACAACACCACCTAATCCACCAACTAGCAGTATCACAATTTTATCGCATAATTAATTGCTAACTTTATAGTTATTCTTGTTAACGAAAAACGAGATTAAGAAAAGAATGCAACAACTTTAACCAGTGGTCAGGCACTCCTATTTATTTATTACTAATCTACTATATATTAAGAGAGGGCCAACAAAACAAATAACAATGTCCGATGTCAATGTACTATCTAATGCAATGCAACAACTATCACTCACATGTCGAATCCACCTATCGACACCCTATCTCATGGTCCACTATTGGCTAGACAATTTGACACGTCTACAGAACCAATAACCTAAGCTCTGATACCACAATTTGTTACACCCCCACCCTGAGCCCCTACTGCCCAAGACCGGGCGTGACGTTCACCCGAGACCAGGCATGACGTGACTTGACACTACTGACCAATCAACTAATACACATGCATACATATATATACATACATACGCTACTATAATTTTTTTTTCCAAATATATATATATATATCTACCCATTTCAAATTTGAAAATATACCGATGCCAAATATTCACAACATAATCACAAAAAACCTGAACCTTCCACAGTTCATATCCGACCGACCCTCTTCCCAAAATGACACCATCTCCAGACTCTATCTAGTGCCAGTAGTGGACCTATTCCTAGCTGCGGTACCTGAAACCAAATATTTTATCGGTGTACTGTATTCATAATATAAAAATATTTTATGGATCAAGTATAATTATTAAACACCACGTTTCAAAATATAATAGCATATAACCGTATACCATGATGGAATCAATTTCCACTGTCATCGGAGAAATACAATAATATAATTAAGTCAACAAATCCAGGTAGTTCATCGTATAGTAAAATACCGCACACATCCTTTCCTACTAGCCATAGGATCATTTTTATCTCACGGTCGGGAGTTACGATGGTACCGTAACCTATACAACTATGCCATCTCACGTGACTATCAGTGTCAGAGCCATTTAATATCCCCAATGGTAGGGGTACCACCCGCAGGATTTGTACTCCTGATGGTCAATCAACTACCCGCAGGACTAATCCTCCTGATGGGTCAAAATAATCAACCACCTGTAAGACTAATCCTCCTGACAAGTCATAATATAATTAACTACCTGCAGGACTGGGACTCCTGACAGGTCATAATATATCATAACATAACCAACCACCTGCAAGACGTGCCCTCCTAACAGGTCAATACCATCCCGCAGGACATGCTCTCTTGACGGGATCAAACTATGACATAGTCACACAAAAATTACTTTTCACATTTAAAATCTACTTGATCCACATAATTCATAAAGTCGTCCAATTTTAATAAACACTTTTTTTTTTCACGATTTATACAAAAATATAATTTATAAATTTATATAGAAAACAGTACACTCACCTCGATTTCCGCAGTGCAAAAATACCGTTGTCAAAAACTACCGAGACGCTGGCGCCTGTGAACCTAACAACGATGGAGCCTGAATTAACATTTTATTTAAAATAACCCAGTATGAAATGCGTGGCCCTAAAATGCACAATTTTACATTCCCCAAATTTAATTACGCAAAATTATTATTTACCTCATTTTGCTATGTTAATATTAACGACACAAAAATTATTATTGTAACTATTACAAAAATTTAATGTTAATAATTTAATTTGAGGAAAATATTAATCGACTGGATTGTTACCTGTTCCGAATCTTCTGCCTGCCGGGAGGTGGTTTGTTGTTTTTGGTTTGCGGTTTTTTTTTATTTATTTTTTTATTTTATTTTTTTTGGGGTTCAGCCGATCGATGACACTCACCCACTCACTTACTCTGTCACTAACTGATCACCACGCCCCCACTATCGGTGACACATACACACACATACACCGGACGAACACACCCACACGACGAAACACACACACACACACGATGACACACCCACACAGTCACCGAACGAATGACAACGATCCCACACTACTGGAGCGAATGACCACACCGTCGACGACAACACGCATATACAATCACCGAATGAACAACGACGATCACACACCCCCATCGGACGAGCAGAACAGACACACACATACTCACATGATCGCCGGCTGAACAGAACAGAACACACACGACGGTCACACTCCCACATTGGCGGTGACTGAACAACACACACACACACACACATACCGGACCTAACAACCACACCGCCGACAACGGCACACACCCACTGCCGATAGCCGACAACACACACACACACAACCGACGACCAAACAACACACACCCACACCACCGATGACTGACGACCGAACGACCTACACACACGCGCAATCGATCGAATACACACACCCACACACATACACTGCCGAACGATCGACAACCGACCGACTGCACACCCACAACGCCAATCGAATGGACACACCGCCAACCCACTTCTCTCGTTTTCTATTGTTTTTCCTTCTTTTTAGGTTGTATGCAATGTGTGCATATATATATATATATAATCCATAGGGAGTGAGGTAATTTCCTTCATTATGAATGAGATGATCTCATTCCCACAATCGACTTATTTATCTATTAATTGTTAAATTACGTTAATCCCTCTCTCAATTATCTTTAAGTTATTATTTAAACTCAAATTTAAAATTAATATTTTTAAAATTGCTAATTAACCCCTAAATTTTTTTAAAATAAGTATGATTTGACATCATTTACCCCGTTATTTTCTAAATGTTCTAGAATACAATTAAAATTATGCGTATACAAAAATTAGGGTCTTACACGACGGCCTTGTGGTCTTATGATAGTGAAAACGAACGGCAAAGAGCTTTGCGACGGCCTTGTGGTCTTGCGACGGCCAAGAAACCATATCTGACGGCAAAAATCTCAATGGTAGTGGTCGGATTTGAAGACAATGTTCCTTGGTGACGACAAGCCTCCATTTGCAATGGCGGCGAGTTTTATGCGACGACGACGTTGAGCGGGTTTTGCGACGGCAACGCTGAGGCTCTCTCTTTCTCCGTTAAGATGTAGGTTTCCAGATCTGAGTTTTCGTCCATGAATTTCCTCGTTGTCCCCCTCTTCCTCTTCATCGTATTGTATCTAATCCAAGGGTTTCGGTTTCGATTTGAGGATTTTTGCGACTCAATTGCTCTTTTCAATCAATGAAATGGATAAATCGATTCGTTGTGCTCCTTGATGGTGAAGTTCAAATGATTGTGATGATCTAATCTGAACTTCCCAATTTAAGTTTGAATTGATTCTCCACATGTTTATTTGATTTTCAATTATTTTTCTTCAACTCATTGCAAAATCGATAACAATTTCTTCTCCATTTGTATCATCGATCAATAATTTTCCTTCTCTGTGTAGTACTACTTCTCCAGCGCCGATGATGGGGCATAATAATGTGCATTAACTTAACGTAGAAGATACCCAAAAAGAATGTACATTAACGTTAATGTAAACCATGTGGTTTTGATTTGTTCCGATGCGAATGGTGGTAGAGGTGGAAGAGGTGTTCAATTTATGTTAACGTTAGTATTTGCGTGATTTTTTCATATATGTTTTTCCGGATAACATGAATACGTTAACGCTAACACAGAAGAGAATCCAAAAATGTGCGTTAACGTTAACGCAAACCCAACACAAACACACATTCAGCTCAAAATGACAAAATATCACATATTGTGGTTAATGTTAATGCGCACAAGACAAAAGTATATAACATGACGTTAACGTAAATGTTCAAGCAAAATACGTTAACGCACAGAACCCCAAAAAATAAAATACGTTAACGCTAAAACCCATAGTCCGATGGTGAAAATGAGTTAACGTTAATGCACACAAAACAAACGAGGACGATGAGTTTACGTAAACACACACACAAAAAAAAACAAGAAATGCAATAATGTTAACGTGAAATTCAATTTGTAGTTTTGTAATATAGGCAAGGTGCATTGCTTGAACAATTTACGTTAGCGTTGATGCCCTGTTTACATACTTTTGTCTTGTTGCATAGGACTAAAATGATAGAATCGTAAATATGAGTAAACAGGGTGGCCAAAATACAAGGACTTTTTCCTAAAGATTCTTAGGGAATTGAAAACTTAATTGTGACTAGAGAGGTCTGAATTCTAGAATAGGTATCTTTTGAGGACCAAAAAGAAAATTACCCATATTTGATATGTAATAATAAAACTAATTAATATTTTCAAAATTCAAATACTAATTTTGGTGAAATATTTTTTATCTTTTTTATTTTTTTAAAAATTCACAACACACCTCCATAATTTTTAATATTTACAATGCCCATCGTTAAAAGAATTTATAAATACCCCTATAAATTTCAATATTTTTATCCTTTTATCCACTGCAACACCTCTCACCCCCCCTCCCTTGCAGTGCTACACACCACTTGCCACCCCCACCCACCCCCTCTCCCCGTCCCTCCCCCTCTTCTTCCTTCTTAGAGAAGAAGAAGAAGGGGATTGGGGGTAGGGATGGGAGGTAAAAAAAATTATAAAAAAATAGAAGTAACATATATTTTTTTTAATAGGGAGATTAGTGTAAAAAAGTAAAGAGGAAAAAAAATTAAAAGGATGTTTATGTATTTTAATTTTTAATAATTTAATTATTTTTAAATTGTTAAGGTTAAAATTATCTTCTTAATTAAAATTTTAATAATTTTTTTATCTAGTGGAGAGCATAATGAATCAGAATGATAAGGGGTTAGACAAGTATTTTAGAAATGGTAAGATTAAATATCATTTTTTAAATTAGGATTAATTATACTTTGTACTTCTATGATTAGATCGAATTGTACTTTGTACCCTCGTGATATTTTTGTCAACATTTCCATGTGTTTGTAAGTTAAATGCAACAGTTAAAAAATTAACAAAGATTAAGGATAATTTTGTCATTACATTTCAAAATTCTAGTATTTTTTCAATTAATTTAATGGGATCTGTTTAAAAAATTATCCAAATTTGGAAGGTGATCGGTACTTGTGGTGGATTGAGATGGTGGCAAACGATGGTGGTGATAAGGTGACAATGGTTGGACGTTTGATGCCTTGATGGTGGTGGGTTATCTGGGTAAAAGATGTGGATTAATTGTTGATGATGGATGGTGGATATACTATGTTAAATTGTAAAGATAAAAGTGACATTTAAAAAATAATATTAGGTTGTCAAGGTGGTAGTGGGCGGAATACGCCGCTACTTTCACTCGCAAGTATACGATGTCAAGTTTTAATATAGATCGGGAGAGTTAGGGTTATCGTGTCCACATGGATTGGTTTTGACTATTATTGAGTACCGCGTTTATCATGACCTAATTTTATCTAGGCGAAGATAAATTGAATAAAATTAATTTTACTAATATTAAGTTAATTAATCTAATTAAATTAATTATACTAATATTACTATGAGATGTTTAGGGAAAGCATTGCTTAGGGATTAACTTTTGTTTACAAAGACGTGTTTTATCTCGTTTTAGTTTACATTAACGGCGTTCAACTTATTCGACAATCTCAGTTCGTAAATTCCCTTGCCAACTCTCCCGAGTATAAAATGAGGGATATAACGCGATTTCGTGTTAACGAAGAAGTCCCATTCAATGTCTTAACGACTTTAGGTCACGTGAGTCTCGCCCCAACGTCATTGATTGTACACAATCTAACTCCCGACCAGGTCATTGGATCGTCATGTTGTGTTTACCCTATCGACAATCTCAGTTCTAAAACTCCACTGCCACCTCTCTCGAGTGTAAAATAGGGGAATACATGACTTCGAGTCAACGAAAAAGTCCCCCTCAACGTCTTAAAGACCTTAGGTCACGTGAGTCTTACCCCCAACATCATTGATTGTCCATAATCCAAACTCTGACCGGGTTATAGAATCGTGGCGTTTGTTTATTCTAGTCCGAATATGAAATTTGTCAAACCCCGTATTCTCATAATATCATTCTAAGTATAATAAACAAACAATACGACAAATACAATCAAAATAACGAAGAACAACCGCTAACCAAACACAAACTTAACAAAACAATATTTTCATAAATATATTAATCCCTAGACAAAAACCCGTATAGCTCATGACCATAGTCGATTATACAATGAAAACTAAGTTAAACATACTCAAACAACAATCCTAAGTTAAGAAATAAAAGAAAGAACAAGAGAAACTTAGCCTAGTCCAAATATTTATCACTAAAAACATTTTGAGATCGCTCCTCCTTCATTGCAACATGATCTTCTAATTAGGATTTGAATGAGCACTCCCAAAACCTCTCAATCTAACCTCCTAAAGTCTATGGAGCTCCCTTGGCTGAATGGAGATGAGAGGAGGAGAAAGAGGGATCAAAATATCCTAAAATATCTAATCTAGCACAGAGGGCGGTGGAACAACAGTGAGTTTATGTTTGATTCTGCACTTTTACGGCCTAGGTGGTAGAATTTTCGCCTAGGCGGTGACACATTTTTTTTGTTTTGGCTATAACTTCTTTGTCCGAACTCCGATTGAGGTGATTCAAAAAACAATGGAAATCTAAGAGACATATATACAACTTCCAAGTTTTGAGTTTTTCCAAAATCGGATTTCATCGTAATAAAAAATAGTCTTGAAGTTATAGTACGTGTACCAACTTTGCACATTTTCACCATTTTTCCACCATTCTTTATCCGATTTGATCGTTTTTTATCTGTTTAAATACCTTTTTTTTTTTTTTTTTTTTTTTTTTTTTTTTAACTTCAAACACCTAATTTAGACAAAAACACATAAAAATATATTAAAACGTACTAAACATACTCGAAAACTAATAACGTTCGGATTGGAAATAGATATATAATTTACACCTATCACAAAGCTAATTTGAGAGGTTGACTACTTTAATTAAAAAAGATAAGAAATTTTCGTAATATTTGTTAAAAGATAGAGAATTATCATGGTATAAAAAATAAGAGATTTAAATGATAATTTTTTAATGTTATGACAATGATTATTCCACCAATAATTGTAACCCTATTTTCTCTATATTATGTTAATTTAAATGAAAAAAAGTATTTTATTTAAAAATAAAAATAAACAAAATACAATTTTTGAAAAAACAAGGAGGCGAGTAAAATGATAATTAAACAAAATAAAATATAAAATATAATTTATTATTCTACCAATAGCCCCTAAACCCTATTTTGTCCGTATATTAATTTTTTCTGTAAGGAGCTAACTCAGCAGTGCATCAAGTCGAACGCCATTTTTGATTCCTTGCAAGTGTGTGGATATGGCGGTGGATGATGATATCGAGAGGGTTCTATGGAGCGAAGTCCAAATCTCCGAGCGAGTAACCGAGCTCGCCTATCAGATAACCCAAGACTTCAGCGACGGCGCACTTTCTCCTTCACCTCCGGTCGTGGTCGGCGTCGCCACCGGTGCATTTCTGTTCCTCGCTGACCTAGTCCGGAAGATTCAATTGCCGGTCGTCGTTGATTTCATCCGAGCTGAATCTTACGGTTCAGGCACCGAGTCCAATAATGCTCCGAAGATTTCGTTCGACTTGAAGGTCGATGTTCGTGGAAAGCACGTAATTGTGGTGAGAAATTTTATATTTCTGTTTCGATTGTGATTATTCCGGTTAATTTAAGTGTTCATGGTTCTAGATTTGGTCACTCTTCATTGCGTGTTTCTACCGCATGACGAATATTCTCCATCTCTGCTGCATACATGGTAGACGATCATTCAATTTCAATGTTAATGCTTCTCGAATGCCGATTACTTTTAATTATCGGGCTTTAAAGTCCGTTTGGATGAGTAATTTGAATTCGAAAAAGGATTTGTCAAAATTTATTTAGGTTGATTTTGCAAATAAAACAAGATATTAGGTTGGATGGGTAATGTTATTAAAAAATGTGATAAATATTGATAAAGTAATTGTTTCTATGATCCGGTCACTTTTCCGGCGATATTGCCGGAACTCAGACATCATTGCCGGAACTTTGAAAATATTACCGGAATGTCACCAGAACTTCAGAAATGTTCTTGGAGTGTTGCCGGACCTATGATAACATCATGTTAATGTTATGGAATTCCGGCGATGTCATGGGAGTGTTGCTGGAACTCTTAAAATGTAATCGAAATATTTTCAAAATATTGGAAACAACCTTGGTAAGGCAGTGTACATTTGAAAGACTCCGCAATAACAGGAGCCTTGGTGTACTGGGCTGTCCCTTTTTTTTTTTAGTCGAAAATAGCAAGACAACCAAACATAGGAACAACAATGGTCATTCCATTCCAATCTCATAATCTCATAGACATTGCAATCCTATACTTATTCTATTCCATTACATTACATTCCTGCGTACCAAACATAGTGTAAAGAGTTTCACATATCTCTTTTCGAATTCAAATACTTCCTTCAAATACGTCACCTAAACGCAACTAGCAGCGAAGCCACCATTTTACCAGGAGGGGCACAGGTCCCCCCTCAAGTTTTCAGTATTTCTATTACCACCCTATGTTTTATTAGTTTATTCAATAGTGTCCTTGATATGTTGTAATTTGCATTAAATTTCTTAATCCAAATCTTACAAATTTTAATTTTAGACTTTCAACCCAATTATTGCACAATGTTACATAAAATTCCAAAAATATACATATTGAGAGTCCTAAATATATTTTTCCCGTTTTGATACTGAACTCTTGATTTTTTTTTTTTTTTCGGATGTAGGTCTTGCTTTCTTAAATAGATGGAGATTTATGATTTTAATTTTTTCTAAAAGATTGAATTGGCTCATTATTATTTGACTGTAAATTTTTTCCTTTGGTAGTATTATTTGAAATTTTCGATAAAAAGTAAAAACCATTCCCTAAGCAGTAATATTTTTTTGATACAATTTTGGATAAATTGCCTTTTACCCCTCTCTACTTTGCCGAATTATCACTTTACCTTCCTCCGCTTCAAAAAGCTACACTTTACCTACTTATACTTTTGAACAAAGTAAGAAACTATTTTTTTTATTTAAATTAATGAATCAGATCTATCTCGGGTACGGTCACCACACTCCAATCTCTGCCTTGGTTGGTGCACTTATGGTTCTTTTTGTTGTTGATGCCAAGAAAGAAAATAATATTAAGTTTTAATTTCAAAGATGAATACAAATCTCACTCTTTCACTTGAGCATGGAACTCTCTGTTTGCAGCGACAGGAGAGGTGGGCTACAAGAAGATAAAAAAATAAGAGATTGTATAAAAAATTATATACTCAAAAAGCTAAGAGTAGATCTACTTTCCTCTTGAAAATTTATGGAGTAAAATTTTTCATCCAATTTTCCCATTAAATAGACGAAATTGGCCCTTTATTCTAATTTTGATTTAATTTTTTTTTTATTATAAATATTTTAAAAAAAATTAATTTAAAGTTAAAATAAAGAGACTATTTGATCTATTTCATCAAAAAATTTGATGGAAATTTTAATTTCATCCATTTTTAAGCAAATTTTGTTAACTTAAATGGAAAAAAGTCAGTTTGTCACTTTGTTTGAAAGTAAAAGTAAATAAAGTGTAGTTTTTGAATTGGAGTGGTGTAAAGTGATAATTAGATAAAGTAGAGGGGGTAAAAGGCAATTTACCCTATAATTTTTGTGCCCCTCTCTAATAAATTTCACTGGTTCATTTCGCATTTTCATTGTAACCATATTGAGCATTTGATGTTTTGAGTTCCATTTCATTGCTTATTGAAGTACTAACACTAGCATTCCTACCGCATAACATGAGGTGACTTACTCCCTAGAACCAAGTATTGTCTAGGTAGCTTTGAACAAATTGGTTCAATCCATACCGTTTAAGATATCTTTCTTTGTAATTTTGGTTAATTACAAAATTCAATCCTCGCGTTTTATGTATAGTAACGTTATGATCTTTACCTGCTGTTCAAGGCAACAACGCATTTATATTTGATTTTTTTGTTGGTTTAGGTTGAGGACATCGTTGATACGGGAAATACTTTATCTTGTTTGATTGCGCATTTGAAATCGAAAGGAGCCTCTTCAATATCTGTTTGTACACTTCTTGATAAACCGTCGAGACGAAAGGTGAACTTCGAGCTTGTTGGCAGCGGGAAGTTCTATTGTGGGTTCGAGGTGCGTTTTCTCTCTCTATATATACAGTAATAATACTAAGGCAGCGTTTGGTTTGTAATCCCGATTTCAAGACTTGAATTTCGTGCTACCAAACAGTACCTAAGATACTAATCAGATTTATGTTTGACAGTGCCCGGATTATTTCGTGGTCGGTTATGGGCTCGACTTCGCCGAGCTATACAGGAACTTGCCCTATGTTGGGGTCTTGAAGCCTGAACTCTACGAGTAAATTTTCCTTTCACAATTTATAATTGAATTTTTCTCAAAAAATAAAAAAAAAAATTTTATTTACAATTATGTTCGATAATTATAAGGGTGCCTTGGGTCAAGTATTTGAAGCAAGAATTTGATTTTTTTTTTTTTTATATTATTTTGGTAAAATATTGGGTCGAAATGATTAGTATTTATTGTAGCTTCTTTTAATTTAGTGTTCTTCAAAGTAAATGTATCACTGCAAAAATTTATCAGAAGCCTTTACTCATTGTTTTTGGGGTTTTTGTTGAGCAGCTCACAAAATTAAAATTTTAGCTTATACAGTCTACAAAATTAAAATTTTATCCTATGCAGTCCAGGTGCTACAGTATTTTTTGAAGACTTTTAAAAAAAATTATTCTAGCGCATGAAATTAATGAGTTAAAATTTTAGTTTTATGGACGGTTCACAGAAAAACTCCCGTCTGTTATCATGCAAGACCATATTTAATTGTTGCTCATCAATAGAAAGTATATATTCTTCTCACTTTTGTCCCGAGTGTTTTTTTCTCAAATGTTTGGCTGAAGTTATGGATTGAATTTCAATATGACAAAATTAAAATTTGAGTGGATGTCCATTTAAAATTCGATTTCTATTCATTGGAATGCAATTCAATAAACTCTAACCAAACACGTCGTTAATGTGATATGACTTTAACAACGATAGACTCAAAAAATGAGTTGAGAACATATTATTTTTATTTTTATCATTTTTTTTTTTTATAATTCGGTGGCTTATATAAAGTTTTAAGGGATTTTATTTGATTACTTCTAAGAGTATAGAAATAATAGTAAAAACTTTAAAAAATTGTGGTTGCGCTTAAATGTCGGACCCATAATACTCACACCTGAATGCCTTAGTTGCCAAACCTACCGTCTATACCCTATTAAATATTATAAATTGTCTTTTATTGACATTGTCTAATTATCACTTTATCTTTCTCTATTTTAAAAATCTATATTTTACTTTTTACTTTAAATAAAGTGAGAATCTAACTTTTTGTGTGGAGCAGGCGATTGAAAGTGGAACTGGAGCATTAGGAAAATGGTGGAAGAGGTGGGGAATGCTTACAGAGAGAAGAGAAGATGAAGGAAACAAAAAACTAAAAGAATATTTTTTTAAAAAAAAAATTTGTGACCAAAAAAGATTAAATCAAAATTAAAATAAATGTCTATTTCATCTAAAAATTAAATAAAAACTTAATATGTTAATTTAAACAAAAGAAAAGGTTAGTTTTTCAATTTATTTAAAACAGAAGTAGGTAAAATATAATTTTTTAAAGTAGAGAGAGGGAAAATGATATTTAGGCAAAGTAGGGAGATAAAAAGCAATTTACCCTTAAATATTTTTTTTTTAATAGAGTAAGAGCGTATTTGATAACGACTTAATTTTTAAGTGCTGAAAATTTAAGTGCTGAAAATTAAGTGCTTAAATTTTAAGTGCTGAAAATTTAAGAAAATTGTTTGATAAAATTGTACTGAAAATTTAAATGCTAATTTTTTTTTGTTTGTTTGATAAGTACAAAATTTAAATGCTGAAAATTGTTTAATTTACATAATTGCCCTTGAATCAAAATTATAAAAACAATAACAAAACATCAACTCAAGCATATCATTTTCCATAGCTAGAACAAATAGGTTCAAACACAATCATGTCTCATATGAACAGAAAAGATGGAGATCACCATTCTCCAACACATACACATGAATAGTGATAGGAGCTTCCAATAGAAGGATAACGATAAGCAAGCTCAACATAGCATAGGGTTGAAAGCCCTGCGGCTATTCCAGCTATTAGGACGAAAATGTGAGAGCAGGTCATGTAAGCTCCCTAGCAACTGTTCCAACAAGTATGTATACTCCAGCTCCAAAGATTGATCCAACTCCTAATATAATTGACGAAGCATAAATTCAACCATGGCAAAGAACATCGAAATCGTGAACTCAAACTAGAGATTCTAGGTCTAACTCAGTATTGATTGATCATTGTGGTCAACACGTATAAATTTGGAGGCAATACGCCCGATTGTTAAGCAGGAAAACAATCGGAAAATGAACACACAAAAGCCAATTTCTAAATCGGAATAAAAAAACAAAACGAATATGAAAATGTTCCAAAAGACGAGGAGATTGAACTTGAATGACTAACCAATGGAAATGAGATCAAAAGCAGAGAGCGTCTCGGTCAATTGTTGACCATCGTGATTGGTTCGATTCAAATTATCAACTTGTTTTCTCCTTAACAAACATTCAAATCCTTAAAAATAATTTGAAACCTATAGATAGAGAACTATACAACAAGAAATCCTAATTTAAAACCAAGGCATCCACAAAAAAGGAAAATTCTAAAGGCAGGATTACTTGAATCAATCCTAGTGTGTTTAAGATTGTTAAACCTCAAGACAATACCACAAAGCCTAAGAAACAACATTTAACAACCATAGTATGCATGTTGAGTATGTAAAGTGGAAAAAAAAAAATACATATATACTTTACTATTTTTGATTACGCATACAACTTTTTCCTTCAAATTTTGCTATTTTTGCTCTTCCAATGGGACGTTAAGGTAGCGATTGGAAGTACCCAATTGGAATTAGAAAGGACGCATGTAAAAAAAAATTAGAAATTTAAACGCGTTCATTTTTTATTCCAATTCCAAAGCCCCAACTCTGTGCAACCAAACACTACCTAAGAATATGCACAATGCATGCATGCTTGTATGTATACTCCATTGAAGGGGAAACAATCTTGAATTTGAGTATGCTATTTGGAGATAGAAACCAATATACATACACTATTAGAATTGCTCTAAGAACCCTTATCCGGGCATTATGCAAAATTTTGAACGCAAAAAAAAAATCAATATATTTTGTCGTTATTATTTTATTTCAAGAGAAAACATGTTGGGACGTCGAAAGGCATCCTTCTATCAAGAAAATTGAACTTAAATGTTTTATTCAAAAAATTGTTGATTTTCAAAACCCATTCTTTTGTTCTATTAGATTTTAAGAATGTGTTTGGATTTGGTAATAAAACAAAAAAAAAGAAAAAGAAAAAGGGAACAACCCGGTGCTCCCGCTATGTGCGGGTTCTGGGGAAGGGTTGGACAACTTGGATAAGGAATTTGACATTTAATGGAATTTAGAAACTTGAATTTGAAAATTCCAGTATTAAATCACATTTCGGAATTCCAAAAGGTAAATCCCAGCCAAGAACTTACGCATTTCAGAATTTCCTTATCAAAATCAAATCCTTCCTCAAAATCCTTCACCTAAACACACCCTAATAATCTGCTTGAGCTCCTAAAAGAAGCCCAAACTAGCATATAACGTGTAACTTATATGCAAATTACACATACAACACCCACCAACCAAGTAAAGGCACCCATTTATAAAACACTTTCATTGAGGCATTTCGTCAAACACCTCATGATCTTTACGCAGTAATAGCAGAGTTGAACCCTAAACACAGTTTTTTTGGCGCTATAAGTTTAGCATACGATTACAGAACACAACTTGCGTAGGCTAATTTGGACTACTCAGAACCAAAAAACAAAAACGAAATCGAAACGTGAAGGTAGGCTATGTATAGACAACTGAATGCGAAGCTACCAAAATTGAATGTATCAAGCAAACCAAAGAAACACAGACAAGAACATACCTCGTTCAAGATTTCTCTATTCGCCGCCACCTCTCTTCTCAACTTGCCGCCGCTTCGCTTCTCAACTCGCCGCTTCGATGTGTGAACAGAATTACCATAGACAAAGAGGATCGATGAATCGACGGATCGTGCTTCGAAACCGAACTCTCTATTTGGTGAGCCACTTCGAATAACCTGACCCGAGCCTTCTCTCTCTTCTCAACTCGCTGTCGCCGTCGCCGCCTCCATCGCTCTGGAAAATGAAAACGATGGGGACTATCGAATGAACAGAACATTAAAAACCCTACATCCCTAAGGGCAAAACGGTCAATTCCTTTTTCTTTCTTTTTTTTTTAATTTGAAAAAATCTTAGCACTTTCTGCAAAAAAATTAAGTAAGGCGGGCTTTACCGAATTTTTTACTTAATATTTCGCTTAATTTTTAAATTAACTTAATTAATTAAGTAATTTTTATTACATTTGTCAAACATACTTAATTAATTAAGTACTTAATTTAATCAGTATTAAGTGCTTAATTTATTTTTTATCAAATATGCCCTAAGTTTGTTTGGAAACAGAATGGAGAAAATACATTTCAATATACTAAAGATCCCTAATTTTTTATACTTAACACTAATATTTAAAATTTAACATTACACTCTAAAATTTTAAAATTCTCGTAATATCATTTATAGCTTAAGAAAACAGAAAATTAATCAAAATATTATGAATTTTAAATTTTAGGTACAGTCCAAAAAAATATCGGAGTATACAACATTGAAATTTAATGGCCATCAGGTCACGTGCTCTATAATTTTTTAATCCCATTTTCAATTGAACCAAATGAAGCGAAACTTTGAACCAAAGCACCATTTTCGATCTCTTTTTTTTTTTTATTCTTTAAGCGGCGATGTGAGAACCCGGTATAGCCAAACGGAGAACATCTATGGCCTCGGTGGCTACTTTCTTCTTCAGAGCATCGGGTGCTTCAATGAGCTGTATAACCTCCAGTTGGTCCATCTCGAGTAGCATCCCCGTTAGGGGTGTGCACGGGTTGAAACCCGACCATATGGCCATAACCCGCCACCCGACCCGACCTTATCGGGTGAGAAAACCCTAGAACCGGCAACCGATCGTTGCACATCAAAATCCGATCATTCTCGGGTTCGACGGGTGCCGGGCGATTACGGTCGGGTGCTCAGGTTGTCACGGCAAAAATCAAACGAAAACCTATTCTCTAATCAATACAGAAATCAAACGAAAACCCTAATCAAAGCAGAAATCAAAATCAAAGATCAAAAACTTATACTGCTAAACATCAACGTCAAAGAACAAATCGAACTCATCATCGGTCCATGAATGTCGCCTCTGTTTCCGTCTCTCACCGTCACAGACGATTGTCGCCGCTGTTTCCGTCATCAATTGTCGCAGCCATTTCCGTCTCTCCCCATCAGTCCATCAACCTCGCCCGTTTGATCATTCTTTGGTTCGACAAAGCCACAAGATTGTCGCCATTGTAATGCAATGAACGAACAAATGATGCTCATGGTCGAAGACGAAGAGAAGAAGAGAGGAAAGAAGAAGAAGAACTGAAGAAGAAACAACGAGAAGAGAGGCGGCGTGAAAAATGACGAGAAGAAAACCCTAAAATTCTCATTTAAACAACTTTTCGGTCGAGTCAGGCCGTCGGCGGGAAAGGGAAGGCAACATCCGAATACCGACCGAAAAGTAAGGGTTGTTCGGATCGGGTCTTGCCCGATCCGAATAGAACATCTCAAAGCCCGAAGATTTCGGGCTGGGCCTGGTCGGTTTGTTCGGGCGAGCCAGGCCATCAGATTATTTGCACAACCCTAATCCCCGTTCTTTTCCTGCTCTATGTTTTCCACCAAGGGAAAGGAATAGATGTTCTCTAGGGGTGGTCATGGGCCCGAGGGCCCATCCAGCCCGCTAGGTCCGTCCCTATTTTTTTAGGGTTTGGCTTTTGTTTTAAGTCCATTGACAGGGTTTGGGTTTTGATTTTTAGGTCTGATCAAATTTAGAGCCGAACTTGGGCAAGACCAAATTTTTTAAGCTTGGCCCGGCCCGAGGACTATTAATTTAAAAAAATAAATAAATACACACACACATCAAACAAACCTAATCTTAGTTAGTTTGACAATGTTGGTTTGACTTGCTTTCAATTAAATGTGAATGATAATATTGGTTTGGTTTAATTTTATGCTTTAGTGTTTTTATTTATGTTTTAGTATTTTTTTTTTAAGTAATATATATATATATAAAGTCGGGCTTGGGCTGGATTTTTTTTTGTTAGGACCGGACTTGGGCACGAAAGTAGAGTCCGATCAGGCTAGGGCCTAGTACTTTTTGTAATACCCAAATTAAAGCCCGGCCTGATCCACGACCACCCCTAATGTTCCCCCAACATTTGTGATAGAAATATTTTCATCTTTGAATCTTTTTTATTTATTTTTTATTTTTTAATCACACTTTCAAAAACGGTGTTTTTGGTGAGATATAATCTTTAAATTTCGATTTATTTTTATCAACTTGTGAAAATGGTGTTCATTATTATTATTTTTTATTTTTTACAATCAAATTTGAAAAAATGATGTTTTTCATGAGCAATTACCTTTGAATTTCTATTTTTTTACCAAACTTGCGAAATGAGTTATAGTTTTTGATTTTTTATTTTTTTTCAACAAACTTGCGAAAATCACATTTTTGGTGAATTATATCCTTCGAATTTTGGTTTATTTACCAGACTTGCGAAAATGGTATTTTTCGTAAGCTATAGACTTTGAATTTTGATTTTTTTTTTCAAACTTTCGAAAATAGAATTTTTCGTGAGCTATATGGCCTTTGAATTTATATTTTTTTTAATCAAACTTGCGAAAATTTAATTTTTTTCGTGAGCTATATAACCTTCGAATTTAGTTTTTTTTTTTTTAATCAAACTTAGGAAAATGGTGTTTTTGGTCAGTTATGGCCTTTGAATCTCGATATATATATATTTTATCAAATTTGTGAAAATGGTGTTCTTGGTGAGCCATAGCCTTTGAATTTAGTGTTTTTTTTTTTTTTTTTTTTTTTAAAAAAAAAAAACTTGCGAAAATAGTGTTTTTTGTCTTTGAATTTTATTTTATTTTTTACAAAATTTGCAAAAACGGCGTTTTCCAAAAGCTATAGTAGCCTTTGAATTTTGATTGTTTTTTTTCAAACTTGTGAAGACGGTATTTTTGGTGAGATAGCCTTTGAATTTAGTGTTTTTTTTAATCAAAACTTCAAAAAATGGAGACTTTAGCGAGTAATGGCCTCTTGATTTTGGTTATTTATCAAACTTGCAAAAATTGTGTTTTTGGTGAGCTATAACTTTTGAATTTTGGTTTCTTTTATTAAACTTGCAAAAATGGTGTGTTTCGTGAGGTGTAGCCTTTGAATTTCATTTTTTATTTTTATCAAACTTGCAAAAATAGTGTTTTTGGAATCTATAGCCTTTGAATTTTGGTTATTTATCAAACTTGTGAAGATGGTATTTTTGACGAGTTACAGCCTTTGATTTTCGTTTTTTTTAGCAAACTTTCAAAAATAGAATTTTTCGTGAGCTATATAGCCTTTTTTTTTTTTTTTTTTGCCAAACTTACGAAAATTGTGTTTTTGGTGAGCTATACCGTTTCAATTTAGGTTTTTTTTTTTTTTTTTTTTTTTTTTTTTTTTTTTTTATCAAACTTGAGAAAAAAATGTTTTTCTTGAGCTATATTGCCTTTGAATTTTGATTTTTTACAAAACTTACAAAAGGTTTTTTTTTTTCGTGAGCTATAATCCTTTGAATTTCGATTGTTTATTATCAAACTTGTGAAAATGGAATTTTTGGTTACTTTTGAATTTAGTGTTTCTTTTTTTTTTTTTTATATCAAACTTGTAAAAACAGCGTTTTGGGTGAGTTATATAGCTTTTGAATTTCATTTTTTCACCAAACTTGTGAAAATAGCATTTTTGGCGAATTTTGTTTTTTTTTTATCAAACTTGCAAAAATGATATTTTTCATGATTTATATAGCCTTTGATTTAGTTTTTTTTAATCAAATTTGCGAAAGTGGTGTTTTTGATGAGCTATAACCTTCAATTTCGATTTTTTTTGGTCACCCTTGAAAATGATGTTCTTGGTGAGCAATAGCCTTTGAATTTCGATAATTTACAAAACCTGGAACATGATGTTTTAGGTGAGTTATAGCCTTTGAATTTTTGTTTTCCAACCAAATTTGCGAAAATGGTGTTTTCGTGAACCAACCCTTTTGGTAAGTCACAACCATTGAATTTCAAGATTTTTTGCCAAACTTGCAAAAATGGTGTCTTTCGTGAGCTCCTATGAATAGTGTTTTTCGTGAGCTATATCCTATGAAGTTAAAAAAATTTATCAAATTTTTAGAAATGGTATTTTTGGTGAAGCCTTCAAATTTTGAAATTATTATTATTATTATTTTTTTTAACAAACTTGGAAAAATGGTATTTTTGGTCAGCTCTAGCCTTTGAATTTCGATTTTTTTTTTTTATTTTTTTTTATGTTTTTGATGACGAAGTGATCTTTTCTGCTCAATCTTTTTAATCCCATTTTCAATGGAACTAAATTGACACCAAACTTTGAACTAAAACTCGTAAAAAATTAAACCTATGATGATAATAATAATAACATATAAAAAATTAAAACTGACAAATTCTCCCATAATAAAATCCCAAACTAAAAGATAATAATAAAATCCTAATAAGTTAAAACCCCAATAAGCCTAAAAAAGAATTCCATCGACCCAAAAAAGAAAAGGACTAGGTTATGTCTGGTTGCCTTTGAATTGGGGCCTTGAAATTGAAAATAAGCGTTCATTTCAAATTTCAATTCCTGATCTCCAATTCCGTGCTCCCAAACACTCCCCAAGTAAAGAATCCAAATCCTCTCTCTTTACTTCTTTGTTATTCTCCTTTTTTATGTGTTTGATTTGTGTTAAACTAAATCCAACGATCACAATGAAACACGGTCGAAATAGGTATTTATCAACCGTTGGATTCAGCCCAACACAAGTCAAGTAAAAAAGAATAATAATAATTAAATAAAGCAAAAACAAAACTAACCCACCACCACCAATTTCCTATAATCAAATCAAATCCATAAAAAAAAGAAAAAAAAAAAAAAAAGGTTTCCCCTTCAGTCATTAAGCGATGATGATGTCAGAACCTGGTCGGAGAACATCCATGGCCTCGGCTACTTTCTTCTTAAGAGCATCGGGCGCTTCAATGAGATGTAAAACCTCTGGTTGGTCCATCTCTAATAGCATCCCAGTTACTTTTCCTGCATTGTCACGCTCGATGTTTTCCACCAGCGGAAATAGATGCTCTCCCAACATCTGTAATAATAATAATAATTGGAGAAAATATAAATATATAACGGTTTTGTATTTGTAAGCCAAACAGACCCTTAACGTTCATAACAGTTTCTCTTATGATTGGGATAAAATCAAGAAAAATGGATACAAGAACTTTTGTTTCTGTTCTGATCCAAGAAGATTGTTCTAAAACAGATTTCTACCTTCTGTTTTTCTATTATGTTACAAGTTCCCCAAAAAAACAAAATGAACTATCTAAATGAAAATTCATGTGATCATACAAGAAAAATTGTTTATGTTCTGATCCCAGAAAATTGTTCTAAAAACCACCAACAGAACAGATCTTTTTGTTCTTTATTTTTTTTTTCTGTTATTTGTTTTACTATTTCTGTACCAAGACTTATAACCAACGCCACCTAAAGGAATTCCTATAATCTTAAAAACTCAAACAAAAACAAATACAAAAAAAAACAGAAACACTAATGTCTCACCGGACGCCACTAAAGCAATTCCTATAATCTCAAAAAACTCTGAAAAAAACAAAAAAATACCTCACGCTGTTTTTCAGGCGTAGCAGAAGCCAGAGCAGAAGCCAGTGTAGGGACCGGTCCAGAACGTTGAACATCCGATGGAGCAGAAACAGAACCATCAAATGACATCGGCATAAACGTTCCCATACCACCTTGAGGAACCATAGATGATGCCTCTAAACCATTTCGAGCATTGTTCATGTATCTACTATACCCTTGATTCGAATTCCGAAGATACATCAACTAATAATATATAAAAATAAATAAAATTAATCTCCGTTAGAGAGGGGTCATAAAAAAATCAAGGCTAAAATTGGAAAAAAAAATCAAGGCTAAAATTGGAAAAAATGATTTATTCGATACGACCTATGCATAATTTACACTTCGAGTTTTCTCAATTAAGTCCTTTCAAGTATTATACAAAATGGGTCTTTTATTCCAAATTTACCCGTCTATTTATTTTCTCTCCCCAAAGTACAAGAGCCAGGTGTGGGAGGTAACTAGGGTATTAATTGATGGGGAAAAAATTATTATTATTAAAATAACAAAAATAATCAAGGGCAAAATTGGAAAAACGACTTATTTAACACGACCTATGCATAATCTACACTTCAAAGTTCCTTCTTTAAGGAGTCAATCTCCCTATATATATGTATCATGTATAATAAGAACAAAATTTTTTAAGCCCGGCTCGGTCCGAGGATTATTAATTTAAAATAAAAATAAAAATACACACACATACAACAAACAAACCTAATTTTAATTAGTTTGACAATATTGGTTTGACTTGATTTCAATTGAATGTGAAAAGGCGTCAACATTATCAATCCTTAAAGCTTAAGAATAGTGTCAAATCAGTCCGTAAACTTTTAATTTTTTCAATTAAGTCCTTAAACTTTTTAAGTATTATATCAAATAGGTCACTTATTCCAAATTTACCCTTCTAAAAAATATACCTGTTGTTGCTGCATTTGTTGAGGGTTACCAACTCTCCTTCCGCCAAACCGTTGCCCGGGTTGGGGTTGTCTTTGAAGTTGATATGGCATCATGAAATTGGAGTGAACACCTGGACGCATCCCTGGCAAGAGTTGTTGTTGGAAGCCATATCCGGGGTGAGGAGGTATGACACCCTGACCAAAATAAAGTTGCTGTGGGGCAAGCCTGGGAGGAGCCCCGGGGTGGAATCCCTGTATGCCTGGAGCCAAAGGTGCCATCACTCCCGGTGCACGAATTTGAGCGAAGTGCGCCTGTGAATAAAAAAATGAATTGTTATATTATGAGTTTTTATTTATTTGTTAAAAAAACAAAAAAAAAAAAGATTGTTTATGGATTATTATAAATTGCTGAAATATTTAACGAATTTCATAATTTTATAATTTTTCCTTCATGAATTGTTAGATTTTTGGTATTTGTTGAAAAAAAATTAAATTAGCTTATTAAATTAGCTAATTGATCATATTGGGCCTTGAGGCATGGGATACACACACACACACTAGTAAATAAATAAATTATATGAAAAAATATCACCTGAAGGCGCGCACTTCGATCCTCTTTTCGCTGGGCCACAGCAATATACAAAGGCTTCCTTCCAACCATCTTCCCATTCATTTCATTCATCTTTAACAATTTCAACCATGGGTTTAGTTCGCAAAACTAGTAACAATACATATATATATATATATCTGATCAATTTATTCAAGCATATTTCAAAAATAGGCAACTTACAGCTCTTGAAGCTTCCTCAGGTGTAGCAAAAGCCACAAAGCCACAGCCCTTACTTATCCCTTGTGGATCCAGCATGACCTAAAGAAAATGTAACTTATTTCGGTCATTACCAACATTTTGGTTGAATTTAACTATGATGCCAAGTACAAATGAATTCACAGCAATGTGTTTCCATCTTAGTTATCAATATTTTAGTTGAATTTAACTGTGATGCCAAATGCAAATGAATTTATAGTAACTTATTTTCAGTCCTTAGTTACCAATGTTTTAGTTGAACTTAACTATGATGCCAAGTACAAATGAATTCATAGCAACTTATTTTCAGTGCTTAGTTACCAACGTTTTTGTTGAATTTAACTATGATATCAAATACAAATAAATTCAGCAAATAGTCGATATCAACTGATGGATCCTCTAGTTGATAGTAACCGAGACACCAAAAACTCATTCGAAGGACATAGAAATAAAGAACTTTGGTCTTGTTTCGTTTTTTTGTCATTCTACTTTAAAACTACACATCACCCCCTTCTACTATGTACTAACAGGAGAAACTCACAATTGATTCAAAAACAAATATAAAATCACTTTAATTGCATTTTATTTTTTAAATTCAAATTTAATATTTAAAGATAATAAAAGGGAAAAAACTAAAATTTTCTCTCTTTACATCCATTTCTTTTCTTTTTTTAACAAAGAAAAAATAATTAAAAATTAAAATAAAATTTTATTACAAGTAGAGGGGACAAAAAAATAATCAAAGTACCATGGGGTAGAAGGAAATTTACCGAATGAAGAATAACATTAAACATACCTTGCAAGATGTTATTGTTCCAAACTCTGAGAACAACTCCTTAAGCTTCTCATCGCTAATACTGTCATCAAGATTTTTCATATATAAATTCGCACCTTGTAATTTCTCAAACCTACTCTTCCTCTCCTGTTCAAACCTCGCTCTCAACTCCGCCTCTCTTTCAGACTTCCTTTGAGCTCTCCCGACGTACAAAACCTTGTCATCTTCAGACAAAGTCCCATTCAAGCTCTCGACAGCAGAAGCCGCATCCTCTGGTTTCTCAAAATTCACAAATCCAAAACATTTGGACTTCCCGTTCACATCCCTCATGACAACTGCACTAGTTATTGGACCAAACTTTGAAAAAAAAATCTTGAGGTCCTCATCTGCAAATGTTTCCGATATGTTCTTGACGTAAATATTAGTGAACTTGGGTGATCCGTTCACTTGACTCCTCTCTTGTTGGCGTATAAAAAGGCCAACATAGACTTGTTTATCGTTCATCAACATCCCGTTTAATGTTGAAATTGCATTTTGTGCAGCTTCCTCTTGTTCATATTGTACAAAACCATACCCTTTCGAACGACCATTGCTGTCGAGAGCCACCTTGCAAGAAAGCACGTTCCCGAATTTAGCAAAAGTGTCGTACAATGCCTTGTTATCTATGGATGAATCCAAGTTCTTGATGAAAATGTTAGCAGAGTTATTTTTTCGTGAATTTGGATCACGATGAGAGAACATTATTCTGATGGGTCTCCCGTTGATAGGTGTGAAATTCAACACCTCCCTTGCGGTGGCAGCTGCATTGTCCAAAATGCAACAAATGATTAAGGGTGGAAATTCTCAACTATTTAACAGTATAAACACAAAAGTATGAAGTTTAAAAACTATGCAATTGTTAGTTATGAAGCTTCAAAGGGTTTATTGAATTGAATATTTCAGGAACTAAAAAGTAATATTAAGGGTGTGGAATTCAACACCTCCCTTGCGGTAGCAGTTGCATTTTCAAAAATGCAACAAACCATTAAAGGTGGAAATTCAACTATTTCACAGTATAAACACAAGTTTAAGGGCCTGTTTGGTTGTCCTTCAATTCACAAAATCGTGTTTTTTTTTCCAATTAGCCAATTTATAAATTGTTCTAGTTTAAAACACTAAGTGAATCAAGCAAATAGAAAAACAAATTATATGGAGAAAATGTCAAATAATTAATTTTAATATATTACAACTACAAATATTTTGAAACACTTGTTTCAAATTTAATCGAAGGCTAGTCTAAATTACATTTTTACCCTTTACATAAAAATCAATTTTAACTTAATTATTATTAAGATATTCCCGCGTAGACACGGTCTAAATTACATTTTTACCCTTTAGGTAAAAATCAAATTTTATTTTGTACCTTAATATTAATATTTCGATTTTGTCTTCCTAAAATTTCGATTCAAAATTACCCTTCCGAGTATAAATTTAATTAATAGATGCAATTATAATAAATTAATATTTTTTTAAGTAACTAAAATTATATATATATATATATATATATATATATATATATATATATTGCCTTCTACATTCACTAGCATTAGAAAATCACTTGACATTACCAGAAAAATAAAAATAAAAATAAAAATTAACTCTAATCAAATGATATATTTTATGCCCTTTAAATTTTATATATTTTTATTATTTATTATTTTTTGACAATTACAGATCTGAAAAGTCGCACAGGAAATCCTAATATGTGCGTGTGTGCATATACATATAGAACTAACCTCCGGCCGGAGTACTGAAATTTACGTATGCGTATCCCAGCGAGACACGGTTTTCCTGATCCCGGCAAACCCTAACCGACACCACATGCGCCACCTGGTTGAACATATCGTAAAGCTGCCCCTCCGTCACCGTCGCGTCCAGATCCCCCACGTACAGAGCCGCATTAACGAACTGCCCACCCGCCTGCGCCGCCGCCTGAGACTGCGCTGCCGGTGATGGAATCGCTGAAGTCGCCATCAGAATCCAAGCAATAACAATAAAATCAGTAGCAATTAAATTAAACGAATTGAAAGAATGATTTAGAGCGAGAATGCAGGGGAAGGGTTAGGGTTTGAGTGAAGAGCGTATGAATCTGTATAGAGGAATTTGGTAAAGATTAGGATTTATTTTTTTTGGATTTTTTTGGATTTTTTTTAGGGGGATTGTTGAGAGAGAGAGGAGAGAGAGTGGGGGACGCGGCTATGGAAGGGTGACAGAGTATATATAGTGGTAGTTGTTGCGATACGGAGAGAGAGAGAAAGAGGAGAGAGAGTGTATTGCGGACCGGTTCCTTGATACGGTGGCAACGGTTGGGAAGGCGCACGTGAGAAGAGGATGTGGAATTCGACAAATTGAAGTGGGGGCCCACGCATTTCTTTTTTGGGGTTACTGCCCCGTTATTGTTTCCGTTCTTAAAATTTTAAGATCAATATACAGAAACGTTTTTAATAAACACGTTTTTGTTCTTAAAATTTTAAAAATAATTTGAGACTATCTATTGAATTCTTTAAAAAATCGATAAACAAAAAAATATTAATTCTTATTCACTCTTACAAAATTATTTCCACTATCATCCCGTTAACGACCACCATATATTTCAAGGGAAAAAAATGTTTTAACCAAACATATTTTTTGTTTCTCTTCTTATAAATTAAAAGAAATAATTTCAAGATAGTAATCGTCACCAAGAATGTTTTTATGTTTGGAAGAAACAAAATTCTCATCTCATTTCATTTTAGTTTATTGGAAGTAAAAACAAAATAAAAAACAGAAACCCTAACCAAAGGCCACCTTACTTTTTACACCCTTATATTTTAATTCTATTTTGTTTTAACTACTCTATTTTTAAAATCTACACATTACCCTCTTTGTACTTCTTAACTAGACCTCACCTTTTATTCATAAAGTATAATTTTTTTTAAAAATTTTAATATAAATTTTAAAAATTAAATTTTAATTTAATATTTAAAGATTATAACCAAGAGAAAATAACATTTTTTCTCTTTTGCTCTCTTTCTCTCTACATTTATATTTTCTATTTTTTAATCGAAACAAAATAAATAAAAAATTAGAAACGAGGATAATTTTGTCCATTTCATATAAAATTTAGATAAAAAATAAATTTTATTTACTTTTAGCATATTCAGTTAATTTATTATAACAAAAATGGAGCAATTGTAGGTTTTTAAAATAGAGATAAAATTAAATAAATCAAATATAAGAGGGTAAAAGGAAATGAGGTTCTCACTTAACAATTCACGAAATTAAAATTTATGTTCATGCAATTTTTGTGCTAACAATAATTTTTTCAGAAGATCAAACTTACTATATCAGATAAAAGTTACTCTAAATTTTTTATGTAAAAAAATTATAGTAACTTCTTATGGCGTGCAATGACTTTTAATTTTTGACAGAATTATTGAATTTCTCAAAAAATTACTGTACCAAATAAATTGGTTGAACAATGAGATTCGGCAAAAAACCCCAAATGAAATTAACGTTTATTTTTATTTACTTTTTTTTTTTTAATATCTAAAGAGAATATTAGTACAAATCCTAATTAGATTTTGAAATTTGAATTTAACTTAATTCAAAATATGATCATATCCTAACAAATTTAAAAAATATATACATTTAAAAATTCAATCTTTGGTGGATTATATCTATTTTTTAATTTTTAAACAATATTTTTCAAAAAATAAAATAAAAATACTGACAAATGAATAAATATTATGAAATTCTAAATATAAGTATTTATGAAACTATTTAGAGATATAATAAATAAATAGATACGTCGTATTTTTATTATATCTTTATCTTTTACTAAGATTAACTGGTCCATGAATCTACTTGATTTAATACCAGCACTGATCATATGTGTCACGATCTTAACTTGTCCGATATTTGTTCTCGTACATGGTCGTTTGTCCGTGACCTTTTTTCATTTATTTTTTAGACTAGTTTAGCTTAATTTAATTATTTCCTTTATTTCTTGTCGGAAGACTTTATCATGTCTCCTCGAGTATAATGATATCTATTGTACTCACTTGTATTTTTTTTTACTTAAAGTACTATGTGGGAGGACATACTCTTGAAGGCATTCAAATCTTTCACACCTTGTAACCTTTGATATTAATACAATTGTTATTGTTATTGTAATTATGTTCTCTTTACATTGCCGGTATGTGTTGCTGTAGGGAAACTCGTTGCTATTAAAACTGCTTCCGCTATTCAAGATCTTCAGGCTTGCTACTAGGCAATCCCCTAGTTAGTGCCGCATGGTTTGTTTTCCAGCCTTGCAAGGCTCGCTTCGTCACAGTTGGTATCAGAGCAATTAACCGATCTGTTGCCTAACCACGTTGGTGAAAAACCATGTCGACGAAAGATCATCTCGACACGCTTGAACAAAGCGTTGCTCGCATTAACGATGTTGTAGCTCTTTTGCGAAGTTCCAATGCTAATGGGGAAGGGACATCTCAGAACCCCCAAATTGATCACCTAATCGAATGAATGAGTCTAGTTGCCACGACATCTGCTGGCCATCATGCTCAGATAGAAAAGTCAGTCCTTGATCTCCAAGGCGAGTTGGACGGCTTGAGGAACATTGTGTACCGAACTCTTGCTAGAGACTCCAGACAACCTACTACGAGGGTTCACATTCCCGAACCTCAATCCTATAACGGTGCGAGAGATTTCAAGGAGCTTAAAATTTTTCTATTTGATATGGAACAATACTTTCGGGTCACCTGAGTAATTTACAAAGAAGAAAATATGACAACAGCTTCTATGTATCTTAGCGGTGATGCTAAATTATGGTGGCAAACAAAATATGCAGACATCCTGGTGGGACGCTGCACTATCAATACCTGAGAAGGCCTTAAGGGTAAACTTAAGGTACAATTCATTCGAGTACATGACTCGATGACAATTAAGAGAGTTGCAACAGACCGGATACGTCCGAGACTATGTCAAGAAGTTTATGGCTCTCATACTGGACATTCCTACAATCTTTTAAGAGGATAAGTTGTTTTGTTTCCTAGATGGCTTGAAAGATTGGGTACGTCAGGAAATACAAAAATAACGTCTTACTAATTTCTCTATTGTTGTTGTTGCCACAGAAAGAGTAATTGATTACTCTCCTGAACCTACCACTAACCATAACAAGGGGAAAGATAAAAATATCTCCCATAATTATGGAAGTGGAGGTCAATCATCTCGAAGAAGCCTACCAAGACGTTAAAGCAACTTCAACTCAAATTCTGCTCCAAGGAATTCTCTAAGGACTCCGCGTTGAGGCCAACACTTAAAATCTGGCCAATTGTTCAGCAACTCAGGGGCATCATTTGGTTCGACAAACCAAAAGCCTCACTAGGGCAGACAGGCCCATAAAAATCCAGCTCTTGCTTTTTGTGCAACAATAATCATGATGTATCCGATTGTCCACACAAACACACGTTGTCCGCTCTACAAGCATCGATTCAGGAAGAAAATAAATGTTTGGAAAAGTATATCATAGAGCAGGAGGAGGAAACTTTAGATGAGTTAAAACCCATCAAATAGGTATAATTCGTTTGTTGAATGCTATGAAGCGGCAACCGATCGCAAAGAAGAAGGTCTGAAATAAGAACCTCATGTTCGTAAATCTTCGGATTAATGGGTAGAATTCTCGTACTTTAGTTGACACTGGTATTACACACAATTTGATGTCCGATAAGGAAGCTAATTGGTTGCGCTTACGTGTCGAGAAGTATTTAGGGAGATTGAAGGCTGTGAATTCTGAAGTGCGTCTTGTGGTTGGAGTCACCAACACGGTACACATGAAGATTGCTCCATGGGATGGGTTCCTCAACTTCACCATTGTTCCCATGGATGATTTTCAATTCATACTAGGGATAGAATTCTGTATGAACACTAAGGCGGTCTCAATGCCTTTTGCAAATTTGCTTTGTATGATGAGAGATCGATCATGTGTCATTACTACAACGTGTTATTCGATTGAAGATGTCACACCCCTACCCTGGGCCCCTACTGCCTAAGGCCGGGCGTGACGTCCCCTCGACCCTATCTGACCGAACAAGCAAATACATACATATAAATGTATAAATGCACATGTCCTGCTATCAATATTTTTTTTCCGTTTTCAAAAACAATATCATCTATTTACTCATTTCAAAAATATATGGGACCACATCCATCTCAAATATCTGTACAACAAAAACACCACAAAAACACCGACCCTTCCACGGTTCGCCTTCGACTGGCCTATTCCCAAAAATGACACTACCTCCAAACTCTACCTAGTGCCAGTAGTAGACCCACTCCTAGCCGTGGTACCTGAAACCAAATATTTTATCGGTGTACTATTTTCATAATAAAAATATTTTATGGATTAAGTACATTTATTAAACACTACATTTCAAAAGATAATATTATAGATCGCATACCATGTTAGAAACCAATTTCCATCCTCATCAATAAAACAAGATAATAAATGTAAATCAACCAATTTAGGCAGTTCATTGTATAGTAAAATACCGCACACCACCTTCTACTAACTATAGGATTGTTAACTTTACGATCGAGAGTTACGACGGTACTACAACTTGTACAACTGTGTCATCTAAAGTGACTATCAGTGCTAGGGCCATTCATTATCCCCAATGATAGGGGTACCACCTGCAGGATTTACACTCCTGACGGGTCAATCCACCCTGCAGGACTTGCCTGATAGGTAATCCACATCTCGCAAGACATATCCTCCTAACAAGAAGACAGAAATATCCACTCTGCAGGTCGTGCCTGACAGGTAATCCACATCTTGCAGGACATATCCTCTTGACGAGAAGAAATCCATATCTCGCAGGACATGTCGTCTTGACGAGAAGACAACTATGGCATAGTCGGATAATAAACCACTTTCCACATTTAAAATCTACTTGATCCACATAAGTCATAAAATTATCAATTTTAACAAACACATTTTTCACAATTTATACGAAAATTTAATTTTGTAAATTTACATAGAAGACAATACACTTACCTCGATTTTCGCACTACAAAAAATAGTGATGTTAGAAATTACCAGGACGTTGGTGCTTGTGAGCCTAACAGTGATAGGGCCTAAATTAATATTTTATTTAAAATAAAACATAATATGCAATGTGTGACCCAAAAATGCACGATTTTTCATTCCTCAAATTTAATTATGTAAAATTATTATTTTGTCCGTTTCGCTACATTAATATTTACTGTATAAATTTATTAAGATTAATGATTACAAAAATTACTATTACGATTGCAAAAATTTTAATACTAACAATTTAATTTTTAACGAGAATAATAATCGACTAAATTTTTTTTACCAGTTCCTAAATTTTTCGCCTGCCGAGAGGTTGATTTTTTTTTTGGTTTTTATTTGATTCTCTCTCTCTCTCTCTCTCTCTCTCTCTATATATATATATATATATATATATTTTTTTTTTTTTTTTTTTTTTTTTTATTTTTTTTTTCTGGTTCTAGTTCTGGTCGCTGGACCTTACCACCGCGGCGACCATTGTCGCTTCTATTTCTGCTTTGTTTCAGCCGACCGACGACGGCATACCCACACCCACACCGTCGATGACTCCCTCTCTCTCACTACTTCTCACTCACCGCCGGCCAAACGATCGACACCAACCACCACCACCACCCTCGCAACCGTCTGTACACACACACACACACCGCCGACAAGACAAAGCACCCAAACCTACCCACTATCGACGAAATAGGGCACGCACACACACACACACTGCTATAGCCGGTCGACCGATGACTAACGGTCGACTCTCCACACACGCACAAAATCGATGAACCCACATACACACACATGTAACGAACGATCACATATACACACACATGAACCACACACTTACACCGTTTCTACCGAAGACCGAACACACATGCCGCCGAACGGCGACGATCACACATACACTGCCGGTGGACAGAACACACACTCACACACTCATAGCAGACCGAAGATGACGGCCGATCACTCTCACTCACCTAAAATCAACGACAACAAACACACGACGACACCCATACACACACCCGCCGAACCGATCACCGCAACCCAACGTCGACCCTCTCTTTCTTTCCTGTTTTCTTCTTTCTCTCTCTCTCTCTCTCTCTCTATATATATATATATATATATATATATATATCACACATACACACACATGTGTGTGTGTAAATAGTGCCACATGTCCCCCCTCGTTAATATATGCACACACACACACATATATATATACACAAACCTTTCCTTTATAGGGAAAGAATTGATTAAATTTTTTTATTTAAATTACCCGCCAATCCCAAAAAACTTAGGACTTCGGTTATACTTTTCGACCTTTCCCATTGAATAACGGCTTCGACTTTCTTTAGATCCACCTGAATACCATCTCTCGAGATAACATGCCCCAAGAATACAACTTGGTTCAACCAAAACTCACACTTACTGAATTTGGGATACAACTGTTTCTCCCGCAACGTCTGCAACACAATCTGAAAATGCTCCGCATACTCTTCTTGATTTTGGGAATAGATCAACATATCATCAATGAACACGATAATAAACTGATCTAGATAGGGTTGGAAGATCCGATTCATCAAATTCATAAAAATAGTAGGGGCATTCGTCAATCCGAATGGCATAACTAGAAATTCATAATGCCAATACCTCGTCTGGAATGCCGTCTTCGCCATATCACTGTCTCTGACTTTTAGCTGATGATATCTTGATCGAATATCGATTTTGGAAAACCCCCTGGCCTTCTGCAGTTGGTCGAACAGATCATCAATCATAAGCAACGGGTATTTATTACGAATCGTCACCTTATTCAACTGCCGATAATCAATACACATTCTCAGCGTGCCATCCTTCTTCTTTACGAACAACACTAGGGCTCTCCACGGAAAAATACTAGGTCTGATAAACCCGCGGTTTAACAGATCTTGCAACTGAATTTTCAATTCCTTTAGCTCAGTAGGCCACATACGATAGGATGGAATGGATATCGGAGCAGTTCCTAGAAATAACTCAATGATGAATTCTATTTTTCTATCAACTGACAACCTTGGCAATTCTTCTAGAAACACATAAAAAAAATCCCTGACCATTGGAATATTCGCCACCTGAACTTCTTTCTAACTGGTGTCAATCACATGCACGAGGTATCCCCGACATCCCTTATTTATTAACTTCTTGGCCTCTAGAACTGAAATCAAACTGACAGGGGTAATGATTCTGTCCCCCCAAAATACAAATTCTGGCTCGCCTGAGACCCGAAAGATAACTTCCTTTTTAAAACAATCCACCGTGGCATGATAACCGGATAGCAAATCCATACGCAGTATTACATTAAAATTGTGAATACTCAAGGGTAGTAGATCTACTAATAGTTCTCTATCACCAATCCGAAGTGGACTGTCTTTATACGCACTATCTATCAACACTGACTCATCTACCAATGTAGAAATAATGATACTATATAATAGAGAAGTAGGAAATTTACCTATATGCATCATAAAGTTTGCCGAAATAAGTGAATGAGTAAAATCGGGATCAATTAGTACACGTGCATCTCTATCATATAAAGACATGATAACTGTGACCATATCTGGAGTAGCCTGGGCATCTTGTCAAGTAGTAGCAAATACACAACCTCGAGTTGGAGGTTTACCGGCTGATTTTCTACCACGCCCTTGGACACTACTAGGACCAACACTACCACATTGCTCGAAGGAGGTACAGATGTAACAACAAATTTCGGACAATTCAACGCTATATGACTCGACTGATGACAACGAAAACATATTGGGCCTCCCATGGGACAATCTCTAGCAAAGTGATCTGGTGATCCGCATTGGTAGCATAATGATACCCTGGCTCGGCTGAACGACTGATTCATCCCCGGCCCTTGCTAGACGACACTCGATCCAGATACACTCTATTGTTGCCTGGAGTATGACTATCGTGGACCACAATTTCTAGCAGATTAGTCAATCGATGGGGCCCGAGCAACAGCGGTCGAGATACCGTTCCCTGAGAAGTGCCACCTAAATATCTTCTAGGTGACTCGAATATGCCCCTTTTGTATTGTTCACGGCTCTCGGCGACTTCCTGGACATCCATTTCTACTAATTTTGTCGTATTCATCAACTCATCGTAACTCTTAATCTGCCTGTTTGTTAGCCTAGAACGGATCTCTAAATGGAGTCCCTTCTGGAATCGTCTACATTTCGCCTCTTCCATTTTTACCAGATCAGGGGCAAAGTGGATAAGGCATCGAATTTAACTTTGTACTGCTGGACAATCATCTTCCCTTCCTTTTAAAACTATGAATTCTTCCTCCATCTGGAACCGATAAGACTCAGAAAAATATTTCTCATTGAACACCGCAACAAAACGATCCCAAGTGATCTCCTTGCCTGAAACTGTAATCAATCTCGTCATCTCCTCCCACTAGTGTTCAACTTCCTCATTCAGTTGGAAAGTGGCAAGAGGAACTTGGCTATCATCAATAATCCCTATAGCCTCGAATACATGCCTCATACCTCTTAACCAATTTTCAGTATCAACTGGACCCGCCGTTCCTGTGAAAACCGGAGAATCCAACTCCTTGAACCTTTTTAAAAGTACTGCCTGGGACATAGCCGTATCCCTTTGGGCCTTTTGACATTTCATTATTTTTGCTTGCTACTTTATCAGCTGTGCAGCAGCTTGCAAAATCCTATCAATGGCATCTAAACTTTCCTGCGCCCTATCTTTCTGCCTCTGGGATCCAACACTCCCAGTGCTCTCGTATCCACGCTCCATATTCACTATCTGAAATAGAATTCAATAACCAACTAGGCTAACCAGAAAACGACAGTAATTAATTTAATAACATAACTATCACTCGCGTACCAAAATCACCTACCAACACACTATCTCAAGGTCCACTACTGACTCGACAACTGGCACATCTACAGAACCTATAACCTAGGCTTTGATACCACAAATTGTCACACCCCCACCTTGGGCCCCCACCGCCTAAGGCAAGACGTGACGTCCCATCGACTCTACTTGACCAAACAAGCAAATATATACATATATATGTATAAATGTACATGTACTGCTTTCAATATTTTTTTTTTCGTTTCCAAAAATAATATTATCTATTTACTCATTTCAAAAATATATGGGACCACATCCATCCCAAATATTTGTACAACAAAGACACCACAAAAATGCCGAATTTTCCACGGTTCGCCTTCGACCGACCCACTCCAAAAAATGACACTACCTCCAAACTCTACTTAGTGCCAGTAGTGGACCCACTCCTAGTCGTGGTACCTGAAACTAAATATTTTGTCGGTGTAATGTCTTCATAATAAAAATATTTTATGGATTAAGTACATTTATTAAACACTCTATTTCAAAAGATAATATCATATATCGCATACCATGTTAGAAACCAATTTCCATCCTCATCAATAAAACAAGATAATAAATGTAAATCAACCAATTTAGGCAGTTCATTATATAGTAAAATATCGCACACCACCTCCTACTAGCTATAAGATCGTTTATCTCACGATCGAGAGTTACGACGGTACCGTAACCTGTACAACTGTGCCATCTAAAGTGACTATCAATGCCAGAGCCATTCATTATCCCCAATGGTGGGGGTATCACCCGTAGGATTTGTATTATTGACGGGTCAATCCACCCTATAGGACTTGCCTGACAGGTAATCCACATCTCGCAGGACATATCATCCTGACGAGAAGACAACAATATCCACATCTCGCAGGACATATCCTACTGACGAGAAAACAGAAATATCCACCCTACAGATCGTGCCTGACAGGTAATCCACATCTCGCAGGACATATCCTCCTGACGAAAAGAAATCCATATCTCGCAGGACATATCCTCATAATGAAAAGACAACTATGGTATAGTCAGATAATAAACCACTTTCCACATTTAAAACCTACTTGATCCACATAAGTCATAAAATTATCCATTTTAACAAACACATTTTTCACAATTTATACGAAAATATAATTTTGTAAATTTACATAGAAGACAGTACATTCACTTCGATTTCCGCACTGCAAAAATAGTGACGATAAAAATTACCGGGACGTTGGTGCATGTGAACCTAATAGTGATAGGGCCTAAATTAATATTTTATTTAAAATATACCCTAATGTGCAATGCGTAGCCCTAAAATGCACAATTTTCCATTCCCAAAATTTAATTACGCAAAATTGTTATTTTGTCCGTTTCGCTACGTTAATATTTACTGTACAAATTTATTAAGATTAATGATTACAAAAATTACTATTACGATTACGAAAATTTTAATACTAACAATTTAATTATTAACGAGAATAATAATCGACTAAATTTTTTTTATTTGTTTCCGAATTTTCCGCCTGCCGAGATGTTGATTTTTTTTTTGTTTTTATTTGATTTATTTTATTTTATTTTTTGGTTCTAGTTCTGGTCGCTGGACCTCACCGCCGCGGCGACCACTGGCGCTTCTGTTTCTGCTTTGTTTCAGTTGACCGACGACGGCACACCTACACCCACACCACCGACGACTCCCTCTCTCTCACTAGTTCTCACTCACCGCCCGCCAAACGATCGACACCAACCACCCCCCAGCAACCGCACACACACATACCGTACATACCGCCAGCAAGACAGAATACCTACACCCACCTACTATCGACAAAACAGGGCACACACGCGCACACACACACACACACACACTACTACAGCCGGCCAGCCGATGATCGAAGACCGACTCTCCACACACGCATGAAATCAACAAACCCACACATACACATGTAACGAATGATCACATATACATACACATGAACCACACACTTACACCGTTACTGCCGACGACCGAACACACATATCGACGAACAACGACGATCACGCACACACTGCTGATGGACAGAACACCCAGCCACACACTCACAGCAGATCGACGACGACGGCCAATCACTCTCACTCACCTGAAATCGATGACAACACACACACGATGACACCCATATACACACCTGCCGAACCGATCACCGCAACCTACCGTCGGCCCTCTATCTCTTCCCTGTTTTCTTTTTTCTAGATTGATGATAACCTGTGTGCATGGATATATATATATATATATATATATATATATATATATATATTAACGAGGGGGGGATAAGTGACACTATTTACACACACACACACACACACACAAACCTTTCCTTTATAGGGAAGGAATTGATTAAAATTTTTATTTAAATTACACTAATCCCCCCCTCTCAATTTTCTTTAAGTTATTAGTTAAACCCAAAATCTGAAATTGATATTTTTAAAATTACTAATTAACCCCTAAAATTTTAAATTAAATGATAAATGACACAATCTACCCATTATTTTCTAAATGTGTTAAAATGCAGCTAATGATTATGCACTTGCAGACATTAGGGTCTTACAAAAGATAGATCCATTTTGACTCTACAGCTTATGATGGGTGAACATTAGGAAAACCTTCTAGTACTTAGTGGGGGAGAGACTAATCCAGAAGAGCCACCTTTGATTTCAGCAAAAGGGACGTTTAACTATGCTCAAATTACTTCTCCAAGAGAACTTCCATAGGGGTTTCCCTCTCATTCTAAAGAGGAAACATCTATAGCTATCAAGTTCACATTGAGCCAATCCGCTTTCATGGTAGCCAATGGTGCAAAAATCCACTTGCTTTAGGTGGGACCATATCCGGAAAGACAAAGATACCAACTTTGCGTGCCAAGGGTCAGAGTTCCGAGGAATAAAGGTACAATCGTTGTCGTAGTAGATAAAATTTTGAGTTCTACAATCTTATCTCCATCACTTCAATTTCGCTATTCCAGGGACACCGCTACACAGTTTTTTAAACACAATACTCAGTTATGGAATGTTTCGAGGAGAATTGATTTTTACTTCAATCTGCACAAGTACTTTGATGTCAATTTGGGCTCTAGTGTGATTGTCGCAGACTAGCTACTGTACCCTCATCTAGTGAATAAGCTCTACAAAGTCAACCTATCCGGAAAAAAGCAGAAGACGCAAAAACTGCAGATAAAATCAGGAGTATAATCAGAAAAAGTCTACGAGGACGTCGACTGCTCAAGTGGGGGAGAACGCATGGTCTTAGCTTGTCCAGTCCTTGTTCTCGCACATAGTCGCTTATCCGTGATCCTTCTCATTTGTTTTCTAGACTAGTTTAACTTAGTTTAGTTTATTTAATTCATTTCTTATAAGAAGACCCCATTATGTCTCCTCGAACATAATGATGTCTATTATGGTCACTTGTATTTTTTTTGCTTAAAGTACTGTAATACTCTAAAAATTTATATTTTTGAAAATATTATTTTATGTAAGTTTAATATTTTTGGATTGTTTTGTAAATTTATGGTATAAATAATATTTAATAATTTTTTAAGGTTAAATGTCAATTTTAAATTGATTTTTTAAAAATTTTGGGATTATTGTGTTATTTAAAATATACTTTTAAGAGTTTTGGGATATAATTAATATTTTTGTAATACCCTGAAAAATTATATTTTTGAAAATATTATTTTATATAAGTTTAATATTTTTGAGATTGTTTTGTAAATTTATGGTATAAATAATAATTGATAATTTTTGGGGGGTCAAATGTTAATTTTAAATTATTTTTCTAAAAGTTTTGGGACTATTGTGTTATTTAAAATATACTTTTAAGAGTTTTGAGATATAATTATTTACTTTATTTTAAGAAAGAACATTGTGTAAATAATAAAAATATTAATATGTGTTGTCTTCATATAATGAACACAACACATAATTTTTATATTTGTGTGTGTGTGTGAATACACATGTATGTGTGTTGGGAGTTGATGATGATAATAATAATAATAATAATAATAATAATAATAATAGTTCCTTACTTGTTAAGAAAGTGATAATCACATATCACACACACACACACACACATATATTAAGGCATAAGAATAATAATAAGAAGGATTAGACAATTTGATATGCATATGGAATATTTTTTGAGTGAAATTTTTTATTCCGGTGGAATTTCAACTCGGATTTTAGGTAGAATTTCTAACTTTTTAAATATATGTATTTAATCTTTCCACGTATTGTGTGGTTTATGTTATTATTGTTATAATTGTTATTTTGCATAAGATATTATGATCACGTTATGTGAGAAACATGTTTATATGTTTATTTGTTGTATTAATTAGATATACGTATTAGATGAGTTAAAATTCTACTGAGATTTGACTCACAACCCCACAGTTTTGATTGCAGGGTCGGTGAGAATGAAACTGCGCTAGGAATTTTATTTGAATTTCTATTTAATTTGTAATAATTGTATTTATTATTTACTATTGTAAAATTAACTTGATAATTTGATAATTATAATTATCACCGTTACCTAATAAAATTTCTCAGATTTTTTTTAAGTGAAATATTGGATATTTGGTTTTAGTTTTAATTCTCTAAAGGGAGAAACCGTGTAACGGCCATGAAAAATCAGTTGATATCAGATCTAGATTACGAGCACCCAAGGTTTGGGTTATGGTACATGTTACTTATAATAAATTATTAAGGTTTTATTTTAAAAAATAAAAATAAAATTTTCATGTTCATGGTGATTCGGACACACACTATTTAGTAACGTATTAAGGGTATGTATTCAAGTTCTTGTGTACCTTACATTGATATGCTAGAAAGAGTATTCAAGTTCCTTCCTTCCTAGTATGTGTTTTGAGTATATAGAAGGGGTTGGATAAGGTTAAACTTCCAATATGTATGTTGCACCTTTGAATACGAAGCATTTTAATTATTAACATGATTCTTGGTCATTCTTAGTCCATTTAAAGAACTTCCTTATGATCTAGGTTTTACCCATTGATTTACTATCAATAAAATTGGGATTGATACTAAAACTCATATTTTTGACATACTAGAATAGATGAAATGATCTAGTTATGCAAAAAAAAAAAAAAAAAAAAAAAAACAGAAAGCAAAAGTTTCGGTTCTTCAGTTGTAGGTATTTCTTTCATTTATATTTGTGTGTATATATGTGAGTGTATGTGTGTGAATATATATATATATATATATATATTGCTAAAATAAAATGTATATCACGTGTAATTTATGAGGCAATTTGTACGGATATGTACACACGTATATTTATAGGTCAAAAATATATACGTGGGTTTAAGAAATATAGTGGGTATAAATATATCTAATTTGCGAAGAATATAATTTATGATAAAAATTATGAATTTTATTAAAATGACAATTTTTAATATTTCGTTGACTAATAATATTATTAGCAGTCAATTAATTTTTTTTTTTGTAAATTAAATTATTAACAGGAAGAAATTTGCAATCGTTGTTATAGTAATTTTTATACAGTTAAAATTGACTGAAGAATCAGACGTGTAATAATTTCGTATAATAAAAAAATTGGAAATGAGAAAGTTTGTATTTTAGAGTCACGCATTGCATATTAGATTTATTTAAATAAATTTTTAATTTAGACTATGTCGTTGTTAAGTTCACAAGTGACGCCGACCACGTCAGCATTACGATAGTAGCACAAAAATCGAGGTGAGCGTACTATCTTCTATGTAAATTGTCAAATTATATTTTTGTACTAAAATGTGAAAAGAAAGAGTTTATTAAAATGAATTATTTTATAACGTTATGCAGATCAAGTAAAATTTTAAATGCGGAAAATGATTTTCATTATCCGACTATGTCATAGTATGATCCCGATAGGAGGATATGTCCTGCAGAATGTTATTGATCTTAACAGGAGGGCATGTCCTATAGGACATTGTATGATGATTTGACAGGAGGATAAGTTCTGTAGGTGATTAAAATATGTTGTTGTTGAAATGTTGTATTGAAACCTGACAGGAGGGCAAATCCTGCAGGTAGTTGATATGATAACTCCCGATTGTGAGGTAAAACGATCCTATAATTAGTAAGGAAGTATGATATTTTATTATATAAAAGTGAGTTGATCTGTTGATTTAAGTTTTGGTTGTTCTATGATATTTGTGGAATATTGATATTATTCCCAGTGCGACAATATTTGTTGAAAAGTGAAATTTTATAAAAACATTTTATCCATAAAATAATTTTTTCATATTATGAAGATAGTACACCGATAAAATGTGTGGATAGACATTGGTCCACTATTAATGATTGGTAGGATCAGAGTGTGAGGTAATTATTGAAACTTTTGGGGGACTTTATGTAATAGTTTTATATAGATTTTACGTTAATTTTTACTTTGAGCTTAAATGATATTTTAGAAATCCAAGTGGGGGATTTTATGTAATATTTTTATACATGTTACATAAGTCTTGAACTTTTGAGACGTATTTATTTGTTTGCGATGTATGTATGTGATTGAGATGTATTTATGGGTTTAAAACATATCTGTGTAGTTCGAGACATATTTATGTAGTTTGAAATGTATTTATATATCTCAAGACGTATTTATATGGTTAAGACGTATTTAAGTGTTTCGGGACGTATTTATGTAGTTGATACGTAATTTGTAATTAAGACATATTTAAATATTTGAAACGTATTTGATTTTTGTAATTTGACACGTATTTATATGTTTCGAGACGTATTTATGTGGTTAACACGCATTTATGCGTTTTGAAACGTATTTATATGGTTGACATATATTTATGTGTTTCGAGATGTATTTATGTGGTTAAGAAGTATTGATATATTTTGGGACGTATTTATGTGTTTTCAGATGTATTTCAGAAAATACGTTATTAGAAATTTGAATTATATTGATATTTCTGAAAATTTTTACAAGATTATGAAATTAAATTAGAATTTTAATGTGGATATTGGAATTTATTATTTTTACTCTCACGGGACAATCCATATGGAATTGAGTTATCTACTGATTATGATGTTGGTTGCGAACTTGCTGGTTTGAATGTTGGGTGAAATTAATCAATGTTGGTTATGGAATATGGCAGTGGACTTGAAAGGTCATGTCAAATGAGAAAAATTATTGAGGTTATGGATCTGGTGGAATTAAGATAGACTCAATCCAAGTAAGACTACCGTGACATTTTAAAAAATATATTTATTGGTTGTATATAGACATATATATTTATTACTATTTTTATCAGAGTGAGCAGCGGAAGTATTTAGAAACATAAGATTCTTTGACAATTAGTTATTTGTGTTAGGTGTTACCAACCAAAGTGCACCATGATGAGTTGTGTCGAATAAAATATGAGTTATCACAAATGCGGAAGTGGTGATACATAGTAGGAATTTTGGTGAGATATGGATTGGTGGTGACTTTCGATTACGGGACCCTACATAGAGAACAATTGTTCTAGAATCGAGTATGAATAACATGACTATGTGGTGAGATTTTGAATTATTACTATGTTGAACGAAATTTTGAGGATGAAATTTATTTAAGGGGGGTAGATTGTAATACACCAAAAATTTATATTTTTGAAAATATTATTTTATATAAGTTTAATATTTTGGAATTGTTTTGTAAATATATGATATAAATAATGTTTAATAATTTTTGGGGATTAAATATTAATTATAAATTATTATTATTTTAAAAGTTTTGGAACTATCATGTTATTTAAAATATACTTTTAAGTGTTTTGAGATATAATTAATATTTTTTATTTTTATTTTAAAAGAGGATATTGTGTAAATAATAAAAATATTAATATGTGTTGTCTTCATCTAATGAAGATAGCACATAATTTATATATATATATATATATATATATACACACAAATATGTGAATACACGTATATGTGTGTTGGGAGTTGATAATAATAATAATAATAATTCCTTACTTGTTAAGAAAGTGATAATCTCACACACACACACACACACACACACACACACATATATATATATATATATTAAGGTATAAGAATAATAATAAGAAGGATCAGACAATTTGATATGCGTATGAAATATTTTTTTAGCGAAAAAAATTATTCCAGTGGGATTTTGGCTCTGATTTCAGGTAGAATTTTTAATTATTTTAATATGTGTATTTACTTTTTCCACGTATTGTGTTATTTATGTTATTATTATTATAATTGTTATTTTGCATGAGATATTATGATCACGTATTATGTGAAAATTATGTGAGAAATATGCCTATATATTTATTTGTTGTATTAATTAAATATACGTATTAAAGGAATTAAAATTCTACTGAGTTTTGGTTCACAACCCCACAGTTTTGATTGCAGGACCAGTGAGAATGAAATTGCATCAGGAATTTTATTTGAATTTCTATTTAATTTGTAATAATTGTATTTATTATTTACAGTTGTAAAATGGACTCGATAATTCGATAATTATAATTATTGTCGAAGCCTAGTAAAATTTCTCAATTTTTATAAAATAAAATATTGATTATTCAGTTTTAGTATTAATTTTATAAAAGAAGAAACCGAATGACGGTCCTAGGAAACTAGGTCGTTATTGGCCTTGCGAAACCGGGTCATTACAAGTACTATGTGGGAGGATATGCTCTTGAAGTCATTTAAGTTTTTCACACCTTTTAGCCTTTGATATTAATAAAATTGTTGTTATTATTGTAATTGTATTCTCTCTACATTGTCAGCATGTATTGTGATAGGGAAACTCGTTGTTATTAAAACCGTTTCCGCTATTCAAGATCCTCTTATTTTTAGGCTTGTTACTAGGCGATCCTCTAGTTAGCATCGTGCGGTCTGTTTTCCAGCCTCAAAAGGCCCAGCCCGTGACACTGTGTGATGTCCGAGGTTTATTTAAAAATAAAATAGTTATTAAAATAAATTAAAAAGAATAATATTTAATTCAAAAAAAAAATTGTGATTATATATATATAATTTTGAAAATTGATGATGCTCGTTGTTGATCTCGAGATTTCGATTGACAATTAAGTGTTGATATTTTTTGTGAAACTATTGAGTTTATTAAGTGTTTCAGCTTAAAGAGTTCAAATCAAGATAATATCATGAAGTAATTGTGAATGATGCAAAAACAGATATTAAGAGATTGAAGATTCTGAATAATCTAGGTGAAAATAATGCAAATAATTTTTTCTTAATGTATTCCCGATTAGGATCACACATGACACAAATTAAATAATTTATATTTATGTGTTTTTAAATTAATGTTCTAATTATAGTTCAAGTATTTGCTCTAATGTGAAATTGAAAAAGAAAAATTGACTTAAGCAAGATTAGTGTTTAAAATTAATTATTAGCGTTAATTTAGTTAACTGAGAAAAGAAATCGGTTAAAGGGTTGAAAATGTCGAAGATTGGAGTTGAAATAAATTGAGGAGAAAGTGTTCCAGTAACAATCAGTCAATCGACCAGGGAGGTTCAATCAACCAATAGGCAATGGCTAAAAAATGATGTCTCTAAATCGATCGGTTAACCAGACCAGGGGAGATAGGTCAATCAATGGCTGAAATCTAAACTCCCTGTATCGATCGGTCAACCGACCAGTGCCGAAATTAGGCCTGAGAATGCATCCTGTATCGATCGGTCAACTGATCTGTGTTTGAGTAAAGGATGGGATACATCCTGTATCCATCGGTCAACCGATGGGCAGAGGTCAGTCAACCGACTAGGCTATTTCAGATTTCAAAGATTTTCGGGATTTGATCAAAGTTAATCGTTAACTAGTCGTTATTTTCTTAATTGAATGAAATATCTTAGGGATTTAGATATATTGATGATATGTTACTCATATTTGGATATCCCTATAGATATGTTACATAAAATTTGTGTTTTTCAATTAAGTACATTTAATATCTTCTATCTATTTGATTTGAGATTGAGAATTAATTTGGGGACCTAATTGAATATTTTAAAAGCCATATTTAAGTGAATTGAACCAAGATTAAATGCTTTTGATATATGAGGTCCATATGTGCATTTAATTGTTATATCTTGAGGGAACTAGCCGTTAGAGGGCCGGTTTCAAATCAGCTTAAATAGACCTGTGTTCGTTTTGAGATTAGTACATCACTTCCACCAAGAACTAATTGTTCCTGAGCTTTCTAAGAGTCGTTATTATGATATTTTCTTGAGAGATCAATGTGAGATAATTTTTGTGAGAAAAGTTCTTCAGTTAAAGTGCTAAGTGTTTTGGCGTCATCGATCTAAACTGTCTTGCGATTCATATTCAATCTTTCGGTGTTATCTTGGTGGGATCGTTTCAAACTTTTGTTTTTAATTGTGATTTTATATTATTATTGCTTGCTTGGATATAAGATTTTTGTGAAATTGTTTTTTGAACTTTAAAGAGTATAAAAATAAAAAATAAAAATAAACGATTTTTGTGATAATCTGATTACGTGCTTATTTTTGTGCTACCCACACTTTATATAATCAGATATTGAATTCTTCAAGTAAATTCGAGACATTAATTGAGTTAAATTGATTTGAGGAGGTAGAAGCTCCGAGTGGGAAGAAATCCATTAATTCTTGTAATTGGTGAGTTTGTGCGGATTAGATACTATTGGGAGTATCTAGTCAGAGGTATCTTGGGTTTCGATCTCTTCCGGTAAAGAGATTGAGGTTTAATTTTTACCTATTGCATAAAAAAGTTAAGTTACTCTTTTCCCTTGAAAAGAGTTAGGCTTGATTCTTCCTTATTAGAATTAATTGTGTGTGAATTGTAACGATTTCATCCTTACTGGTGAAAATGATACTTGGAGTGTTTTTTGTGAGATTTGATTCTTAACCTAATGTATAAAATGATTAGATTGTGATTCTTCCTGTAATAGAATTAAGTTAGTCTTTAGTCTGGTAAAAAAATAGAGGTTCTTGTTTAGCCTGTGAAAAATGAATTGTCAAGGTTAATTCAGGGTTTATGAAAAGAATCATTGTGTAAAAGTTTGATTCCTACCTGTTAAAGGGATCAAGTAGTTTAATGGGTGTGAATTTCTGTAGGGCTCGGAGGACTAGATTAGTTAAGAATAATTTGGTGAACCAGGATATATCCTTGTATTCTGCTTTATTTACTTTATTAATATTTCGTTGTTTGGGTGTGCACTTAGATTAAATACACTTATCTGCTGCATTATAAAGATAATAATTGATTTAGAGTAAATCGATTATTTGATTATTTAAGTGTGGAAAAGATTAAAATTTGATTAATTTAATTTTTTTTTTTTTAACTATCTAATTTAACCTCCTCTTGATGCAATATATTTATTGTTGCAATTTGAAAAAAAAAATAAAAAATAAAAATATAGAACATTAAAAATTATTATGGTGAAATAAATGCAAAACAAAATTTGATTCTTTAAACAAATAAAAAAAATTATCATTTTTCACGTGTATAAAGATATTTTATCCTTTAAACAAACAAACAAAAAATGTTCAAATTCATCTTACAACAAAATCTATAATCTTATTACTAAAAATTCTAAAATTGAATTTCAATTTTAATTTTGAAAAAATATGTTTTAAAAAAATTATTTAAATTCAATTTAGAATAAAACATATTTAAAAAATTCCCAAAATGATTAAAATCAAATTTTGATTTTTTTTCTAAATATTAAATAGAAAGCTCCAAAATGTATGTCTTTTTATTTTTAATTTTATTTTATTGGTAGAGATGCGTGCCTTGTTTTTCTTTTTTTAAATAAGAATTGAATTATTTTTCATTTTATACATATCATATGGACTATGGATAACTATTAAATTAGTTATACTTTATTTCACGCTACTGTCACAATGATTCATCATAATTTGATAATATCATACTGCATCTAACTTTTACCGTTGCACTTTAGTATAAATCACGGTGAGGTACATAATTACAAAAAATATTATAAGGATGTAAAATACAATTTGATCAAACCAAAATGGAGTAGAATATAATTAACCTTTACGGCATTTTTATCGCACAAGATTCGACAAGGGAGGACGAGAATGACCATTCCATTCTTATATTTGGTATATGCAATTATATTTAATTCCTATTACCAACGATTTTTTAATCTCACAAAAAAAATATGGGATTAACACCACGGCTCACCTCCTTATCCAAGGTCTCCCTCTTCTTCTTCTCCTCTTATATATATACCTCTTATTTGAAACTCCATTTGGTTTGTTTGAATATTCTATATTTTAAAAAATAATTGTTATGTCGTTCAAGTAAAGACTTTTTTGTATATATGCATTCTATTTCTGATTTAATTCTAACATTAACCAAACATTGAAAAGGAAATAGTCATTCTAATATCACATGTATCCTTTTTGCCACTAAACATAGGAACGGTAATAATCATTCTATTTCATTACCATAATAAGTCGAATCCTATTATCATTCTATTTCAGCATACTAAATGCAGCACAAACACGTGCATCGTGAAAAGGTAGGGGAGGGTTTTAAGGTTGGGTGAGAGAGAGAGAGGCCATCAACAAATCCCAAAGGCCTTCTTGGCCCACAATCATACCAAAAAAACAAAAAAAAGGATCGCCACAAAACACATGCTTATTTCAACCTGAACATCTTCACACAGTAACAAAAATAAGAATATCCAGCCTGTCGAAGGCCAGAGTCTGGTCTTTATTTTAATCAATTCTCTTTTAGGTCTAACAGGGAAAAAAAGGAATTTGCCAAAAAAGAGAGATTTTGCCCGGAGAGAGAGAGGAATTTACCCTCTTACTTAGATGAAGTTTCGGATATCTAACGACTTCACATCAGCCATTTCATCATCTTTGAATTCCTCCCTGCAGCCAAAAGAAAAAGAGGCAGGCAAAAGAACATTGTAAGAACCCAAGGGCCTGTTTGGTTTACCACTAAAAAATAAGAGTTTTTTGCACTTTGCACCCGAGTTTCAGAGAAATTCCACTTTATCCCGTTCTTTCAATTTGAACACATTGGCCCCTGAAGTATTCATGTCATGTCAGTCTTTCTGTCAATTTTTATGATGGAATTCAACCACGTGAGTGATTCCGTATTTGCCACGTGGCTGATTTCCTTCATAAAAAATAACGGAATTACCAGTTTTGACTGACTTTATACAAATTGAAAACTTCAGGGTTAATATGTTCAAATTGAAAGTGCAGGAACTAAAGTGAGATTTCTCTGAAACTTTAGGGGTGCAAAGTGCAAAAATCTCAAAAACATAATTTCAAAAAATTGAAATAGTCGGTCGCGAAGCCATATTAAAGCCACCACACAACCTTTGGATTTTTTCATTTGTACCCTTACGTATTTATAGAAATTCAATTAAAACTCTAAAAATATCTAATATATATCTAAAGAAAAATAACTCCTCCCCCACCCCCCCACCCCCCCAAAAAAACACCCAAATTGATTTTCCAGATCCACGGTTGAAAATAGTTTTTAATAATATTTTTTTTGAAATTGTGAAAACTTGTTGGGTTTAAAGAAATTTTTTGAATACTCATCACTAAACTGTGTTAAAATAGTTTTGAAGGTAACAGGGCAAGAACATAAAGTTTGGTTTCCACTTTATATCTAAAAAACTAGGCCCCGTTTGTTCCCAACCAAACTCAACTCAACCCAACCCAAAAATTTTGGGTTTGATTTTTGGGAACGCGTTTGGCAAACACAAAACCCAACCCAACCCAACCCAAAAAATAGGAATTGATTCTCAAAATCCTAAAGAAACCAGAAACAAAAAAAAATTGTTTCTTTTTGTGCCCAAAAAACTCAACCCAAAGTTCTCAACTTCCGACTTCATCTACCGGCCGACCACCACCACCCGCCGCCGTCTGCCTCCGGCGACCGTCCGCGCCGCCGGAGTCCACCTCCGGCGACCGTCGCCGGCCACCTCTGCGGCCGCCGCCGGCAGTCGTCCGGCCGCCACCAAACCAAAAAAAAAAATTCAAAAAAAAAAAATTTAGTTTTAGGATAAAATCGTTACCAAACATATTCTATTCTCAGTACAAAACAAAAATTGTCGTTACCAAACGTAATTCTGTTCCCAAAATTCTCAACCTAACTCAATTCAACTCAACCCAACCCATTCCAGTTGGGTTCAGAAAAGTGGGAACACTAACCAAACGCCACCTTAGTTTCTAATTTTTTTTGAAAAATGTGTTAAAAATAAAAGGAGATTTTTTTTTAAAAAAAAATATGAGGGCCGTAGCAATATGATTGATTAAAAAAAATGAAGAGAGATAATAAAACCTTAAAACTAACTTTTTTATTAGGGCGCCCTTTGTAAACGTATGCGGAAATTATTACTTTTTTTTAAAAGTTAATTTGATAAAAAAAAATTGCTTTAACTTACGGAGTCAAATATTAGACCCCATTTGGTAATCATTCTCATCTCAAAAATTCTCATTCCATTCCCAGTTTTTTATTGGGCATAGTATTTGGTAACCACTCCTATTTTTTTGTTACCATTCCCATCCCATTCTAAAATGGGAATTGTGCCCATTTTTTTTTGAAGGGTTGAGAAACAAAAAAAACTATTTCACACAATTCCTAAAGTGTTTGGCAGTGAAGGATAATATAGAAGTACTATTCCTATATATGATATCTTAATTAAAAAAATCATAGATAATTCGAAAATTGGGTAAAATAGAAGAAACAAAAAACAAACATTTTTTGCTTTTTTAAGAAAATACTTAAAATAAAAAACGTTAGCAAACAGTGACTAAAGGAAAATGGCCTCTGTTGAAATTTTAGCATATGATAGGAGCGTCTTCTTTTGGGGGTGGGGGGGTGGGGTGTTCCTATGAAACAAGTTAAGAATCTGGGATTGAAGGTAGTACCTTTTCTTTTGAGTTTCCATAGCTTCAACTGCATCCTTCTTCAGCTCTTCCAGTTGTGCCTTGGCAATCTTCACTTCCAGCTCTTCTTCATACTTGGGCAGCTCTTCCTTCTTTATTCCCAGCCTATTGAAAAATAAATAAATAAATAATAAAAACCATAACTTAGTTATATACAATACTCAATTCACAATATTGGTTCCAAATAATCCGCAAATCTTCAGATATTTGCTTTTAATATCATTTATGGTCTGTTTGGTTAAAAAAAATAAATACAGATATGTATGTAGTGTTCGTTTTTTAAAAAAAAATACTTTTATTCCTAAAATATAAATCAAAGACAAATTTCCAAAATAATTTTGAAAATTCTCAATCAATCACATAATCGTTTTTTCAGTGGCGGATCCATCACATGAACAGGCGGGACTCAAAGCCAACCCCACCCCGACGTTTGAAAATTTATACTTTCATCTATCTATTTTTAAGAAAATTTAATTAATTGAAACGCGTAAATTTTTTTGAAGCCCCTCCCCAAAATCAAGATTTTGAATCCACCTTGCTGCTTTTTTAAGATCATTCTTTACTTATTTTGAAAAATTACTTTTGAGGTTTTTGTACTTTGCACGCCTGAAGTTTCAAAGAAAAACCACTTTAGCCCTTGCACTTTTAATTTGAACACTTTAAACCCTAAAGTATCCAAATCGTGTTAATTGAGTCCAAATCGTTAACTCCATTTTTTTTATTGAAACCATCGACGTGCGTGATTTCCATGCTTGACACGTGACCGATTTCCATAAAAAAAAAAAGAAAACGACGGGGTCAATGATTTGGATTCAATTGACACGATTTGGATTCTTCAAGGTTTAAAGCGTTCAAATTGAAAGGGCAGGGGCTACAGTTGAATTTCTCCAAGACTTCAGGGGTGCAAAGTGCAAAAACCTGTTACTTTTTTTTTTTTAAAACTCACATTTCTGTCTCACGTACACATTTTTAATCAACCACATCAATAATTTCTCAATCAGAAAAAAAAAAAATTCAATCAACCACATCGTGTAATTTCCGATTTTAATTTTTAACACATTATTAAAAAAGATTCTGTTTTAAAAAAATTTACAAAAAAACTAAATCAATCAAGTTTTCACAATTTTTAAAAACTAAGTTTTAAATTTTTTCGAAAGCCATAAACCAAACAGACCGTTAATAACTTGGATCAATATCAAATGCAAAAGTCTTACTTTTTGTTGATCTTATCGAACTCTGCCATGAGGAGGGCAATTCCCTTCTTGTCGTTCCTCATTAGTGGCTTCTTCAGTTCTTTCTCCACTTTGTCCAAAGCATCCATCATCATAGCCTCTGCACCTAGCTCATCGGTAAGGCCCCTCCTAAAAATAAATAAATAATAATGATACATTAAATTGAAACGAGTATCATGATTTTTGGTCATTCAAATAATGCTTTTTCTAATTTAGCCCCTCAATTATTTAAATGTCCTAACCTATTGTTTTTGCGCCATTTTTCTATCCAAACTTGGGCAGAATTAGAAAGAAGGAAACATACTGACTCACTAAAGAGTTAAGGGTCCAAAAAGAAACAATCCTTGAGAATCATTTGGTAACATTTTTTTTAAGTACCTTTTAAAAAAAATTTAAAAAAAAAAGTTCTTTTGCTTCAAAAGCAAAAGCGAAAAATTAGATTGTCTTTGATGGTGTAGAGATAATATTTAAGTATTATCCTTATAAATGATTTTTAATCCATACATGATTTAAAAAAAGTGGGTGCAGGGATCATAGTCCATCAATCTCTTATAATATAAAAGGAGAAGAAACAAAAGGCAAACATATTTTGCTTTTCGAAAAAAAAAAAAAAAAAAGCACTTCAAATCGTGTTTTCACTTTTTTTATTTTCAAATTTTTTAACTATAAAACAAAAGCTACTTTGAAAAGTAGTTGCTTGCTTAAAAGCAAAAAAATAGTTAAAAAAGCATACCAAATGGCGCCTTAGTTAAAAGGCTACATTCAAATTAGATATAGTTTACTGAGAAAAGCTTTTGACCATCACAAAAAACAGAAGGGAGACGGAAGAGTTACAAGTAAATCATTAGGTAAATTATATTAACAAAATGTCAAAACGAGAACCTGGGCAAAGTAATAAAGAATGATTTATTAACAAAAGGGCAATACAGTAAAAGATACACTAAAGATAGAAAAACTTCATAAACTATATTTAATACACATGTTAATTAATAGATGATCACTTCTGTTGTGAAAATCTCAAAGAATAAAAAAAGGGATAGTTATTCATTCGATAAGGAAATTGGCAGCTATTATCTTCGGAATAACTAAGAAATACATACAATTTAGCAGATAGCATAAAAGAATACATACTTGATCCTTATCTCCCTCAATGTCAACAGATATGTCCGTGCATCTGGAATACCCCGTGTTCGTGTTTGGATGGTATACTTGATCCTTTGGGATTCTGAGAATAAACCTGCTCTGCAGGAAAGAACAGAAAATATTAAAAATTCAGTCTGCTATCGGCATTTTCATCAACCGAAATGTACCTCCAACCAACGGCAGATCCAGAAAATTGTTTGAGGGAGGCAAATCTTTTTTAGATAGTTTATTAGACATATTTATGATTTTTCAGGGAGGAATTATGTAAAATTTTAAGGAATTTTAATTGATTTTTTCCTAAAAGTATAGGTGTAATAGTGAAAATTTTCAAAAGTTCAGGGGGGGGGGCTTGAGTCCCTCCGAGGCAATAAGTAGTTCCGCCGCTGCGTTCAGCTATAAAGTTAAACTTAAATATTTAGCAGAAGAAGTTGATATAAATTTGAGAATAAGCATACAAGAAATCTTACTTCTCTCTAATAGTCTTCATAACATTTGTATATTGGGACACAGCAGCAGGATCAGAGGGATCTATGGTGATCTTCTCTTTTCGGAGTATACCCATGGCTGTCTCAAATTTGTTCTTCACCTCAAGGAAGATGTTCTTCAACATCTCTTCAGATGCATAACCAATCACAAACATTAATAAGATTGCACTAGGATGGAGCATAATGAACGGATGGCATGTTCCAAAAGCAAGATAAATCACTGATTTTGTTAAAGAAACCATACATGTCATGTTTTCCTCCACTGAAGAGCTAGGAAGCAACGATAATTGTCAAAGTTATGAGAAATGCTTTTAAACATGGAAATAAACTTGCTTTAACACAGCTTTGAATCATCCACACAAATTCATCACCAATTCAGTAGAAGCAATTTCACTAATTACTGAACAAAATTTGAGCCCGTCTTATCATAAACAAGAAACATGTACGAAGTACGAGCAAACACCGGCTTGTGTAGTATATTAATAAATAATAAAGGAAACGATTGACAATACGCATGGTTTGAAAGAAGATTAAATATAATGTCGCACGCAACCAGAATAAATTCTAAAAATTATTTTTACTTATTTATTTATTTTTATTTTTTTGAAAGAAAGAGAAGCACACATATAGATAATACCACAGGCCAACATATTACTTACACAAGCTTTACACTTTGGATTTGATCCCTACATCTCATACCCCACGTCTTTTCAGTCAAAATTTATGCGTCCTACTATTGTATTTAGGGCTGACAAAACAGATATTTACACGATGACACGACACGAGACTGACATGAAATTATCAGGTCTAAATTTTGCTTATCAGGTATCGGGTCGTTATCGTGTTAGACCTGATAACCCGATAAAAAATAATGCAGGTTATCAGGTTGATCTGATAACCCAATAGGTTACACGATAAGACACGATAAGAATTTCGTGTATTCAGATTACATGATAACCTGAAATCTAATAGATTATCCGTTAATTTAATAAATTATTTTTACACTCCCAAATTATCAAATATTACAATTTAGTACCTAATATATATATTCACATTTCCCTAACCATACTCATTTAGTCAACTTAACAGAGTAACAGGTTATTAACGTGTAATGAGTATATTAATGTGTAATGAAAACCTATCAGGTTTTATCGTGTCGTGTTTACCTGATAGGTTTCGTGTCATCGTGTGACACGAAAAATTATCATGTCGTGTTGACACGATAATTTTCATGTTTGGGTAGTCTGACACGATATGCTTATCGTGTCGTGTTCGTGTTTGGGTCTTATCGTGTTTCGTGTTATCGTGTAATAACCTGTTACACGACCTGCTACCTATTTTGACAGCCCTAATTGTATTCCCATAATCCATGAGAACCATCAATTGCAAATGAACCCACAAATTTCAGATCAGTGCAGTGCTGTGCATTGGAAGGCTTATGCAACAAAACAAGCCAACTATCCGAGACTAGCATAGTAATAAGCAAAATGGGAGCTTAGTACGGTTAGTGCAATCAGACACTTATCAAGCATCAAACTCGTCAGCCGCAAAGGTGCTCACACTTTCAATTTCACAAAGATTTCTTGAAATGCAGTAAACAGAATGACCTTTTTTTTCCCTGAAATTTAGTGCATTTGAAGATAACATGGCTGTACATCTAATTCGACTTCAAGGTCTGGTAAAAAGAGAGTTTAAACAATGGACAAGCTCGTTTAACAGACCAACAAAGTCAGGAAATTTGACCACAGGGAAAGCTTTAAGAAGCAAAACATGCATCTAAAATTAGCTTCAGCAAAAGAATTTGAACGCATAAACTCCAGTGCCAAATGTTAAACCATTAAAAAAATTAAACGAGAAGAGAATTGCATAATTGACTGACCATCTCCCTTCAGTGAAGCAGGAGCAGCTTCTTTGGCAAAGAAACGGACTGGAACTGCATGCTCAGGTTGCAGGATAACCTGAACCGTATAAATCTTCGTAAACATAAATTCCACACATAATACAAAACATCAATCCTTACAACTTATGATATTCATATCAATCACATGGATGGATAAACATAAAACAACGAATATTGTTAGGAGGTTCCAACTTAAAACCATATGGTGTCAAATAGAGTAATTCCTTATATAGTGGTTTCGAGAATTATACAGTGGTTTTGGAACTCTCAAGTGATCGATGTAGGACAAAATCTAACAACCGTCCATGACTACGAAGAAATGATGAGAAATGGGCAACCTTGTGAAACCCAGTTTGCACGGATGATTTGACTATAAGGAAATGAGAGACGAATTCTTATAAACTTGACTCTGATATCATATTAGGATATTTCAACTTAAAATCATATGGTGACAAGTGGAGTAACTCGACGTGGGACAGAAATCAAACAAATACAAACCAAACAACAAGGGCAACACACAAATTGGAAATCACACAAAGAATCCCCCCCCCCCCCCCCAACCCACCCACCCACCCACCCACACACACAACACACGCATTCTCTCACACACAAAAGAAACAAAAATGAAAACGCCAAAAAGTGATCTATGATCAATTGGTCTCATCCTTCCATTACTATCACCATGTATATGAAATAAACAATTTTTCATCTGAAAGAAGATCAACTAATTTCCATTTCACACCGGATCTACATTTTCTTAACCATCTCTCCACACACACAACAGATGTATACAAACAAATTGAACGAATACAACAAACAGACAATCAAACTAGTCACGAAATAACTACGAATACACATTAACCATCTTAAAACTAAAAAATTATGGTGGAATAAAACCAGTCACGAAATAACTACGAATACACATTAAACATCTTAACATCAGAAAAAAAAAAAAAGGAATAAAAGAAAAGCACGATCGATTCCACCAACAAATCCTCCCTATATCTTCCTAATCCAGTACAATCTCAAATCCAAACATTCAAAGTGAAATCAAAACAGTTCATACAATGAACACACGAATCGAAACAATGCTCGAAACCCTACGTGGAGATTAGAATACCTGACGAGTGGATCTGGAGATGAATCGAGAAGCAAACGCCATCGAATTTGAACCAATCCAAACCTGAAAAATAACTTTCCGATTCAGAATAAGGATTTTTCCGGTGATCGGGAAACGCTAAAAGGCTAAGCTTTGGAGAAAAACCAGAGAGAAAATGAGGGTGCGGAGTCCGGCGCTCCTGAAATTGGGTCAAGCTACTGAGTGCCAAAGCGGGGTGCTTAAAACGGCATCGTATAAGGGGAACTGATGCTTTTTTTGGGATAACGAGGGGGAGAATCGTCTACAACAGCTTTTGGATACAATTTCCAATTTGATGAATGTTCAATGTAGTACCTCTGCTGGTGTGAACTGCCTCAAGTACAACAGCTTTAGCACCAACTGCGTGGAATGCGGGAAACCTCTCGAATCTAAAATGATGTTTGGCACACTAAATGATGTTTGGTACACTAGAATTAAAAACGACTTTTTTGTAAAAATAAACTCAAATTTCAAAACTACAATATAGACATTTTTAAAAAACATATTACTAAATAGTCATTTTTATTTTTTGGACAATTTTACCCTTCCGTTACTGTTCATATGAGATTCATTACATTTGCGAAAAACTCCTAACTCCAAATTTATCCTCTAATAATAAAAAAAAAAAGATAGATTCATTGCATAAATCTAAACAAAAACACATATCCGTCAACGATTCTAACTGACGAAAATAATAATATCCTAATTCCTAAAAAGTTCAAACAGAATTCGATTCCCTTACCGTCGCAACTCAAAAATCTTTCATCAAATTATCAAAACATATCGATTCGTCCTCGGTAATAACTATGAACAGATCGATTCCTAAATTCATTGGATAAAAGATCTGAAATCTGTAACATCCGAACAGATCGATTCTAAAGTAACGAACAGAAGATGAACGACGTGTTATATTCAACATTTTTATATTCACAACAGAACATGCAGATTTCGAGCAAATAACAAACAAAATTAAAAATCGAAAATCTGAATGAAATTCTTATGTTCAACAAGAGGTGATGCTGAATATAACACGAGGTCATGTTATATTCAACATCGTTAAATTTTGAATTTGAAAATGTTTAATATTTTCATACTATCATACATGTGTTGAATATAACGCAAGTTCATGTTATATTCAACATCATAACATGTTGTTTTTATCTCATTGTCATCTTTATATATTAACAAAAATGATTTGAAAAAATGTTTGCAAATGATACCATGTTGAATATAACACGAGACCGTGTTATATTCAACATGGTATCATGTTGTCTTAATTATAATAATTTCTTATATATTAACAAAATGGTTTGAAAAAATAATGTTAGAAAATAATATTGTGTTGAATATAATATAAGACCGTGTTATATTCAACATGGTATCATGTTGTCTTAACCATGATAATTCCTTGTATATTAGCAAAATGATGTGAAAAAGAATGTTTGAAAATGTGTTATATTCAACATGATATCATGTTGTCTTAACCATGATAATACCTTGTATATTAGCAAAAATGATTTGAAAAAAATGTTTGAAAATGATACCGTGTTGAATATAACACGAGGCCATGTTATATTCAACATGGTATCATCCTGTCTTAAACCAAAAATACGAAAAATATTTTAAAAAAAAGAAATAATGTTTGAAAATAAAACATTTGTTGAATATAACATGATCGTGTTATATTTCAACATGATATCATGTTGTATTCACCATGATAATTCTTAAAAATTTACTAAAAAATATTTTAAATAAGAAAAATGTTGCAAAATAAAACTGTGCTATATTTAACATTGTTATTTATTTACTTATTTTGGGAAAATTACCACACAATGTCCATTTCCCTGTATATTCAACAAGTGTCATATCATCATTAGTTCAACACGCCCATTGTAAGATCAAATGATCATGGCGTCGCACATGATTACAATCTCTAAGCCGCAACATTTCAAACTGCCAGACCTGCAGGACGTGATTTGAAAGGCTTACATGCATGATAACGTCTCTCCATTTTCTCCATTTCACAGTACTATTTTCCTTCTCTACTCCACTCAATATTTCCACTACTCTCTTTCACAATACGAACAAAACCCTAATTATCTCTCTCTTCTTACTCTACAAAAGCCACAAAATGGTTACCATAAGAAGCACCTTCAAACCCAAGAACCCGAACACAACGGCTGATCTCGTACACGTCGCGGACTCAGGTTTGTTTTTCGTCCAAAATATCGTAGCCATTTATGTTTTTGTCTACCAGTTGTGAAGTAAATTAAAGTTGTACGCTTGCCTTTTTCAATTTTTTGTTGAAAATTATAATTAAACTCCATGAGTTGTGTTCGTGACTCTTCATTTTCTGAAAAATGACTTTATCAGAAAATGTTGTTTTCTAAAAATGGTTTGAATTGTTTGAAGCATCTCGATTTTATATGCTCATTTTCTTTTGTAATTTAATTCATGCATGTTGATTAAATGCATTTTGCATTGTTGTTGCCATAGAAAACGAAAAACAACAGGAACGAAAAATGTCAGAGACTACCAGTACATCAGACGAAGGTACTTTTATCTTTTCCTTTCTCATAAATCGCAAAAAAAAAAAAAAAAAAAAGAAAAGAAAAGAAAAGAAAAGGCTATGTTGAATGTAACATAGTACCTGTTTTCCTAACGGTAATCTGTATTGTTAATTTGTGTGTGTTGAATATAACACGAACTTGTGTTATATTCAACACACATCCCAAAAACCTCCCAAACATTGGGTTTCATTTGTGTTAAATTGAAAAATTGTTAGGTGAGATATATTAAATTGTTTGCAGACTACCTTTCTTGTAACTTAAAGGTAAACAAAAAAATTATCCTACACCATCCATAAAAAATTAAAAAATAACATCACATGTTATGATTTCCTTGTTTGTGCACTCCCAAAGTCAGAACACCATGATATTACTTCGCCAACCTCAAAAAGGTTAAAAAACAACAGGTAAACTTATGTTGCGACCAACTCCCATGTCCTCACTTGGTATTGCACTTTTCAAACCCACTTACTATTCGACTTTTGGAGTTTGCACTATCAATAGGAGTTATTAAGTTTTTTTTTTTTTTTTTTTTTTTTTTTTTTTTTTTTTTTTTTTTTCATATTCTATTTTATTGCACTGTGGGGTTAGAAGTCAAATAACGGTTCGATACAGGTCAAACTTTTCCCAAACATACTGTTTCCTTGCAACGATTGATTTGAATAACATCCACAAAACCCTCTTGACAAAAACTCCATTTTGGCAAACCATAAATGCACTGATCGATTTGTTTATGAGTCCCGATAACTTTTACAAATTGGACAACGTTATCACATCTATCATTCAATCCTACAACATCATATCAAATAATAAAGATAAAAGGACATAGCCTGTTTCTAGAGAAAGAAGCTCTCTCGTGGAAACCGCGCCCATATTTCAATCAAGCCTTTTTTTCGCCCAGTTTCTTTAATTTTTCGGTGATTTCTTCTACTGTTGTGACTTAATGTCTGGCTTGACAAGCCTCTCCAAAGAAGAAGATGTTCTTTCCAGAAGTAATAAGAAGTTGAAGCAAGACCCTCATTCATCTTCCTTGTTGGCTATGGAGGCTGAGGGATACCATACGATCAACTTTGGAAATTATTTACATGCTAACTCATTGGATTTGAATCCCTTGGAAAACGATCAGGTAATGGCTTCAAGGCCTACTAATTCAAAATCTTCTTTTCATCAAAACACCGCTAGTGTTTTGGATGATCAGCCCTTGAGGCCGAAGATGGCCTCAAATGAAATTTCCATTCCCAAATCTTTCAAAGATGCCCTATGAGAAAGCGATTCTGAAAAGAGCAACAAATTGGAGGATGTCTATTTTGATTTGGATGAGGACCTTTTGATGGGGGCCTTGGAGATAGTTGAGGACTCCTTGTCGAGCAATGAAGGTATAAGGATTCCATCGTTTATTATCCCTCCCCAGATGCACAAAAAGATAAAGGCTAAATGGCAGGACACCCTCATAATCAGACTCATTGGCAGACAATCGATTACAAAATACTCATTCCTAGGGTAAAAGCTATCTGGAAAACCCAAGGTGATTTCGATTTGATTGATTTAAATTATGGTTTTTTTCTAGTAAGGTTCAATAGAATCTCTAATGCTCATCGGGTTCTGACGGGAGGCCCTTTAGTCATTTTTGACCATTATCTAACGGTGAGGAAATGAGAACCAAAATTTCGACCTGAAAATGCTACAGATTCTAAAACGGCTGTTTAGGTAAGATTTTTGGATATCCCTATTGATTTCTTTGAAACTTCTATTCTCTACTCTATTGCCAATTACCTAGGACGTCCTATCAAAATGGACGAAAATACTGCTACCTCAGTGAGAGGTAATGTTGATCCTAAGATTTTGATGAACAATTAAGTATTGATGTTTTGATGAAACTAATGTTTTAATTGAGTGTTTCAGTGATTTAAAGTTCCAGTGATGAAGATCAAATTAAATAAATGCTAAATGATGAAGTTGAAAATATTGAAGATCAAATTAAATGGATATCTAGATGATGAAGAAATATTAAGAGTTTGAAGATGTTAGGGAAAACAACCTAGGTAAATATAAACTCTTAATATCTCATTTATGAACACACACACGGCATAAAATGATTTTTATCTTTTATGTGTGTTTTGGTTGAGTATATTTATTTGTTCCTATGTGAATTAAAAAGAAATATTTTTGAATGAGTAAAATAGAATATAAGAGTATTAGTGGAGTTAATTTGAATATAAATATGGATAAAGGGGCAAAATTGTAAAAGAAAGTAAGTAAAAAACGAGATCAGAGAAGAGATTCAGGAGAGGGCAGTCGACTGAGGAGTCGACCAGAGAAAGAAGATAAACTCTCTGAATCTGCAAGTTGAGTGAGAGGTCGACCGATAGAATCTTGACAAACTCTCTGAATCGACAAGTCGACCGAGCGGTCGACCGATGAACGCAACAAGCTACATCTTGAATCGAACAGTCGACTAATCGGTCGACTAATGGAACTGTTCTAGGATATTTGGGATTCCGAATTTATATCTAACAGTAGCCGTTTATGGTTAAGATATGTGAGATATCTTAGGGATTTGTACTTAATTAAGATATGGTTTATATATTTTATTATCCATATTAATTTGGTCTATTTAATTAAATGTTATTTTAATTAAAGTGCTTTAATACTTTCTATTTTGATGAATTTTGATTTAAAAATGTTTAAAGACCAAAATGAGATTTCCCAAGAATATTTTTAAATGAAAAATATCTATTTTGATTATATATGATGTATGGGGTCTTGGGGTGTCATTTAATGACACAAAATTTGAAAAATAATTATTATAAGATATTTTTTATATTCATATATTTAAATGTGCGAATTTTGAGTTTAAAATATTGCTATTTTGGTAGAGAATATTTTGGGCCAAAAATATGGGAGAGATTTAAGGGATTTGTTTTGATCTTACGATTTAGTCTATATACTTATATATAATTCTTTCTATCTTTATATTGATTAAGATCAAATTTTTTAAGGGACTAAATTGAAAATTTTGAAAGCTATTATTAAGTGAAATATTCCTTAAATGAAAGGTATCAATATATGGGGTCTTTAAGTGATTTTAGAAAACATGTCTTGTGGAAACTAGCTGTGATAGGGCTTGTTGCATATGCCTATAAAAAGACCTGCGGATTTCATAATGAAACAACACCATATATCAAGAACTATTCAGTTCATAAACTTTTATAAGAGTCATTATTCTGATATTTATTTTGGGGGATCATATTGTGATATCAATTATTGAGGTGTTCTTGAGTTAAAGCGCCGATTGTGTAAGCGTCACCGATTTGAGCAGTTCAACGTTTCAATCTATTATTTTTTGGTATTATCCGGGTGAGATCTTTCCAATTATATTCTTTTATTCCATTATTTGTTTATTGTTTGAAAATTGATCTTAGAAATTATTTATGATTTTTGAAGAAAATATTTTTACAAATAATTTCTTGAATCTGATTACGTGCTCCAATTTGCTACCCATATCTTGTTAAAATCAGATTTTTGTATCTCACGTTTTTCTATCACTAGGTCGGATATTAATTGAGTTATTGTTTATCTGGGGTGGTAGAAGCTCCGAGTGAGATTTACTTATCAATTTTTATTGGTGAGTTATGATAGGTTAAATATCATTGGGGATATTTAATCGAGGGTAGTAAGGTTTCAGTCTCTTCCTATAAAGATATTGAGGTAGTGATTCTTCTTGGATAAGAATTGCGTTTTGTGAGTGATTTTGTAATGGTTCAATCCTTACCGGGTAAAAAAATATTTGGAGTGTTTTAGTGAGATTTTGATTCTTGAGCCTAAGTGTTAAAAAAGAATTAGGTTATTCTTTAACCTGTAAAAAGTAGAGGTTATTCCTTAGCCTTGGTGTGCTGCATTATTACTTTGTTATTTTTGTTGTTTGGGTGTGCACCTAGTTAATTGATTTATTCCGCTGTGATATAAAGATAATAATTAATTTAGGAATAAAATTAATTATTTGATTTATTCAAGTTATATTCTGATTATTTTTTAATTACCTAATTCATCCCCTCTCTTGGGTATTCTACTGGGTCAACAATTAGTATCAGAGCTGGTTTTAGCTCGTTAGGCTTAACATCCTAGCTAATCCGGTCACGTGCACACACTATGGATGATGTATTTTGTGTATCCTCTTTTGATTGTGGTAATTGCGTATATGATAATGTGGTTTATGATTCTTGTGATTTTAATGGTAGTGATGGAGATGATGATAATGAAAATGTCCATATTGTTATGGAAAAATTACTTTCTTTCACACTTACTTTTTGCTAAAGAGAGTTTGAGTTTAAAAAGAAAAATTTCTTTTTTTGAAAATGATGGGAAAAGTGTTAAAAAATTTAAAACACATTTGGATGATTATTGTGGTTCAAAAGAGTTTTTGGAAATTGTTTTTGAAATTAATAATTTGCTCTCTAAAGTGGATTCTCTTGAAAATGAAAATAGAGTTTTAAAAAATAAATTTGATATGATTTCTAAGTAAATGTCAGATTTTGTTTCTAAAATCGATTTACTTACGAAAAGTTTTGAAAAATCAAAATCCGACCTAAAGTTTATTTCGAGAGATTCTAAAAATGATTTTTTTAGGTAAAGTGGATATACTTCATCGTCTCATCTTTCATCACAGGCCAATGATAATTATGCTTCTATTGATAGAAATAATTTATGTTTTACATCTTGTGCTTTCTATGATAAATCAGAATTGAGATGTTATTATTGCAATAGGGTTGGGCATTTTAAAGTATCATGTCCGTTTCGGAACCCTAAGTTTTTGTCTAACAAGGACAGATCCAAAATGAAATGGATATCGAAGAAAATTGTTGAAATGTCTTGTGCAGAATTACAAAATGTTGAAAGAGGACTTGAAGGAATAGTTAAAGAGTTTATATCAAAGCCAAATCCACAAGTGACATGTGTAAAGCGAAAAAATGCACCAAAGACACGAGGTGAAAGTGTAAAGAAACCACAAGAGATATATATTAAGAGAAAAGTTGTACTAAATCCAAGATGGGATAGCACAAGAAAACCACAAGCGATCCGTGCAAAGGGAATCTTCAATAAATCAAATGGAAAAAATCAAAGGAAGAGAGGATACAAACAATCCAAGAAGAAATGCGCATCCAAATCAATTATGAGCTCAAATGAGGTTAAAAGTAAAGTCACCCCAAAAGATAGAAAATGTACTCTTAACTCTCCGCATTTTAAATTTATTAAATTTGTTAAAGAGGAAGAGTCCCGAATTACCAAATAGGTAAGTTGTGATGGTTTCTAAGATCTATTTTCAATAATGTGTTTATTTGTTGTCTTAGAAATATTATTTGATAATTATGAGAATCACATTTAGTTAAGAAGTATTAACATGTTTTTATGTGCTTACATCAAGTAGTGATCATGAGTTAAATTTTGAAACATGTTACAAAAATAAGATGAATTAATTAATTTTATTTTATTTTATTTTATACATCTTAATTTATTAAAATTCATAATATTTTATACTGAGGTAAATTGAATTACTTAATTTGATCATGATAATATTTGTATGGTTAATATTAATATGAAAGCATGAAAATTCTTTTTGATACCATATATATGTAATTATTTGAATATTCATGATATATCAATTTATGCTTAATGTTTTAAATTGATACTTTGTGCATATGGATATATTTATGTATATTAAGTATCTAGCTTTAATGCATGATGATATGTTCTTATGTTGCATGTCTACTGATTTTTAAATGATTATCATCGTTCTAAAAGATAAATGAGATTTTATGAGAGAAATAAGCATTTATCCGTATTTATGCATGCACTATTATGATTGATAAAATGCTTGAAAAATGCTTCCTATTTTAGTGCATTAAAGATCACATGTTTTTTTTCTATAAAGGGAAGACATTATTTGGTATCATTAGTGAGGCATGTAAACTTAACTGAATATGATTACATGCTATATTGTTGAAATATTTTGATTGCCTCAGAATTATTCTCCTATGCATGAATTTACTTGTTTACAATTATTTAGAGAGATAAATTTTTATAAGCAAGGCAATAATATATTATGCTGAAGATTTTGATACTTTCAATTAATTTGTGATACTCATTAAATCTCTAGCGGAAAATTAAAGTTCATGACATTTACCTAGAGTAGAGTAGAGATGTTTTTGTATTCTCCTCCCCTCCCTAAATTTGTTTTTGAAGATGACAAAGGGGGAGAATTAGTTAATGTTTTATTAGTGAGGAGAATTAGTTGATGTGTTATTAAGGGGGAGTTTATTGATGAGTTTATTGTGCTTTATTGATTATGTTTTATAATATCTTAATTATTATGCTTTAATGAGTTAAAGAACCCGTCCTCGGATTCAGGGGGAGTATGGTTATATTTTATTTTGAAGAAAACATCAAAGTTAATTGTCATCATCAAAAAGGGAGAGATGGTTGATCTTAAGATTTTGATGAACAATTAAGTATTGATGTTTTGGTGGAATTAATGTTTTAATTAAGTGTTTCAGTGATTTAAAGTTTCAGTGATGAAGATCAAATTAAATAGATGCTAAATGATGAAGTTGAAGATATTGAAGATCAAATTAAATGGATATCAAGATGATGAAGAAGTATTAAGAGTTTGAAGACGTTAGGGAAAACAACCCAGGTAAATATAAACTCTTAGGTGGCGTTTAGTAACTGTTTCTGTTTCTATTCCAGCAGTGGGATGGGAATGGGATAGGATGGGATGGAAATTTTGTTTTCTTCTTGGGAGTAGAATCGCGTTTGGTAACGATATATTTTTTTTTTTTGTCTTGGGAAGAAAATTGTGTTTGGTAACGATTTTATCCTAAAATCTTATTTTATTTATTTATTTATTTCTATTTTGGCCGGACGGTAGTGGCGCCGTCGCCGACCGGACGGCGGTGGCTCTGGCGCCGGTGACGCCAGGACGACGGTGGCTCCAGTGCCGGCGATGGCCGGACGACAATGGCGTCGGTGCCGGTGACGGACGGACAGCAATGGCGTCAGCGCCGGTGACGGTCGGACAGTGGTGGCGGGTGGGTGACAGTGGTCGGTGGCCGGAAGTGTCTGAAAAGTTTTCGGCCTGACAGTGACTGGCGACGGTGGCCGAAGATAGCCGCCAGCGCGGTGACGGGTGGCGGCTGATGGTGACCGGTGGCCGGCGGTGGACGGTGGTCGGCCGGCAAGTGAACAGTGACTGTGTGTTTTGGAAATGGAATGAGAATAATGAGAAACAACTTTTTTTTTGTTTCTCATTTCTTAAGAAAAAAATGGGCACAATTCTCAAATGGGAATGAAATGGAAACGGAAACAAAAATTACCAAACGCTATTCCCAAACAGAATTTTCAAAAATCTGGGAATGGGATAGGAATTTTTGGAATGGAAATGGTTACCAAACGGGGCCTTAATATCTCATTTATGAACACACACACACGGCACAAAATGATTTTTATCTTTTATGTGTGTTTTGGTTGAGTATATTTAATTGCTCCTATGTGAATTAAAAAGAAATATTTTTGAATGACTAAAATACAATATAAGAGTATTAGTGGAGTTCATTTGAATATAAATATGGATAAAGTGGCAAAATTGTAAAAGAAAGTAAGTAAAAAACGAGATCAGAGAAGAGATTCAGGAGAGGGCAGTCGACTGAGGAGTCGACCAGAGAAAGAAGATAAACTCTTTGAATCTGCGAGTTGAGAGAGAGGTCGACCGCTGGAAGCTTGACAAACTCTCTGAATCGACAAGTCGACCGAGCGGTCGACCGATGAACGCAACAGGCTACATCCTGAATCGAACAGTCGACTGATGGAACTGTTCTAGGATATTTGGGATTTCGAATTTATGTCTAACAGTAGCCGTTTATGATTAAGATATGCGAGATATCTTAGGGATTTGTACTTAATTAATATATGGTTTATATATTTTATTATCCCTATTAATTTGGTCTATTTAATTAAATATTATTTTAATTAAAGTGCTTTAATACTTTCTATTTTGATGAATTTTGATTTAAAAATGTTTAAGGATCAAAATAAGATTTCCCAAGAATATTTTTAAATAAAAAAGATCTATTTTGATTATATATGATGTATGAGGTCTTGGGGTGTCATTTAATGACACAATATTTGAAAAGTAATTATTATAAGATATTTTTTATATTCATATATTTAAAGGTGAGAATTTTGAGTTTAAAATATTGCTATTTTGGTAGAGTATATTTTGGTCAAAAAATATGGGAGAGATTTAAGGGATTTGTTTTGATCTTACGATTTAGTCCATATACTTATATATAATTATTTATATATTTATATTGATTAAGACCAAATCTTTTAAGGGACTAAATTGAATATTTTGAAAGCTATTATTAAGTGAAATATTCCTTAAATGAAAGGTATCAATATATGGGGTCTTTAAGTGATTTTAGAAGACATGTCTTGTGGAAACTAGCCGTTATAGGGCTTGTTTCATATGCCTATAAAAAGACCTACGGATTTCATAATGAAGTAACACCATATATCAAGAACTATTCAGTTCATAAGTTTTTATAAGAGTCATCATTCTGATATTTATTTTGGGGGATCATATTGTGATATCAATTATTGAGGTGTTCTTGAGTTAAAGTGCCGATTGTGTAAGCGTTACTGATTTGAGCAATTCAACATTTCAATCTATTATTCTTCGGTATTATCCAGGTGAGATCTTTCCAATTATATTTTCTTTTATTGCATTATTTGTTTATTGTTTGGAAATTGATCTTAGAAATTGTTTCTAATTTTTGAAGAAAATATTTTTACAAACAATTTCTTGAATCTGATTACGTGCTCCAATTTGCTACCCATATCTCGTTAAAATCAGATTTTTGTATCTCACATTTTTCTATCACTAGTTGAGATATTAATTGAGTTATTGTTTATCTGGGGTGGTAGAAGTTCCAAGTGAGATTTACTTATCAATTTTTGTTTTGGTGAGTTGTGACGGGTTAAATATAATTGGGGATATTTAATCAAGGGTAGCATGGTTTCAGTCTCTTCCTGTAAAGATATTGAGGTAGTGATTCTTCCTGGATAAGAATTGCGTTTTGTGAGTGATTTTGTAACGGTTCAATCCTTACTGGGTAAAAGGATATTTGGAGTGTTTTGGTGAGGTTTTGATTCTTGAGCGTAAGTGTTAAAAAGAATTAGGTTATTCTTTAGCCTGTAAAAAGTAGAGGTTATTCCGTAGCCTTTGAAAAGGAAATTATAAAGGTTGATTCTGAGCCTGTAAAAGAATTGGTGTGCGGGTTTGGTTCCTACTTTTAAAGGGATCTTGAGAATTAGTGGGTGCGAATCTCCGCGGGGCTCAGAGGACTGGACTGGCCAAGTGTAGCTTGGTGAACCCGGATATATCTTGGTGTGCCGCATTATTACTTTGTTATTTTTGTCGTTTGGGTATGCATCTAGTTAATTGATTTATTCCACTATGATATAAAGATAATAATTAATTTAGGAATAAAATTAATTATTTGATTTATTCAAGTTATATTCTGATTATTTTTTAATTACCCAATTCACCCCCCCCTTGGGGTATTCTACTGGGCCAACAGGTAAGTTTGCTCGGGTTTGTGTGGAAATTGACCTAAATAAACCCCTTTTTCCCTAGGGTTGTTATAGATGGTGAATCATTTAAACTTGAGTATGAGAGCATTCATACTGTTTGTTACTCCTGTGGGCGTGTTACTCACAGGGCGAAGTTCTGCCCTTTTAAAACAAACGTCGGTGAACTTTTGTCGTCGGAGACTAGAGGTCTGGTGAAAAATTCGCCTAGTAATGGGAGCAATAGTAATGTCCCGAGAAATCCTCATAGTAATGGGGGTAACGGTAATGTCCCTGTTAGTACGTCTAACCTCGTTAATGATAATTCTCCTCAAATTGATAGTGCTAATGGAATTAGTATGGCTAATGGACCATCGGCCTCCTCGGATGAATTTGAATTTGGGCCTTGGCTCTTATTGAAACGGTTGAGGAAATTTGGGTCTTACAAAAACAAACCCAATGGGCCTAAAAAAAATTATAATAAATTTGTTCATAAGTATAGAGATGTTCAACATGGTAAAAATAGGGGGAAAAAAACTCCTAGAAATGAAAATAGTCCTACTCTTATTTCTATTATTGTAGAGGATAATCATATGGTTAGGGCAAAAAATAATCAGGCCCAAAAACTTCTTAGATATTTTAAAACTGCTAACGAAAAAGTTCATTTAGTGACTTCCCAAGCTTACTCCACTAGAGTTGATAAAGTGGGAGATAATGGCCAACAAGTGGTAAACTCCATTAAACTTGATAAAGTAGGAGATAATGACCATCAACTGGTAGATCATTTTGTTCTTGTGTAACATAACGTGAAAGTGGGTCAATCTCTTAAGCTGGCAAATGAGCCATGTGTCATGATTCAAAAGGATTGCATTGTGTCCCTCTCTTCTAACCAATGCATGCTTAATACCTTGGTTGCCGAGTATTATACCCCCTGTCTACTAACTATGGAAAAAATTACCTTTCTCATGATGGTGACCCGAGTATATCCGACTTCGAGAACCCCCTTCTCTTTGTTCCTAATGTAGGAAGAGGTGACATCCCATCTTCTCAAAAAAATTTGGGTGGTGAAGGATGTCAGGATGGCGGTTAGAATGTTTGAGATGGTATCGTTGTAACCACTCTCTCTAGAGGTGTTAGTGGAGGTAATAAAATGGTGGGAGTGGAATCCTTAGAGAAGCAAACTTCTTCTGAGAGTGCAAAAGACGGATTTACTAACCACCCTATCTGCCATTAGTTCTATGAACATCATCTCGTGGAACTGTAGCGGTGCAAGTAACCCCATTTTTAAAGCTACTTTTAAAGACATGTTTATGATGCTTAGACTTGATATTTTCATTCTGCTGGAAACCAAAGTTGATATGGTGTCTATGGGTAATTTTTTAATAATTTGGGTCTTACTGCTTTGAGTCATGTTGATCCTAATGGTAGAGCTGGTGGCATCTAGATGCTTTGGATGCCTGATAAGGTTGCTCTTACCATTATCTCGACCAAAAATCAAGTTATTCATGCATTGGTTAGCCGAGTTAATTATAATGATTGGTTTTTGTTTACAGTTTATGCTAACGCTAACCCTAGATTAAGATAGAAACTTTGGAAAGACATGAAAAAGGTATCTCTTCAGAACTCGTATCCATGGTTGGTGACTAGAGACCTTAATGATATTGCATACCAAAGTGAAAAAAACGAGCTCTTGTGCGCCGTTTGACATTGATTGCATAAACTGTTTTAATTGCAACTCGGACGATTGTGGATTGATGGATCTGGGATCTAATGGGCCCAAGATGACTTGGACTAGAACGGTTAGGAGTGGTATCAAAATTTGCAAAAGACTTGACAGGGCTTTCCCTAATGATAAATGGAATGTACTTCATCCGAATTTGGGAGTGGAAACTCTGCCTCGTATGTACTCTGATCACTCTCCCCTTCTTATCTACTGTTGTGGCTTCTCCCCTCCCCCTCGAATTAGACCATTTCATTTTGAATCTATGTGGTTAACTCCTGATAACTTTAAAAATCTAATTATGGATAAATGGGTTGATGATGGTTCTAATTTGGATTTGAAACTAAAAAAATTCACATCTATCCTCAAGGAATGGAATTTGAATACTTTCGAGAATATTTTTAAAATTAAACGTCATCTTTTTGCTAGGTTAAAAGGGGTTTAAAGAACTCAAGACAGTTTTTTTACTCACAATTTAACTATTCTGAAACAAGATCTTCAACGGGAATATAGAAATATCCTTATGAGAGAAGAAATTCATTGGCATAAAAAATCTAGAATTCAATGGTTACAATTGGGTAATAAAAATAATAAGTTTTTCCATTCTATGACGCTTAATAGGAGAAGAAGAAACAAAATTATTATGCTTATAAAAGAAGATTCTTGGATTAATAATACTGAGGATTTAAAAACCCACGTTAGAGATTTTTACCTCAATCTGTTCTCGGAGGATTGTTTATCTAGATCTAATAATATTCATATTTTACCTTGCCATAAAATAGATAACTCATCCCATCATGATATTTGTGCTTTACCTTTGGACTCGGAGATTTGGGACGCCCTTAATAGTATGAAAGACTTAAAAGCCCCGGGGCTGGATGGTTTTGAACCGATTTTCTTTAAAATAAATTGGAATATTGTGGGTTCTGATGTTTGTCAATTTGTTAAAAATTGCTTCATTAATTTGGAAATGCCTTTGGTGTCTAATAAAACTCTCATTGCTCGTATCCCTAAAGTTGGTATTCCTAAAAGAATTAGTCAATTTCGTCCGATTAGTCTTTACAATACTACTTATAAAATTGTTACTAAATTGCTTGTTGTTAGACTTAGACCGATATTAGAGAGTCCCGTGGGTCCATTTCAGAGCAGTTTTGTTCCAGGTCGTATGACTATGGACAATGTTATTATTACCCAAGAAATTATCCATTATCTCAGAAAGTCTAAAAGTAAGGATGGTAGTATTATTTTAAAAATTGATCTTGAAAAGGCTTATGATAGAATTAATTGAGATTTCCTTAGGGATACTCTTGTTTATTTTAATTTCCCTAGCCTTTGGGTGAATTTAATCATGTCTTGTATGACCAATGCGTCTCTTGCTATTCTTTGGAATGGGGAACCTCTGGAGGAGTTTAAACCTTCTAGGGGGTCTTAGACAAGGGGATCCTCTATCCCCCTATCTCTTTACCTTGTGTATAGAGAGACTCTCCCATATGATCATTGATAGCACTAATAGGGGTGTCTGGAAGGGTCTTTGAGCGAGTAGGAGTGGTCCTATCATTTCCCATTTATTTTTTGCTGATGATTTGGTTCTTTTTGGGAAAGCTAGAGACACTCAAGTGAACAATATTCTAGCTTTGTTAAATAATTTTACAGAAGCTTCAGGCCAAAAGATTAATTTCTCTAAGTCGAAACTTTATGTTGCTCCTTGCCTTCCCCGTTGGAAAGCTAGAGACAATAGTAATAAAATGAACATTGGATTGACGGAGGACTTGGGTATTTATCTAGGGTTTCCTCTAGTTCATGGGAGGCTTAACAATCTCCTTGTTCACCACGTTCTTCAAAAAATTCAGACTAGACTTTCTAAATAGAAAACCAATATGCTCTCTGTGATTGGTAGAATTACTCTCATTAAATCTGTGACTGCCACTATCCCAAATTACTCCATGCAAATTATCCCTATCCCGCCGAGAATTTGTGATAATATTGATAAAATTAATCGAAATTTTTTATGGGGGGATAGAGATAATTAGAAAAAATATCATCTTGTTAAATGAGATAAAATTTGTCTTAGCAAAGACCTTGGGGGCTTAGGCATTAGAAAGGCCAGAGTTAATAACAATTTTTTTTTTTTGGCTAAACTTGGTTGGAGAATTTCTAATAATGATCAAAGCCTATGGACTAGGGTGATTCGTAGTAAGTACTCGACTGAAAATAATCCGAACACTTGGAGGTAAATTAATGGTAGCTCTCATATCTGGAGAGGTATTATTTCTGCTAAAAACATCCTTAATAGAGGTATTAAATGGAAAATAGGAAATGGGACATTAATCTTTGGACAAATTGGTGGTGTGGGGATAAACCCTTAGGGTGTTAAGATCTCCAAGATGCCTTTGATCTTAAGGTTGCAGATATTGTTGACGATAATGGTAATTGGTTTCTTAATCCTATTTTACATCTAATTGACTATGAGACTGAGTCTAATATTTGGGCTATGGGACCTACCTCTTTTAATCTCATAGATAAACCTATTTGGATGCTTGAAAATTCCCGGATCTTCTCCATTAAAACGACTTATCAGTTGGTCTCCAATGATATTGAGATCTACGGGGAATAATAAGAATTGGAACTGGATTTAAGTTTCCCCAGATTTTGAAATTCTTTTTTTGGACTATATTTCATAAAGGCTAGTTACTAACTCGTTTCGAGCTTCTCGAGGTGGAGAAACTTTGAGTACTTGCCAAAGATGTAATATGACTAATGAAGATATTGAACATGCTATTCGTACTTGTCCTAAAGCTAACCATATTTGGGATCAATTTAGCTACTTGAGTTTCAGGTACAACTAGTCCTCCTCAAATATATGGGTGTGGATAAAAAATAATCTCAAAGGGAGTTTTCTTAATCCCTCCTATTTTCTTTTCATTGCTACAATTTGAGAAGTTTGGAAAGATAGGAATAAAAAGGTCATTGAAGGGGTTTGCAATTCTCTAAGGTCTACCCTTGTGAAATTTTCTAGCTATGCTCGTGACCTCTCTAAATCCTTCTTGGAACCAAATTTCCTAAATAATTTCAAAAGACCCCGTACTAATTGGTTTCCTCCTAAAACAGGTTTTCTAAAATTAAATACGGATTGCCAATGGAGATCCTAGTAAAGGAGGCTTTGGAGGTTTACTTAGAGACAATCTAGGTGCATGGAAGATAAGATACTTTGGTAGCATTGATAGTTGTACTATATTAGAGGCTGAGCTTAAAAGTTTAGTCATAGGAATTAAGATTGTTGCTAACAGAAACTACCCGAAAGTATAAGTTAAAACCGACTCTGCTGAGACAGTGGCCTTAATTCAAAACCCCTACCCGAAAAATCACTGTTTCAAGGAGATTATTGAAGATTGTAAAAGTATTCTTATGTTGAATTATTATATTCTCCAATTCGCCCCTAGGGAAACTAATCGGTGTGCTGATATTTTGGCAAAAAAAAGAGTGAATGAAAATTGCACCCTCAAGATTCTGGATACCCCGACGATTGATCTTGAAGATTTAATTTTTCAAGAGATGGATAAAAAGGCCTTAGAGAATTGCCCTGAGTTGTAATTTTTTTTTTTTCCTGTTTTGTTTTCTTCTTTACCGAAAAAAAAAAAAATCAATCCTACAACGCTACAAAGAAAGCCTTCAAACTTGGCAATTCATTTGTCCAATTTCGAGTCAGTGTTGTCCAATAGTTATTTGGGTTGCCATCGGGTGCTGTGTAAATTATCGGGCGGTATGCAAGGAAGGATAAAAGTTCTTTTTTAACGTGTCGTAGTATCAAAGACAACAAATTGAGTATTGTTGGCCTAGTGAGCTACCCAAGAGGGGGGGTGAATAGGGTAGATAAAAAATTTAATTTAAATAATAATACTTCAAAAATCAAATAATTAATTTTACCATAAATTAATTATTATCTTTATAACAACGGATAAATATTATCAACTAAGTGCACACCAAACAACAAAATATAAATAAAGTAAATAAAGTAGCACACCAAAAATTTATACTGATTCATCAAACTATTCTTAGCTAATCCAGTCCCCCGTGCTCCGCGGAGAGTCGTACCCACTAATCACTATGATCCCTTTAATCAGGTATAAAACAAACCCTTACAAATGATTCTTTTCACAAGCTCAGAATCAACCTTTACAATTCTTTTTCACAGGCTAAGGAATAACCATATCTTTTTTCCTGGATAAAGATTAACCTAATTCTTTTATACTTAGGTTAAGAATTAAACCTTACACCAAAAACATTCTAAGTATCATTTTACCCGGTAAGGATTGAACCGTTACAAATTTACTCACAAATTAATTCTATTAAGGAAGAATTAACACCTAATTTTTTTATACTTTAGGCAAAGATTAAAACATCAATCTCTTTACCGGAAGAGATTGAAACCAACTAACCTTTGATTAGACACCCCCAATAGTATCTAATATGACACTCAACTCATCAATTACAAAATTGATAAGTGATTTTTCCACTTGGAGCTTCTACCACCTCAGATAAATTTGAACTCAATTAATGTCCCGATACTAGTGATAGAAATACAATGAAACTTTTAAAATCTGATTTTAAACAAAAACGGGTAGCAAGTAATTTAACACGTAATCAGATTTTCTCAAGAAATTGTTTCAAAAATAATTTTCAATTTAAAATTCAAAAAAACGATTTCAAATATCAAATTTCCAAGTAATAGATAATAATATCAAATAACTTGCAACAATCTCACGAGAAATCCACCGAATAAATAATGATAAACAATGAAACTTCAAGTCGACAATCAACAATAATCCACTCCAAAATTTCTCAAGAATAAATCTCAAGAAAAATCTCACAATACTCTCAATATAATCTCATAATGATCACTCTTAGAAAGCACTAGAATTGAATAACTTTTTATAATTGAATGATTGGGATTATTGAAACCTAAAAAACGCAGGTCTATTTATATGAAATTAGAACAAGCTCTCTAATGGTTAGTTCCCATATATCATGACAAATAATTACTCCAATAGACCCTTTATGTTATTAAGACTCAATCCTGGTATAATTCACTTAATTATATATTTTAAAACATTCAATTTAGTCCCTCAAACTTTTTCTCAATTTCAATTAGATAAGATAGAAAGAATTACATGAACCAAATTGAGAAATATCCAAAATACTTCAACCATATCTATAGGGATATTAAAATATTACCCATATATCTCAAAATCCATCAGATCCCTAAGATATCTTTGAGATCCTAACCATAAAATGACTCCACAAATTCCTCAAATCCTGAAACTGGTCATCGGTTGATCGAACAACACCTATCAGTCTACCGCTTGATTCAGGACGTAGCCCAAGCCAAAATCACTTTGCCTATAGGTCGACCTTCCCTTAAGTGTCTGTCGATCGGAAGATTTAGAGTCTTTTATAGGTTGATCGCCTTGTCGACCTAACGATTCAGAGAGTTCATTTTTTGCTATAGGTCAACCTATCTGTCGACCAAACAATTCAGAGAGTTAAACTATTTTCCATAGATCGACCGATCCTACACTATAAGTTGACCGATTGATTCAGAGACTTCAACATATTCCAACCTACACCTATCAGTTGACCGATCCTCTCAGGTAGGTCGACCGAATAATGCTGGATAATTAATTTTTTACTAAATTTCTTTGACGTTTTTGCCCCTTTAACTGATTTCTTTTCTCGATTAACTTCACTAAATCCTTAAATTCAATTTTAATCAATTATATTTCTTAAATCAATGTTTCTTCTTCAATTACACATAGGAGCAAATATGTTAGCTAATTAGTATCCTATTAAAAACACACCTAATTGTAAAAATATTTTGTGTCGTGTGTGATCCTAATCGGGATTCATTAAGAGTAAAAATTTAACCTGAGTTGTTTTCTCCTGGGTTCTTCAAAGTCTTCAGTCTCTTAATGTCCATCATATTTGTCAGTCTCTTTGGCATCCATTCAGTATTTTTCTCAATTTTTTCATGATAATATCTTCACTGGAACTAATAAAATGAAACACTCAACAAAACCGTTAGTTCCATAAAAAACATTAACACTTAATTGTCTACCAAAATGTTTAAGATCAACAAGTGTTATAGAGGTCAAAGAAAAGATAAAAAAAGCTCTTTTGGGAAACACGAAAGATGATCATGAAGACATTGTGCGTCTTATATGTGTCCACCTTCTGACAACATGTTTCCTGGCAAACAAAGGACAAGTCTGTTATGTGTCTGACCTAATATTGGTAGACGACATTGATTCAATGTCTAATTTTGCTGGGGCTAAGAAAATACACGGTATGCTGATGTCGTCAATCAAAAGGGGTTATCAAAACCCATTGTCCATCACAAGTTGTGCTATTGCATTACATGTATGTTTGTTTTCTATTTATCGACATAATATTTCTCTCTGCACGGAATTTGTCTTCCCTACTAATTTATTTCAAATCAGTTTTGGCTTTGCGAGCATACAACATTGATTGACCGTTCAATGGCACACCGTAACAACCTTTAGCTAAGGTGGGCGACGTGGGATATGGTACAACTAGCCCATATAATGAAAATGCAATAGTTGTCTCAATGCAAAACTTTGTTATATTAGTGCTATATAAAACATGTCAATATGTTATGTGTTATATTCAACATCAAATTGTTGTGTTATATTCAACATCAAACTAGCAAAAACTTTGTTATATTAGTGCTATATAAAACATGTCAATATGTGATGTGTTATATTCAACAACAAACTGTGTTATATTCAACATCAAATTGTTGTGTTATATTCAACATCAAACTAGCAAAACCTTGTTATATTAGTGCTATATAAAACATGTCAATATGTGTTGTGTTATATTTAACATCAAAACTGTGTTATATTTAACATCAATTGTTGTGTTATATTCAACATCAAACTAACAAAACTTTGTTATATTAGTGCTATATAAAACATCTCAGTATGTGTTGTGTTATATTCAACATCAAAGTACGTTATATTTAACATCAGATTGTGTTATATTCAACATTACATTTATCATATATATTCATCATATACAAAAACATCATTGTTTATTGTTTTACAGATTATTGTTGGTGAACTAGAAGAAGAATTTGGACAAATAAAGGAGAGGATTACCCTTCCGGAGGAAGTTGATGATGATGAAAAGCCCATCAAGAAAGGCAAAAAGAAAATGGATGTTGAGCCTATCGGTAAGGGTAAAGGGAAAACAGACGAGTTTTCGTCTTTTGACCTATGGATCAATGAAGATTTTGAGGAGGGTGTTCCTCCACATACAACAAATGTGGAGGTATTGATGGTAGAAAACGAAAGGCTAAAATGGAAATTAAGACATGCGAAGGAGAAAAAAGCGGAGCTACGAGAGAAGATGAACAAAAAAAATTAAGAGATTACAAGGAGTCATTCATGAATTGAATGTTTAAAGAAGGCGTCTTGATGACATTCTATTGGAGACTAGAGTCCATGTTGTGACCCAAGAAAAGAGACTTGTTGGAGAGAAGAAGAAGCTCGAAGAGAACTTGATAGAAACTGTTGTGCATTCAGTCACTCAAATTGAAGAACTCAAATCAAAACACAACAGCACAATTGAATACATCAATGAGTTTTATAAGTTGGAGATGCTTGACAGAGATAAGGTTATTGAGGAGCAACAAGAGAAGATAACATGGCTTTCAAAATACACAAGTTCACCGTAGCCATCTATGCCCCCCCCCCCCCCCAAAAAAAGGGTTACGCGCTCTATGCATAATCCGATGACATCGAGTTCAATTGCTAAAGGGGTGAAAGCCAAACGTAGATTGGTGAAAAGTAAGGGTGACTCAGTACATAAATACGAACGTCCAATTAAGCGCATGCGCGCCCTTGCTGCACGCTAACCTTTTCCAATTCAATTACCTTGTCTTGCCATTGTTACATCAGTTCATGTCGCTGAAATTACACTGACCCCTGTCCCTATGTCCGTTTTTGTCACTGAAAAAGGTAAGAATGAAATATTTCCCCCAAGAGACTGTCCCACTGGAACGTACATTGGCGAAGATGATTAGAATAAAATTCTTTTCATATTGGAAACAGAAGGTTCAAGGTATATGACCTATATATCCCACAGAAAAATATGTTACTTATTGCACACCATATTTTGTTATTCTTATACTTTCTTGAAGAAACAGCGCATATGTTTGGGGCGGAGAGTGGTTAATGGCACAAGTTTCAATACTTAATTTTATTGAAATCCTTTCCGTAAGACAAATAACGAATTTCATAAGCATTTTATCAATTTTTTTTATAATGCAAAATTGTTATATTCATTTGATCATAATATGTTATTTGTCATATTTAACACCTATATATAACCCCCAAAATATGTTTTTCCACAGGTTATAAACGCCTACGGAGAAATGTTATGGAATGATCAACAAGGCCTAATGAAACAAATGAAATTATTTGCCACTAATCATCAAACATGGTTTGCCTTTGTAAACAGTGCTTGTTGGGTAAGTCATAACTTGCTATTCTTCATTATTTTCAAATTGGTACTCATATAACTTACAGACTTTTAATCCCTGTATATATTTGTTTTTTTTAAGACGTAGGTGTCAACAAATGACACTGACTTCTAGAAACAAATACTGGAGCCAAAGATCATTTCAACATTTTCTAGTGGGGCAAGATTTATTCACTTCCCCATAAACACACAAGGGTCAACTAGTTCCGATTGTCATTGGACATTATTGGTCTATGATCGAGATTAGGATATCTAGAAACATTACAACTCGATAAACTTAAGGGCCCCTGGTATGATGGATCAATTCTATGAAAATGCAAAATTAGTGGTAACCCCTACTCATAGAATTCTTTGTGTTTTTATTTTTCATTCATATTCTCTGTATTTCTTTTATAGCAATTAAACATATATCTTGCTCAATTAAAACATATTAAAGTCATTAAGAAGATATCATGTTGAATATAACACCACAATCATGTTATATCCAACATGGTTCACTTTTGGTATATAAAGATGAAATCTTGTGTTGAATATAACACAATATCGTGTTATATTCAGAATGTTATCATCTTTGTATCCACCATCATGATATATTTATATTTGTTATCTTGTTTTATAAAATAATCATTCATCTATCATCCTACAACCCCTAATCCATAAAAAAAATATAGGCGAAATATGTTCATGTGTTCCTGTGAAAAAAAAACTTAAAAACTGCTGCATCAACATCAAAATAGCCAGAGATCGCCAACACAAAAGATGTCTATGTTCAAGGAATATCTGAGTAAGAAACATTGTCTTCATCCTATCAAGTTATTACTATTCTATATACCATCCTAATGGTATCCTAAAAAAATATTGACAGGAACGTCTTTACTAACGAGAAACTACACTGGACATACAAGTCAAAGTCACTGACCAAATGACGCACCCTCTTATTGATTTTTAATAGTAGTTAATCGTGGGATTTGAATATTGCGGAATCACGTTCAACAACTCTATATTATTGATCGATTTCGATTATGAAATTGAATAAGTTTTTTGAGATTTTTTTTGTAAGAGTTGCAGATGATGAAAAATTGTCCTATTTTTTTTTTTTTTTTGTCAATCTGATAAATAAATAAGGGCATCTTTGTCCAAAATAAGTTTTGTAGACTCGGTATAAAAAGGCCCAAAAGTTTTGAACCTTATGGGCTAAAGTTTTGAATAGATGGATTGTTGACTAAAAATCCCTAACAATAATTAGATCAATACATTCAACACATAAAGATCTGTACGCAAGTCAAATATTTAAGTTAACATGCTAATATGATTCAAATATTACATTTTTCAAGCAATCAGGGACAACCCTATGTATTTGTGTGTCCAAAACAAAATATTAAATCAGTGAGACCTTTTTGCACTTTGCACTCTTAAAGTTTCTAGAAAAATCTAACTCTTGTCCTTTCAATTTTTAACAGTACCTTAAAGGTAATTTATTTTATGGTCAAGATAGTGAATCTAGAAAATAGACCACCACTTTAAATTATTAAGTTTTTAGCCCACATAGAATCTTCAGGAAAAGGTCCCTGACTTTTGGGCCCCCTGTTAACGTTTATTTATGGATCGTACCATTGAAGCTTGCAAATCGCCCTTTTTGTTGATGGTATGTGAACAACTGCCAAAAACCCACCACCATAAAAAATCCACTGTGGAGGGTTGAGTTTTGAACGAAATCATTAAAATTTGTGATTAAATTAAAGAGCTCAACGTGCTATTTGCAATTGTGTATTTTTTTTATTTTATTTTTTTGTTTAGATTTGGCAATTGCGTTAACGTTAATGTACTGTAAATTGTCCGGTTGTGACTGTGTCCATTCTAATTTTGATATTACGTGGTACACGTTCCCACTACTTGATCCACTCCCTCAAATATGGCAAAAAACGCTTTATTCCATCGAGCTCTACTCCCTGCATATCTTATGAAACCCTAAACTAAAGAGGCAAAAATCACTATGAATCTCCCCAATACACTGCAAATGTCAAAAAAATGAATCGGCGACCTCCTCTACTTCCCAAAAACGAGAAAGCCCCACTCCTGACGATATGTTAATTCCTAAATTCAATTTTAGGGTTTTACGCGAACTTCGTTTAGAAGTCGAAATCATAAACAAAATCCACGCATGTTCGTTTATTTTACCAAATTTGACATGATGTGTTGGCCGATTTTGGGTTTTTGTTTGTTGTTTGTGGTGGAATATGCGTTACTAGTCTTGTACCGTATCTCCTATTTTGTCTCTTGGTTTGTTATGTCAGAAAACCATTCATATGCTTCCTTGATTAAAAACACATGTTGTTTTACCCTAAAAGAGAAATGCGTTAATGTTTACATAGTTTAGTTGCTGGTATTGTTGTATAAGTATGCATTAACGTTAACGCAAAAAATTTGCGACTGATGTTGATGAATTAGTTAATGTTTATGTAATTTCGTGATTATTATTATCGTGTACATCTGTGTTAACGTTAACACATAAATTGTGTGCCTGTTTGTCTGCATTAACGTTAACACACAAATGCATTACCATAGACGTATGTCAAGTGTCTATATAAGTTCTTACATCTGCGTAAACGTTAACTTGCACAGAATAAAGGTTCATTGTTTGTCAACAAAAAACACTTTATTGAATGAGTTAACGTTAATGTGTGCAAAAAATATTTAAATGTAAATCAACCTTGTTTTTTGTCGTTGTTTTTGCAGTAAAGTCGCTAAAACAAAAAAAAAGAAGGTGGCAACTAGAGGTCGTTCTTGTATCGCTACAACCTAAAGCAGACGTATGAGTTGAAAGATTGCAAACTCAACAGTTAGCATAAACAGCTATTAGCGAAGACACCATTCACTATATTATTTGAGACATTATACACGCAACGAGTCAAGCTCAAAAACATCCACAAAAATGACGACCTTATAGAAATGGTCATCATGTGCTATAACCCTACTCGTGGAGCTTTTAGGATTGGGGGTAAGCTCAAACGGATAACCCTACTGGACAAACGACTCACTTTTGGGATAACAGCGGGCGAAGAACCTGTTGTTCAGAGTAGATACACGAAAGTGGACTCTCCGTTCATGTCCAAGCTGACATTCAAAGACTGGGAGTTCAGTGTTGCATACTTGAGGTAGTGGAGAAAAAAGTAAATATCACAGATGAAGAAACAATTGAGGATGTTTGTCTGAATGGTCATTTTGCACCTCATGACATTGTTTTTCTTTGCAACCACTGGACAACGGGTCCCAAAGTGGTTAGTCTAGTATGTGGATACGATTGAGGACATGGCTAAGTATAATTGGACAGATGCGATCTTCACAGAGTTAGAGACAAGCCTGAAGCGGTCACATGGAACCCCGATTGGTCACAGGGTGCGTGCTTACTCTACGGGTATACACCTAACTACTAAGATTTTTTTTCAATAAAAATCACGTGTGTAGAAAACGTTTGACATCCTCATGTAAAAAATTTTGGCTGCTAGTACTTGTTGTGCAAACACACGACCTTGCTGGAACATATTGAGGGGAGGGAATATAACGTGCCGCGGTTGGAGAGATGGTGCCTCACCAATTTTTCTTCAGAACTTGGGAGCATTCCCGTTAGCCGTCTTCTAGCTGATAAGGTAATCAAAATCTGTGTACTGCTTTAACATTCATACATGCCACAAAACAAAATGAGTTAGTGTTTATTGTTTGTTGTTGTATGTGAATGTTAATGCACTGTTTATTTTTATACACTGTTTTGTGTTCCCCCTTCTCCTCCCTGGTGCTGATTTATCGTTCACGTATTCCAGGTAAAGGACTAAATGACCAAGGAGATTTTAGCAGAGATGCAAATGGGGCTTGCAGCAAAGGTAGAGAGCAACGAATCTAACAAGGAGAGCCCGGTTGATAAGGGCAAGAGCCCAATTGCTAAGGTTGGTATAGAATATGATGCCGTTATTGACGACATCATAAGCCGGTATATTACCCCCATCATGGATCAACCTACTGCTCCTCCGACGGGGCCCACAACTAATTTAGGGGTTGATTTCACCCCGACTGAGAGTGCATATGTAACGCCTTCTAGGATTGCCTTTGCAACATTGTCCGCGAGTGCACCTACGCTGGATGACATTTACAAATGGATTTATCTGATGCAGGGGGAGTTTACAGGATAACAATTGGAAAGAGACCAGACGATTGCGATGTTGTGTAGGGTAATTGCAAACGTAACCGCTAACAACGTTAACCTGAAAAGAGAGATCGATAGTCTAAACGCATCATCCCTATAACAAAATGAACATTATGAGCGTTAGTCTCCAACCTATCTACACAATTAGCCAAAGCAGTGGGGGAAATGTCGGACATCCTGAAGAAAATCAGCGTGCATGACGTCATACAAAAATATCGGGAGCCCCCCATCAATGTAAAGAATACTGAGCTTAGGGGGAGATGTGACGAGCTTGCCAAGGAGGTAGAGTCATTGAAACAAACGATTGAAATGTTGAATCAATAACATGTTGTAAGACCTAAACTTTTTCGTATGCATATTTTTAGCTGCATTTTATAACATTTAAAAAATAACGGGGTAGATTGTGTTATTTATTATTTAATTTAAAATTCTAGGGGTTAATTTACAATTTTCAAAATATTAATTTTAGATTTTGGGTTTAATCAATAGCTTAACAAAAATTGAGGGGGGGGTTAGTGTAATTTTTAAAAAATAAAATTTTAAAACCTTTCCTTCATATATATATATATATATATATATATATATATATATATATAGGCAGGGACGCGTGGCAATTCTCACATATATATATACTAGTATATAACCTGTGCCTAAAGGCACGGGCGTAAAACATACATTATTATTTGGGACAATTATATCAATTTGTTTTTCTATTCAAGCCAACAATTTGTTTTGCTATTTAACCTGATTCTATAGCTGCTTCCCTCCCTCATCGCTAGCTTGTCTCTCTTCCCTCTAATTCTACAATAGAACATAAAATAAATTAAAAAAAAAAAAAAGAACATTGAAATAATATGTTCTCAACAACATGGAAAAGGACACACACGAAAAATAGAGACAGAAACAGAAACAGGGAACAGAAACAGAAACAAAAACAAAAACAAAAATAGGGAACACAACATAAATCAACTAAATAGAAATCTGAGTTCACAACAAACGGAAAATAGTTTTGTATTTAAAAAAAACAAACACATTTAGGATCAAAAATAAAAACAGAGAACAAAAATAGAAACAAGATCAGAAACAAAAAAATAGAAACAGAAACAGAAACAGGGAACAGAGCATAAACAGGAACATTAACCATTTGATATCGAACGGGAATACTGTCGGCATGTTTGTTTCCACATTTCAACATCCAAAACATAATATTGAGCTTGTACCTGTACATAGCCAGTATCAAAAGTTTGTTCCCATATTTTTGCCAAATCCATCACAAATTCACAATACTCTTACCAACAAAACTTATAGCAAAGTGTTTCGATTTAAACATAAAAGGTAAAAAAATAATTATCCTATTAAAGATCTAATTTTTAAGGGAATTTTTTATAAACAATAATAATAAAAAAAATTATTAGCCTAGTAATATTACTAACTGAAATCATTTAGGAATGATTGTAAAATCTACTGAGATTTGTTTAAGAATGTTTCCAAATCTAGATTTTTGAATAATTAATTGTTAAAAAAATTTAGAATGATGCTACTGCTAAAAAAGTGAAATGATTTTGTAGCTAAAAAAACTTGTAGGAGCAAACGCAACTATATAAATGTAGAAGTATATAAAAAAAACAACTGAAGTATCATATCTCGCACCTGATCAGGAAGTAAACTGTGAAGGGAGCTCCCAATCTCAATTCAAAATCTCACAACCTCGATGGCTGCAGAGTAGCAAAATTAGAGACAAAATTGACATTAAACCATAGATTCATAGATGAGGAATCAACAAAATATATTAACCCTATATATTTCAATTTGGTTCCCTGAATTTTAGAACAAAATTATGAAAACAGAACAACATTGTTCCAGATTTCTATTTATATTCCAACTCTTTGAGAACAATAACATAAATCTGGGAACCAAAAACACCAAACAAAGGTCGACCTAATCTCAACTTAAGGTGAAAAAGTTATATGCACAAACCTGTGGTGCTGCTTCAAATACATGAAACTGCTTATTAAGAATAGAAATAGGAAGAAGAACAACAACATAACAGAAACAGAAACAGGAACAGGACGGAAATAGGAACAGGTATATCTCTAAAAAATAATCCCAAAAAATATAAATATAACTAAAGAAATTTTCAATTTCTAAAAAACACAAATATAAACATTTCTAATTTTTAAAAAAGTATAAATGTAACAAAAAAACACAAACACAAACACAAACTAAAAATATTTCTAATTTTTGTTAGCCAAATATAAACATAAACATAAATTAAAATAGAAATAGAATATAAAAATGAACACAACAGGAACAAAGAACATAAACACAAACAGGAACATAACAAAACAAAAACAGTAACAGTAACAGTAACACGAACACGAACAGGAACAGGAACAGGAACAGGAACAGGAAAACACAATTCTAGAAAAGAGAAATTAGTACACATATAATTTATGTTTTGAATCATATATCCACATATGGTGGCAGTAATGAAGAAAAATTGACATTCAAAACTATCAATCAAATTTTCAGATCAAAATTTTGCGAACAAAACAGAATTGTTACCGAATTTTTATTTTTGTTCCACGTTTTATGGGAACATGAACACTAAACAAAACCACCTAATACTCCATGCACACATGATTTGCCTCATAAACTTACTGATGATGCAGAAGTACGGCATGAATGTCAAGATTCCCATCATTCATACATATAGCTTTATTTCAACTTGCAAGAATGAACTTATTTGCAAGAATGAATTGTCTGTTAGAGTTAAATTTTAAGCACTCACCCTTGGTTCAAAACAAATCATATTGCTTTATTACAATACTATCAAATTAGTGAGAAGACTAAAATTAGGGTTGAACTTACCGAAATTAGAATTGAGGTCCCATCCTTCCGCTTCAGATAGTAACAACACCAATCCAATTGAGTTCAATGTTGATTTCTTATTAAAGATATAAACAATAAAAAATAAAAAAAATAAAAAATAATCAAACAATTACTTTTTATCAACTAAACTCAATCAAACCAAAACTAACAATGTACATTTTCTATTAAAAAACATCACATATTAGAAAATTACCAGTCAATGCAGTCCAATAGTGAAAATAGAAATCCACAACTAACAGGACTCGAATAGATGTGGAAAAGCTGATTCAACATCTTGACGCAATCTGCGAACTTACCGGACTGAAATAGCAGAGCGGCCTCATTCGCGAGCCCAGTAGTGAAACACACAACTGTAAACTGAAACACTAATTCAGATATTAGGGTAAATTAGGGTGAACATACCTGAATGGAAAAATTAGGCGTTGAACAATGTCGCGAAATTTTAGAGCAGAAACACTAATGTAAACAGAAACAATAATGTAAATTAGGGGAAATAAGGGTTGAACCTGAAATTTCTGAGATGTAGGAGAGAAATATTGAAGCAACCTATTCAATAAGAGAGAGGAATGGAAATCAACCACCACACAATGCCGATCAACCACCGCACAATCGATAGCCAGGGCCAAATGCCGATCAATCACTGTCAAGCGTCGCCATTCAAAACTATTGCTGAGCTGCTCGCCGTGCTCGTCGAGTTCTCATGTCGTCGTTAGGGTTCCACGCTTTTGCTGCATCGTTGAAGAGCAAACAACCAGTAGTAGTGCAAGAAGCCGAAAGAAACTATATTTTCGATTCAAAGAAATGAACTACATTGTATAAGTTCTTTACCATGCACATTGAAGCTTGGTAAAAAACAGAAGTAGGATCAGAAACAAAAAAAGAAACAGAAACAGAGAGCAGGAACAAAAACAAAAAAAGGGAACAAAAACAGGAATGGAAACAGAGACGAAAACAGAAACAGGAAACAGGAACAGAAATAGAAACAGGGAACAGGAACATAACAAAAACAAATGCAAATTTGACCTGATTTGAAAGATGGTTCCCTCCCTCCTCGTTAGCGTGTCTCTTTTCCCCCTGATTCTAAAATCGAACAAAACAAATACAAATTAAAAGAGTAGAAATATGACAACAGAATATAAACAATTGGCCAAACAAACACAACAGCACAACACTGTTCTCAGGTAGAAAACAAACACAACAGCACAAAACCATGCCAATGTGTGTTACGTGTCGTATTAATTAAAATGTATTAGAGGGTTGAAATTTTACTGAGCGTTGGCTCACAACCCCACAGTTTTGATTGCAGAGCCGGTGAGGACAAATCGGCGCCGGGAGTTGAATTTTGATTTATAAAAATTGTAATTATTATTTACAATTGTAATTAGTGAAATTAACTATTATAATTAACACTGTCGCATTGTAAAATTTATCAGATTTCTATTAATTAAAATATGGATTATTTAGTAAAATTATTGTCGTCAATAAATAAAATTGTAGTGGAATTTCTATTTAGAGTTGTAATAGTTATATTTTTTTTAATCTGTCGGATTTGTGAAATATAAATTAAAAGTATCGCCCTAGTTGATAAAATTGATTGGATTTATAGATCAAAATATTGGTTGTTCGGCAGAAATAATAATAATAGTAATTTATTTATAATAAAAATTTGATTATTCGATTTTAGTGTTAATTTCTCTATAGGAGAAACCGTGTGGCGGCCCTGGGAAATAGGGCCGCTGCAGGTGGTATTAGAGCGGGTTTGCGACCACCCTGAGACTGGGTTATGATACCCATTATTCATAATAAATTGTTTAATATGTAAAAATAATAATTTTAATATAAACCGTGAAATAAAAGTGAAAGTGAAAAAAAAAAAAGGGTCACGTTTGGTTAATGTTATTGATTCAATTCCTTTTTACATTTTGGGAAATTATATTTTTAGCCCCTAAATTTTAATTATGTTTGGGTGTCCATGTAGCCCTTTTGGTTAGTGAAATTGCACATTTTGATTCCTACAGTTTCAATTTAAATTTATTAACATCTTAGGTGGCATTTGATTTATGTTTTAGTTAATTAAATTGCACAGGTTGATCCCTGTAGTTTCAATTTGATCATATTAAATTGTTAATATTAATGTTGACTTGACAAATTGGGACTTGATATTAAGTTATTGATGAGAGTATTTTTGGGCACCTCTGGGTCAGCACTTGGGACTCAGCTATGTGTCAACACTCGCAATAACAGGGACGAATTCCAGAATCCACAACACTATGCGGGAGCATACACCGACTACGGCTCCTCCCTGGAATCTCATTTGCACCTAGGGAGGAGCGAGGAGCCCCGCAGGGACGTGCCGCTCTGAGCTCTGCGCTATGTCCTTAGCGATCAGTTTCAGGGATTCAGCCGTTCATCTCGACCGGCTCTCATTTTCACCTTGTTTCTTCTCCAGGACTCCACGTATCTCCGCTCTCCTTTACCAGCTCACTGCCGCAGGCCTGACAAAGGTCCGCGGGCTTCGCCAAATGGGCCCAAAAGCCCAAGCCCAATGACTATCTCCTAAACGTCTTGGATTATCGGCTAAATACAGGGTTTCGACTAATTAATCGTGTTTAGGCCCGACTAATCATCTCCAACGCCTATATATATCGGGGGCTATGTAAGCTCGAGGTACGCTTGACTACACTTAAATTACGTGCGAGTTTATTTGTTTACTTGGCATATTCTGTACCTTTTCTCTCTGAGCACTGATTACCACGCCAGAGGGCTTTACCAGGACAAACCCCGGTTTGAGCCTTCTGCAGGTACACTCCCTGAGGAGCAGGACGCTGGGCACAGCAGGTCAGTCCTCCCAAGACCCAACACAGCTCACGCGATGACTTTTCAACTGACAACTCCACCTCAGCAAGAGGACCCACTTGTCATCCGACTGGACCATACTCGAAGTGTGTACTAGTTTTATGCACCAACAGTTATCCTTTGTGATATTTGCAATAAACCGTTGATGTTGTAAAATTTATTCGCTTAAGTGATAAATTCTTGGATTCTTATGAATGAAATATTGGGTATTTGATTTGGTATTAATATGTGATAGTGGACAAATTCATAATATGTGGTTGTGGATAAAAATATTAATATCTGGCGGTGGGGGTTAATAATATATATATATATATATATATATATATATATATATATATAAATAGGACGGCTTTTTGGCTGACTAGGACAACCGAAAATATGACTAGGACAAACAAATGTTGACGAGGCCAAATAAATTTGCTGACTAGGATAGATTGAGACAAATTAATTTTATTTTAGGCATTGATTTACTCAATTTTCTTTAATTAAAAAATTAATTTAATTAATTAACCATTGAATTGTTTCCATATATTCCCAATTTTTGGTTAATTAATAAATTATTACTTCAATAATTTGGCTTAGTATTAACTAATATTGACTAGGTGAATTGTTTCCATATATTACCTAATCCTCTATCCATTTTATGGAAACAAAGGACTAATCAATTCTTAATCCCTAATTGCCTATCACTGATTAAGGCATCAATTTTATTTTAGGCATTAATTTATATTCATTTTTCTCTAATTTAAAAACTAATTTGATTAATTAACCATTCATTAATTAACTATTTATCTTAGTTAACTATTTGTGGGGTTAATTTTCATTAACCTGCCGCCCACCCAACCAAACCACCAGTACATGACTTTCTCTTAACTCCCTATTCTCTTCCTCTCTCCCTCTGCCATCGCTAACTCATCGTCTTCACTGCGCCCTCGCAATCACAGCTCCATCGCTGCGTCGTCTAAATCCTACCATTATCGCCAATCACCACCGTTGCCTCCCTAACGAAACATTATACTTCAAGCCATATTCACTCTCACCAAGCACCGCATCTCCACTGCTACTGTCGTGCTTTATCCAGATCTTGGAATCCATGCCGTCGGCCATTACAACCGCCACCGCTGCGGCCTACCGCCTACCACCAGATCTCGCTTTATTGTCTCTATTGATGACAAATCTGCAACACAGACAGGCACCCCATCCTCCATCACCATCGGTGTCCGAAAGAACTCGGGTACAATATAGTTGATAATTGTGGATTTTTTTCAAGCTCTATTTTTTTGTTTAGATTCATTGTGTTTTTTGGTTGATTCTGTTGATAATGTTGTATAGTTGTATTGTTGCTGATTGAATATTATTGATTTTATTTATTATCATCATTGGTACTAATTTTGTCAATGAGAAGGAACTTGGGGTTCTTAACACTCCAATTGCGGTATGTATTCAAGCATTAGCTAGATAATCTTTATTGATCGAATTTTCTTCTTTTAATTGATTTGATTTTCTTCTTTTGCAATTTTCAGTTAGTTTTTTCATTTACTTAAATCTTTTTTTCTGTTTAATTGGACCCAAATTGAACACCATCTTCGTTGCTCACGCAACACCCTCATCGCTAAACAGATCTGACGTTGGTTGATTTGGTAAGCCCAAACATCTTCGTTCATTTTGTTGGTACTACCATATAGCTATATTTTTGTTGATTGATTCCATATCACCTGATATTGATTTTGTTCGTTATCATGGTTAGTTTTGATTTGTCAATGAGAAAGAACTTAAATTTCTTAACCTCAAACATAGGTGGTGTTTGTTTAATGTGTTGTTTCCAAGCGACTTTAGGAGAAGCGTTGTTGATAGATATTGTAGGCCTTCAAAATTATTTTTAATAGATATTGAATTCCAGTGTTGTCAACAATGTTCATCACAATTTTTTTTCCGGATACACTGCAGCTCTTAAGACCGATCTTCATTTTCGATATTTCATTTGTAGTGAAAATTAATGGCAATATTTTTAATTTGTTTCTTTACTCTTTCAATTGAATCAGATTTGGTTTGCTGTGTAACAGTAATGACAAACCCGTACGGCAAGTAAAAATTGTGATTCAAGACTACTCTGCGATATGTGCCTCACGAATGGCAGCCTTTAGGCCCGTTGCACCCGAACGCAAACTCTGAATCCATTCTCAAAGGTTCCTCGCATACATAACTACATTAATGATTATGTGTTTTTTTTATTATTTTTGAAGAACCATGTGAGGATCATTTAAACGGAACCGATACTTTGGAATATGATTTGTGTAAGTTTGGTTTAATGATTGATTTGTGAGAATTTTGATATTGAGTTTGTTTATTTTCATTCTTCTCTCATAGTTTAGTTGTAATGTCTAGATTCAACTATATCCAAGGTGATATTGATAGAACGTTAACAATTAGCAATCTGTATTTTCTGTTAATTTTAATTTGTTGGGTAACTTTTGTATGGTTTCTGAATTAGTTTAATGTTTTTTGGCAACTTTTGTTGAAATTTTGATGGAATTTAATTTTTGGTTAGTATATGAGATTTATTTCTATCTAAATGAGAGTATTTTTTTTTTTTTTTTTTTGTATCTTCCTCTCCAAAAAAATAGATCTATTTGTTACTGTCTTGTTAGTTGTGTATGTCTTTTATTTGTGTTCCTGATAGTCTCTCAATGACTTTAAGTGTTTTGTTTATTATCATTTTTTATGGATGATGATTTTATCCAACATTATAGATGTATTAGTGTGCAAAATAAATGAACTTGGATATATGTGCAAAGTGGAGTGTTCGGTTAAGAAAGTTGTGATTTAATGAGTGGTTTTCCAGTAAGGAATTAATGTCACATGAAATATAGGTGAAATTGATTTGCATTATAATAGATTTATTGTTAACGTATAATTCTTCTTATTTTGCTTTGATTGTGAGTTAATATTGACGTTCAATTGTTAATCGTTATTAATGTTTAAATGAAGAAAAAAAATGTATTTTTATTAACATCCGTGCCTTCAGGCATGGGTTATATATATATATATATATATATATATATATATATATATATATATATATGCATTGATGTCTCCGTTATGTTTTGGGTGGTTTGACACTTCGCACCCATGTGTAGTCACTATTATTTCAGATACATGTAACTAAAAAGTTACATATTATTAGACATGTAACTGAATATTACCTTTTTTTTGTACTACTTCCGACTTATATGTGTGAAAATAGTTACGTGTAACTAATATTACTGAAAATATAAACTAAAAAAAAGTTACAAGAAAATATCAAATTTTTTAGTTACATGATATCAGAGACATGTAACTAAAAAGTTACATATTATTAGACATGTAACTGAATATTATCTTTTTTTTATACTACTTCCGACTTATATGTGTGAAAATAGTTACGTATAACTAATATTACTGAAAATATGAACTAAAAAAAGTTACAAGAAAATATCAAATTTTTTAGTTACATGATATCAGAGACATGTAATTAAAAGTTACATATTATTAGACATGTAACTGAATATTACCTTTTTTTGTACTACTTCCGACTTATATGTATGAAAATAGTTACGTGTAACTAATATTACTGAAAATATAAACTAAAAAAAGTTACAAGAAAATATCAAACTTTTTAGTTACATGATATCAGAGACATGTAACTAAAAAGTTACATATTATTAGAACATGTAACTGTATATTACCTTTTTTTGTACTACTTTCGACTTCTATGTGTGAAAATAGTTACGTGTAACTAATATTACTGAAAATATGAACTAAAAAAAGTTACAAGAAAATATCAAATTTTTTAGTTACATGATATCAGAGACATATAACTAAAAGTTACATATTATTAGACATGTAGCTGAATATTACCTTTTTTTGTACTACTTCCGACTTATATGTATGAAAATAGTTACGTGTAACTAATATTATTGAAAATATGAACTAAAAAAAGTTACAAGAAAATATCAAACTTTTTAGTTACATGATATTAGAGACATGTAACTAAAAAGTTACATATTATTAGAACATGTAACTGTATATTACCTTTTTTTGTACTACTTTCGACTTCTATGTGTGAAAATAGTTACGTGTAACTAATATTACTGAAAATATGAATTAAAAACAATTACAAGAAAATATCAAACTTTTAAGTTATATAATATCAGAGACATGTAACTAAAAAACTTACATATTATTAGAACATGTAACTGAATATTACCTTTTTTTTGTACTACTTCCGACTTATACGTGTGAAAATGGTTACGTGTCACTAATATTACTAAAAATATATGTCATAATGAACATGTAACTAAAAATGTTTGTAATATTTATCATATCTATATATTGAAGCATTGTAACTAAAAAAAGACAAAAAAAAAGTTTTAAAATTTTATTTATCAGCTACTAATTTGTAGTAACTAAATGTACTTTATAATAAAATACAACTAACTTATATTGTTATAGATCCAAGAAAAGGAAAAGCACCGGTAAGTGAAGAAGAAGAGGTAGAAAATGTTCTTTCCTTGACTCCAAGTCAAGAAAAAAAGTGGTACCATCAGTTCATATCATCATTGAACCAGATGATAGATCTTTTGACTGAACTAAACCTTAGAGACGACCACAAAGAATGTTTAGCCAAAACACCTTTTTGGCAAACATTTAGAGCCCTAATTGAGAAAGATGTCACTCCGCAACAGTGTAAAAAAAATGATCACCTAATTCTAGACATCATTTCTCGATATAATCCCTATAAAAATGCATTCAAAATTGCTGGGAAGTACCTCAGGCTGAAGCCCTGTGATGTACGGCTCATATTTGGGATTAGGTCTGGAATAGAAGTGATCAATTGTAACTACGGGACGCGAGTGTCATCAAATTTTGTAATCAGAAATAGACTGGAAGGTGTACCGAAATTTACAGTCCGCATGATCAAAGAGATGGCAAAAAATAAAGTAACGGGTACAACACCACTTAAGGTTAGTGGTGTTGTCCGCCTACTATGCATGCATTTGTTTGCAACTTGTTTTTATGCAAACAAGGGACAATTTATTCCCTATGGCTTGGTCAAGTATGTGGATGACATTGACAAGATGATGACATACGCTTGGGCTGAGTCGATACATGAAAATATGATGGCGTCTATTCGGTCAGACTACAGTAATCCAGTAGCGGTGAAAGGATGTGTCTTTGTTCTCCCAGTAAGTATATATTCTAACAAAAAAATCCTTAAATTGTCAAGTTACTAAAAATATTATTGTATTCTGACATAAAATACAATCTTTGTTGAAAACAAATGCAGTATTGGTTGTGCGAGCATACGACAATACAAAAACCAATTTCGGGAAGACTGAGAGCAATTCCACGTTTCACAAAATGAGATCTAAAGATATTAAACAAGAAGCTAAGGAAATTGGGATTGCTCTATGTGACACCAAATCAGGTACCAGATCTCTGTTTTTTCTCATATTTCTTGCAAAAAAATACTAAAAAAAATGTAAAGTAGAAAGAGTCAAAACATGCATACAATTACTACAAAAAAAGAACTAGACACATGTAACTAAAAAATTTGAGAAAATGTAACTAAAAAAACTAGGAAAAAATTGGTGAAATATCTCATGTTTAAATTCTAATTATTGGAACATGTAACTGAAAAAAATATAAAACTTTTTAGTTACATATCAGATATGTGTAACTAAAAAGTTATATATTATTGCAATATGTATTTGAAAAAAAAAATTAGTTACCTGTAACTAATCAAAGTAGTTACCTGTAACTAATAAAAAGTAGTGACATGTAACTAAATATATGTAAATTATTAGAGACATGTAACTAAAACACTTATATTTATGATTACAGGTTTTGTCGATTGAGGTATCTGAGAAACTAGGTGAAATTCAACAAGGAATTTGCAAACCAGTAGAGAGAAAGACAACAGAATATGATTCAGATATTGCAATAATAGAAGAGCGTAGTGCAAAGGAAAATGCAACTGATGATACTTATATTGGAAAAACAAGAAGAAAATTAAGGAAATCGGTTCATCTGCCAGATATACCCAGTTTTGATTTGGGGATTTCTGAATCTGACACTAGAGCCCCAAGGGTAGATCGAGAGAAAGAACAACTGAAGGAAAGAATCCTGCGTTTGACAGAACAGAATCAGGAGCTGAAAATGCAATGTGCCCAATCTGCTGAAAGGATTGAGGAATTGAATGGAGTTATTGAGGTGTTTACTGAAAAACAAGAGAAGTTAGAGAAAGAGATAATGAAGTTGAGTGTGCAGCTTGTCACTCTACAATATCGTATTAAGCATCCATTGAGAGAGCAGATCCAAGACCTCGATTGCTACTACAAACAGTTGGTGGCAAGAAAAGATGAAGAAATTGAGAGTTTGAAAGATCAACTTGCTGGACTTGATGGCAGAGAACCAAATGTAAAGGTGAAAGAGTCATTTGACGATGAAGAATCATACGTGCCAACAGCACATTTGGGTGCAACTTGTGACTTCAGACACAGTCCAACAAAGGAATCGTTTGAGCAGAAATTAAATATTCAGGACATAATGACAAGAGACGCCACGCCACAAATAGAAGAGGCAGTTAGGCTGTCTGCTGATTCGATTAATGATGGAAAAAGACAGCTTATTCAAGAAGAAAGTGCTGCTGTCAAGCCTTCACACCATAAACAGAAAGTCAAATCGAAAGCCAAAAAACTGGTGACCCAAACTCTCTCATCAAACGAATCAAATCAAGATCACGGAAGCAAAAGTCATATGAAGAAGAATATGTGTATAATAATCCTGTGAAAAGGATGAAGACAAGAAAATATGATGAGGAGAGAGTGGATGAACCCATGGAGGTGGACAGTTATGCAGTCCCTAATGAAGATCCCACAAAAATGCCATCAAAGCGGAAGAGTTCTATTGCGCCGTTCTTGGATGACAAGGACTGGAAACTCATGAAGATCATTTATGATCTTGAACAATCAGGGTACTAATTTACATCTAACATATATTTTTTTTTACCAATTACATGTACTAAATACAGAAAAATATGAAATTCTGCAGGTGTTTTGTGTTTGGAGGTGAAGGAGTAGAAGCACAAGTGTCGTTGCGTGATTTGTTTGGAATGCTTGTTGAAACGGAAGTTTCAAATTTTGTAAGTTTCTATAATGTCTCTAAATTCTATAACGTATAATTTTTTTTTACTATTTTTGTAGATTATAAATGGATATGCTGAAGTTCTAATGAATAAGCAAGAACAAAAGATTACGGAGCTTAGTCTAACGCAACAGACTTTGTTGAGCAAATCATTCTTCACAATCAGCTCAGCATGGGTAATTTTGTATATTATTATTATAAATTTATTATGTTTTAGCGAAAAATATCGAACATCTGATCAAAAAAATTTTGCAGAAAATGATGAATGACAATTCAACAAAATACCTTGAAGATTATTTCTATCCACAGTTGGTACAAGCTTTAAGCGAGGACTATAGATACATTCATTTCCCAATGAATTCTCCAGGACGAAGTACGATAGAGAACCATTGGACATTACTCGTTCTGGATACGCATGAGAATACATGGAGATTCTATAACTCGTTGTAGCCTAGAACTGGAAAACAAGAGGTCGACTACTATTTCAAAGATACAAGGAAATTGGTATGTTAATAACATGGAAGCAATACACATTTGTTTAATTATTTTTTTATTTTTTTATATATATTTCATATATGTTTGTTTTTTTCAGAAATTGTTTGTTGAAATATTTATTAAGAAACATCGAAACCAGGATGCATCAGACCCCAAGTCTGAATCTAGAATGACATATGTCAAGAACACTCCACAACAGCACCCCGGCAGGTTTAAAAAAAAAATTATTTTGTCTGTATGCTAGTCTTCTTAATTTGATAACACTAATTTTTTCTTTAAAAAAAATACAGCAAAGATTGTGGAGTTTTTGTGATGTACTTCATTAAGCAAATAGTACTGGGGGAGGAAATTGATCCAGATTTCACAAGAGATGAGATCAGAAAAGAGAGGGCATTAGTCATTGAATCTCTGTTGCATCATCCAACAAAATCTTGGACAATGAATGACTATTTGGCAAAAAATTTAGCAGCAAAACTGGATCAACAAGCTGTACACTAATTATTTTGAACAAAAATTGTTTCATGTGTGTAATGTTTTTTGATGGTTTGTTTTCATGCAATTTTTGCTATCAAAATTTCATTTTGCAACTATCGTATTCTAGATGCATGTCTGTCCAACGATTTTCATAGTAATATATTTGATGTTTTTTGGTTTCTAGACAATTATAGTAATCTAGTTACATGTCACTAAACGATTCACATTTATTGTACTACTTAAATAAAACAAAAGTAAATAACAAATAGTTACAAAGAACTAGAATCAATATCATTTAGTCGCACCTGTGTTTTATTAAAAAATAAATAAGTAATTTAAATAAAAACTAGTTATAAGTAACTAGAATCCCCTAATTATTGTACTACTTAAATAAAACAAAAGTAAATAACAAATAGTTACGAAGAACTAGAATCAATATCATTTAGTCGCACCTGTGTTTTATTAAAAATAAATAAGTAATTTAAATAAAAACTAGTTACAAGTAACTAGAATCCCCTAATTATCATTACTTCTAGTTGCATGTATCTGCACCTCTTCTTTTTTTAAAAATATAAAAATAAATACTTATTATATATTTAAAAAGTGAAATGTGAAAAAAGACACTAAAAACATAGGCGTTCGACATCACTGCAAAAACCAATATATTTATTATATATTTATAAAAATATATAAATCTCTTTATATTTATATATTTTAATAATTTAAAAATAAAAAATTATTTAAAATAGAATACGTGTCCCTAGTATCCCTATATTTTGTAACTAACAATTGGATTATTAGATTCTTTTAGTAATATATTTGTTAATTAAAAAACTAAATTTTAATACAAAACACTTTACCTAGTTACATGTACCTAGAATATAAAACTAAAAAATTAAATCTAGTTACATGTACCTAAAACCACCATGCCTCATCGCTAGTACATTTCAACAAAGTGAAATGTGAAAAGACTAATCACACCATGCGTCATCACTGCAAACCCAACGGGATGGACTCTTAAATGCACTGTAATACTAAACAAAACCTCTTCATATTTATATATTAAAAAGAAAAAAAAATTAAACAAACACGTGTCCCTAGTTACAAGTAACTAAAAATAAAAAAACACTAAAAGTTAATTAAAAAATAAATTTAAAATAAAATATAATAATTAAACGTAATAATTACTTCTATAATTTAGTACTATTAAACCACTATACCTAGTTACATGTACCTAAAAATTTTAAATCTAGTTACATGCAACCATAAATAAACTTCCAAAATATATTCCAAAATAAAAATAAATAAAATGGTAAAAAAAAAAAATGATTTAAATAAAAATTAATTTAAATTTAAAAATTACTCCTATTAATAATTCAATAATTCCAAAAAAGAATAATTTAACAATAATATACTCACATGTAAAAATAAAATAAAAAATCAAAAAAAAAAAAACACTATGTCTAGTTACATGTACCTAGAATGTGTAAACTGCATAGATTCTAGTTACATGTAATCATGATAAACGTATTTATTATATACAAAACGACATGATGGATGTTGTATGCAAGAAAATGATTCGTATGCTACATGTAATCGTTGTTCTATCTAAAAAAATTGACTATAAATACGAAATCGCCGTCGTTCGTGTTCATATCTTCTGCACAAAAAACTCCCAGAGCAAAAACAAATGGAAAACAAGTTTGAGACTTCCATCAAGACATGTTTATCAGAGTGCAACCATTTCATGAAAACGATAACAGAACTAATGTGGAAACTGGGCGCAGCTCAGACAAGTTATCGGTGGATGAGACAAGAGAGAGATCAAGCAATAAAAGAAGCAGAAGATATGCGATGGAAATTGGGTGCAGCACAGTCAAAATGCCGACGGATGAAGGATGAACGAGATGAAACACGACGACAAGCACAGTGGAACGAGATAGAGACCAAACTCCTCAAAGATGATGTCGACTTTTACAAGAACGTTCTCGCAAGACAAATCGCAAACAATTAATACCACATCTCTTTTTTGTCTTTTCAAAAGTTTTTATATGTATTTTGTTCAGTGAAAAAACCTACTTTTGTATATGTCTATGGATGTTTTTTTGTTATATATATTTTGAATTTTTGTACTGTAACCACATATGCCTAAAAAATCTAAAAACAATTGTTGCATGTTAAACAATGCACAAAAAATTGTAGATTTCAGTGACATGTAACTAAAATTTATTTCAATTAAAATTGAAAAGAACTAAAAAAATCAAGTAACGCTTTCTAAAAAATCAGAAACTGAAAAAGAATCAAAAAAATGTAAAAACATTCTTGAACTAAAGCGCAAGTTTGCACGTTTTCCTATTGTGTCTACCTATTCGACCACATCGACCACACTTACGCTCCTTCACCTCACCCCTTGAAAGGATTCTTTGCTTTTTCTGTCGTCCAGGTTGCCTTCTTGATAAATGTGGCAATATGACAGGCTCTGTCTGTTAAAAAATAGGTCTAACCATTATTGGCACTGGGTATATGCTTTTCGAATAACTCTCACGATAGAAACTACAGTGAAAGTAGTCTTCCACAAAACCATATACCAACGAGCCTGTTCTCATAATTGCTGCACAGACATGCAAACACGGGAAGGAATTCAATTGCCACAATTGACACGAACATTTTCTTTTATTTAGGTCAACATAAACAGAAGGGTGGCAGTGTACTTCATAGACTCCTTATGCGCCCTCGCTAACCAAACATGTTCGACATTCACTTATATGCCGTGACAATTTCGCATCCCAATGAGGACATATAATTCCACTTAAACGTAATGAATCATTCCTCTGTTGAGACATTTGTTCCATTAATGAAATCCTTATCTTGTCAACCATCATAATAATTGGCATATGCTTGTAATTCCTAATCCATGAATTAAAAGACTCAGCCAAATTTGAGGACATCTCTCCATACCTTGTGCCTCGAAAAAACGCTTGACTATATCTTTCTTTTGGCAACTCTTCCATAAACTTCTCCACCCGTGCTCCCCCTTGAACAATAATGTCATCATATGCAACATGGTATAATTCCGGGGTAACTGCATAAGCACACTTAGATAATTTGGTAACAAAAAATTCCTTTGTTTTGGTAATCTATCCACTACAAGAAAAAAAGCTTTTTATTACACTTAGTAAATATTATTTATCTCAGTTTTTTAATAAACTGTGATTATAAAATTATACATGATATTTAATCTCATTTAAAAAAAATTGTGTGATAAAAAAAAAAACGTTTTATCTCATAATTTTAATTAAGTGTGATAGTATCTAATTAGTTTTTATCATATTTTTTATTTTAACCGAGATAATAATAAAAATTCCTTCCGCTTTTCCTTCGTTGCGCTTTTTCCCAACCTCTTAAATCTGGCATCTCTTCCTTCTCTACCCTAGCATACTTAGCAACCGCTCTCTCTCTCTCTCTCTCTCTCTCCCGATTGATCGAAGCCTCTCTCTCGATCTCGAAATCTCAGATATTTCTCCATCACCTTCGCCATCGCCATCGAGCCCAGGTATTCTTTTCTCCCCTTCGCAATTTAGGGCTTCTTAATTTTATTTAACACCAAGCTAAGATTCATCCGCTTCTTTCTTCCTCTTTCCCTCTGCTATTGTCGTTCCAGCGCTATACCTCATCGGCGCCGTTCCATCGCCATCACCTACTGTCGTCATTCATTGCCATCACCGCGCCCAGGTACTCTTTTCTCCCCTTCGCAATTTATCATTGATGTAGGTTTTCTCTCTTTCCCCGACTAAATCTGAGCAAAATCGAAGCTGTAAACTGATATAATGGCACCAATTTAGGGTTTCTCCGACTAAACTGATAAAAAATCCTACCAGGTGAAGATGATAGCGACTCTGTCCCAGTCGACTCTATCTCAACTCTCGGCGATTCTCTCTTTTTCTCTCTCTCTTGCTGTCGACCTCACTCTGTCTCCAATCTCGTGATAACGCTCCTCCGAACCTTCACGACGTCGACATCCCTCGCCACCGATATCGCCATCAACCTAGCTGTTAACCTCTCCGTCCCCGATCTCGTTGCCCACCTCTCTATAGAGGACCGCATCTCGCTTGAAATTAGCAGATCTAGTCGGATTTGAAGGCGAACCACCACCATCTGCAGCAAATGGGAGCTGCGGCGAACCACCACTATCATCGATCCAATAGCGAGGAGTTGCAGAGGAGCGGCAGTGATAGAGAAAGCTTCAATCGAGACATGAGAGAGCTGGAGGAAATGCTATCAAAGTTGAATCCCATGGCTGAAGAATTCGTACCTCCTTCACTGACTAACAATGGAACCAACGAAGGATTTAACATCACAAACATTAATGCGAATGGAAACTTGGGTCGATGGGTAATTGCCAATTTTATCTGCCTTTGGTTTTTGACTCGTTAAGGCATAATTCAATCATTAATTCTTGTTCATGATTGTGGGTTTTTCAGAAGAAAAACAATTATAATCAATGGAAAAGAAGATTGAACAATAGACAAGCATGGCTCAGTAGGAAGATGTAATTAGGAGGACAATTTATGTCTCTGAAATTGATCATCAGGTAAATATAATCGATTCTAACTACATTTCTCTGTTGCATACAATCATTTTAACTTAGTTTATGTAGTGTTCTATTTAAACATCTAAATTAGAACAAAATATGGTGAAATTTGTGAATTGAAAGACAACCAAACGGGACTTATATATTGTGTTGTTTTCAATGGCTCATTGGTGTGCTTCGAAATGAAACCAAAATCGATCGAATAGCCAATATGGTTGTTTTTCTTTTTATTTATCCTTTACACCCAAAATCATAAAAGTTGTTCGTCCTTAACTAATGGTTGATTCATATGATTATGATGTATAACACCAAAGAAGGAGGTTGAGCTCTAAAAATCTCTGAATAATGCTAAAAAAATCTACTTAATATATGGATTGATATTGTTCTGCTTTTGTCTCTTGAATTAGGCTGCATGACTGCAACTCCATTTATTTGGCACAGTTTTCTACTTGGGTTTTTGGGTAGAATTGCACTACAACTCCATCTATCCTCAATGAAATATGATGATTTTATAGTTATTTGACATGTACATGTATGCCCATAGCCCTTTTATACCCTTCCTATTATAAAAGAACAAAAGAGGCAAGACCGCATAAGATGAAAAGTATTCTTCAATTATAGTATTTGGTTATCTTTGCTTGGGTCTGTAGCTATGTGTTTCCCTTAAAGAGATGAGAAAATGAATTTCTTGAGCTCTGTTGTGTATACAGATCTATTATCACCATACACCCTGAATAGGCTGGATTTTGATTTTTGCACAGGTTTTGGATGTTCTGTTATATTTAGCAACAAATCATGTTTACTAGTTGGACTAGTATGATGTTACAGTTTATTATATTTTCTATTCGTTGCATAAATGACCTACTAATTTTTTTCCAGTTGGGAGGCGATGATACACCTGTTGATACATATAACAGCTTACACCCGATTGACTCTTTGTTTATCAAAGAAAATATTTTTCAATCTTAATTTTTGTGTTCTTTGTATTACTTGCAGGTTTGTGGTTTTGATCTCTTGCGTTGTGAGGGGCATTCATAACAGATGTCTGTAGCAGCATTTGCTAAAGGATTCCTTAACTTGGACGGACAATTAACACCGATCTTGGTATTTGAAGTTGTTTGATTTCTCTCTTGTTTTGTTTCTTCATATAATTGGGATGACTGACAATTTTTATTTTAAGGTTTCACTCGTTAGTAAGGAATTTTCTATGTTGGATGGACTTGACAATGCTAGTATTGAGATGGAAGATGCAAAGGTTTTTGTTTTTCCTTTACCTATTTCCAACGTATTGTATTATATTTGTGTCAAAAATCTAATGGTTAAATTGATGAAAATTATCATATCCATCAACTTTGAACATCATTTGATTTTGGTTGAATTAAGTTTGACATGTAGCATACGAGTTATATGTTATAACTCATTTCATAGCTATTTCTTCTACAGTTCTACCCACATTTCCTATCTCCATCATGCCAAGACTAGTTTGGTTCCTTTTTTTTTTATCAAGGATTACTCATAGAGATATTCTGAAGTGAAGAATCAACCATTGCTTTCTTGATTGATCAAGAGTAAGCACATTATGCTTGTGTCCCTAGTAAAGGGAGCGGTGGTAGTATAAATAATCCAGAAAAATGTGTCCAATAAGTGGTTCAATTTCAATTGTAGTGTAAATTTTACGTGAAAAGCAAAGTGAGCATCAATCTTACCCTAATGTGTGATTAAGTAATTCAATTTAGTAAGGGAAAATGGTTATTATGTTTTAATTGGGTGTTAAGGTATTTAGAAGTAAAAAATATAGATCTATTGCATGTTCTATTTTTATATAGAAGTGATTCTTTTCCCCTTATTTTTTCCCAAACTCATTTGAATTAGATAATAACTTCTGGAGTGAAGACAATTCATAATGGCGGATCATCTGAAAACCTTTGTTTTTGTAGCTACTAGTTTATTTTTTTTCTAGTTATTCTTTTTTTAAGTTGCAAGTGTATTTTTTAACTTAATGTTTTTTTTTTTAAGTTGCAGGACTTAATTTTTTAATCATCTGATGGAAAAAGCTAGTTGAACTTCGCCTTTCGATGCTCTACGACCGAGACATTGGTAGATTAATTCACCATAAGTTAGTTGTTTTTATTTTTTTATACTTTATAGAAATTTTACATTTTAGACATTTATAGTTATAGAAATTCAAGTTTATGATTGTTGTATTAAAGATAATGTTACTTGTGTTTTTTATGTTGATGTACAATTCTTATATCATGCAAAATTTAATTTTAGTTATTTTTTATAGTATTTTTATAAAATTGTGGTTTTGTTTTTTAATATATATATGAGAAATTATCACAGTTTTTAAATGTGATAGAAAATAGGTAGATATCTCGGTTTGATACAAAACTGAGATAAATATTGTCCAAATAATCACATTTTTTTTTTAATTTCATCACATATATATGATCTTTTAATCACATTTGAAAATCGAGATATAAAAAGTCTACTATCTCAGTTTTTAACTGTGATAAAAAATATACCATCTCGGTTTTTAACTGTGATAAAAAGTTTACTTTTAATCACACTGCATACTACCACGGTCAGGTTTGGAGCTAAAAACTGTGATAAAAACCTTTTTATCATGGTTTTTAACCATGATAAAAAACTTTTTTTCTTGTAGTGGTCCACTCAATGCAACTTTCAAGTTCATTTTGAGATGGTGTAAACAAAATGCATGATAACAATGTGGAAATACATTTCGGACTCTTTGAATAATGCCGTTGTGCCGATCAGAAATGAATGTTATGACACGTTCCGGAGGTAATATAACAGACAATTGTGTCAAAAACCAGAACCAATTATCATCATTTTCAGCATCAACAATGGCAAATGCAAGTGAAAACATACCTAAACAAATCAAAAAAAAAAATAACAGTAAAAAAGCAAAATTTTTATAAATGTATACAAAAACAAAAAAAAAAAAAATCATGAAAAATATATAAAAATTAGATAAGAATAAAGAAGAAAAAGTATAATGTGATTAAAAACTTATATTGTATTTTGTTAACAAATAAAAAAATATTTAAATAAATTATTGACATGTCACTAATATTACATCTTAAAAATGTAATATAAACTGTGACATGTTATAAAAGAAGATACATGTCACTAATTTTACAAATGACTCTAATTTAAGTGACATGTAACTAAAAATGATTTAAAATTAAAAAATTTAAAACTTACTTACATGTAACAGAAATGTGTTAATTTAAGTACCTTGATTGCCGTCCTTACCACAAGCAGCAAGAAGAACTCCTTTGTATCTACCAGTAAAAAATGTCCCATCCAGAAATAACATTGGGCGTATAAACTGAAATCCATGAATACACCCATGGAAAGCAACAAAAAAACGCTTAAAACGATTTTGTGTCGCCTTTATACTCCAACAACATGTAACTGTTGGGATTTGTTCTATTGCATGCTTCTACATACCATCTCAATTGATTGTATACAGATATATGATCCCCAAAAAGGCTATCCCTCGCCTTTTCAACTCCAAGCCAAGCATGATTGTATGTAATCTCAAGACCATAACTTTTCTTAAACTCATGAAGAATATCAATAGGACGTGTTTCAGGTTTATCCTTGACAGTTTCCAACAAACAACTAGCAACAACATTAGAACTCATCCTCTTGTTCTTCATAGTTCTATATACTGCACCACATGTATGTTTATTCAGCAATTCCTTTATCTTAAAAAATCCATTCAAGGTATCAGTACGCGCATGTACAAACCACTTGCAATCTCTTGTATCTCTAAATTAACAATATGCAGTGATACGGACTTTATCATTTTTCTTATACTTGTAACTAAATCCAATTTCAATCGAATACTTCCTCAAGACAGTACGAAATTCTTTCGCCCCACCTTTAAAACACTGCCCCACACAATTAATACCTTTTGCCCACTCCGAAGATTGCAAGTACTTCTTCTCATGACGCCAAGAATAAGGCAGCATATCATCATCATCATCATCATCATCATCATCATAAACACATAGACTTGATTCCCCTGATCCACTAGGACCACTATCTGCTACATTACTTGAACCCCCACAAGATGCTGCACTAAAAACATGTCCAGGGATTATAGAATTGCTCTTTATTACAACTTCCACAAAATCAAAACGATCTAATCAACACAATCATACCATCATAGTCATCTTGATCACATAACATACAGTTTGGATGACCAGGCAGAGAATAATGCATATCAAAAGAGATTGATGACAAGTTATTCCATCGATAGACAACCTTTTCAGCGAAACTAACAAAATTCATCTCACTATCAATTTTAACAATTCCACTGTAATCCTCGTATTTGCACAAAGCAATTGCCAAGTTTGACATTTTATATCTAAATGCAGATATTGCTACAAGAAAAACACAGAATTACAAAAAAATGTAACTAAACTTACTCTAAAACTGGTAGAATGTAACAACTTTTGAACTAAACTCATAACATAAAAAACAGAACAAAAAACAACACACAATTAAAAAGGTAACTAAAAAAGTTATACTAAAACTAGTAGCATGTAACTAAATTTGCACTAAAAAGTTTATAAGGTCAGAACACATATCACACAATTAGTATGTAACTAAAAACTTACACTAAAACTGGTAGAATGTAACTAATTTTTCACTAAAAAAATCCAGCTAAAGATTCGAACACGTACTCTAAAAAATCCAGCAAAAATGATCAAAACACATCAACGAAAGTCAAAATCTGTCGCATTTATCAAACTTATATATCACCTTATTAAAAAGATTTCATCCTATATGCTAAAAGACTTAAAGATTCGAAAATAAATCAATCAGATAATTTGCGAAAAAATACAGTCAATTCATATCCAAAAAAGATCAAGATCTAACCAAATTTGCGTCATAAAAACCAACGATCAATGAACAAATCACTAAAAAAAAAATAAAAATGATATACGGTACTTACATTCGATTTGCTGATCATTAGTCGACCTCCTAAATCAATAGAATCCGAGATCTGCAAAACCCTAGCTCGCCGACGAACAAAATCACCAAAAATAGAAGGCAAAACTCTGAAACTGAAACTATATATAGGTGCGAATTCAAACTACAATGGCTAACGATCTCAAAGAATTGCCCTATATGCTCCAAGAACCATACGTGAGCACGCGCGGGACTAAAACAAGGGAGAAAAATAGATTTAGGGACTAATTCTAAACCTAATCATAAAAAATGACTAATCGCGGATTAGACCATATAATTAGGACTAATTGTCAATTTTCCCTTTATTATATTGTAAAGTTGAATAATATCTGACTATTTTGAAAAAAAGATGTAAAGAGAGACCTTGGTACCCAAAATTTTAGGAATTTTACTCTTTTTTTTTTTTTCATTTACCAAGGATTAAAGACTGTCAAGTAACTTATCAGAGTATTATCCTGGTTACCTCGACCTTTTTAATCCTAATTTAGATAATCTGGTATATAGGAGAGATTATGTGTAGCGGATTTTATATGTTCTAAAACTTCTATATTTTTTGTTATTAAATGTATTCGAAGATTAAAATCTATTTTGTTCAAAAAACTTTCGGGTAGAGTTATATAGTTAACTTTGTGGATTAAAACTTCTTTTTCTATGATTCGTATTTGTTCTTCTACTTTTTCTTGTCTTTCAAGGTTGAGTTTGTTGATTTTCTGTAATAAAATTATATGGTGTATTACAACTCATAAACGTTTGTTTTTTCTTAAGTTATTGAAGTCCTACTTTGTACTTACCACCTCTTTTCTTTTTTCCTAATTAATTTTATGTTGAAAATTTTAAAGATTTGAGTTAAATGGTTTATGTATGCAACAAAGAAACTAGTCGTCACAGATGGGCTAGAAACCGTTATGCAAAATTTTTAAATCTACTGGTTTTACTTTAACAAGATTATAAAACACTCAATATTCTAGCATGTCACCCTATCACACAAGCTCACAAGAGACTCAATAAAGCTCATAGGGAAACAGTCAAAAGAGCACAAAGATAAGGTGTTCAGAGGCCTTTTTTTTTTTTGAGGTTGATTCTCTTGTTATAGTAAAACTTAAGATTTTAAAAATTTCATTTTTCAACTGGCTACCAATTGCATGAATAAACAGTAATAACTCAAGTAACTAGAAACTTTTGAACATACACATCATTAGGAAAATAAGAAGGGTTTTCCCTTTCGGGAAGCCCCCAAAGGGATAAACACAAAGCTTTTTTACACAAAGTAAGAGTAGAGTTTTACAAGACTGACCTTAAAATATTTCTCTTCTAAGTATCAATGGCTAAGAATTTATATATGGACTCAGAGTATTCTTTGAATGCTCTTTATTCTCAGATCTCTATTGCTTCTCCACTCATACTTAGCAAAATGGGTACTCATAATATTTATAGACACTAACCAGAAAATAAGTTGCTCCGGTTGATTACCGAAGGTATCGGTAAAAGGTAACTGAAAATGGCTTATCAGTTAGGAGATAAGATTAAAGGACCAAGCTTTTCAAAAAGTGTACAGTAAAAGCTGTAGGCTATTTACTGTCTTGCTTTATGAAATCGTCCTGAAAGGTATCTTCCACTAACGCAAGGGATGACGCATTTTGGACTCAAATGTTCAAATTGGTCATACCACACATGGACGGTAGTCTTTGGGTACTTTAGTACATAACCAATTTTTTATTTTCGTCCAAAATTCATATTTGCAAGGATGAAATATTTTACATATATATATATATATATATATATATATATATATATAGGCTTCACTGTCCTGGTGATCCAAGCAGAAATTAGGCTCGTATTCTTCGAAATCCTCTTCGTCTTCTGCTATTTCTGGTGAGATGTCCATGTGAGCGCTGTATGGAGAGTACTTCTTGTAATATTTTTCTTTTACTTTAGCAATTCTTGTTTCAGCATCATTTTTCTGCATTATTGTTTTCCATAATTCTTCTTCATACTGCAACTATATTGGTTCTTTTCTTTTTAGAATTATGAAATCCACTTCTGGAATGTGTTCTTCGTAGTAAATTTTTTGATGATTGTCTACTGTAATTAAGTGGAAGGGTCCAAAAGCATAATGATGGGGTACGAAATTGATGTTGTAGGCAATGTTGTTATAGTTCCATATTTTTAGTTGATCTTCAAGGCTAAGGTTATCACAGATCCATGGTCTTTCTGTGGGTTGACTGAGAGAACGTGGTTCAAGAAATGTTGGAATGGTTTTTCTTTTGCGAAGTAATATTTTATGTTTTGCCTGGAAATGTGGGTATTCTTCGAAGATTGGTCCAAGGGATTTGATGGCAACTTCTACCATTTTTGTTGGGCTTTCTTCAAAAAGGTAACTAACACAAGTGGCGAGTTTTCTTCCAAAGAATTCTGTTTGGCTAAGGTTGTGAAAAAATATGGCTGCTAGGAATCCATAGTCCAATAGTCTTTGTGGTTTAAGAGAAATTTTATGGTTCTTGTGGTAAAATGTTATGGTATGGTAATTTAGGAGGTCGAGTTCGAGACGAATGATGGTGTACATAAGTTTGTATTTACATTCGGCATGTTCAAGTGGAATCTCTTGACAATGTCGACTGTTTCGGCAACATGTGGTTAATTGGTAATGATTTTCTGTGACGTATCTGGCTCTTGGAAAATAGGTGTGTTTGGTCCAACTATTTCTAAAGAATTGTTGGATGGCGATTTGGATATCTAAATCAAGGTGATTTTTGTGATAGATAATGGTTGGTCTGATAAGCTAAGGGAATTGATCAAGAAAGGTATGGGTGAAGAAGAAGGCTCGAGTTTTAAGATTTGTAGTTTGTTCTTTGGTTAAAGAAGAAGATTGATGAGATGAAATAGGTTGTTGAGATGTAGATACTCCTTTAAGATCACAAATAATTTTTTCAAATAAAGAGATTTTTTCTTTTAAAACCATTTTTGTTTGAGCGAGAAGAGAAATTTCTTCACGCTGCTTATCACTTTTAAGACGAAAGAAATCATTCTGTGACAATAATTCTATATTTTGAAATTCAAGATTTCTACAATTTTGCATAAATTGGAGACAATTTTCGCATTGATTTTGAAAAATCTGTGATTGTTCTAAAGGTTTGGGATCTTTAGAAGATTACTCCCCATAATTTGCAAAACTTTTGAACATTTTCAAAGTGTTAGGATTAGTTTCTGTAATATTATTATTCTGTGAAAATTCAATAGCACAAGAGGATATTAAATAATTAATACCAAGTTGTGATTTTGCAAAATCTAGGGTTGTTGAAAGATCATAAAAACCTTTGTAAAGTGGCCTAGGATAATTATTAATCCTTTTTATTATTTCTGCCCAGTTGTGAAAGACTCATGTTTCTAATCATTTAACTATCACATAATAAGAATACTTCTGATGTGCTTTGAAAGTTTCTGGTTTAACAAAATATTCTGTGAGTGCATCTAAAATTCTTATTTTAACAATATTTTTACTTTCTAAAGTTTTGAGATTCCATATATTATCCAAGAGACACTCTTGTTGTTCGGTAATCCTGTAACTAGCTCTAAACTTCTTACTTTGATTTTGGTAAACTCGAAGCTTTGTCTTTCCATACTTTATCATCATTCTCTCCATCTGTAATGAAATCAAGTAAATATTAAGAATATATTTCCCTAAATAATTAATCTGTTAGACTGTTATTTGTTCCTTTAATATGCTCAAATTCTACTTTGTATCCGTTTCCTGCAATACTATTTACAAAATTGACCCACCTTTTTTTATGTATTCTTTTTTCATTACTTTTGTTATAGAATTTTACTATATTTTCACAATCTGTTCTAACCATAAATTCTTTATTTAGAAATAGTCGAAAATTGTCTAATGCATTAATTACTCCTAAAAATTCATAATCTAGGCTAGTTAGCGCTGTCTCTTTTTCTTTATACTTTCTTGATCCGTATCTACATAATTTCTCTTATTTTTTGTCCGAATATTTGTTAGGTTTGCAGTATAGAACTGCTCCCCATCCTTCTTACGAGGTGTCTATTTCTACTATTTTATAATATGTTTCTAAGGGTAATTGTAGTTTTGGGAGTTGTTTGCATTTTTTTTTATTTTTTGAATTATTTTATATCTTCTGTATTAAATAATTTTTGTCCTTCAGATCTAGTTTTACTATATAGTGGTCCTATTATTTTTCCTAAATCTTTGATATATATTCTAGCATAATTTAAAAGTCCTAAGAAAGCCTGAAGCTGCTTTGTTTCTATTATCTTATCTGGAAATTCTAATATATTTTTTACAATATGTGGTTGTAATTTAATTTTTCTTTTTCCTATTTCTGTTCCCAAGAATCCTATATATTCTTTGAAGAGTTCCATTTTATTTTTACTTATTATTATTCTATTATTCAAAAATTCCATGAATATTGTAAGTAGGTGATCCTGTGTTCTTCTTTATTTTACGAGTACACTAAAATATTATCTATATATACTAATGCAAATTTTTTGTGCTTCAAAAATATGTTATCCATTTTTCTTTGAAATATGTTTGGTGCATTTTTCAATCCAAAAGGTAAAACTAACCATTCAAAATGTCCATTTGAACATGAGAAAGTCGTCCAAGGAATACTGTCTTTGTTCTTTTGTTTTTGCCAAAATTCTGATTTACAATCGAATTTTCTAAAAATTATTTTTCCTTGTATGCAATTTATTAAGATATCTTTATCTGGTATTGGGTATTTGTCTTCTACGGTGTTATCATTTAGGCGTTTATAATTTATAACCATTCTAGCTTTTTCTCTTTTTATTTCGACATGATTTCTTACCATAAATGCTGTACTACTATGTTTGCTTGAACTATTTCTTATTACTCCTAACTTTTTGAGTTCGGTTATTTGTTTATCAAATTACTCTATGTCTATTGGGTTGTATTTTTCATTGGCTGTTTTTATACTAAGTTCATGATTTTTTATTTCTAAGTGTGCTTCGATTTTATTTCTTTCCCAAAATTTTATAGGATTTTCTCCCAAAACCTGTGTTTTCTCCGCTATTTGTATTATTTTGTATAATTGTTCCTTTTTACTTAATTGCTTTGGAATGTTATTTTTTATGTTAAATTCTTTGAAGTAATTATATTCTTCAAGTTGTATAAGGAATTTAGAATGATCCCAGATTTCTTCTTCAAGGTATTTGTTATTTTCTGTATTTTCTATATTACTTTCTTTGGTTGATAAATATAATTGTTTTACATTATTGATGCTATTGATATCCCCACCACGCTTTGAATGCGAGGACTCTGGTTGTAATTGCTTCGGGATGACCTTTTGTGTTAGTGGTGAGGTTATTGGTAATTTGGCAATGAAATAATCCGTTGGTGTAACACTTGCCTTTTTAGTTATTGTTACAAAATCATTTGTTATTGTGATACTATCACCTTGACTTCTAATAAAATTTAAACCTATTATAAATTTATATCTGTGATTTATTTTACTTAGCCATATTTGTGGTAGTAGATAGTATATGTTGAAGTCATCTTCTGTTAAGAATGCTATTTGACTATCTCTAAGACACTTATCGTATTGTAATGTACTTCCATCCATTTGTTCTGTTATAACTGGTTGTTTTAACTCGTGTATTATATCTTTTGTGCTTCTTGTGTCAATCATTCCTGTGATATCTAGAGTGTTTCCGGTTTTAAATTTTATTCTACATACCAAATTTAATAAGTAGGTTGAGGGTATCAGTGTTATTGTTAAATCGTAGTTTTCATATTGAATTTTATTACTTTAAAGTTCTTGTTTTAATGTGTTTTCTTCTGTTTCGTAACTTTTGTTATAATTGCTTTCGTTATCATCACTCTCATTTTCTAGTATTTGTTTTCCTTTATCTTTTCTTATTTTCAATTTTTCTATTTTTCTTTCGTATTTCATTATTTCTCTGTCATACTGGAATCTAATATTTTTCATTTTAGTTTTTAGTTTTTCGATTTCCAACTTTAATTGTGCTATTTCTAAATCTTTTTCTGTGAATTTTGGTGAGCTCTTTAAATTAGTTTCAATTCCATAGTTTTCTTTTATACATATATGACATATTTCTATATGACATTGCAAACATTTGTATCTTCTTTCTCGACTAGAAAATCCTTTACACTTAAAACATTCTATATTATTATCTCTTAAACCATATTTTCAGTTATGCATGTCACATTCCTGTCCAGATTCTATTTCTGTTATGTTCATATAGCAAAATTCATTATTTGATTTTGTATTACTACTATATTTTCTGCTACTATTATTTGTATATAATAATTTTATATCTTTTTCACTACTTGTTTCTGTTATTATACTATATTATATGGAGTCGTCCGAGTCTATGCTTACTATTTCTTTGTCTATATCTTATATCATGTTGGCACATTCTATATTTTTAAATTTCTGTGGACATCTATTGGCTAAATGTTTTTCATTTCCACATATAAAACATTTGCACTTTGTATTATTATTTCTTTTGAATTTTTTGACATGATTAACTTTTTTGAATTTTTCCTTTTTATAGGTTCTACTTTTCCTAAGATATCTTTTATTATTTTTATAAGATTTGTAGGTTTTGTGGTTATATCTGTTTTTGTATTCCCTTGTATATTGTTTATACTTTTTATTTCTTTTATTAAAATTTTTATACTTCATGTTCAATTCTCTTTCCTCTCCGTATGTTTGAGGTACATATATTATTCTTTTGCAGTCATAATCTGTTTTATTTACTATTTCTATTATTTTGAAATTTGTGCATTGTCTTCTTAGTTGATCAAAGGCAAATATTATCCTAACTCCTATTCCTGCATTTTCATTGTTATTACTATGTTTTTCCTATTCTTCCTGTATGTGTCTTCATATTGGTCCTGGTATTTTTCTAAAATATCTATCTCTTATTTCCTCATTATAGGCTAATCCCGTTTTGCTTGTTTTATATGCATAATCCTGACTAAATTCTACCATGTGTTTCAAATTTGTTATTTTCATTTGGTCTATGTTTCTTAATGTTACTTCTGCTAGAGAGTATTCGGCTGGAGAGTATACATTTATTCCTGTCGTTATTTGTCTAATCATATTGGTAAAGTTATATGGATTATTTCCTAAATCTTTTAATTGTGTAATAGGCTCTAGATTATCTCTTTTGCATTCATTATAAAAAAAATTCTCACTATTTCACCTAATAGTGTTTCTAGATATTCGAACATACCTTCTATCCTATTACTATTTTGTCATGCTCTAGCTGCATCTTGTTCCCATCTATCAAATATTTCTGGCCAAACTTGAGGCTCATATCTCATTATTTCTAGTATTGTTCTGGTTTGTGTGGCCATTAGTAGTTTTTCTAAACTGTCTGGCTTTAATCTTTTCCCCACTGGTTTTCCTGTTAAATCTATTGTTAAGGGGTTGGCTCATTTTTTTGGATATCTGCCTCCTAAATGATATTCTGTTGTGGTTTCTGATCTTAAATAATAAGATGTTCTATCTGGTATGGGAGTATCTTCATCTATTGGTCCTCTACTAGTTCCCTTTCCCGTTGGTATTATAGTTGTACGTCCTTGTGGTTGTTCTACTGTACTTTCCATTTTAACCTCTTCTAGACATTTATTGACTTTTTCTAATTCTATGTCTACTTTCATAGATTCCGTTTTGATTATTGTATTAGTATCAAAATTAATTTTTATACTTTCTATATCTTTAAATATGTTCAGTGGTTTTATGTTTGGATTTCCTGCATACAATTCCTCTATTAATTCCATGTTCCAGATTTATTTATTAAGATCTATTATCTGTTCATGTGTGTATCCTAACCTTTCTAATTTGTCATATTTATTATTTAATAATGTGGTTAAATATTCTTCAGTTATTTCATTCTCGTAATCCATATGGGTAAAATTATATTTTTTTTCTATATTAACATATGTTGTTTCTTCTTCATTTATTTCTTCAATATTTTGACTATCACTGCTACAGGCCTGATATTTATAATCTGTAAATTTTAAACTTAGGTTGCATTCGTTTCTGGGCTGAATTTCTTGACCGGTATTGCTTTTATACCTTCTATTTTTAGTAGATTGAATATTTCTTCATTTTTAATTTTATAATTTGTAATACTATTTTCACTCATTCTTCCTATGAATCATGTACATACGATTAAATTTTCTATTCCTATTTCCATACATGATTATTAGGACACAACAATGAAAAAACGGTAATCGAAAGCGTACATGTCTCAACCATCGCAGGAGATTGAATTTGTTGTAGCGGGTTACTAACTAGGTCTTCCTCCCTATAATCTAGATTTCGTGGTGGCATCTCTCAATAGTAAAAAACCCTTAATCTAGACTAGGGAGGGGACCTAGTTATATATACTAGGGTTTCTCATTGGGCTCTCCCATAACGGGTTTCAACGAAACCCTAAACCTATACTTTCCACTTAACTGGGTTTCTACATAAAAAACGCCATAGTCCAAATCAAAATATGATAACTGATTATTTGGGCTGCTTAAATAATAGACTATCCATTAACCCGTTTTTGTAAAACAATTAATTCAATTAATATTAGTCCATAAAAAATATTCCAACAGTATGTTTATATATAGAAATCCAATGGGTCTAATCACTCTCAAAATACGCCTTGTAAGAAGAAGATTACTCGAACACCTATATATAGATCAAGATCATGTAACACAAACGAAGTGGGATTCAACATGTCCCCTCACGCCCAAAGTGAACTTTTACAAACCACTGCGAACGAATATCAAGGGTGTTAAATAAGGCATAAATCAAAACTTTATATTTTATGTAATTGTCTTCCTAATTTAGATTGTGTATTAGTTTGATTCTAGGGAAACTCTAGAATCAAGCTTTATAAATACCATTGTGACTATAGAGATGATATAATGAAAAAAGGTCAATTCTTCTTTTCAATATGGCATCAGAGCCAATTTGAACGATCCACAAAATTTCTCCAAAAAAAAAAAAAGACCCTAAAACCAGAAGCATCTCGTCAAAATTCGAAAACCCTAAACCTAGATCCACCGTCGCCGAATCAGATTTACCACCGAACCAACTATTCCATCGCCATTGAACCCGATCCACTGATAAACCAGATACACCGCCGTACCAGATCCGCCGATTCTGCCCAACCACAACCAATTTTGCATCGCACAACTCGCTTTCGATTTCATCGACATTTGCTTCCGATGAGGATACCTCTTTCTTGCTCTTGATTCAGTGTACACCCATTGTTTGTTCTTTGTTGAGGCGTGGATTCTTAGCCACATTTTTTTTTAGTGGATAGTTGTTTCCTTAGCCACTGTTTGTTCTCTGTTTAGTGGATAGTTATTTATTTATTTTTTTCTTTCTTGTAATTCGTGTAAAACCAAAAAAAAAAAAAGAACAGAATAGCAAAAAAAATAAATTATGAGTGAATTTTTTTTCGTTCCAGTTGTGGTTCAGTTAGTAGGCGTATTTAACGTCGGAATCATCCTCACCGAATCCAATTATGATATATGGTCCCAACTTATGGAAATGCAAATTGCTGGAAGAGACAAGATCTCGTATATTCGTGGCAAAACTAAGCCACCTGTTGAATCTGATGAAGGTTTTGAAAAATAGTATGTTGAAAATTAGAAGGTCAAACAATGGTTGTTGATGTCTATGTCTCCAGATATTATGAGGCGTTATTTACGCTTACCCACTACCTATGAAATCTGGACTGCCCTGTCCACAGCATTTTATGATGGAAATGATGAGTTACAGGCCTTTACTCTGAATCAAAAAGTTTTTTTTGTAAGACAAAATGGACGAATACTCTCTATGTATTACGGAGAATTAACTGAAATTTTTTGAGAGTTGGACCATCATGATAAGGTAGTTATGAAAGATCCAGATAATGTCAAAACCTACCGCCAATCTGTTGAACGACTACGGGTTCACATCTTTCATGCTGGATTGGATGAGGCCTTCGATTCTATTCAACGTGAGATTTTTGAGAAAAGACTCAGTGCCAAACTTGGAAGAATGTTACTCATTAGTTCGACAGGAGGCAGTAAATATCACCCTGAAGGGTGATTCTGGACATCTGAACCTAGTGCCATGGTGGCACAGAATCGATCGAATCAACGTCAACAACCTCGAGCACAACCTAACACTGACAGATGGACCAAAGAGGTTGACAAATCGTCATACAAGTGTATTCATTGTCATAAGACCGGCCATACTAAAAGTGGTTGTTTTGAACTGGTGGGCTATCCAGAATGGTGGGATCCTAGCCGCGCAAAGAAAAATCACCAAAAACCTTTCACTGCAACAGTTGCTCAAACAACAATAGAAGATGAAATCGCTAACAATGCCTCAACATTGGTAATAGCTGCAGACAATGGTGGTAAGGTTTTAAATATTTCAACACCTATTTTGAATAATACATAGATAATTAATTCTGGTGTAACTAATCACATGAAATATTATTCTAGACAGGTCTCACAACTCAATCACTCTAACCAAAAGTTTGTCTCTACTGCAAATGGAAATTCGACCCCAGTTATTGGGGAATGATCTTTAACTCTCACCAATACGTTAAATTTAGATTCAATCTTAGTTGTTACATCCTTATCTTATAATCTTTTATCAGTCTCTCAAATAACCACTGCTTTATCTTGTGTTGTAATTTTTTGGCCTGATTTTTGTGTGTTTAAGGACATCAAAACCAGGACGACAATTGGTTGTGGTATTAGACAGGCAAAGCTGTATTACCTGGACTTGGAATCAAAGAGTATTGAACACCTATGACAAGATTTGGCAATAGGATGTGCTTAAGATAGAAAATGGAAAGAAATATAGTTGAGACATCGACGGTTTGGGCATGCTTCTTTTGGATATCTCAAAAAATTATTTTCTAGTTTATGTACAGATATTTGTTTTTAGTTTTCGATGTTAGACTTGTGAACTGGCAAAAAGCCATCGTGATAAAAGTCACCTTCCATTTATGATTATTCATTCGGATGTCTGGGGTCCATCGAAAGTTACTATTTTTGGTCGGTCACGTTGGTTTGTCACATTTATTGATGATTGTACCAGAATGATATGACTTTACTTGATGAAATCCAAAAGTAAAGTAAACTTGTTATTTCAAAAGTTTCATAAACGGATTGAAACTCAGTACAATAGAAATATTCAAATTCTTTACAATGACAATGTTAGGGAATATTAGAGTACTGAATTTTAATATTACTTGGAAGAACAAGGAATGATCCATCACACTACTTGTTCTACCACGCCTCAACAGAACGGGGTGGCCGAGCGAAAAAATTAACACTTGTTGGCGGTTGTTCGAGCTTTGTTAATCGAAGCCCATATGCCTTTGTCTTATTGGGGGAGAGGCTTTAACGACTGCAGCTTACTTAATCAATCAGGTACCCTCCAACACACTCAACTTCAAAACACCACTCCAAACTCTTGATGATAAAATTGTTGCTCCATCTGTCTCCAGTTTAACTCCTTATGTTTTTGGGTGTGTGGTGTTTGTACATTTACACAAACATCAGCGCACCAAGTTAACTCCTCAATCATTGAGATGTATTTTTGTTAGGTATGCTACTCATTAAAAAGGATATCGATGTTATCATCCTCCAACATGTCGGCTATTTATCACAATGGATGTTATTTTCCATGAAGAAACAATGTACTTCTTCAAGCTTGAATTTCAGGAAAAGTACCAAAAGGAAATTCAAAGCTTAGATTACAACAATCAAGAGCCTGATAATTTGGATATGGGATTGGATTCCATTAGTGATAGCTCACAGACTAGAGTAAACGAGGAAATGGGTAAACTTGATTTAAGTGGTAGGATATTAGATCAAGTCCAAGATGAGAACCAAATATCTGGAGAGATGAATCATTCTCTAACCTAGTCGGAAACCATCAATCATGCTCCACCCCCTGTCGACATATTACACCAATCGTTTGCTAGAGATGTTCCTAAGTCACACAGGAGACAGTTACCACAACGCCACACGAGATGTATTCCTAAATCCACATATGAACCTGAGTTCTCTAGTAAAGTAAAATATCTCATGAGTCATTATGTGTCCAACCATCGTTTGTCAGAATCAAATATGTCATTTGTGAATCAATTATCTACTGTGTCTATTCCTAACAGTGTGTATGAAGCCTTATCTAATCCCAGGTGGAAAGCATCTATGAACAAGGAGATGAAATCTCTGGAAAAGAATGAAACATGGGAACTAGTTGATCATCCACCAGGAAAGAAACAGTTGGATATCGGTGGATCTACACTTTGAAATACAAGGTTGATGACACGATTGAGCACTTTAAAGCGAGACTAGTAGCAAATGGATACACTCAAACCTACGGGATTAATTACACAGAAATATTTGCGCTTGTATCCAAAATCAACACAGTTCGTGTTCTACTGTCTTTGGCTGCAAACTTAGATTGGCCACTACAACAGTTTGATGTGAAGAATGCATTTTTACATGATGAATTATCTGAAGAAGTCTACATGGATCTCCCACTGGGATGCATGACACCACAAAGACATAGCCAGAAGATTTGCAAACTAAAGAAATCATTGTATAGGCTGAAGCAGTCTCCTAGAGCATGATTTGGAAGGTTCGCAAAATCTATGATAGCCTTTGGATACCATCAAAGCAATTCAGATCATATTCTTTTCCTCAAAAGGGAGCAAGGTAAGATAACTGCGCTTATTGTATATGTGGATGATATGGTGATTACAGGAAATGATCCAAATGAAATAAAGGCCCTGCAAAATTACTTGTCCAAAGAATTTGAAATGAAAAATCTAGGGCCTCTAAAATATTTCCTTGAGATTGAAGTATCCTGATCTAACAAAGAGATATTTCTATCTCCAAAAAAAAAAATATGCACTAGATCTATTGCAAGAGACTGGTATGTCAGCATGTCAACCAGTTGGTATGCTAATAGAAGAATATCTAAAGCTATGTATTGAGCCCAACCAAGTACCTGTTGACCAAAGACTTGTGGGGAAATTGTCATACTTATCTCATACCAGATCAGATCTGACTTATGCTTTGAGTATTGTTAGTCAGTTTATGCATAATCCTTGAGAACAACATATGAATGCAGTTATTCATATTTTGAAGTACCTAAAGTCAGCTCCAGGAAAATGAGTATTATTCTCTAAAAAACAAATCATCAAAACATAGAAGTCTATACTGATGATGATTGGGCTAGTAATGTGGGTGACAGACGGTCTACTTCTGGATACTTTACCTTTCTAGGAGGTAACCTTGTGACATGGAAAAGCAAGAAAAAAAATGTTGTAGCTCGCTCAAGTGTAGAAACTGAATTTAGAGGTTTGGCAAATGTACTTTGTGAGACATTATGGCTAAGACTCCTTTTACAGGATATGGGTTATTTATCTGAGTAACCTATCCGACTGTTTTGTGATAATAAAGCAACATGTGACATCGCACATAATCTCGTTCAACATGACAGCACAAAGTACGTCAAGGTCGACAGATTTTTCATTAAGGAAAAATTGGATGGAAAGATTGTGGAATTATCGAAAATTCGATCAGAAGATCAGTTGGCTGACATCCTCACCAAAACTGTCTCAAATCGGATATTCTTAAAATTGTTTGACAAGTTGAGCATGTGGGACATCTACGCACCAACTTGAGGGAGAGTGTTAAATAAGGCATAAATCAAAACTTCATATTTTATGTAATTGCCTTCCTAATTTAGATTGTGTATTAGCTTGATTCTAAGGAAACCCTAAAATCGAACTCTATAAATACTATTGTAACTATAGAGATGATATAATGAAAAAACATCAATTCTTCTCTTCAATAGAGGGGCCCAATATAAATGTGGGATTCAATACGCCCTCTTACGCTCATGGTGTACTTTGACAAACCACAACAAAAGAATATTAGGGGCCCAACATCTGTGTGAGACTCAACACATCCAATATCAGATAAAAGGCCTAACTTTGATATCATGTAAAAACTCAACGGACCTAACTAATTCTCAAAAGACTTCTTGAAAGAGGAGGATTGCCTCTAGATTTATATATAGATCAGCATTAGATAACACAAAGTTATGTGGGATTCATTACATATATATGGATCAAGAACTAATGGAAGGAAAAAATGTGCATTTATTCAAGGGACAAAAAAGAGTGGTTTAATAAAAAAAAATCTTCATCAGCTAACCAATTGTAGTATCATCTCCTCTCCTTAATGGTATATCATACCTGTTTTCTGCCCTAACATGAACAAAATTTAAACAATTAATACCTCATTGTAAAATAAATAAATAAATAAATAATAAATAAAAATAAATAAATAAATAAATAAATAAAAAATAGTTGTTATAAACTACAATGTGTATTGTAATATATACATTATCAAAATTCAAAACTAATGTGAAATGTTGTTGAATTGTTAGCAAAATGATTTCGATTTTTTTTTTTTTCCCTTTTTGTATCAATTTGGTTCGGTTAACGGATGTCAGACAATTTTTTGTCAAAGTAAGGGGAAAGGTGCAACAAAACTTAAAACTCTACAAGGCTCAAACAGCAAGATAACCTTTTTTTTTTGGGTGGGGTTGGTAAATAGTCCACAAAGTTAAAATTTTAATCCATTTAGTCCACAAGTTACAGTAATTTTTTCAGAACTCCATAGTTATTGTAATACATAAAAATTACTTCAATATTTCTATTTAAAAAATTACATAACTTTTATAGCGTACAGTGACTCTTGAACTTTTTGTTAACTTTTATGGCGTACAATGACTCTTGGACTATTGATAGTAATTTTGAATTTTTAGAAAAATTATTGTGGATTACGTAAGCTAAAAATTTAATATAAATAACCTCGCTCGTAGTTTGGCATTTTTGTATCAGATTCTCCCAATAACAAACGAGCCAATAACTAAATTATGTCAATTTTTTGATAGATGAATCTCCTAAATTAAACAAAACCAAACAAAATTTTCCCTAAGGGTAGCGTTTGGTGTTATGAAATTGGCAGAGCAATCCCTGAGAAATCAGAGGGCCCAACTGAAATTTGAAAACCGAACCCCTCTATGTTCAAATAATTTTTTATTTTTACTACCCATAATATTTTTATAAAACTAAAATGTCAAAGAAAAAATGATTAATACGGTGATTAATAAAAAAATTTAAAAAAAACAAAAATATAGTGGTTAATTTGAAGGAATTCATAATTTAGATGGATGTGTTTCTTTTGGTACTTGCCTGTTGCGGCTACTGAAAAGAACAAGGTATACAGGATCTTGGGAGGAGATATGGAAAAGCTGTATGACTATATACACACATGTAGTGATGCTGAAAAAAAAAAAAAAAAATTAAGAAAATTTGGAACAGAAATATCTGTTCCCAGAATTTTTTTCTTAAATTTTGGAAACAGAACAGAGAAAAGATTTTTATGTTGACATATTTTCTGTTTCTGTGTTTTCTGAGAACAGAAACACGACGGTGGCATTTGGTTAGTGTTTCTGTTTTCTATTCCTGCTTCCAATAAACTGGATTGAATTTTTGTTTCCGTTCTGAAGTATTCCGGTAATAAAATATGTTTGGTAACGACCATTGTCCTAAAATTTTTTCTTTTAATTTATGAGAATAAAATCAGAAAACTCGTTTGGTTGCAACATTTTTTTTTTCTATATAAAATGTATGGTGGCCAACAGGGTGGTGGTGACCGGCGGGTTAGTAGTGGGAATAGTTTGTGGGAGTAAATAGGAATCAACATTCTTTTGTTTCTTAGATTCTTAAAAAATTCAAAACATACTCTCAAATTACTCCCAAAATTTTAAAAACAGAAATAGGTTTATGTGAATCCCAAGGAGAACATAAATCAGGGAAAAAGAACAGCAACCAAACGGGGCCAAAACCGGGCCTAAGATAACTGCCTAAAGAAAAACAAAATGGTTCTTTAATCATTCAAGGAACAATTGCACTTTTGGTCCTAAAAGTATACGGTGAGTGACTATGTGAACTCAGAAATTTACGAAATTGCACATTTGATCTCTCAAGTTTCATGTGCTTCAATCTCGCAAAATTGAAGACGTTTGTTAATTATTTTGGATGGAAAATGAGTTGTTTTTCGCACATGACCTTCTAATGAGAATAGTTTCGTCATTTAATCACCCCACTAAGCATAAGACATTTTCTACTAACAACGATTCAGGTTTATTTATCTCGTTTTTCAAACAAATCGTTGTTAGGAAAAAATTAAGGAAAAACGGCTTAGGTTTAATGAGTATGAAATGATAAAAATATCCCTATAAAAAGGCCATATATTGAGAATTGTCCATTTTCAATCCAAAATAATTAACATTTTTCATTTTGTGAGATTGAAACAACTGCAAAACTCCCCGTTTGGTTATTGTTTCTGTTCCCTAATTCTTGTTCACGCTCCTAAAGTTTTGGGATTAATGTATATTAATGCACTTAGTAACTACTGTTCTCAAAATTTTGGGAGTAATTTGGGACTATTTTCTTAATTCCTTAAGAATTTAAGAAATAAAAAAATATTGATTCTTATTCACTCCCACAAAAAATTATTTCCACGGCCACCCAGTTGGCGACCACCACCCTGTGGCCACCATACATTTAAAGACAAAAAAAAAAAGAACAAATATTGCAACCAAATGTGTTTCTTATTTTTGTTCTCATAAAAAAATAAAAAAAATAAAAAAACAATTTCACGATAATGGTCGTTACCAAATATGTTTCTATTTCCGGAATCTCCATAGTAGAAACTGAATTCTCATCTCATCCCATCCCAGTTTATTAGAAGTAGAAATAGAAAAACAGAAACACTAAACCAAACACCATTAGGGACCAAATGTGCAATTGGCAAACCTAAAGGGACCACAGAGACATCCGCCTCATTCTTTAGGGGGCAAAAATATAAGTATCCCACCATTCAATGAGTGGTTCTTTTACGTTGTGTCATGGCAAAATGGAGGAGGGTGAAGGAAATTACCTGCCAAAACATATTAATAGAACTACCCAAAATAATGTACTTATCCAGCTTGATTCTTTGTACACCACCCAAACCTGTTAACACACAAAAATATTAAATAAATAAATAGCTTATTAATCAGAAATAATATTTGACACACTTCTAACTTTGGAAGCCGTTAGAATTACTATTATACTTGATTAATATTAAGGATAGATTAGGTGGCGTTTGGTGACTGACAATTATTCTTAAGATATTTTTATAATCTCACATAACAAAAATAAAAAATTGTGTTCGGTTGCAACTAAGCTTTGATCGTTCACACACACAAACATATATGTGTGTGTCTTTGTGTGTGATAACAAGAGAGAGAGGAAATGAGGGAAGAAGATGAAGATGCGTGGTGGTGGTGACTGGTGTGGGTGGTGGTGGTTCTCAACATATACCCATATGAAATAGATTGAGAATAGTTTTGTGGGAGTGAATTGGAATCAACATTTATTTGTTTCTCAAATTCTTAAGAAATTGCGAAAATACTCCCAAAAATTTGAGAATATTTGGGAATAGAAACTTACTTACCAAACACGTTTCTGTATATTAATCCCAAATTTTTAGGAGTAAGAATAGAAGTCAGAGAGCGAAAACCCTACACAAACGGGGCCTTAGTATTTTACTCACTCCCAAGTCATTTTTTCAAAAAGTAAATTTTATTGAGAAACACTGAAAACCAAAATATATACTTTATGTAGGGTGGTCTTATACCTCTCTTACCCTCAAATGTTAACTCATGGTGTGAGGTTTTCCCTTATACTCATAACCTGATTACCAACCTCTTCAAAATTCAATGTAGGATAAACCCAATAATCTCCCCTAACATATTGGACCTTCAGTCGACCAACTTTCGACCAGTCTGTCCCTTTGTGACTATTGAGTTAGAGTTGTTGTAAACTAGCTGTGATACCAATTTAGAGTGGTTTTGGGTCTCTCTCAACCTCAAAATTAGCTTATGTAGTGAGACTTTTCCTCACACTTATAACCTGACCACCAGTCTCTCTACCTCCAATGTAAATAAACCCAGTTTTCTTCTTCATTTCTCTCTATCCAAATAAATTGTAAGAGAGAGGGATGGAAAGTAGGCACATGGGTAGAGTAAGCTGATTATGTAAAGAACATTTGAGCATGAATGAAAAATAGACATACCGATAGAGCCACAACGTTTATATAGAAATCAACCAGTGTAGCATTCATCCACCTGCACAACAGCCACGTAAATTCACAATTTACATACATACCTGAAATTTAAAGAAAGATATAGAGACTTCACTCTCTTTCTTTCTCCTCAATCCCCCCCCCCCCCCTTCTTTCTCTCTTGCTCTCTCTCTCCCTCCTCCCTCCTCAATCTCTCTCTTGCTCCCTCCCTCTCCCCCTCCCCTTCAAGATATTAAAATATTTTTTTGGGTTTTTTGCACTTTTTACCCTTAAAGTGTGACCATTATTTCACTTTGGTCCTATAGTTGCAATTTGAACACACAACACTTTGAAGTTTCGTAATCACCTCACCTCAATCCAAATTAATAACTCCAATACAATTTTAGATGAGAAATTGTCAACTATCATGCACCCAACTATCGTTAAGGGAACTTTATGGGAATTTTCAACATTTTTTTTCCCCTTTACAAAATTTTACATAAAAACCTATATGTATACATACACACACACACATATATATATGATGAGGGTATTTTTGGACACCACTGAGTTAGCAATTGGGATCCGGCCACATGTCTGTCCTCGTAGTGACAGAGACGCATTCCGGAATCCACAACACTACGCTGGAGCATACACCGATCACGGTTCCTCCCTAAAATCTCATTTGCACCCAGGGAGAATTAAGGAGCCCCGTAAGGACGTGTCACTCTGAGCTCTGCGTCGTGCCTTGGACAGCCAATTTCAGGGACTCAGCTGTTCACCTCGACCGGCTCTCCATTGCAGCTCGTTTCTTCTCCAAGACTCTAAGGATCTCCACTCTCCTCTACCAGATTACCATCATAGGCCTGGCAAAGGCCCGCGAGCTTCGTCAAATGGGACCAAAAGCTCAAGCCCAACGGTTATCTCCTAAACGCCACAGATTATCGGCTAAACACAGAGTTTCAACTAATTAATCGTGTTTAGGGCCGACTAATCATTTCCAACTCCTATATATATCAGGGGCTATGCAAGCCCAAGGTAAACTTTATTACGCGCATGCATTGAGTTCACTTGCTTACTTAACACATTACTCTACTTTTTTTCTCTGAGCACTAATTACCACGCCGGAGGGACTTCACTGGGACAAATCCCGATCTGAGCCTTCTGCAGGTACCACTCCTTAAGGAGCAGGACTCTGGGCACAGCAGGTCAGTCCTCCCAGGACCCAGCATAGTTCACGTGAAGAATTTTCAACCAATGACTCCACCTCAGCAAGAAAACCCACTTGTCATCCGACTTGACCATATTCGAGGTGTGTACCAGTTTTTATACACCAACAATATATATGTGTATACATTATGTATATTTCTGAATATTTGGACGGGAAAGTGAATGTGAGCAAACGATGAGGTTGTAATTACCCCTCTTATAAATAGTAAGGTGCATGACAGATGACTACCATTTTCTGTCCGAAATTGCGATAGAGATAATCAATACTTGGGTTGCTGTCGGATGATTAAGAAAGTTACAGCGTTATGTATCCAAAATGAAACCATAGGGACTAAAATGAGATTTGGGTTAAACTTTAAGGGAACAAGGTGTCAAAACCTCATATTTTTATTAATATCACGTCAAATAGAAAAAAACAAAAAAAAAAACTCAATCTTAGTTCGATCACTATATTAGCTATCTTCTCTTTTCATATTTTAATTTTATAAAAGAATTACGAGTGTTCAAAAAAAGAAAATTGAGGGATCCTATTTTCAAATTTCGCTTAATGCCTCTAATTTCTCATGGTCAGGCTACCTCTCTCTCTCCCCTCCTCTCTCCCTCTCTTGCTCCTACCCTCTCTATCCCCCTCCTCTCTCCCTCTCTCCCTCTCTTGCTCCCACGCTCTCTATCCTCCCCCCCTTTCTCTCTCTCCCTACCTACATACCTACCTATCTTCATCTCCCTCTCCCTCTCCCCATCCCCCTCTCTCCATCCCTCCCCTTTCTCTCTTTCCCTCTCTCTCTCTATCTTGCTCCTTCTCTCGCCCTTCATCTCTCTCCCCCTCCCCTCCCCCTTCCTCTCCCCCTCCGCTCACCCTCTCTCTCTCTAGTTGTCGAAAGCATAATTGCTACCACAACCACATACTAGGGGAAGAAAGTGCAAGAAAAATAATAATTTAGATTCATATTTGGAAGTAGAGAACCTACGGTGTTAAGAGCTCCTTGCGAAATGGGGATCCATCAGTAACAATAGTGTAGACCAAAGTTGCCAACATCAAACAACCCAAACCACTAAATACAACTCTTGCAGTCACTACAGAGAACTTCCTCCTTTGCTCTACTCCATCCCTTTGAAAGGAAAAAAAAAAAAAAAACACAAATGGAATTTTACCAAAATTAAGAGAAAAAAATAGACAAGAAAAGACAAAGGGCCTGTTTGGTTGTCCTTCGTCTGGTAAATTCTGTTATTTTTCAATTAGTCATAAGCTTGAATAAAAGAAAAACAAGGGAATTACCAAAAATAAAGAGAAGAAAATAGACAAAAAAATGACTTGGGCACCATTTGATAATGGTTTTTTAAGTACTTTTCGAAAAGCAAAAAAAAAAAAAAAAAAAGTACTTTTCAAAAAAAAAAGAATTAAGAAAAAATGAGAATTTGAAAAACAAAATATAACTGTTTTTTTTTCCTTTCATTTTTATATTATAAGCGATCAATGGAGAGTTATGAACTCGGACCTCTCCATTCATTTTTCAATCACCTATGGACCTTTTTTTGGATTAGAGATCATGTATTAGGATTAATATTAAGATATTATCTCTAAATACATAATGCACTTGATATTTTTGTTTTTACTTTTAAGTAAAAGTATTTTTATTTTCAAATTATTTTTCTATTTTTAAAAAGTACTTAAAAATATTACCAAACGGTGCCTTAGCGTTACAACTAACAGCCAATCGAAAGAAGTTGACACAATCCCTATTCGTAAACATAATCTCTAGAGTTGCAATTTTCCCCCAATATGTAGATTTAACTCAATTTCCTTTTTCAAAATCAAGCATCAAATGTCACTTAGCAATAAACCAATAAGAATCGGTCTTGCCTTTTTTCCTGTGTTCTAAAACAAAAAAGAGTAATCGCTGATATTTTAAGGGTTCTTAGTATATAGTCCTCTTTTTTTTTCTTTTTATCCTAGTTATTGAGATACTTCCTTACCGATTTATTTTCTAACTTATTTTTTAGTCCTTAGTGAACATTAACTACCTATATTTTAATTGACCAGAAATTAATTGTCAAATAAATTATAAGTTTTTCTAATTGAGAATCTATAGGTGGTATGAACAAGCTATTATACTGCAAAAAGGAAACCCATATATATATAGTGTATTGTGTGATAGAAGCTTACTTTTTTTGATGCCGCAACAAAACGAAGTAAATTGGATCTTGTAAGGATTCTTGAGGTGAGAGCCTAAGGAATTGCAGGACTACGTATCCACATGCAGAAACGCTGTGAAGGGTTAAAATTTATCATCAACACATAAATATGCTAAGTTACAAGTATTGGAACAAAAAAAATGTGAAAGTTGTTAGAAAAGACGGCATGATAATTTTCACAGTACAAGTTTGTTTTCCCAAATCAAAATAGAACAGAGGTAACAAAACGGATTTTAGCGTGAAAAAATCCTCCTCCATGAAGGTAAAAATCACAGAACCTGTAGGCCATTTGATACAAAAAATAGTATAAAGATAAAAAAAAAAATTAGGGAAAAAATATTAAAAAAACAAGCACTTGATACATTTGAGTACTTTATAATCTTCACATTAATGCTTAATAAGGGAAGGAATATGTTACTAACTTACTATAAGTATCCAACTAATGACATTTGAAACCCAAGAGGTAAATAATTCAACAGTAATTACAGCAAAGAAAAAGGTTATACGAGGCTAAGAATCCAGTCCCACAGAGACATAAACATGGAATTCATAGGAAAGAGAAAAGAGAAGCATACCTGCCCAAACAAACAAGCAGAACCAACCAAACTAAGGCACTTAACCAATTTGATTCTTTGTAGATAACCCAAGCCTGAAGACAGAGTTAAATAAGCAAAAATCCAAAAGGATGAGGCAATGTTTGATAACTTTTTTTCAAAAAATATTATTTTATTTGCTTTTAGGGAAAAAATAATACTTAAAAGTAACGTTTGTTTTACACTTGAAAAAGATACTTTTAAATCAAAAAGTAAAATCATGATTTTAAATACTTTGCTTTTTTTATATACACAAACATACACACTAAGGATTTTCTGTGCCTAAAGGCACTATAGCGATTTTCAAATTTATGTGTAAACAAAATAATAAATAAATAAATAATAGCTTATAAAGTTCATATATGAAACTTAAAAGATACAAAATATAATTAAATTCAACCACTTTGTAACTGAGAGCATGATATTTTAGGCGGGAATTTTTCTTCCTAAATAGTTTATCAACTAATTCCAACCATCCATTTTCCTCAAATTAATCAAAGCCCTAATGAAAAGACATTTTGACAAATCCGGCCCGATCAATGGACTAAAACCTCTCCACCTACTTTTTTTTTTTTTCAATGATCCATGATTTTTTTTTTAAATTAAGAGATAATTTATAAGGATAACACAATCAACCATACTTGTGATTTTCCTTCAACTTTCAAGTAGGAAGTACTATTTTGTCAATTAATTTTTTATTCTGATAAATTGGATTAAGATAGTTTTGTGTGTGGAGGATCTACATACCCCCACAATGGCAAGAGTATTAATATATAAATCAACCAATGTTGCTGCCATCCACCTGCAACAAGTTCAGAAAACCAAAATTAATTTCATCCAATTCAACGATAAATCAGAACCAAATTCAAGATGTTGTTGTATCTGTACGTATATATCACTATAGTAACATTTCAAATCTCTCAATATACTTCAGAACCCTAAATCCGCATACATAATAAGAATCAGGAGAAGTGAAATTAGGGAGAGTGATCACTTTTCACTTGCAAACATAATCACATAAACAAATTTGTGTTTGCGTGTGCGTTCCTGCGTTCCCGTGTGTGCGTCTAGAGAGAGAGAGAGAGAGAGAGTACGGAGTAAGGAGCGCTTTACGGAAAGGGAGGCCGTCGACGACGATCGTGTAAACGAGAACGGCGGTCATCGCTAATCCAAGTGCGCCGAAGAGAGTTCTCAAGGCGATTGCGAGCGTCACTGCCATTGCCAGTTCCTCTGTGTTTGATCGAGTGTGTGTGTGTGTGTGTGTGTGAGAGAGAGAGAGAGAGAGGAAAGAGAGGCTTCTTCCGTTATATGGATAATGGAGTCTTAACGAAAAACTGAAAAGCTCGGAATGTGGGAAGGCCATGAATCCACGTCATCCCTAAAACAACAATTAACATGTTAATTGGAATAAATATTCACACTTGCACCCCAAACTTTTTAATAATATCAAATTGGTCTTTAAAATTAAGTCTCAAAATATTAGTTCAATTTTCCCTTAAACCTAAAACCTATGACATTTTTTGTTAAAACGATTCAGACCTTTCTCTCTTCTTCCAAAAAGAAATCATTGTTAGGAAAATATTAATTTTAATAAAATGATGAAATGACAAAAATAACTTCACTAAAAGACCAATACCTCACCGATCCTTCAGCCAAATTCATTAATAACATTTTTCAAATATTTAATTGGAAAAATCTCAATATCCACATTGACACCCACTTTATACTCAATTTTTCTTAAAAAAAAAAAAAGGCATATCCATTCGTCAAATTGATACAACAATATATGTTTACAAACAAAATCTCAAAAAAGAAACACTAATAAGCAACAAGAAAATGCAATTTTGAATCAACAAAATTTCACAAGAAATACAAATCACCAATCCAAGTTTTTCATACTAATAACATAGACAATGCAAAATAAAACTCTTGCCATAGCTACTAGCACACGTAGTTATTAACAACATATATTGTGGTTAAAATCCGATCCATCGTAAAATATTTTTAAGTTATGGAAAGCAAAATATCGGACTTGTTAAATGCTACAATCGGTACAAAAAAATGGTGAAAAAACAAAAGTGGTGATAATAGGTTTAACATGCACAACCACCTTGTTGCTCTGTTTCTGAAACAGCCTCAGGAATGCCCTGAAAATATCTGTAAAATAACAATAATAAGCCAAAGAAAAATAAATTTAACAAACACAAAAAAGTGATAAGAATATGAAGAAAAAATAAACATGTAATAAGATGAAATTGATCTTTATAATGCTAAGCTTAATCAAAATTTAGTCACATGATATGTTTTTCAGTAAAGGCTTGTTTGGTACGAAGATAAAATTGGAGGGAAAGGAAAATGTACAATTCCCAAAGCAAATTTTTATCTCCACCAATTTGGGAGGAAATGGAAACAAAACGACGGATGACTATTTAAAAAAGGCACTAAAATTATAGTTATACCCTTGATGTAGAATATTTAATTTATTTTTGTAAGAGTTTTTTGCACTTTGAACCCTTGGAGGTTTAGAGACATTCCAATTTAGTCTCTTTCTTTACAATTTGAACACATTAAACCTTGCAATATCCAAATAATGTCCAGTCAGTCATTCCATCATTTTTTATGACAGAATTCAATAATTTCGTGTTCGACAAGTGGCTGATTTTCATCATTTTTAGACTGAATTGACACAATTAGGATACTTCAGGGTTTAATGTGTTCAAATTGAAAGTACATGGGCTAAAGTGGGATATCTCCAAAACTTCAAGGGTGCAAAGTGCAAAAATCTCTTTTTGTGACATATGAGAGTAAAAGTAAATTAAATAGATGAGCAATTTTCCTTCCCCCAACAAACATCATTATTATCTCTTTCTTTTAACATTATATTTCAACCAATCACATCATTTTTCTTTTTCAAATTTTTAACACATTATAGACATTTTTCATAATTTTTTCAAACCAGACCAAACAACTTTTCACAATTTTCGGAAAATGCTTTCAAAATGTTCAAAAACCGTTTTCGAAAACTAAACTAAACAGGCCCTACGCATCTTAGGGTTTCTACCATCCACAAGTCTATGGATCCTTCACCGGCATAGACTTAAGACTCACAACAACAGATGCCAACCATAGTGATGCATAGTTAATAGTAAAAACCGAAAAAAAAAAAAAAAAAAAAAAAAAAAAAGAACCCATTGGATAGCAAACCGAAGACTCAAAGAACTTACATATCCTGCTCGTGTTCATTGGCCAAAGCAGTTTTGGCAATACACAGGAATGCTGCATCAACATTGTAATCCTCTTTTGCAGATGTTTCGAAATAGGGTATGTTCCCTTTTGAAGCACACCAATCCTTCGCCTTCTTCTCGGAAACCTATATCAAAATATAAAAAAGTTAAACCCAAAGCTTGTAACCTAGCGATTATCTAGTGCACCACCCTAGTGAGAGGTCTAGTGTTCAAAAACCCCTCTCCAACCATTTGTACCAAATATATATATATATATATACACGTTAAATGTTATTTAAAACTTACCACACGGCTGTTTCCGCCATCTATATCTCTCTTGTTTCCAAGTAATATAAATGGAAATGTCTTAGGGTCTGGTGGGTTTGCCTGCAACACAAATGATATCAGGTTAACACACACACACACAAATGGCCAACGAATCATGAATGTTGAACCCTCGACTAATTACATACCCCAATTTATTTGTTGTTTTGGGCGAGGTATTTGACGAAGGTATTTGATTTCAAAATGGGATTTCTAAATTTTTCTTAACAAAATTTGTTAAGAAAAATTTACAAATCCCTTCTCGAAATTGAATTCCTCCTTCAAATACCTTACCCAAATGCCCAAACGCAAACTTAGGGTTTCCTAGAAGAGATTGATTAAATTGCTCTACGAGGTCAGCAACAAGTATCTAGAGGTTTGATACATGGTACCCAATCTTTATAGATGATAGTGGACTAATCTCCCTCTCTGTCGAATAAAATCCTTTTGTTCACCGTGTTTGTTTGCCTTATAATTTGTTGTTTTGAAATTCAACATAATACAATTTTTCTCAATAAAAAAGAAAGGCTAATCTTGAAAATAAAACAATAAAAAAGCAAGAAGAAAACAACAAACCCATGGTTATACACCAAGAACAGCCTACACATTGATGATTCCAAGTAAAAAAATAAAATTAAAAACTAAGGAATTGGCTAATGTGATTTTAATGATGGAGTTCAGCGCTTAGAAATGTAATCGAAATTGAAAATTTATGCAGGTAAAAGTATAAAATTTACGTGTGTTTATTTTCAATTCCAATTCTAAGCCCTCAATGCCATGCTTTTGAATGCCACTGAAGTGTTGAGAGTTTGGGAAGCATGACAATCGAATGAACGGCATATAGAGTGAGACCGATGAAGGTTAATAATTGTGTGAGCATGCCTGAAAACTCAAACAGCATGCGGTGAAAACTTAAAAGGAAATTGCAAGATAAGGAGAAAGATCATTTTTAAACGACATGGTGGTCGGGATTTGGATGGAAACCAAATAATGGCCGTTTGGATTTATTCACAAGAAAAGACAGCTTCCAATCCAAAATGAAGAGATAAATGTTGTCAAAACCATATGATATATATTAAAGTGGTAATGAGACTGAAAAAATTGTTGTCAATTGATGATTTAACTTACTTTATATTTTTTTGATATATAGAAAAGGACAATTTTTTATGACCCCATAAGTCCAATAATTTACTACACTAACCCCATTTATATTTTATTCATAAGAAAAAATTCATCAATTAATTTCGAAAATCACATTTTAGCGATTAAAAAATTAATTTTAAAATCACGCTTCACAAAACTATAAATTTCGTGAAAAAGAAGAAAAAAAAAGCGGTGTTTTTGTTTGATGGACTTGGACCTGTGGAGTTAGTGTTAATTAAATACTTCAAAGTGGGGTTTACGTGAAAAAATCCCTAAAACAATGACCTTAAAACTCCATCATTTCTATTAGTAATCAACAATATTAACCTCAAGAACTTCAATTAATAAAATTCATCGATCCCAAAGTAATAAGGTGTGGATGAACGGTACAATTCAGCATAAAACTACATGATATTAGACAGGATTGAACTTGTTAAACAAGTAGGTTAGTCTATTCTTTTATTTTTGGGGAAGATAGTGAGGTATAAGCATGAAATCATTACTGCTGATCAACAAGGAAAAGAAACATATTGATCCTTAATATAAACAAGCGAAGATAAACCAAATACAAGACAAAAAACCTGTTTGAGGAATTCCTCATGCCAATTGTCAAGAGTATCGAAAGATCTCATCACGTTAACATCATACACCAAGACGCAACAATCCGCCCCTCGGTAGAATGCAACTCCAAGGCTCTGAAATCTCTCCTGTCCAGCCGTATCCCATATCTACCACACAACATATAAAATCATCACTCACAAAACATTAAAAATAAGGACATATAGAGTGATACAGAGAGAAAAAAAATGATAAATGAGTTTAAGTATTTGAGAATCCAAAAGAGTTAAGAACCCACTTGCAAGGTTACAAGCCTGTCATCAATTTGTAGTTCTTTGGTGACAAAATCAGCCCCAATTGTAGCTTTATACTGTTGGCTGAACTTCTTATGAACATATCTATGGAGGCAATTAAAGAATTACACAGACAAAGAACACAATGAACCAATAATCATAAACCCCCAAAATCTCATAACTCTGCCCTATAAACATTAAATTCAAACTTCCAAAGAAATTCAAAAGCAATCACACTCGAAAAAACTGAAGGATCGAAGCACGAAAAAAAAATGAACATGAACAGGATCTCCAACAATTCAGGAAGAATTCATGTATAAAGAATAAATAATATATAATTACAGAAGCTTTCGTAGCTTGGAGGATACTGATTCATCAATGACGTCTTCCCAACCCTGCCATCAACCGAAAACAAACAAAATCGAATCAAAAAATGAAAAACTCGATAGAAATCAAAACAAACCCTACAAATTGAAAAATTACAAAAAAAAAAATTGAGAATAGAATCGCGAATCTCACCCGCTGTCGCCGAGAACGATGACCTTGAGCAAGGTCCTTCTACGCAAGGACATGGCGGATTACAAAAGAAAAAAAAAAAAAAGATTAATCCTCGTTCCCCCGCTTTCTTCTTCCTGTTCTTCTCCACGAATCTGGAATCTAGAGAGAGAAAGCGAGGGGGAGGAGCGTATTTTGAAGAGAGAGAGGGGAAAGGAGCGCCAATTTCGATCTCGCTCTCACGTTGGTTGAATAATTTTTTATCAATAAAATAAAGAGGTTTTTGCATTTTTTGCCCTGAAGTTCTAAGAAATTTCACTTTAACTCCTATATTTTTAATTTAAACATATTAAAACCTTAAGTATTCAAATCTTATCGAGTCAGTCTAAATTAGTAACTTCGTTATTTTTTATGACAAAAATTAGCCATTTGTCAAATATAAAATTATCCACATTGATAAATTTCGTCATAAAAATGACAGAATGACTGACTTGACGAATTGGCAAGGATGAAAATTTAACCCGAACCAACGGGTAATTGAAAGAAACAACGCAAATGGTTCGATTTAAAAATCATTTAAATGGTTTTATTTACGTTTTTAGTTTTGAAATTAAAAACCGAAGCAATTTTGGCTTTAATTTTGATTTTGGGATAATAATTGTGAAACCGAACTTCGTAACATATAATTTAGATATATTTTATTATATAGATTATTCTTACTTTTTTTTAATTTATTTACAATTTATATATGTGTGTGTTATAGGGTCAGTGTTTTCATCATTTGTTCATGGTCGACTTCCCAATTGTCATCCCCTCTTATGTGTATTGTGACGATTATCTATAATTTTATTTTTTTTAATACATGTGAATTTTATATATTGTATTTTAATTATGGCTGGAACATTTATTGTTACAATTAATAGGTTTATGGTTTTGTTTGGTTTTTTAGAATTTATATTTTAGTTATGTTTTGTTTATATATAAAAAATAACGGTTTGTGATTTTGCAATTATGATTTTAGTTTTTTATAAAATTAAAAAATTTTAAACGGTTTCGGGATTTTGATTTTGGTTTTAGTTTTATATAAAATTAAATAGTTCGGTTTTATAAAAAAAATCGGTGGTTTTGATTTTGGATTGGGGTTTGGTATATGTATAACAAGTTTTGTTTGGGTTTCTAATAAAACCGAACCAAAACCTCATCGTTGCTATCCCTACGAATTAAATATTTCAGAATTTAATGTGTTTAAATTGAAATGACATAGACTAAAATGAGATTTCTCTAAAACTTAAAGGGCGCAAAGTGCAAAAAACTCTAAAATAAATAAATGAGTTGTAATAATAATAAATACATTTATAATTAATTTATATTATTTATTTTTTATTTAATGGATAGGGTGCCGACAAGTATTAATTGAGGTGCCGACAAACAGATCGACGTCCACACGCGCCGGCCGAATTTTGCGTATGGCACTCCATAGTTATCACTTTGATTATCAATTAAGAATACACTCCAATTTTAATATTATTTTTTTAAGAAATTAAACCTTTAATTAAAAATTAAAAGAAGTATTTAGATGATCCTTGATTTAATTTTCATGTCAATTTGGTCCAATCGAAAATAGCATTAATAAATTTAAACGAAAAAGACCGTATTCTTTATTTCTGTATTCTCTAAATTTATCTCCACTTTATATGAAGAACATTTGTTAACATAATGAAAAGAGAGAAAATATGGGATCTACACCATTTATGGTCTTTCGAGGTGATTGCATCTAGATTGTTGACCTGTCCATATACATCTTTGTTGGCGTCGTTTCTTATAATCCCTGACCCTGTAGAGGGAGCTGACAGAAGAGGCCCCCTTAGTTGATTGAACCGACACCTCCACTGAGAAGTTGAGGTTATAGTAACAACGTGAACTTGATCGCGGGTCCAACTCCCCCGACTCCGAAGGGAGGGGCTTGGCCATGGCGGCCAGTGGCAAACCATCGGACTGCAAGGTGCATTGACGCCATCGTGCCCTCCTATGCTCTAATTCTAAGCATTATCTTTATGAGAGCAAACCCGAAAAAGTGGTGAGAAGTTCTTCATCAATGAGTGGAGGGCCCCTAGAACTATTTACGCCTTCACTCATCACCTTTCTTTCGGCCACATACTGGCTAGAACCACCCTAGCTTAACTCACCACCCTGGTCATTTGGGCTTGTCGAAAGTCGACCCAAAACTTGACCTAGGTTCCAACTGTCTTTGATTGTGATACTCAAAAATTAAGTTGACATTTTTGCCTAGTCTCACGACGAGTTGCCTAACATTAATCCTCAATTGGCGGTCCATCACCTGCACGTGGAACAACGTCAGTTAAGACATAGATGGGCAAGTCAGCAGTCCAAGATGCAAGCATCTCTGGAGGTCGGCTAGGGTGTAGAAACACCACATGAAATATTATTTAAATAATCTCTACACAATATTAGGAGAGATTTTAGACGGGAAATTTTGTGAACTTCTCTTGAAAATAACAAAAATAGTCCCTAAATTAGGTCAAGTGCTGGGTTCATTTTAATAAACTAACTTGTTCTCAATTAAACTAAATTGAAATTAAAAGAAAAACTCTTAGAGAAATAGTGTGTTTGATATGATTGTATAAAATTACTACTACAACAGTTGATTGTTTACTTATCCGACTTGAGGATGAGATGTACAATGGAAAAGTTATGATAATATTTGATAATTGTTTTTGTTTAAAGTCAATCTTAACAATGACTACATAATGGTTTTTTATATCTCTTTATCTCTTTGAGGCATGAGATTATCTTGATTGATTATGTCTAATAAGTTATGTTTGTTTCAATTCAGTGTCATTCGTATATTTCTACTCTTAATTCATACCAGCAAAGATTGATTGCAGACATTAAAATCATGTAAAAAGAAATTTCAGTGAGCAATATGATGAAATCAAAATATTAGGTATAAAGTATAATTTAACCTATATCTAAACGTAATATATATAAAATAATTTATTTATTTATTTTTATTTTTTTATCAAATCCGGTCTCAACCATTTATCGAAAGACATAATGTTGTGTTTTTTGCATGTTGTCATTGTTTTTATTTATTGCGCCTCACCAACCCCAGTTAACTTAATTCAAGAGTTAACTGATTCCACTATTAGTTTTTGAAAAAAATTATATTTTTTGTCCCTAAAATATGGGATGGATGTTTATGTAGACCTAAGATTTGTTAAATTGCACATTTAATCCCACAACTTCCATATTTATTTCAAGATTTTGGACGGAAAATGGGTTATGTTCAGCACGTGACATTCTAATTGGAATAATTTTATTATTTCATTACCCCATTAAACTTAAGACGTTGTCTCCTAATAAAAATTTATATTTCTCTTTTTCATTCTTCAAACGAATCATTGTCAGAAAGAAAAAGAAAAAAAATTAGTCGAAAATGTCTTAAGTTTGGTCATTAATAACAAAATATTTTCATTAGAGATCGAGTACATTTTTTTGTTTTTTTTAATCTAAAATCGTTAACAATATTTTTATTCTTATCTTTATTCTTATCGGATAGATATCATAGTTACTTTTTAGGAACAAAAAACAAAACCTTGCCTACACTCCACAAGAAGAGAGTGTCAATTAGATTAGAGATAGTCAAAAAGTAAAAGTAAAAGTACTTTTTTTTTGCTACATCCCCATGGGCCATGGCACCATACATGTGATTGATAGGAAAGTAAAAAGCTATGATCGTGCAAAGGTGCACCCCACTTTCCCACGACTTTGGTCAGCCTAAGGCTGTCCGATTCCACGTGATAAAGAAAATATTAATTTAAAGAAAATATTAATTTATAATTTATAATTAAAATTTTATTAATTCAAAATGAAAAATGACCCTTAAGGAAAAATTATACTTTTAGCTACTAGTGGTGAGGAGTTTCACTCCCCTCTCATGCATATTAGAGTGTGGATCTTTAATCCCATCCATGTGAGGGTGTGTGTGTCTGGGTGTGTGAGTACGAAAGCATTATAACCAAAAAAAAAAAAAAAAAAACTAAGGCCTTCGTTTGGTTACCGTTTATGTTTCCTGATTCTTGTTTCAGTTCTCAAGATATTTGAGATTAATGTATATCAACACGTTTGGTGAACACATTTTTGTTCTAAAAATTCTGGGAGTAATCTGGAGTTATTTCCACATTTTCTTAGGAATATAAGAAATGAAAAACTTGATTCCTATTCACTCTCATAAAATTATTCCCACCATCATTCCGCTAAACACCATACATTTAAAGAGAAAAAAAAAAAAAAAAAAAAACAAATGCTGCAAGCAAATGTGTTTCTTGTTTCTGCTCTCATAAATTAAAAGAAACGATTTTAGTATAATGGTCGTTAACAACACGTTTCTATTTTTGGAATACTCCTAAACAAAAATATAATTTATATCCCATCTTATCCCAGTTTATTGGAAATAGAAACAAAAAAAACAGAAATACTAACTAAGCACCATGTAAAATATGGGGTAGCTGTTTATGTGTACTCTGAAGTTTGTCAAATTGTACAATTAGTTCATCAAGTTTGACATGTGTTTCAATCCCGTAAAACTAAGAATGTTATCAATAATTTGAATGAAAAATGAGTTGTGCTTAACATATGACATTATAATAACGATATTTTTGTCATTTCATCAATTTATTAAATTTAAGATATTTTTTTCCAATCTTTTCCTAATGATTCTTTTGAAGAATAAGAGAGAGAGATATTTAAATCGTTGTTAAAAAAAAAGGGCAAGCAAAAGCGTCTTAGGTTTAGAGAAGTGATGAAATAACCAAAATATCTCCATTAGAATGTCAGTACTGAGCACAACCAATTTTCTGTCCAAAATAATTAATAATGTTTTTAATTTTGTGGAATGGAAACAAATGTAGAATTTTAAAAATCAAATATGTAATTTGACAAAGTTGGCATGGACACCCACCACATACGTTAAGGACTGCAAATGTAATTTTTCCAAAAGCTCTGGTGTTGTTTGATTTTGATACAAAATAATTTTATGATTCTCAATCAATCAGATCATCTCTGTTGATCTTCCATTTTTCTTTTAAACTCAAATTAACAAAAAAATAAATATTAATAATATAATATTGATTATTTAACTTCATCTCTTAAAAATAAAGGAGTGAGTTGACTAGTTGAACATCTAGCATCTTATACCCTAATCAAACTCTAGAAATGTGAGACTTATAGGGTCTACGTCCTATTCCTCACCAATCAAAGAAGGCATTGATATATATATTAATGATTTCGTTCAACAAATCTTTAGATGGATTTTCTTCCTTCTCGATATAATTTTTGAGAAAAATTAACCAAACTTTACCAAGCATGATACAATCCGTTAGCTAATCACGTTTTGCAAGACAATCGCCAAAATAGTGTATGTAGAGCACAATTAGATATGAAGGAGTGTAAATAACATGTTTTTGTAAATAAACACTTGTAAGTCATGGTTCAATAATCAAATATGGTTCTATAGTTTTTGAGAAAAATTAAACAAAACTCTACCGAACATGATAGATAGGTTAGCTAATCACGTTTTTTTGAAAAAAATCACCAACATAGTGTATAGAGAGCATAGTAGTATAGTGCCAATAACATTTTTTTCATGGATACAATTTTATAAGTCATAATTCGATAATCAAATATGGTTCCATAGTTTTTGAGAAAAATTAACCGAAACTCTACTAAACATAATATAGTCCGTCAATAATCATGTTTTTCGAGAAAATCGCCAAAATAACGTATATAGAGAGCGCAGTAAGATATAATGGAGGGCCAATAGCAATTCTTATTGCCACACATTGGTAAGTTCATATTCAATTATCAAATATGGTTTATAGTTTTTTGAGGGAAAAAAAAAAACAAAACTCAACCAACTATGATACAATCCGTTAGCTAATCATGTCTTTCAAACAAAATCACCTAAATATCGTATAGACTATAGAGTGCGTAGTCAAATATCATGGAGTGCCAATAGCAATTTTTAGTAGATACAAAATTTCAATAATCAAATATGGGTACATAGTTTTTCTTTCGAGAAAAATTAACCAAACTTTACCAAGGATGATACAATCCGTTGGCTAATTGCGTTTTTTGAGAAAATCGCGAGTTCTCTTCCTCATACGAGTGAAAACGATAACCACACAAGCTAGAATCCATGGAGGGATTCTTCCACCCGAAAAATTCAATTTCTCCATCCACGCGGGGGTTTCCTTCATGAAAAATACTATCATAACGGTGATAAGCGCAACTCCTACTATGATCCTCGTAACCGGTTTTACTAAGGAATCCTGAAATTTTAAAAAAATAATAATAAAATTAATAAAAAAAAAAAAATCCCATAATAATTGCATAGCTTTTATTTTATAACACACATGGTCCATTGGATTTATCTACTGTATGAGAGACAACACTTGACAATTTTGCTTCGGGCAACCGAACACAGAGCCAACTCTGTGCATTAGCAATTTGATTAATTATGTAGTATGACTGCTACACGAAAGCTCAAATCACTTGTAAAAGCATAAATTCGAGGAATTTAGCCGGACGTGTCAATAATTTGATTGGTTATGCAGTGAGTCATACCTGTACAAGGCAGTAAAAGACTACTAGATTGACTGACAAAGGCAAAAAAAAAAAAAAACAAATGTATCCAAGCTAAAACAACATATAAAAAGCATGAATTCAAGGTATTAACCCCCAACAATAAGATTTTTTTTTTTTTATATATGTTGGGAGAAGGGATTGAACTCTAAACCATCCACAAAGGAGGTAAACTAGATGACAAGCCTTGGGATCCCAACAAGATCCCAACAATAAGCATTAATGTTTGTAAATCTCCTTGTTATTATTGTTTTGTTTGTTTGTTTGTTTATTTTTTAGTCAGGGGAGAGGAAGACTCGAACCTGCCCAAACATTAGGCTATTCCTCCGTATTTTCTGGAAAATTGTTACTATTATTATTATTATTATTATTATTATTTTTACATTTTTATTTATTTAATTTTCTTGCACAATTTGCACTTCTAAATGGTTCCATCCATCCCAAACCCTAACAAATCGAGTATGAAGGGGTCAGTCACGTGGTTCGGATTTTTGGTTGGTTTCCCTTCACCTGCCCCCCTCATAGTCCATTAGTGGGTAGGGTGGTCAACTTAAAGGGCACCCACCTCCTCTTGAGACATGTCCTCTACAAAGCGGTTCTTGAGCAATGAGGCTTACACCCATTCACATTAGTTCATTAGACTCATTTTTCAACATATAATCACATCGTAAATATCTAACTAATAGAAGATTAAAGTTGTTTTTTTTTAAGATTACAAACCTTTGTTTATATCCACGTCGAGGAGAACATAGAGAATCAAGAAAGTGGATTGGTTTTAAAAAGACAGCAAACACAAGTTATAGAAATCGGAAATTTTGAATATCGTGCATCGGGCAACAAGTCAAACTCGTATGTTGTTTTTCTTTATCTGACTTAAAAGGCATGTTTGGTGGGAGGTAATGAAGTTGAATTTCAATGTAATTGGAATCAAAATTTTAATGGACGTCCATTCAAAAATCGATTTTTATTCCATTGAAATGAAATTTCATTACCTCCGGCCAAACATGTCATTACTGAAATTGAAGATAAATATGCTCATTGCTACCCCAAAAAATTATGAAGTCAATAACACTTGGGTATGTAAACTACTGAAATCGAAGATAAATATGCTCATTGCTACCCCCCAAAAATTATGGAGTCAATAACACTTGGGTATGTAAACTACTTGTTATAACGCAATCATCTCAGCCTAACGTAACTTCATTTTTCTAAGATTAATACTTAAATAAGCTTAATGAATAGGCGATGAATGATCAACCGGAAAAAATAGTATTTTAATTTTACGTATATTGTTTGAGATGGAAATTTTCCTGATGTGATTTCACATTGAAATGCATATCTATACCTCATTCAGAAGGATTTATAATATTTGGAGAGATAATTTCACTTCCCTTAAATCCCATTTCGAAATTCCAGAAAATTTTACAAATTCCTTTCTAAAGTAACCAAACAAGAAATCTTAACTTACGAATTTCAGAAATCTTCTTATCAAAATAATTTTTTCTTTCAAATTCTTTCACCCAAACACGCTCTTGCTAAATTGATGTGGGTTAAGAAGATTGTAAAGGGCAACCCAGTCTACATAGGCTTTGGCCATTGCAGGGTTTTGGGAGGGTCAGATGTACGAAACCTCCCCTGTATGCAGAGAGATTATTTCAAAAATTTGAACACGGTACCTCCAATTCACAATGGAGCAATCTTACCATTGTACCTAAGGCTCACCCTTTAAAATAAAACACTTGAACATATAAACTACTAGTTATAACTCAATCTCTCAGCCTAAAGTAACTCCACTCTTCTAAGATTAATAATTAAATAAGCTTAAACAAATAGGCAATGAAGGATCAACTGTCAATATATGAACGAAAACATGGCTTACGCAGAGAGAAAAATTGAAGTTTTATGGCAGTAACAATGAAACAACCACTGAAAGCCTGTAGAAGAAATTGTGTTGAAGAGGATTTCATATTCAAATAATTATTGTATGGTTTAATGTTTGTTATGAAATTTAAGTTAAAAATTACAATCAATGGAAGCTGCCTACATGAATTTTCTAGCTCAATAGTACACGCAAATCTAAAATTTTCACACGTATAAACTTGAAACATGAATTCTAAAACCCTATTGGGTGATATTTAAACTACCTTCATCTCCTTTCAATCCATAAATCATGTATAAATAGTTGGAATTGGCAAACAATGACCAAAATTACATATACAATGCAAAATCATAATAGTATTAATCATTTTGCATTTCAAGCTTAAAGTTGCAGGCCTAATTTTGAACCTAATTTGATACTGAAATTTTTCATCAAACGAATTTCCTGTAATTGATACGCAAATTCAACACGGATACAGTAAATTCAACTACAGATATTGGGGGAAGAAACAATTATACCTAAAACACATAGTAAAGTGCGTGAACGATGTTTATCTACATACCTTGGGCTCTCCATCGACGTAGATCACGGCTCCATCCTTGTACGGCAGAAGCGATCTGCCGTTCCGAGCGTTGAATCGAATCGGCACGCCGCGGCCGGACTCGGCGTTAAACGCGTAGATCGATTTGAAATTGTATTTATCGAGAATATCGCCGACTTCGAGCTGGTCTTGATCCCATCCGCCGAGGGAGGATTTGAAGACATCGATAGGTCCTTTGCCGCGCCGGAACAGGTGGACCTCCACCTCCGGGACCTTTGTCTTCACCGTCCGAGTCCTGGCGTTGTGGTTGGATAATAACGGTGACGACTCGTCCGCGTTGTTGCCGTCGTCCGGCGTCGTTGTCATGGCGGTTTCTTCAATCTCTCCGGTTGGGTCTCCCTTCTCCATTTTGGATCCTGTTTTGATGAGGTGTTTTGGCCGGCGATGATTTCATTTCATACGTAAACCTGTTGCGTTAATTACACTTTTCTCCCTATAGTTTTAATCAAATCATACTTTATATTCTCATATTATATTCGTCATCCCTATAGTTTCAACTAAAATGCAGCAGTTACATTTTCCATTAGGGTGCGTGTTTGGGTTGAAAAAAATGATGGTTAAATTTTATTAAAAATAAATAGGATGAAAAATAAGAAAAAGGTTTGTTTGGTATTGATGGAAATATGGAGGAAAAAGAAAATATGAAAGAAAATGTTCAATTTTCTAAGCAAACCTTTTTTTTTCCTCACTAATTTGGGAGGAAAATGAAGGAGACTTTTTCAAGAGAAAAGAAAAATAACAATTATACTTTCGATAATTGAATTTTTAATTTATTTTTACAATATATGAGGGTAAATGATTTTTTTTTTTTTTTACTTTCAATTTTCTTTCTTAACCAAACAATATTAGAAAAAATATTTTTTTCTTTCACAATGAATAAAACTATTATACTCTCATTTTTCTTTTCCATTCTATTTTCTTTTTCATTTTCTTATCCGTCATTTTTTTTACCCAAACAAACGCACCCTAAATCGGGTTGGGTTTTAGGTTAAATTTGTCATTTTACGTAATCATATTAAATATTTAACAGTTACACAAATCTGAACGACATGGCTAAGTGATGACGAAAATATTATAGGTATATTAAGTATAATTCGATCAAAGTAGGTATAAAGCGTAATCAATTTCTTTCTCGTTTCCGAATTCAACCTATTATTTTAGAATTTAGACTTTAGAGGGTTAATTACCTTTCATCCCCCTCTACTTTGAACTTGTAATGTTTTACTACAATTTTAGGTGCAATAAAGTTATTGGACCATGTAGAGATGTGTCAATCCGTAGAGAGTCCAAAATAAAATTTGTCTTAAATTATAAAATTTACTAAGGTATTGTTTGGTTCGGTTTTTTAAAATAATTTTCGAAATTACAAGAAATTATTTCGTTTACTTTTGGGAAAAAAAAAAATTATTGATTAATAACATGTTAAAAATTAAAAAGTAAAAACGATGTGATTAATTTATATCTGATATTAAAAAAAATGATATGTTATATTTTTCGGATTAACATGTGGTGGAGAAAATTCATAAAAAAAATAAAATAAAATTTAGATAAAAAAAAATTAAAAATTAAACTTACAAAATAATAATAATACTTTTAAATTGTATCATCTAAAATAAATTAATAACATTTTGAATTTTCAAAACCTGAAAATAGTATTTGTGTAGCACACTAAATATGACCGAAATATTTCCTATTTGAACAATTTGATCATTAAATAAGTGACCTCAATATAAATTAATAGTTTCAAATTTTTATTTTTTTTCCAAAAAAGAAAAAAGAAAAGAAGAAATTGAATTGCCAACTCCAGTTTTAATTGCTGGCAAATATATATATATATATATATATATATATATATATATATATATATATATATATATTTTTATTATTATTATTATATAAGGGTATGTACTATTTACTTCTCTTATCATCTTGTTTAAAACCCCCAAACTCCGTTATCATTTGTAAAATACCGGCTAATCCCTTTCATAATTAATATATATATATATATATATTTTTTTAAATTTCACTCATACGCCAAAATGGAGCTTAAGTAAAAATGATAAGCCGTTGACCACTTACATTCGTTGTCATTTTGTCCAAAAACACAAACCTCCGCTTACCTCTCTTGTTATATTTATATATTTAAAAAAAAAAAAAAAAAACACAAATGGGAATTAATAGGGGATGAAGAAAAAGAGATGTTGAAAATAATATATTTTACCATAATAATCTCTTTAAGCTATTCAATTTAGAAATAATAAAAAAAAGTATATACATATATAATTAACCACACTAAATAGAAAATAAAATCAAAATCAATCAAATGCATTGAATTACCCTAAAATATTTAAAGAAAAAAAGCTAATTATATTCTATTTTCAATGACTTCCATAATAATCCACATCACCACCCCCTATAAAAGGAGAGGTGCCTTGTTTGTTGGAAGCATAAAAAATAATGGGGTTTGTAAAGAGACATGTGGTTGTAGCAATTGCTATCTTGTCTATTGTCCCTTGTTTTTATGGTAGGCTTGTTCCAACCGGTCCAAACAGGCAAGATCCACCTCTAGCGACATATGCGGCTCCACTAAAACCAGATGAATATGGATCGAAAAGATTAGTGCCAACTGGTCCGAACAGACAGGAACCACCTTCAGCATCATATGAGGCTCCATTGAAACCATATGAGTTTGAATCAAAAAGGTTGATTCTGACTAGCCCGAACAGACAGGAGCCACCTATGGCAACATATGCAGCTCTGATGAAACTAGGTGAGTTTGAGTCAAAGAGGTTAGTTCCAACTGGCCCAAATAGACAAGAGCCACCTCCGGCAGCATATGCAGCTCCACTGAAGCCAGATGAGTTTGAGTCAAAGAGATTAGTCCCGACTGGCCCAAACAGACATGAACCACCTCCAGCAGCATATGCAGCTCCAACGACGCCAAATGAGTTTGAGTTTAAGAAGTTGGTCCCGACTGGCCCAAACAGGCAGGAGCCACCTCCGGCAGCATATGCAACTCCGATGAAGCCAAATGATTTTGAGTCCAAGAGGCTAGTCCCGACTGGTCCAAACAGACAGGAACCGCCTCAAGCAACATATGCAGCTCCGATGAAACTAGATCAATTTGAGTCTAAAAGACTGGTTCCAACTGGCCCAAATAGACAAGAGCCACCTCCAGCAGCTTATGCTGCTCCAATGAAACCGTCTAATATGGAGGATGACCAATTTCTGACTATGGACTAGACATTTTTCTGAGTTCAAAGATCATATTCCAAATACTTACCAATAAAGAGTTAAACCTCACATTTTCATAATATTTATAATTTATGTCAGTTTTTTTTTCAAGATAAATGTACTCATTTTTTTCTTTCTTATATTTAGTTTTTATTTTTAAAAAATATTCTATCAATAGAATTAAAGTTTCAAAGTGGTTGAATTAATATCACGTTATGTTTGTTCGTCTTTTTTTTTTTTTTTTTTTTATGATTATGATGTCATATTTGGGGCGAATTTTGAGACTTAGAGGGTTAGAATTGAGAAACACTAATAATAGAGGGACTTGTGTGTCAAACAAATTAAAGGTTTAAAAGTACAATTTAAAAATATGCCCGTTGAACAATTGGAGCAACTGCTATAATATCTAATCGGCGACTACTCAGCTTTACTTCCATGCATAACTCCCTCTCTCTATTCTCATTGTTTGAGTGAAGCGATCTCTCTCTCTCTCCTGTGATCGTAGCAAAGGTTCATCCTCCAAGATGATGCTGGGATTCAGATTTCATTCAACGGATGAAGAGCTGGTTCTCTACTACCTGAAGAGAAAAATAACAATTATACTTTCGATAATTGAATTTTTAATTTATTTTTACAATATATGAGGGTAAATGATTTTTTTTTTTTACTTTTAATTTTCTTTCTTAACCAAACAATATTAGAAAAAATATTTTTTTCTTTCACATTGAATAAAACTATTATACTCTCATTTTTCTTTTCCATTCTATTTTCTTTTTCATTTTTTTATTCGTCATTTTTGTTACTCAAACAAACGCACCCTAAATCGAGTTGGGTATTAGGTTAAATTTGTCATTTTACGTTATCATATTAAATATTTAACAGTTACACAAATCTGAACGACATAAATAAGTGATGACGAAAATATTATACGTATATTAAGTATAATTCGATCAAAGTAGGTATAAAGCGTAATCAATTTCTTTCTTGTTTCGGAATTTAACCTATTATTTTAGAATGTAGACATGAGAGGGTTAATTACCTTTCATCCCCCTCTACTTTGAACTTGTAATGTTTTACTACAATTTCAGGTGCAATAAAGTTATTGGACCATGTAGAGATGTGTTAATACTTGGAGAGTCCAAAATAAAATTTGTCTTAAATTATAAATTTTACTAAGGTATTGTTTGGTTCGGTTTTTTAAAATAATTTTTGAAATTACATGAAATTATTTCGTTTACTTTTGGGAAAAAAAAATTATTGATTAATAACATGTTAAAAATTAAAAAGTAAAAACGATGTGATTAATTTATATCTGATATTAAAAAAAATGATATGTTATATTTTTCGGATTAACATGTGGAGGAGAAAATTCATAAAAAAATAAAATAAAATTTAGATAAAAAAAATTAAAAATGGAACTTACAAAATAATAATAATACTTTTAAATTGTATCATCTAAAATAAATTAATAACATTTTGAATTTTCAAAATCTGAAAATAGTATTTGTGTGGCAAACTAAATATGACCGAAATATTTCCTATTTGAACAATTTGATCATTAAACAAGAGACCTCAATACAAATTAATAGTTTCAAATTTTTATTTTTTTTCCAAAAAAGAAAAAAGAAAAGAAGAAATTGAACTGCCAACTCCACTTTTATTTGCTGCCAAATATATATATATATATATATATATATATATATATATATATATATATATATATATATATATAAGGGCATGTACTTTTTACTTCTCTTATCATCTTGTTTAAAACCCCCAAACTCCGTTATCATTTGTAAAATACCGGCGAATCCCTTTTATAATTAATATATATTATTATTTTTTTAAAGAATTTCACTCATACACCAAAATGGTGTTTAAGTAAAAAAGGTAAGTGGTTGACCACTTACTTCGGTTGTCATTTTGTCCAAAAACACAAACCTCCGCTTACCTCTCTAGTTATATTTATATATTAAAAAAAAAAAAAAAAACACACCTCTCTAGTTATATTTATATATTAAAAAAAAAAAAAAAACACAAATGGAAATTAGTAGGGGATGAAGAAAAAGAGATGTTGAAAATAATATATTTTACCATAATAATCTCTTTAAGCTATTCAATTCAGAAATAATAAAAAAACGTATATACATATATAATTAACCACACTAAATAGAAAATAAAATCAAAATCAATCAAATGCATTGAATTACCCTAAAATATTTAAAGAAAAAAAGCTAATTATATTCTATTTTCAATGACTTCCATAATAATCCACATCACCACCCCCTATAAAAGGAGAGGTGCCTTGTTTGTTGGAAGCACAAAAAATAATGGGGTTTGTAAAGAGACATTTGGTTGTAGCAATTGCTATCTTGTCTATTGTCCCTTGTTTTTATGGTAGGCTTGTTCCAACCGGTCCAAACAGACAAGATCCACCTTTAGCGGCATATGCGGCTCCACTAAAACCGGATGAATATCGATCGAAAAGATTAGTGCCAACTGGTCCGAACAGACAGGAACCACCTTCAGCATCATATGAGGCTCCATTGAAACCATATGAGTTTGAATCAAAAAGGTTGATTCCGACTGGCCCGAACAGACAGGAGCCACCTGCGGCAACATATGCAGCTCCGATGAAACTAGGTGAGTTTGAGTCAAAGAGGTTAGTTCCAACTGGCCCAAATAGGCAAGAGCCACCTCCGGCAGCATATGCAGCTCCACTGAAGCCGGATGAGTTTGAGTCAAAGAGATTAGTCCCGACTGGCCCAAACAGACAGGAACCACCTCCAGCAGCATATGCAGCTCCAACGAAGCCAAATGAGTTTGAGTTTAAGAGGTTGGTCCCGACTGGCCCAAACAGGCGGGAGCCACCTCCGGCAGCATATGCAACTCCGATGAAGCCAAATGATTTTGAGTCCAAGAGGCTAGTCCCGACTGGTCCAAACAGACAGGAACCGCCTCAAGCAACATATGCAGCTCCGATGAAACTAGATCAATTTGAGTCTAAAAGACTGGTTCCAACTGGCCCAAATAGACAAGAGCCACCTCCAGCAGCTTATGCTGCTCCAATGAAACCGTCTAATATGGAGGATGACCAATTTCTGACTATGGACTAGACTCTTTTCTGAGTTCAAAGATCATATTCCAAATACTTACCAATAAAGAGTTAAACCTCACATTTTCATAATATTTATAATTTATGTCAGTTTTTTTTTCAAGATAACTGTACTCATTTTTTTTCTTTCTTATATTTAGTTTTTATTTTTAAAAAATATTCTATCAATAGAATTAAAGTTTCAAAGTGGTTGAATTAATATCACGTTATGTTTGTTCATCTTTTTATTTTTATTTTTTTTATGATTATGATGTCATATTTGGGGCGACTTTTGAGACTTAGAGGGTTAGAATTGAGAAACACTAATAATAGAGGGACTTGTGTGTCAAACAAATTAAAGGTCTAAAAGTACAATTTAAAAATATGCCCGTTGAACAATTGGAGCAACTGCTATAATATCTAATCAGCGACTACTCAGCTTTACTTCCATGCATAACTCTCTCTCTCTATTCTCATTGCTTGAGTGAAGCGATCTCTCTCTCTCTCTCCTGTGATCGTAGCAAAGGTTCATCCTCTGAGATGATGCTGGGATTCAGATTTCATTCAACGGATGAAGAGCTGGTTCTCTATTACCTGAAGAGAAAAATAACAATTATACTTTTGATAATTGAATTTTTAATTTATTTTTACAATATATGAGGGTAAATGATTTTTTTTTTTTTTTTTTTAATTTCAATTTTCTTTCTTAACGAAACAATATTAGAAAAAATATTTTTTTCTTTCACATTGAATAAAACTATTATACTCTCATTTTTCTTTTCCATTCTATTTTCTTTTCCATTTTTTTATCCGTCATTTTTTTTACTCAAACAAACGCACCCTAAATCGAGTTGGGTATTAGGTTAAATTTGTCATTTTACGTAATCATATTAAATATTTAACAGTTACACAAATCTGAACGACATAAATAAGTGATGACGAAAATATTATACGTATATTAAGTATAATTCGATCAAAGTAGGTATAAAGCGTAATCAATTTCTTTCTCGTTTCGGAATTTAACCTATTATTTCAGAATTTAGACTTGAGAGGGTTAAGTACCTTTCATCCCCCTCTACTATGAACTTGTAATGTTTTACTACAATTTCAGGTGCAATAAAGTTATTGGACCATGTAGAGATGTGTTAATACTTGGAGAGTCCAAAATAAAATTTGTCTTAAATTATAAATTTTACTAAGGTATTGTTTGGTTCGGTTTTTTAAAATAAGTTTTGAAATTACAAGAAATTATTTCGTTTACTTTTGGGAAAAAAAAATTGTTGATTAATAACATGTTAAAAATTAAAAAGTAAAAACGATGTGATTAATTTATATCTGATATTAAAAAAAATGATATGTTATATTTTTCGGATTAACATGTGGTGGAGAAAATTCATAAAAAAATAAAATAAAATTTAGATAAAAAAAATTAAAAATGGAACTTACAAAATAATAATAATACTTTTAAATTGTATCATCTAAAATAAATTAATAACATTTTGAATTTTCAAAATCTGAAAATAGTATTTGTGTGGCAAACTAAATATGACCGAAATATTTCCTATTTGAACAATTTGATCATTAAACAAGAGACCTCAATACAAATTAATAGTTTCAAATTTTTATTTTTTTTCCAAAAAAGAAAAAAGAAAAGAAGAAATTGAACTGCCAACTCCACTTTTATTTGCTGCCAAATATATATATATATATATATATATATATATATATATATATATATATATATATATATATATATATAAGGGCATGTACTTTTTACTTCTCTTATCATCTTGTTTAAAACCCCCAAACTCCGTTATCATTTGTAAAATACCGGCGAATCCCTTTTATAATTAATATATATTATTATTTTTTTAAAGAATTTCACTCATACGCCAAGGTGGTGCTTAAGTAAAAATGATAAGCCGTTGACCACTTACTTCCGTTGTCATTATGTCCAAAAACACAAACCTCCGCTTACCTCTCTTGTTATATTTATATATTTAAAAAAAAAAAAAAAAACACAAATGGGAATTAATAGGGGATGAAGAAAAAGAGATGTTGAAAATAATATATTTTACCATAATAATCTCTTTAAGCTATTCAATTTAGAAATAATAAAAAAAAGTATATACATATATAATTAACCACACTAAATAGAAAATAAAATCAAAATCAATCAAATGCATTGAATTACCCTAAAATATTTATAAAAAAAAAGTTAATTATATTCTATTTTCAATGACTTCCATAATAATCCACATCACCACCCCCTATAAAAGGAGAGGTGCCTTGTTTGTTGGAAGCACAAAAAATAATGGGGTTTGTAAAGAGACATTTGGTTGTAGCAATTGCTATCTTGTCTATTGTCCCTTGTTTTTATGGTAGGCTTGTTCCAACCGGTCCAAACAGACAAGATCCACCTCTAGCGGCATATGCGGCTCCACTAAAACCGGATGAATATGGATCGAAAAGATTAGTGCCAACTGGTCCGAACAGACAGGAACCACCTTCAGCATCATATGAGGCTCCATTGAAACCATATGAGTTTGAATCAAAAAGGTTTATTCCGACTGGCCCGAACAGACAGGAGCCACCTGTGGCAACATATGCAGCTCCGATGAAACTAGGTGAGTTTGAGTCAAAGAGGTTAGTTCCAACTGGCCCAAATAGACAAGAGCCACCTCCGGCAGCATATGCAGCTCCACTGAAGCCAGATGAGTTTGAGTCAAAGAGATTGGTCCCGACTGGCCCAAACAGACATGAACCACCTCCAGCAGCATATGCAGCTCCAACGAAGCCAAATGAGTTTGAGTTTAAGAAGTTGGTCCCGACTGGCCCAAACAGGCAGGAGCCACCTCCGGCAGCATATGCAACTCCGATGAAGCCAAATGATTTTGAGTCCAAGAGGCTAGTCCCGACTGGTCCAAACAGACAGGAACCGCCTCAAGCAACATATGCAGCTCCGATGAAACTAGATCAATTTGAGTCTAAAAGACTGGTTCCAACTGGCCCAAATAGACAAGAGCCACCTCCAGCAACTTATGCTGCTCCAATGAAACCGTCTAATATGGAGGATGACCAATTTCTGACTATGGACTAGACACTTTTCTGAGTTCAAAGATCATATTCCAAATACTTACCAATAAAGAGTTAAACCTCACATTTTCATAATATTTATAATTTATGTCAGTTTTTTTTTCAAGATAAATGTACTCATTTTTTTTCCTTCTTATATTTAGTTTTTATTTTTAAAAAATATTCTATCAATAGAATTAAAGTTTCAAAGTGGTTGAATTAATATCACGTTATGTTTGTTCGTCTTTTTATTTTTATTTTTTTTAATGATTATGATGTCATATTTGGGGCGACTTTTGAGACTTAGAGGGTTAGAATTGAGAAACACTAATAATAGAGGGACTTGTGTGTCAAACAAATTAAAGGTTTAAAAGTGCAATTTAAAAATATGACCGTTGAACAATTGGAGCAACTGCTATAATATCTAATCGGCGACTACTCTGCTTTACTTCCATGCAGAACTCTCTCTCTCCATTCTCATTGTGTGAGTGAAGCGATCTCTCTCTCTCTCCTGTGATCGTAGCAAAGTTTCATCCTCCGAGATGATGCCGGAATTCAGATTTCATTCAACGGATGAAGAGCTGGTTCTTTATTACCTGAAGAGAAAAATAACAATTATACTTTCGATAATTGAATTTTTAATTTCTTTTTACAATATATGAGGGTAAATGATTTTTTTTTTTTTTTTTTTAACTTCAATTTTCTTTCTTAACCAAACAATATTAGAAAAAATATTTTTTTCTTTCACATTGAATAAAACTATTATACTCTCATTTTTCTTTCCCATTCTATTTTCTTTTTCATTTTCTTATCCGTCATTTTTTTTACTCAAACAAACGCACCCTAAATCGAGTTGGGTATTAGGTTAAATTTGTCATTTTAAGTAATCATATTAAATATTTAACAGTTACACAAATCTGAACGACATGGCTAAGTGATGACGAAAATATTATAGGTATATTAAGTATAATTCGATCAAAGTAGGTATAAAGCGTAATCAATTTCTTTCTCGTTTCGGAATTCAACCTATTATTTTAGAATTTAGACTTTAGAGGGTTAATTACCTTTCATCACCCTCTACTTTGAACTTGTAATGTTTTACTACAATTTTAGGTGCAATAAAATTATAGGACCATGTAGAGATGTGTCAATACTTGGAGAGTCCAAAATAAAATTTGTCTTAACTTATAAATTTTACTAAGGTATTGTTTGGTTCGGTTTTTTAAAATAATTTTTGAAATTACAAGAAATTATTTCGTTTACTTTTGGGAAAAAAAAATTATTGATTAATAACATGTTAAAAATTAAAAAGTAAAAACGATGTGATTAATTTATATCTGATATTAAAAAAAATGATATGTTATATTTTTCGGATTAACATGTGGTGGAGAAAATTCATAAAAAAATAAAATAAAATTTAGATAAAAAAAATTAAAAATGGAACTTACAAAATAATAATAATACTTTTAAATTGTATCATCTAAAATAAATTAATAACATTTTGAATTTTCAAAATCTGAAAATAGTATTTGTGTAGCAAACTAAATATGACCGAAATATTTCCTATTTGAACAATTTGATCATTAAATAAGAGAACTCAATACAAATTAATAGTTTCAAATTTTTAATTTTTTTCCACAAAAGAAAAAAGAAAAGAAGAAATTGAACTGCCAACTCCAGTTTTATTTGCTGCCAAATATATATATATATATATATATATAAGGGCATGTACTTTTTACTTCTCTTATCATCTTGTTTAAAACCCCCAAACTCCGTTATCATTTGTAAAATACCGGCGAATTCCTTTTATAATTAATATATATATTTTTTTTTTAAATTTCACTCATACGCCAAGGTGGTGCTTAAGTAAAAATGATAAGCCGTTGACCACTTACTTCCGTTGTCATTATGTCCAAAAACACAAACCTCCGCTTACCTCTCTTGTTATATTTATATATTTAAAAAAAAAAAAAAAAACACAAATGGGAATTAATAGGGGATGAAGAAAAAGAGATGTTGAAAATAATATATTTTACCATAATAATCTCTTTAAGCTATTCAATTTAGAAATAATAAAAAAAAGTATATACATATATAATTAACCACACTAAATAGAAAATAAAATCAAAATCAATCAAATGCATTGAATTACCCTAAAATATTTATAGAAAAAAAGTTAATTATATTCTATTTTCAATGACTTCCATAATAATCCACATCACCACCCCCTATAAAAGGAGAGGTGCCTTGTTTGTTGGAAGCACAAAAAATAATGGGGTTTGTAAAGAGACATTTGGTTGTAGCAATTGCTATCTTGTCTATTGTCCCTTGTTTTTATGGTAGGCTTGTTCCAACCGGTCCAAACAGACAAGATCCACCTCTAGCGGCATATGCGGCTCCACTAAAACCGGATGAATATGGATCGAAAAGATTAGTGCCAACTGGTCCGAACAGACAGGAACCACCTTCAGCATCATATGAGGCTCCATTGAAACCATATGAGTTTGAATCAAAAAGGTTTATTCCGACTGGCCCGAACAGACAGGAGCCACCTGTGGCAACATATGCAGCTCCGATGAAACTAGGTGAGTTTGAGTCAAAGAGGTTAGTTCCAACTGGCCCAAATAGACAAGAGCCACCTCCGGCAGCATATGCAGCTCCACTGAAGCCAGATGAGTTTGAGTCAAAGAGATTGGTCCCGACTGGCCCAAACAGACATGAACCACCTCCAGCAGCATATGCAGCTCCAACGAAGCCAAATGAGTTTGAGTTTAAGAAGTTGGTCCCGACTGGCCCAAACAGGCAGGAGCCACCTCCGGCAGCATATGCAACTCCGATGAAGCCAAATGATTTTGAGTCCAAGAGGCTAGTCCCGACTGGTCCAAACAGACAGGAACCGCCTCAAGCAACATATGCAGCTCCGATGAAACTAGATCAATTTGAGTCTAAAAGACTGGTTCCAACTGGCCCAAATAGACAAGAGCCACCTCCAGCAACTTATGCTGCTCCAATGAAACCGTCTAATATGGAGGATGACCAATTTCTGACTATGGACTAGACACTTTTCTGAGTTCAAAGATCATATTCCAAATACTTACCAATAAAGAGTTAAACCTCACATTTTCATAATATTTATAATTTATGTCAGTTTTTTTTTCAAGATAAATGTACTCATTTTTTTTCCTTCTTATATTTAGTTTTTATTTTTAAAAAATATTCTATCAATAGAATTAAAGTTTCAAAGTGGTTGAATTAATATCACGTTATGTTTGTTCGTCTTTTTATTTTTATTTTTTTTAATGATTATGATGTCATATTTGGGGCGACTTTTGAGACTTAGAGGGTTAGAATTGAGAAACACTAATAATAGAGGGACTTGTGTGTCAAACAAATTAAAGGTTTAAAAGTGCAATTTAAAAATATGACCGTTGAACAATTGGAGCAACTGCTATAATATCTAATCGGCGACTACTCTGCTTTACTTCCATGCAGAACTCTCTCTCTCCATTCTCATTGTGTGAGTGAAGCGATCTCTCTCTCTCTCCTGTGATCGTAGCAAAGTTTCATCCTCCGAGATGATGCCGGAATTCAGATTTCATTCAACGGATGAAGAGCTGGTTCTTTATTACCTGAAGAGAAAAATAACAATTATACTTTCGATAATTGAATTTTTAATTTCTTTTTACAATATATGAGGGTAAATGATTTTTTTTTTTTTTTTTTTTAACTTCAATTTTCTTTCTTAACCAAACAATATTAGAAAAAATATTTTTTTCTTTCACATTGAATAAAACTATTATACTCTCATTTTTCTTTCCCATTCTATTTTCTTTTTCATTTTCTTATCCGTCATTTTTTTTACTCAAACAAACGCACCCTAAATCGAGTTGGGTATTAGGTTAAATTTGTCATTTTAAGTAATCATATTAAATATTTAACAGTTACACAAATCTGAACGACATGGCTAAGTGATGACGAAAATATTATAGGTATATTAAGTATAATTCGATCAAAGTAGGTATAAAGCGTAATCAATTTCTTTCTCGTTTCGGAATTCAACCTATTATTTTAGAATTTAGACTTTAGAGGGTTAATTACCTTTCATCACCCTCTACTTTGAACTTGTAATGTTTTACTACAATTTTAGGTGCAATAAAATTATAGGACCATGTAGAGATGTGTCAATACTTGGAGAGTCCAAAATAAAATTTGTCTTAACTTATAAATTTTACTAAGGTATTGTTTGGTTCGGTTTTTTAAAATAATTTTTGAAATTACAAGAAATTATTTCGTTTACTTTTGGGAAAAAAAAATTATTGATTAATAACATGTTAAAAATTAAAAAGTAAAAACGATGTGATTAATTTATATCTGATATTAAAAAAAATGATATGTTATATTTTTCGGATTAACATGTGGTGGAGAAAATTCATAAAAAAATAAAATAAAATTTAGATAAAAAAAATTAAAAATGGAACTTACAAAATAATAATAATACTTTTAAATTGTATCATCTAAAATAAATTAATAACATTTTGAATTTTCAAAATCTGAAAATAGTATTTGTGTAGCAAACTAAATATGACCGAAATATTTCCTATTTGAACAATTTGATCATTAAATAAGAGAACTCAATACAAATTAATAGTTTCAAATTTTTAATTTTTTTCCACAAAAGAAAAAAGAAAAGAAGAAATTGAACTGCCAACTCCAGTTTTATTTGCTGCCAAATATATATATATATATATATATATATATATATAAGGGCATGTACTTTTTACTTCTCTTATCATCTTGTTTAAAACCCCCAAACTCCGTTATCATTTGTAAAATACCGGCGAATCCCTTTTATAATTAATATATATATATTTTTTTTTTAAATTTCACTCATACGCCAAGGTGGTGCTTAAGTAAAAATGATAAGCCGTTGACCACTTACTTCCGTTGTCATTATGTCCAAAAACACAAACCTCCGCTTACCTCTCTTGTTATATTTATATATTTAAAAAAAAAAAAAAAAACACAAATGGGAATTAATAGGGGATGAAGAAAAAGAGATGTTGAAAATAATATATTTTACCATAATAATCTCTTTAAGCTATTCAATTTAGAAATAATAAAAAAAAGTATATACATATATAATTAACCACACTAAATAGAAAATAAAATCAAAATCAATCAAATGCATTGAATTACCCTAAAATATTTATAGAAAAAAAGTTAATTATATTCTATTTTCAATGACTTCCATAATAATCCACATCACCACCCCCTATAAAAGGAGAGGTGCCTTGTTTGTTGGAAGCACAAAAAATAATGGGGTTTGTAAAGAGACATTTGGTTGTAGCAATTGCTATCTTGTCTATTGTCCCTTGTTTTTATGGTAGGCTTGTTCCAACCGGTCCAAACAGACAAGATCCACCTCTAGCGGCATATGCGGCTCCACTAAAACCGGATGAATATGGATCGAAAAGATTAGTGCCAACTGGTCCGAACAGACAGGAACCACCTTCAGCATCATATGAGGCTCCATTGAAACCATATGAGTTTGAATCAAAAAGGTTTATTCCGACTGGCCCGAACAGACAGGAGCCACCTGTGGCAACATATGCAGCTCCGATGAAACTAGGTGAGTTTGAGTCAAAGAGGTTAGTTCCAACTGGCCCAAATAGACAAGAGCCACCTCCGGCAGCATATGCAGCTCCACTGAAGCCAGATGAGTTTGAGTCAAAGAGATTGGTCCCGACTGGCCCAAACAGACATGAACCACCTCCAGCAGCATATGCAGCTCCAACGAAGCCAAATGAGTTTGAGTTTAAGAAGTTGGTCCCGACTGGCCCAAACAGGCAGGAGCCACCTCCGGCAGCATATGCAACTCCGATGAAGCCAAATGATTTTGAGTCCAAGAGGCTAGTCCCGACTGGTCCAAACAGACAGGAACCGCCTCAAGCAACATATGCAGCTCCGATGAAACTAGATCAATTTGAGTCTAAAAGACTGGTTCCAACTGGCCCAAATAGACAAGAGCCACCTCCAGCAACTTATGCTGCTCCAATGAAACCGTCTAATATGGAGGATGACCAATTTCTGACTATGGACTAGACACTTTTCTGAGTTCAAAGATCATATTCCAAATACTTACCAATAAAGAGTTAAACCTCACATTTTCATAATATTTATAATTTATGTCAGTTTTTTTTTCAAGATAAATGTACTCATTTTTTTTCCTTCTTATATTTAGTTTTTATTTTTAAAAAATATTCTATCAATAGAATTAAAGTTTCAAAGTGGTTGAATTAATATCACGTTATGTTTGTTCGTCTTTTTATTTTTATTTTTTTTAATGATTATGATGTCATATTTGGGGCGACTTTTGAGACTTAGAGGGTTAGAATTGAGAAACACTAATAATAGAGGGACTTGTGTGTCAAACAAATTAAAGGTTTAAAAGTACAATTTAAAAATATGACCGTTGAACAATTGGAGCAACTGCTATAATATCTAATCGGCGACTACTCTGCTTTACTTCCATGTAGAACTCTCTCTCTCTATTCTCATTGTTTGAGTGAAGTGATCTCTCTCTCTCTCCTGTGATCGTAGCAAAGGTTCATCCTCCGAGATGATGCCGGAATTCAGATTTCATTCAACGGATGAAGAGCTGGTTCTCTATTACGTGAAGAGAAAAATAACAATTATACTTTCGATAATTGAATTTTTAATTTATTTTTACAATATATGAGGGTAAATGATTTTTTTTTTTTTACTTTCAATTTTCTTTCATAACCAAACAATATTAGAAAAAATATTTTTTTCTTTCACATTGAATAAAACTATTATACTCTCATTTTTCTTTCCCATTCCATTTTCTTTTTCATTTTCTTATCCGTCATTTTTTTTACCCAAACAAACCCACCCTAAATCGAGTTGGGTATTAGGTAAAATTTGTCATTTTACGTAATCATATTAAATATTTAACAGTTACACAAATCTGAACGACATGGCTAAGTGATGACGAAAATATTATAGGTATATTAAGTATAATTCGATCAAAGTAGGTATAAAGCGTAATCAATTTCTTTCTCGTTTCGGAATTCAACCTATTATTTTAGAATTTAGACTTTAGAGGGTTAATTACCTTTCATCCCCCTCTACTTTGAACTCGTAATGTTTTACTACAAATTTAGGTGCAATAAAATTATAGGACCATGTAGAGATGTGTCAATACTTGGAGAGTCCAAAATAAAATTTGTCTTAACTTATAAATTTTACTAAGGTATTGTTTGGTTCGGTTTTTTAAAATAATTTTTGAAATTACAAGAAATTATTTCGTTTACTTTTGGGAAAAAAAAATTATTGATTAATAACATGTTAAAAATTTAAAAGTAAAAACGATGTGATTAATTTATATCTGATATTAAAAAAAATGATATGTTATATTTTTCGGATTAACATGTGGTGGAGAAAATTCATAAAAAAATAAAATAAAATTTAGATAAAAAAAAATTAAAAATGGAACTTGCAAAATAATAATAATACTTTTAAATTGTATCATCTAAAATAAATTAATAACATTTTGAATTTTCAAAATCTGAAAATAGTATTTGTGTAGCAAACTAAATATGACCGAAATATTTCCTATTTGAACAATTTGATCATTAAATAAGAGAACTCAATACAAATTAATAGTTTCAAATTTTTATTTTTTTTCCACAAAAGAAAAAAGAAAAGAAGAAATTGAACTGCCAACTCCAGTTTTATTTGCTGCCAAATATATATATATATATATATATATATATAAGGGCATGTACTTTTTACTTCTCTTATCATCTTGTTTAAAACACCCAAACTCCGTTATCATTTGTAAAATACCGGCGAATCCCTTTTATAATTAATATATATTATTATTTTTTTAAAGAATTTCACTCATACGCCAAAATGGTGTTTAAGTAAAAATGGTAAGCGGTTGACCACTTACTTCCGTTGTCATTTTGTCCAAAAACACAAACCTCCACTTACCTCTCTCGTTATATTTATATATTAAACAAAAAAAAAAAAAAAAAAAAAAAACACAAATGGGAATTAGTAGGGGATGAAGAAAAAGAGATGTTGAAAATAATATATTTTACCATAATAATCTCTTTTAAGCTATTCAATTCTGAAATAATAAAAATAAGTATATACATATATAATTAACCACACTAAATAGAAAATAAAATCAAAATCAATCAAATGCATTGAATTACCCTAAAATATTTAAAGAAAAAAAGTTAATTATATTCTATTTTCAATGACTTCCATAATAATCCACATCACCACCCCCTATAAAAGGAGAGGTGCCTTGTTTGTTGGAAGCACAAAAAATAATGGGGTTTGTAAAGAGACATTTGGTTGTAGCAATTGCTATCTTGTCTATTGTCCCTTGTTTTTATGGTAGGCTTGTTCCAACCGGTCCAAACAGACAAGATCCACCTCTAGCGGCATATGCGGCTCCACTAAAACCGGATGAATATCGATCGAAAAGATTAGTGCCAACTGGTCCGAACAGACAGGAACCACCTTCAGCAGCATATGAGGCTCCATTGAAACCATATGAGTTTGAATCAAAAAGGTTGATTCGGACTGGCCCGAACAGACAGGAGCCACCTGCGGCAACATATGCAGCTTCGATGAAACTAGGTGAGTTTGAGTCAAAGAGGTTAGGTCCAACTGGCCCAAATAGACAAGAGCCATCTCCGGCAGCATATGCAGCTCCACTGAAGCCAGATGAGTTTGAGTCAAAGAGATTGGTCCCGACTGGCCCAAACAGACAGGAACCACCTCCAGCAGCATATGCAGCTCCAACGAAGCCAAATGAGTTTGAGTTTAAGAGGTTGGTCCCGATTGGCCCAAACAGGCAGGAGCCACCTCCGGCAGCATATGCAACTTCGATGAAGCCAAATGATTTTGAGTCCAAGAGGCTAGTCCCGACTGGTCCAAACAGACAGGAACCGCCTCAAGCAACATATGCAGCTCCGATGAAACTAGATCAATTTGAGTCTAAAAGACTGGTTCCAACTGGCCCAAATAGACAAGAGCCACCTCCAGCAGCTTATGCTGCTCCAATGAAACCGTGTAATATGGAGGATGACCAATTTCTGACTATGGACTCGACACTTTTCTGAGTTCAAAGATCACATTCCAAATCCTTTCCAATAAAGAGTTAAACCTCACATTTTCATAATATTTATAATTTATGTCAGTTTTTTTTTCAAGATATATGTACTCATTTTTTTTTTCTTTTTATATTTAGTTTTTATTTTTAAAAAATATTCTATCAATAGAATTAAAGTTTCAAAGTGGTTGAATTAATATCAGGTTATGTTTGTTCCTTTTTTTTTATTTTTTTTTATTTTTTTTTTTATTTTTTTTTATTTTTTTGATTATGACGTCATATTTGGGGCGACTTTTGAGACTTAGAGGGTTAGAATTGAGAAACACTAATAATAGAGGGACTTGTGTGTCAAACAAATTAAAGGTTTAAAAGTGCAATTTAAAAATATGACCGTTGAACAATTGGAGCAACTGCTATAATATCTAATTGGCGACTACTCTGCTTTACTTCCATGCTGAACTCTCTCTCTCGATTCTCATTGTTTGAGTAAAGCGATCTCTCTCTCTCTCCTGTGATCGTAGCAAAGTTTCATCCTCCGAGATGATGCTGAGATTCAGATTTCATTCGACGGATGAAGAGCTAGTTCTCTACTACCTGAAGAGAAAAATGTACAGTTAGCGAATCTAAAATATTGGTTCCAACTTACCTAAATAGACAAGAGTCACCTCCAGCAGCGAATGCAGTTCCAATGATACCGTCTAATTTGGAATATGAGCAATTTTCGACTATGGGCTTGACATTTTTCTAAGTTCAAAAAACATATTCCAAATCTTTAACAATAAAAGTTAAACCTATGTTTTTCACAATTTTTATGATTTCTGTAATTTTTTTTTTTTTTATTATTGTTTTATTTTTTTACTTATATTTTTGTTTTTTTAACGATAAATGTACTTTTTTTTTTTTTTTTTTAATATTTAGTTTTTATTTTTGCAAACTATTCTATCAATAGAATTAAAGTTTTAATGTGGTTGAATTAAAATCATATTATGGCTTTTTTTTTTTGTTTAATTATGACGTCATATTTGGGACGAAGAGCTGGTTCTCTACTACCTGAAGTGAAAAATGCACAGTGAGCGAGTTGAAATCATCGGTGAGGTCGATGTCTACAAGTGTGAACTGGAAGAATTGTCTGGTGCGTAATTAGGGCTTATTTGTCATCTTACAATCTTCATTTGCTTGGTAATTAGGGTTTATTGAGTGGTGTTTTTCTTTTTGATTCCTTATTAGGGTTTTGTTAAAGTTTTCTTGATACTGATTGAGTAGTTCTAGATGCGATTCAATAGTTCTTGATTTCTTCGTCAATGGCGTCCCTCAACAATTAGGGTTTATGTGGTCAGTGTTTGGTTTCTTTCTTTTTTCTTTTCCTTTTGATTTATTGTTAGGGTTTTCTATGATTCTGATTGATTAGTTGTTGATGCGATAAATGTTTATGCAATTTGTGCAATTTATATACGTGATAATAAAAAATAATTTGTTTGTCAAACATATTCACTGATTTCTTGGCGTGATTGAGAGATCGATGAAACAATCTGTTTATCTTGCAATTTGTTTTTCGACGTATTCAATGATTCTTGGCACGAGTTTGTGATGAAATTTTTTGTCCATCTTCAAATTTGTTTGTCAGACACATTCATTGATTCTTGGCATAAATTCAACTTATTTTATTCTTTGATTTGTAGAAAGTTTGGTCAGTAACTCCTCGAAAATTATAGATTTTGTTGATATAATTTTCAATAATTCAAAGTAAACTTGTTCATTTCACTAATATTTCTTCTCTACTTGGAAACTTAACCAAGATTTTTTTTTTTTAATTTGACTTGATATAACATGTCAAATTCGACAACAAAACACTAACGTCATGTTTGGTTGGATGGAATCGAGGGCGGAATGGAATCGCATTCCGCCCTCGATTCCTATTCCATTATTTGGTTCTCCAATGGAATCAATTTTGTGATTCTATTGGAATGAAATTGGATGGAATGGGATTCCATTTGAGATGGGATGGAATGGGATTCCATCCCAATGGAATTAATATCTTAAATACATAATAGCCTTTCTAATTAAGGCCTTGAAAATTGAGAACAAAAACAGAAATTAGAGAACATAAATTGAAATTAGAAAACAGAAAGTTGAGAATATAAATAGAAAATTGAGAACAAAAAATTGAGAACAGAACTAGAAAATTGAGAATAGAAACTGAAAATTGAAAATAGAAACAGAAAATGAAGAATATAAACCGAAAATTGAGAACAAAAACAGAAAATTAGAGAACAAGAAATTGAGAACATAAACTAAAAATTGAGAACAAAAACATAAAATTAGATAACAGAAAATTGAGAACAAAAACTGAAAATTGAGAACATAAATTGAAAATTGAGAATAAAAATATAAAATTAGAGAACGAAAAATTGAGAACGAAAATTGAAAATTGAGAACAAAAACATAAAATTAGATAATAGAAACAGAAAATTGAGAACAAAAACAGAAAATTGAGAACAAAACATAAAATTAGATAATAGAAAATTGAGAATGGAAACCGAAAATTGAGAATAAAAACAGAAAATTGAGGACAAAAACAAAAACTTAAGAATATAAACTGAAAATTGAGAACAAAAAATAAAAAATTAGAGAACGAAAAATTGAAAAAGGAAACTAAAAATTGAGAACAAAAACAGAAATTAAAGAATAGAAACTGAAAATTGAGACAAAAATAGAAATTAGAAAACAAAAACTTAAAATTGAGTTGAATAGTGAAATATAATAAAATGAGGAAAGGAATAGAATAGTGAAATATAATAAAATTTTATTATAATCAACCAAGAAGATAATGGAATAATAATTTTATAAGGGCAAAACGAAAATTTTACTATATTTCACTATTCCATTCTTTCTTTCATTCCATACCAACCAAACAAGAGAATGGAATAGTGATTCCATTCACAATTCCATTCCATTCCTTCTCTCATTCCATTACTTCTTTCATTCCATTCCACCCTCATTCCATTCCGTCCAACCAAACATGCCGTAAATAAATGCTACATTATCTATCAAATCAATCATTTTATTTTAGAAAATGGATAGGGATTTTAATGTAAAAAGGTAATGATTTTTTTTTTAAAGTGATATTGGCGTATTTTAATTTTTAATTATTTTTTTAAATCGATAAGGATACAATTGTAATTACAAAAAAAATTCAGTATTTTTTTTTACCTAAAGGGAAACTGAATGATGTTTAACTAAAAATGATAAATGGTTGATCGATATTTTGCAAAAATGATATGGAGGTTTGTAGTTTTAGACAACATGATAGTGAAGTGACACATAATCTTTATATATATATATATATATATATATATATATATATATATATATATATATATATATATATATATATATAACAATTTCAGATGAGGAAGTGGGTAATAATTTGACCTCATTAAATAGAGAATAAAATCAACATTAACGATATCCATTGAATTACCCGAAACCATTTAAAGAAAAAACTCTAATTATATTCTATTTACAATAACTACCATAATAATCCACACCACCACACCCCTATAAAAGGAGAGGTGCCTTTTTCGTTTGAAACACACAAAACAATGGAGTTTGTGAAGAGACATTTGGTTGTAGCAAATGCTATCTTGTCTATTGTCTTTTGTTTTTATGGTAGGGTTGTTCCAACTGGTCCGAATAGACAGGAGCCACCTAATCTAGCAACATATGTGGCTCCATTGAAACTAGATGAATTTGGGTCAAAAAGATTAGTGCAACTGGTCCTAACAAACAAGAGCCACCTCCAGTAGCATATGAGGCTCCATTGAAGCAAGATGAGTTTGAGTCTAAGAGATTAGTCCCGACTAGCCCAAACAAACAAGAACCACCTCCAGCAGTGTATGCAACTCCAATGAAGCCAGATGAGTTTGAGTCTAAGAGTTTGGTCCCGACTGGTCCAAACAGGTAGGAGCCACCTCCGACAGCATATGCAACTCCAATGAAGCCAAATGATTTTGAGTCCAAGAGGCTAGTCTCGATTGGTCCAAACAGACAAAAATTGCCTCAAGTAGCATATGCAACTCTGATGAAACCAAATCAATTTTAGTCTAAAAGACTGGTTCCAACTGGCCCAAATAGACAAGAACCACCTCTAGCAGCATATGCAGCTTCAATGAAACCATCTAATTTGAAGTATGAGCAATTTTTGACTATAAACTTGATAGTTTTCTGAGTTCAAAAATCATATTCCAAATCCTTAACAATAAAGAGTTAAACCTCACATTTTCACAATATTTGTAATTTATGCAAGTTTTTCTTTTCCAATTATTATTGTTCTATTTTATTTTTATTTTTGTTTTTTCATGATAAACGTACTCATTTTTTATTTATTTTTTATTTTTTATATTTATTTTTTATTTTAAAAAAACAATATTATATCAATAGAATTGAGGTTTTAAAGTGGTTGAATATTAGGGTAAATTTTTTATTTTATGTAATTGTGATAAATATTTAACAGTTGTACTTAAATCTGAATGACATAAGTGATGGCGAAAATACTATAAAAATATTAAAAGCAATTCGATCAAAGAATAAGATAACAAGAGTTCTTAACCAAATAAATGTATATTAAAAAATTAATTTCTGAAAACAGTGTAGTCTAAACTTATTTACGTGTTCAGTGTAAAACGCAATACCAATTTGCGTTTTTCGAAAAACGCATTTTGGAAATGCGTTTTTGAAGAGTGAACTGTTCCACTTAAAAATGCAAAACCGATTTGCGTTTTTCAAAACCCCCCCCCAAAAAAAAGAAGTAAAAACGCAAAATAAAAAAGTAAAAACGCAAAACCGATTTGCGTTTTTAAAGAAACGCAAATCGGTTTTGCGTTTTTTAAGAAACACAAATCGGTTTTGCGTTTTTCAAAACAGAAATAAAAAAAAAAAAATGTTTGAAAAACGCAGAAGCTTTTTGCGTTTTTCCAAAAAAAAAAAAAAAAAAAAAAAAAAAAACGTTTGAAAAACGCAGAAAGCTTCTGCGTTTTTCAAAAAAAAAAAAAGAAAAGAAGAAAGTAACGGTTGCAGCAGTGTGGTTTTTTTTTTCTTCAGCAGAGTCAGTGCGAGATGCAATTTTTTTTTTTTTCTGTTTTGAAAGCATTTTTTTTTTTCAAGAGCTTGCTTTTTTTTTTTTTTTTTTTTTCAAGAGCGTTTTGTTTTTTTTTTGCCATTTTCCCACCGTTTTCCTCATTCATATTTGGCTTAGAAGAACCATTTTGTGATTCGTGTGAAATGATTCCAAAAAAAACGAAAATAATATATGTGTTTTTTTTAAAAAAAATTACACTAATTGAAATTAAAATAAAATTACATGTGAATATATAATATATTTTTACAAATTATAATACATGTCGTCGTTGAGTTTCTATGTACCACACCCCCTACGTCTGATGTTTCTCTGTTGCCGCCATAAAGGAAGTGGAAGTTCTTCGGTGTCCTCTGTCTGGAGATGATCAACTTGAGTAATGTGTCCCAAGTCCATAGTAGATGGATATGTTGGTTCCTCCACGATGGGCAACAAATATTCATCATTTCGCTCCCATGGGACTGGCGACACGCGTCTTCCAATTCCTCTGGGTACACCATGTGTCACACGAGGAACAGATACTGAGCTCGATGATGGAACATCCATCATCGGGGTGACAAATGTGTTACCCACTGACCATCCGGAACTGACGCCCAGTTCGGTACCATAATCTGAAAAGAAATTATCCATCCCGTAGGTAGATGGTCCGGCACTGGCGTAGTCATCCAACGGCGGATCTCGCGTATCCAACGGCGGACTCGGCATCTGGTGTCCCGGACTAGGCATCTGGTGCGGCAACTGCCGACGATAGGCACGGGAACAAATGTCGCACGATAAGTATGTAACCCGTTCAAAATCTCCTGGTTGTCTTGTTTGAATTGCAAGTTCACTCATTCGCATCAGGTTTGAAATATCGGGTTCCTGCAACATAAAGTTAATTACACCTAAGTAAATGAACATTATACAAAATAATAAATATATGTTCTAATTAAATTATACCTCTATCGTCAGACGACCTCCTACTGCATGATAGCCGAAGTTCGGTCGGTAAGATGGGTTCACTATGAACCGCCTTGTGACCCCCCAATACCAAGGCATGTAATCATCAAATACATCTGTACCAACCTGAAGGTTACTTAAATCTGGTGGTCGTCGGCTATCCTATGCTCGTATATGTGCCCCGTGCACTATCGACCAGTCTGTGCCAAATTTTTCCCTCCGGCTATTGAAATGCATATCTTTATATGTGTCGCTCAGCCAGGGAATTCCTTAGCAAAAACCAAACTGTCGTAGTGTGCGATGGGGGTAATGATACTCTACAATTTTGTAGCATATCAGGGGCACAGGCACCATCCAAATTTCTTCGCCATCACGACAATATTGTGGTAATTGGTCCAAGAGGTCAGTTGGATACGACATCCAAATAACCTTGCAAACAACATACAAATAAATTAATTAAATAATAAATATAATCATATATAAAATATCAGTAACATCTTACGTAAATCTATAACTGACCTCATAATTTTGTAGACGATCTAACTGATCACGATACACAATCAATATGTGCATCGGCTCGCTATCTAAGTTGAATGATACTTTCCAACTGTATGCAGCCATAAAAATTAATTATTACTACATGAAATGAAATATTTGAATTGCGTGAACATTTATTATATAATAACGTACCGAGACCCCCAAGGGGTGCCTGGGAACCTTATGTCCCCTATCTGTAGGTCACCCATCCAATCGCTGGTAGTAGAGAGAGACACGTGCCATAGTCTCGGGAGTCGTTCCCATGCCCAACACTGTAATAAAAATAAGGGGCCTGAATTTTTTTTCGTCTCCTTACGACATCCCTTGCACAGCTCTCGATACAGTACCGCTAAAGTTGCACTGCCCCAACTATACTGATGCGACCCAGACATATCGCGCAACAGTGGTAAGTACGCTAACTTAACCAAATTATTAGATTTATCAGGCATCAATATTGTCCCGATCAATATTAGGCAGTACGCCTTAGCGTAACACTGCATAATGCCCTCATCGGCGTCAGCGGGTACTCGATCGAAAGTGGACTCTAACCATTTCAGTTTCAGACAACCTCCTTTGATTTTGTCCTCCGGCGGTGTGTGTCCGAGTAGGATTTGGCAAAGTTCCTGCCAACGTACGGTCAGTAATGTGTCATCAGACCCGGTAACTAGTCGTCCGTTCACGGGCAGCCCAAATAACACTGCTACGTCTTGCAGTGTCACTGTCATCTCACTAATCGGTAGATGAAACATATGCGTCTCTTGACGCCATCTCTCAACCAACACCGTAATCAATGCCTGGTCTAACTGTTTTTTCTTTAACTGAAAGGCTCCATAAAGTCCGACGGCTTTTATTAATTGTACCACACGACTAGGTACATGGTTCGTCCATTCCCCTGGAAACCTTCCTGCTCCGGAGCAGTCAAGCCGAGAAGAATGCTGAAATATAAATTAAAAGACAATTAATTTAAAAATTACTAAATAAAAAAAAAAAATTGAATAGACTGGGTAAATATTTTTTTAATATGACCTGCACTCCCAGACAGTCCCAGATCTGTGGTCTCTCTGCAAATAAAGCAACGACTAATCGACGGGACCAGGCTCAGCCATAGCAGCAATAATCTGAAACTAAAATATGAAGTAGTAATATACGAAATATATTACAACACAATATACTAAATGACAATATACTAAACGACAATATAATACAACACAATACGAATGTTGTTCCAACCATAAAGTAAATTAAAAATAAAAAATAAAAATTGTTGTCTCCATTACAATTGTTATCTCATTGGGGTTGGGATGGACATGTTCGCCTATCATGGCCAGTTTGAGAACACAACCCATACCGATTTGTCATTGTCCGCTGCGACACATCCATTTCGTTTCGAATGCGAGTGGATTTAGGTTGTCCGCGCTTCACAACTCAAAGTCTATTCTTGTTAGGAAGAAGGATCGGAAAGTTAACCATCGGCCAATAGTCCTCGTGAATGATCGGTTCAAATGATGACTCCCAAACTTTCAGCAAGTTTGCTATTGTGTACTCATCAGTGATGTAGCGAAACGCATCTGTGCCACAATACTCCGTCACCGCAAGCATGTGTGAGCATGGATATCTGAAAGTCTTATATTTTCCACAAGTACAATCAGGGTTATCACCTAAAGTAACTTTGTGTGTAGCAATACCACCGGACAACGTCTTTCTCGTTTTCACGTGGTAACGTGCATTCTCCCTATTATTAAATATATTTATAAATCAAATTAGATGATCAGTTAAAAAATATATATTACTAATTAATAAATTGCAAGTTAAAAATCCTTACCGATTGAATATTTGGACGTCGTATGTTTTAGACTTCGCTTGTGATTTCTGAATTTTCTCAACAACATGTTTTACGTATCCCAAACCCATGCCCATGTCCTTTAGAGCTTTCTGTCGACCGAGATCAAAGTATTTGACCAACCTATAGAAAGTTATTGAAACAACAGCTGTAATTGGGACATTCCTTGCATCTTTCAAACAGTTGTTGAATACTTCGGCATAATTGGTTGTCAACACGCCCCAACGTTTACCATTATCGTGTGACCTGATCCATTTATCTTTGGCTACGTTATCCAACCATGTATACGCCCCCATTTTTATTTTCGCAATCTCTTCCATGATAGCGTTGTACTTTCGAACTTGTATTGCAGCACCCGCATTCCACGCAAGATCTTTTAGTTGTTGATTTTTAAAGATGTTATTAAAATTACTACAAAGATGCCGCAAACAAAATCGATGATACCGAGCGGGCTCGTTCGGTTGATTAAGCCATAAAGTTCTTACTGCACTAAGAATGCCAGTCTGTCAGTCAGATATCAACGTGACCTCCGGCCGGTCTTTAACAATATGGCGCTTTAGCATCAAAATAAACCAGGACCAACAGCGGTGGTCCTCCGTCGGTACCACCGCGAACGACATAGGATAACACTTATTGGATGGTGTCATCCCAATAGCGATCAAGATCTTTCCTTCGTACTTACCATACAGATGGGTCCCGTCAATCGTGAGGACAGGTCGACAATATCTCTATCCGACCACAAAAGGTTCGAATGCCCAAAAGACCATGTCGAATGTCGAATAACCAACTGCAGCAGTCGGAACAATACTCCATTCGACAATTATCCCAGGATTAAAGTGCTGCAATGCCGACATGAATTTCGGCAACTTTCGATACGATTCATCCCAATCGCCGAACAAGGTCTCGATGGCTTTAGATCTAGCCAACCAAGCCTTTCGGTAGGAGATAGTGAATCCCCGAGACTCTTTCACGGACGCAACGATAACACCCATCTTCACTTCTGGATCCTCTTCGACCTGTCCAAGTATCATGTCAGAAATAACACCCGAATCCAAGTTTCCATGATCCAATGCCGTATGATTATAGAAACACGTGTGTCGCCCGTTGTACTGCGTAATCTGGAACATTCCGTGACTCTGTTTTAGAGTCGCCTGCATCCGCCACCCACAACCATGCTTGCATTTAATCGACCAAATTTTCTGGTTCGTCTCTACCACACGATACTCTTTATTTTTCATAACATGATAATATTTCACGGTATTCTGAATATGTTTCTTGTCCTTAAAGACCATGCCACAATTAAATTCGTCTATTTCCGGGGTCCAAAAATTCTTTCGCAACTTTGGCTCATACTTTGCCATATCATCATCATCACCCCATTCCAACTGATTATAGAATGAAGGAACCTTGTGTAACGGTAATTGTTCACTCCCATCCATTGTCGGCTCGACATCCATATCTTCATCTTCATCTTCATCCCCACCATTCTCATCTTCCTCTAACGCAAAAGCACCATCTAACTCTGTTTGTTCAACATCGTGAAAACTATCGACTGTATTCGTCCCACCCTCCACATTCTCGTGTGGTGGAGCAGCAGAACTGGTGCCTGAATCATGATCAATCACTATGTGGGGATGATATTCTTCAGGAATGTAAGGCGATCGGTGAGTGTAACTGGATTGAACAACTTGAGGGTCAAACATAGGAGATAACGCGGTAACATGAGGATTGGAATTTTGACTTAAAAATTGGGTAAAAAGACCAGGTTGAGAAGAAAATATTGGAGCATGATTAAAAGCTCGTTCTACCTCCACATACACCTCAACACCAAGTAGTGAGGGTACCCTAAGAGGTAATTGAAGCACATGGTCTAATGCCGCATCGTCACAGATTGAATACAACATGTGTCTATAATTCCTAGGACCAATAGTAGCTATCGGCAACCTACATTGTAACTTTAAAGTTCCATCAACTCCATCCTCGAAGATATATGGTCGTAACATCGCAATTAATTCGTTTAACGTAATCCCCCGACAAACATCCAACGATTTGACCGTAGACATGCTATATGACACTCCAAACTCAGTTCCTTCCAATATCTTTCCACCCCAATTCAAATATAATGTAACATTCTCCATTTCAAACAACTACAATTTCACAAATCAAAATAAAACATGTAACGTATTATTATGATTATCAATTATATTACTAAAAAAAATTAAATTGTCCAATCTACCTCATAAAAACCGAAATCCTTATATATATATATATACACACACACACACACACATACACACAAAATAAAACCAAAAAAATCGGAAAAAAAAAAAAAAAAAACCGAAACCCCTAAAAGAAAAAAATTGTTTTACATCTACATTTCTAGATCTAGATTTACATTACGAAAAAACTATTTTCAAATTATATAAATCTAGATCTACATTACGAAAAAACCAAAATAAAAATAAAAATTGGTTTACTCACCAAAATGAGACGAACAGCAGTGAAGGAGCTAGATCGGCGGCGGAAGAGTGGGTGACGGCGACGAAGGGCCGATATATCTACATTTCCGAAAAAATAAAAATTAAAAAAAGCAACCGAACAAAAAAAAACCATATCTCGTATACACACACATACCCGATAGACGACGACCGGACGGCCGGAGAAGCGACGGAGGCAGATCGGCTGAGCGGCAGTTCACTGTTACCCTTCTTTTTCTTCTGTGTTTTTACCCGTAGTGAAAACGGCACTGAAAATGAGGAAGAAGAAGATGTCGGTGGTGGTGCTGTAACTGAAAAACGCAGAAGTGTTCTGCGTTTTTAAAAAACGCAGAACACTTCTGCGTTTTTAAAAAACGCAGAACACTTCTGCGTTTTTACTTTTCAGACTAATTTTAACGCAAATCGGTTTTACATTTTTACTTTTTTATTTTGCGTTTTTACTTTTTTTTTTTTTTGGGTTTTGAAAAACGCAAAACCGATTTGCGTTTCTTTAAAAACGCAAATCGATTTTGTGTTTTTACTTTTTTATTTTGCGTTTTTACTTTTTTTTTTTTTTTTGGGTTTTGAAAAACGCAAAACTGATTTGCGTTTCTTTAAAAACGCAAATCGGTTTTGCGTTTTTAAGTGGAACAGTTCACTCTTCAAAAACGCATTTCCAAAATGCGTTTTTTGAAAAACGCAAATTGGTATTGCGTTTTACACTGAACACGTACTGTTTTCAGAAATTAATTTTTTAACATACATTTATTTAGTTAAGAACTCAAGATAACAATAAGAATAATTTAATCTGCTCATTTGATCTAAAAGGTCAATCCATTTTTTTTTAAATGTTAATTGCCTTTTACCCCTTATACTTTGATGTTGTTTCATTTTGTTCTTTTTACTTTAAAAATTTACACTCTACGCCTTTCTAATTATAACAAATTTAATGTTTTTTTTCCTTCAGTGCGTGTTTAATTTAGCAGAATATGGTAAAAAAATAGGGTGAAAATATTTTTTTCATCTAAAATTAACTTGAATTAGATAAAATTCCTTTTTTAAAAAAAATTATTTTGTTTTTATTAAAAAGAAAAGGAAAAAAGAAAAGTAGAGCAAGACAGTGAGAAAAATGTCAGCTTTTCTAGTGTATTATCTTTAAATATTATTAAATAAAAATTTAAAATTAAAATTAAAATAATTTAGTTTTATATTTTTTAAATAGGATTAGTTATAATTTGCACCTTGTGGTTGGACCGAATTGTACTTTGGATCTCTATGGTATTTCTATCACCACTTACTTCACTTTGCTTAAGAGTTAAATTAAGGCCCCGTTTGGTTAGTGTTTCCATTCCAACCCAACCCAATCCAAAAATTATTTGATTGATTTTTGGGAACGCGTTTGGCAATACAAAACTCAACCCAACCCAACCCAAAAAATGAGAATTGATTTTCAAAATTCTAAGGAAATGAGAAACAAAAAAAAATTATTTTTTTTGTGCCCAAAAAACTATACCCAAAGGAGAGGACACACTCGAAATTATTAGAGATATTAGTGAGTCCCGTGTTTAACTTTTGTTAAGCTCAAAACAAAGAAAGTTTTATTTTTTATTTTTCTCTCTCCCATTTCTATTGTCTTCTTCGTCTTTGTCGAACTCCTCTTCGTTTGCTGTCCACTACTAGTTTGTCGTTCTCATCTTCTCCTCGCAATTGTTTTCACCATCCTCGCCTCCTCCTCTCCTCGTCTTCGCAATCATTCCTCCTTCTCCTCTCCTACCCATCGCCGTCGTCTTTCTCGTACTTCGCATCGCCGTCGTCTTCAATCTGTTGGATATTGATTTTGATTTCAATCTGTTCTCCGTCATCTTCGTTCTGTTTGACATCGATTTCGAACTCGTCTTCGCCGTCCACCTCCTCTTCGATTTGGTCGTCGTGTCTTCAATTTATTCGACATCGATTTCATTCTTGATTTCGATTGCTGAATGTGGTTTAGGGTTTGATTTTGATTTCGCTCTTGATTTCAATTTTGATTTGGTTTGACATCAATTTGGTTTAGATTTCATCACGAAATTGAAAATCAATTTCAATCTCATTACGAAATTGATTTCGATTTTCAATTTCAATATATTCCACTTTTCATTTCGATTTTTGATTTCGAAATCAATTTCGCTTTTCAATTTTGATTTCATCATGAAATCGATTTAGGGTTTGATTCTTGATTTTGGTGTAGGGTTTGTTCTTAATTTTGGTTTAGGGTTCGTCTTTGATTTGGGGGTTTTGTTGAATTTCATCAAATAAATTTTAGGGTTGGTTCTTGATTTGAGAATTTTGGTTGAATTTGGGAGTTTGGTTGAATCAATTATAGGGTTGGTTCATGAAATCAATTCTAGAATAATATTGTTACCAAACGTGATTCTATTCCCAGTACAAAAAAAATAAAAATTTGTCGTTACCAAATGTAATTCTGTTCCCAATAGGAAACAAAATTCTCAACTCAACTCAACCTATCCCAGTTGGGTTGAGAAAAGTGGGAACACTAACCAAATGCCACCAAAGTTTTTCGTAAATTTCAATGGTTAAAGAGTAAAAAAAATGTTAAGTAACTAAAATGACATTTATATCCTTTAAATATTTTAATAGGGATTGTTTTTATACTATTCAAAAACTTGGGGGATTATTGTGTGTTTTTTTATATTATTCATCTTCTTCGTCCTGTGCATGGACGATGGTGACAACGACTCTTCGGCGAAGTCTCTCTATCCCCCCTCTTTGTTTGATTGATATATTAGAGAGGGCTCGGAGATGAGAGAAGGGAGGGAGAGAATTGAGTTGGAACATGGAGGGGTTGCTCGGTTCGTCGTGGCCGATGTAGGGTGTTCGCCGTAGGTGTGGGTGATGGTTGCTCAGTTCACTATCATCGACGTAGGGAGGGGGTGGGGGTAGGGAGACAGAGTAGGTTAGGGGGGGGTTTGAAGAGTGAAGGGTCAAAAATATTTTGACCCTTTAATTTTATAAAAAAATTCAAATAGACCCCATTAAATTAGTTAGAACAATATGATAAAATTATCCTTATTTTATAATTGAACTAATGAAAATACCATCGATTCTATATTTCTATTAAAGTTTGAACCATTGCACTTAAATTTTAAGCACCATCTAAATAATAAATTATAAAATTATACTAAAGTATTGTTTGGTTCAGAACAGGTTATAGAGGGGTTGGAAGAGTGAAGGGTCAAAAATATTTTCCTTTTAAGTTTAAAAAAAAAATTCAAATATACACTATTAAATTAGTTGGAACAATATGATAAAATTATCCTTATTTTATAATTGAACTAATGAAAATACCATCGATTCTATGTTTTTATTAAAGTTTCAACAATTGCACTTAAGTTTTAAGCACCGTCTAAATAATAACTTATACTAAAGTATTGTTTGGTTCATAATAGGTTACAAAGGGGTTGGAAGAGTGAAGGGTCAAAAATATTTTAAATAGACCTCATTAAATTAGGTAGAACAAAATGAAAAAATTATCCTTATTTTACAATTGAAATGACAAAAATACCTTCAGTTTTGTTAAATTTTTAACTGTTGCACTTAAGTCTTAAATACTGGAGGTGGAAGTGGTGACAAAAATACTATAAGGGTACAAAATGTAATTCGGTCATAGCGGTTTAAAGTGTAATTAACCATTTTAAATAAAATTTTTGTTACTCCCATCTAGTGAAGGGCTAAAGTGTAAAAAGTGGAGTGAAATAAGACCCAAAACCATCTAGATAATAAATTATAAAATTACTAGGAAGGGAGCATGGACAAGTCAGCGCCCGTCATTAACAAAAAATTTACAATAAAACTTTAATTTTTTTTATATTTTATTAAAATTAAAAAAATAAAAATGCTTACAAGTAAGGCTCATGGTCCATTTAAAAACATGCTATTGATTTTTTTATGTCCATCGCCTGTCATCGATGTTGTCGTCTGTATCACCACCTTTGTTACTAAAGCATTTATAAGTAAAATATTCATCAGTAATTTTAGGTTAGTTATAATTAACAAAAGAATTATAAATTAAGTCAAAAAATCAGTGACATTTAATATATTTTTCATATATTAAATATTTTTACTAAAAAAGAGTGAAAAAACAACTTTCAATTTTTAATTTTTTATTCTACCTAAACAAATGAATATTGATAGAAACTTTAATAATGATAATGAAATATAAATCGATAAATGGGGTGACAATTTTATTGAAAGTTGCAAAGTTCCTCTATAAATTCCCTAGAATTCTATATTGAAGAAATAAAGTCATAGAATTGTATAAAATTTAATGGAGCAACCTAAATTTATTGAAATTCTAATTTTTCTTTTATCTTTTTTTTTTTTTTTTTTTTTTTTTTTTTTTTTTTTTTTAACTTTAAATGATTGATGATAATCATAGCACTTAGTATAATACAACAAATACATATATACAAATGCATGGGGTTACAAATTGTCAAATTAATTATACTTTTAGTGTAATATTGTACAAAATAATATTCAATATCTTAAAATTGTAAAATTATGACTCACATATGAAATTATAAAAATCGTTCACAGAATTAATATGTCATACACTGACAATTAAATAATACTTTAAGATATTTGTTTTATAAAAATATATAAATAGAGGAATGTCTACAATTTTTGTTTTTCAAAATTAAAACAATTTTAGATGAAAAAGTCCCACAAAAAGGCCAAACTAAGGTAATGTTTGGTTCGGTTTTTAAAATAATTTTTGAAATTACAAGAAACTATTTCATTTACTTTTGAATTTTTTTTAATGATTAATAACATGTTAAAAATTAAAAATTAAAAACGATGTGATTAATTTATATCTGATATTAAAAAAAAAAAGACATGTTATATTTTTCGGATTAACATGTGGTAGAGAAAATTCATAAAAAAATAAAGGGTAATTAATTTTTTAGTCCTCTATAGAGAACCAATAGAGAAATCAGACCCCCTGACATGAACAATTAAGTTTTTAGACCCCATAAACTTTTTAGAAAAAAGTCATTCATTCTGGTCCCCTGTTAACGTTTATTTACAAGTCTACCATTCTATCTTTATGCAACAAGAGAAATTTGGACAACAATGGGTGTTAACATTAACGTAATATTGTTCAAGAAAATACCCCTTACCTATATTATAACATTACGTTGGGAATTCACGTTAACGTTGTTGCATCCAATTTTTTTTTTTGCAAGTTAACGCACCATTTTCCAATCTGTCTATTTTATGTGTTACGTTAATGTTAACTCAATTTACCTCTAGACGTATTGTGTGTTTTTTTCTTGAATATTTAGCGTATTTTGTGTGTATTTACGTTAACGCATCTTGTCCATCTGTGTGTGTTAACGTTAATGCATTTTTTTTTGTGTGTGTTTCACATTACCGCCTTTTTCCTTATTTGTTTTTGTGTGCATTAACGTTAACACATTTGGGTGAATTTTTGTTAACGTTAATACACATTTTATTGCCTCTCTGTGTGTTAAACGTTAACGCATTTAATGTTGTTCAAAAAATATTTGAAAAAAAATACTCAAAATACCAACGTTAACGTAACAATTAACATCCTCTCCACTCTCATTCATAGCCACAACAAAAATCCAATTTAGATTTGAAATATTCCAATTTAGATATGAAAATTCCCTAAAAAAAAAATCAAGAACCAAACAGATCGTAAGAAATTTTCCAATTTAGATTTGAATGTGTATTGGGGTCGTGTTGCCTTAACGTTAATGCATATTTTTTGAGGGTCTCATCTGTGTTAACGTTAACACATTTACATTGTCCTAGAACACTAACGTTAAAGTAAAAAAATGAACACCCTATCCACCTCTACCACTAATCAAGCAAAATCAATCTATAAATTCAACACAACAAAAATACATTGAACAAAAATATCTTGGTCTCGTATGCGTTAAAGTTAACACGTCAAGCATTGCCCAGAAAAACGTGTGCAAATTAAAAGTGGGTGTTTGTTAACGTTAATGAACATTTTCACCCCACTGCCGAATCGAACATCAACATCGGTGTTAACGTTAACGAAAATTAACATTACCACCGCCACACAACACTGCCAAATCAAAAATGAACATCACCACTGCCAAACAACGCCGCTGAAACGAACATCAACATCGTTGAAAAACACCATGAAAACGAACAACAACGCCAAATCAAACATGAAAACCAAAAAAAAACAAAAAACAAATAAGAAATACCATGAAATAGAGAGAGAGAGAGTGGGGGAGGTCCGAATTTGGCTGGTGGCCGACGGTGGTTGCCGGATCTGGCTAGTAGTGGCCGATGGTTGTTTGAATCGAAGATGAACATCACCATCGCTAAACAACACCACCAAATTGAGCATCAACATCGCTGAAGAATACCACCAAAATAAACACCACCGTCAAATTGAGCATCAAAACCAAAAAAAAAAAAAAAAAAACACAACAAAAAAAAAAAAAAAAACGAGGAAACCCTTATCTGGGTTTCCAGATCCGAAAAAAATAGAACCCTGAACAAGAAGGAGAGGGGGGAAGTCCTCGTCGGAGGATGTTGTGGAGGAGTATGGTTCATCGTTATGGACATCGTCGGAAGTTTGAACTCATGGATTGATGAGCGTAGACAAGACGATAACAACTGGGCAAGAGAAGATCGAGGCTTGGCTCAACAGACAGCTAAACGGCAGGCATCGTCGAGGCCCAGATCTGGAACTTCGCAGGCCAGATCTTGTTTTTTGCCTGCTAATCTTGCAGGTGATAGTGACGAGAGAGAGAGAGAGAGAGAGAGAGCTTGCGAACGACCGCGCAAGAAATCCGGCCACCTTCTGTTCTCACCTCCACCGATTTTAGAGAGAGAGAGAGAGAATCGTGATGTTAGGTTTAGACAAAGAGAGATCCTTTAGAGTGAGAGAGAGGAATTGAGTGAACAGTTAACGTAAATGAGAGAGATTATTTGTTTTAGGGGTATATATGTCTTTTTATTATTTTTTTTGTCTACTTAATGACTAAAAACTTAATTGATTGTACTATTGGATCTGATTCCTAAACAATCTGTTCAAAATGATTTTTTTTCTACATGATCTCTTGAATGAGGACTAAATAATAAAAATCTCAAAGATAAAATAAAATATAGATAAAAAATTAAAAATTAAACTTATAAAATAATAATAAAAACTTTTTAAATTGTATCATCTAAAATAAAATAATAAAATTTTGAATTTTCAAAATCTGAAAATAGTATTCGTGTAGCAAACTAAATATAACCGAAATATTTCCTATTTGAACAATTTGATCATTAAATAAGTGAACTCAATATAAATTAATAGTTTCAAATTTTTATTTTTTTACAAAAAAAAAAAAAAAAGAAGAGAAAATTGAATTGTTTTATTTGCTGGCATTTTTTTATTTATTTATTATTATTACTATTATATTTCTTATCATCTTGTTTAAAACCACAAAACTTCCTCATCATTTGTAAAATATCGACGAATCCCTTTTATTTATAATATATATATATATAACAAGGGAGGTTAGGTGTATATATATATATATACACACCTAAATGGTGCTTAAGTAAAAATGATAAGCAGTTGACCATTTACTTTCCTTGTCATTTTGTCTAAAAATACAAACTTCCACTAACCTCCCTTGTTATATATATATATATATATAGATATATATACACTAACATATAACCCGTGCTTGAAGGCACGAACGTTATAATAATAATAATAATAATAATAATAATAATAATAATAATAATAATAATAATAATTAATGTTTAAATGTCAACACCAACAAAAAATGTACATTATAAATACAACACAATTTTTATTTAATAACATAGATATTTAGCTATTAAAATAATATCACAATCGAAAATAGAAATAGAAATTAGAGCATGCTCTCAAGCTTTTTCATCCAAATGGAAAATGGAGTCGAGAAGATGAAAGAGTAGCTGACTGCTTCTGAAAAGCAGAAACTTTCTATGAAGTCTCAAGCTATTAATATTTTATTTTATTCTTTGGATGCTAATGAATACTCGAGAGTTTCAGATTGTAAATCAACAAAGGAGATATGGGACAAACTACAAATTACCCACGAAGGGACAAGTAAAGTGAAGCAATTGAAAATCAATGCTCTTATGAGGAAATTTGAATTGTTCAGAATGAAAGAAACTGAATCAATTTAAGAGATGTATACTCGTTTCAACAACATTTACAATCACTTGAGTCAACTTGGAAAGCCATACTCCATGGAGGATAGAGTTCGAAAGGTCCTAAGATCTTTGATAAAAGTATGGGAGTTGAAGGTGACTGCAATTGAGGAAGTTAAGGATCTTGGAAAATACGAAATTGATGATCTCATTGGCAACTTGATGACTCATGAAACGACGATTACAGGATATGAGGATGACACTGGAAATAACAAGAGGAAATCCTTGGCGCTAAAGGCTTAGAAAATTGAAGAAGAGGATGACAGTGATGATGAAAGTATTGACAGTGAGCAAGAGAAAGACGTGACGCTTCTCACAAAGAATTTTAGAAGAATGACTCGACGTACATTCTGCGGGAGAAAAAACTTCAACATGAATAATGTAGAATGCTACAACTGTCACAAGACCGATCACTTTCAAACTGATTATCCCGAACCGAAGAAGGATAAAGAAAATGAGAAGAAGAAAGAGAAGAAGAAAGGAAAGAAGAACAAGAAGAAGTCTATGAAGGCTACTTGGAATGATACCGAATCAAGTAGCTCCAAAAAATCAGAAAGTGAAGAAATGACCATGTTTGCATTGATGGCCACTGGTGGTGAGGTAACAAAATGTTCAAGTTCTTGTCCTTTATATTTTGATGAATTATTTGATGCTTATCAAGAACTTTTGCATGATTATCAAAACTAGTGTTCTAAAATAAATGCCCTTCAAAATACAATTAATACATTAAACAAGCAAGTAATGGACTACGAATCTGAAAACAATTCGGATTTACATTCAATTGTTTTCAAATTCACTAGCGGTGAGAATAATTTGAAAATGCTTTCGGGAAGTTTACGTGGTATTTTTGATAAAACCTGTATTGGATTTCAGAAAAATCTTAAACAAAAACATTTTCAAAAATTCTTTTCTGAAATCCAGGATCTTGTTAGATGTTTTAAATGTGATGTTGTGGGGCATACTATTCGTATATGTTTTGCTAAAATATCTAACTGTAGACAAGTTTGGGTTCCAAAATGAACTAAAATTATCCCGCCTAACAAGATCGGACTCACGTAGACTAGGTACCACTTAGGAACTATTTGAGATGGTCCTTGCAGGTTATTCGAAAAATATCAATAAGTAAGGACAAATGGTTCCTAGACAACGGTTGTTCTTGACACATGACGGGAGATAAATCAAAACTCACATCTTTGACACCTAAGGATGGAGGTCATGTGACTTTTGGAGACAACACAAAGGGTAAAATTATCGATATAGCTAATATCAGTAATGGTACTACTATTATTAAAGATGTGTTACTAGTTGATGGACTCAAACATAATTTGTTTAGTATTAGTCAATTATGTGACAAGGGCTATAATGTAATATTTATTCATGATAAGTGCATTATTAAGAATGGTCATGATAGTAGTATCTTGTTAATTACATCACGTTTTAAGAATGTTTATACCTACTCATTTGATGATTTTACTTCTCAAAATTTATCATGTTTGAATGTTTTATCTGAAAATAGTTGGTTATGACATAGGAGACTTGAGCATGCTAGTATGGAGCTAATTTCTAAATTATCTAAGAAGAGTCTCGTACGTGGCCTACCTAATTTGAAATTTGTGAAAGATAAAGTATGTGATGCATGTCAATTAGGCAAGCAATCTAAATCATCATTTAATAAAAAATATGCACACGTCCACATCTAGATGTCTTGAATTGTTGCATCTTGATTTATTAGGACCAAATTCTATTTCTAGTCTTGGTGGTAAGTTTTATGTCTTCGTAATAGTTGATGATTATTCTAGACTTACCTAGGTGCTTTTCCTAACTAAGAAAAGTGAGGTTGCTTCTGTATTTGCTAAATTTTGTAAACATGTTCAAAATGAGAAGTAATGTTCTATTATTAATATTCGTAGTGACATAGGAAGAGAGTTTAAGAATGGTGATGTTATTAGTTACTGTGATGAGCATGGTTATACTTATAACTTCTCTATACCAAGATCACCACAACAAAATGGTGTAGTGGAAGGAAAGAACATGACTCTTCAAGAAATGGCCAGAACAATGCTTAATGAAAATCGCTTACCAACCTACTTCTGGGCCGAAGCAGTAAGTATAACTTGCCATGTGGTAAATCGAGTATCTATTCGTAGAGGGTTTAACAAAACCCCATATAAAATCTGGAATGATAAGACTCCTAACATTTTCTATTTTAAAGTATTTGGGTATAAATACTTCAATATGAATGACAAGGATAATCTAGGTAAATTTGATTCTCAATATGATTTTGCAATTTTCCTTGGATATGCTACTAACAATAAAGCTTATAGAGTTTGCAATAAACGTACGTTAGTAGTATAAGAATATATGCATATTGTATTTGAGGAAATTGACCCATTTTTGTCGAGAAAGGTTTTGGATGATGATGATGCAAGTATTTCAAATAATCAAAACCAAGGTGAAAATGCGGCTAAGGAGTCTCAAAAAGAGGAGGAGGCTAAGGAAGAGGATTCGACATTACTACGAGTTATAAAGACAGTACCGGGACATTCAGTAAAAGAAATTATTGGTAATTTCGAAAGCTGTGTAAGTATTCGTTCCTCTATTAGAAATATAATTAATCTTGCTTTCTTATCTCAAATTGAGCCTAAAATGTAAATGAGGCGTTAATTGATGAATCTTGGATTTCCGCAATGCAAGATGAGTTAGTTTAATTTGAGCGGAACAAAGTATGATGTCTTATTCTGAGATCGGATTTTCATCTTGTTATTGGTATTAAGTGGGTTTTTTGAAATAAAAAGGATGAGTCTGGTATGGTAATTAGAAACAAAGCAAGATTAGTAGCACATGGATATAATTAAGAGGAATAAATTGATTATGATGAAACCTATGCTTCTGTGGCTAGATTAGAAGCTATTAGAATGCTACTTTCTTTTGCATGCTCATGTAATTTTAAGCTATATCAAATGAATATTAAGAGTGCATTTCTAAATGGCTTTTTAGTGGAAGAAATTTATGTGGAACAACCCCCGGGATTTGAAAGTGATAAATTTCTCGATCACGTATTTAAACTTCGTAAGACTTTGTATGGGCTCAAACAAGCTCCTAGAGCTTGATATGAGAGACTTATCCGATATTTGATCGAAAAAGGTTTTCGAAGGGGTATTTGTGATATAATACTATTTGTTAAGAAAACTGACTCTGATATCCTATTAGTACAAGTTTATGTTGGTGACATTATTTTTGGATCTACTAATGAGGATCTTTGCCAAAAGTTTGCTAAGATAATGTAGGTCGAATTTGAAATGAACATGATGGGAGAGTTGAATTTTTTTCTTGGGTTGCAAATTAAGCAAATCAAAGAGGGGATATTCATAAACCAAGCTAAATACACTAAGGAGCTGTTAAAGAAATATGGGTTGGATGGTGCTAAAGAATACAAAACTCCCTTGGCAACGACTACAAAGATAGGCAAAGATGATACGGGCAAAAGTTTTAATGAAAAAATGTATCAAGGTATGATTGGTAGCCTGTTATACTTAACTGGTAGTAGACCTGATATTATGTATAATGTTTGTTTATGTGTTAGATTTCAGTCTTGTCCTAAAGAATCGTACTTGACTGCGGTAAAATGAGTTTTTCGATATTTAAAGGGGATGACTAACCTAGGATTATGGTATCCTAGGGGGAGTGATTTTAAATTAATAAGTTACTCCGACGCTAATTTTGGCGGTTACAAAGTTGGGCGAAAAAGCACAAATAGGTCATGTCATTTGTCAGGACATGACTTGGTTTTTCGGTCAAGCAAGAAACAGAATTCGATAGCCTTATCCATTATTGAGGTTGAGTATATGGTAGCTGATAACTGTTGTGCTCAAATTTTATATATTAAGCAATAGTTAAATAATTTTGGAATCTATATGGAGGAGGTCCCGATTTATTGTGATAATAAAAATGTTATTTGTCTAAGAAAGAATCCTACATAGCACTCATGAACTAAGCACATAGAGATTAAACATCACTTTATTCATGATAACATTCAGAAAGGGACATTGTTATTGAATATATTAATATATCTGACCAGCTAGCTAATATTCTTACCAAACCATTAGCGGAATATTAGTTTGTGAAAATCATTCGTGATTTGGGTATGGCTAGGTATAACGATGTATGCCTAGAGTAGTGTTTGTTTATAGTTCCCCTTCCCTATTTTTTTTTTTTGAGATGACAAATGGGGAGAATTAGTTGATGTTTTAATGAATATCTTAAGGGGAAGTTTGAATTATTTTGTTAAATATCTTAAGGGGTAGTTTATTATATATTGAAATTTGTTCTTTATTGAAAATCTTATGATTATTTTCATTACTTTGCTTTAACGAGTTAAAGAACATGTTCTCAGATTTAGGGGGAGTGTGGTTACATTTTCGTTTTTAAGAAAACATCAAAGTTAATTGTCATTATAAAAAATGGGGAGATTATTGATCTTAAGATTTTGATGAACAATTAAATGTTGATATTTTTTGTGGAACTAACGATTTTATTGTGTGTTTCAGTTTATTAGTTCCAGTGATGAAAATGATCATGAAGATATTGTGACAATACTTAAGATGATGGAAGATTAAGAGTTTAAAGAAATTGAAGAACCTAGGGAAAACAACTCAGGTTAAAGTTTAACTCTTAATATATCCCGGTTAGGATCACACACGACACAAAATATTTTTTAAAATTGTGTGTTTTTACAGGATCCTAATTAGTTAAAATTATTTGCTCCTATGTGTAATTGAAAAAGAAATAAATATAATTTATTAAAATTTAATTTAAGATTTTAGTAGATTTAACCGATAAAAGAAATCGGTTAAAGGGGTGAAAATGTCGAAGAAAATGAATTAAAATTGAATTAAGAAGAGGATTTCAACATTGATCAGTTGAAAAGATAAGTGAAGTAGCTAAATCTCTCGGTTGATAGGTTGGTCAACCTAAGCTTAAATTATGGACTCTTTGAATCGGTCGGTCGATAGGTAGGTCGACCTATGGCCAAAAAATGAAGTCTCTGAATCTTCCGGTCGACAGGTGAGTTGACTTGTGTAACTCTCTGAATCGTTCGGTCGATATGGGTGGTCGTCTGATGGGTGAAGGATTTTTGGCTTGGCTACATCCTAAATTGGGCGGTTGACAGACGGGCCTTGGTCAATCGATAGATGGATCTGTTTTAGGATTTATGGAATTTTGGATTTTATTCAAACAGAAGCCGTTTATGATTAAGATATGCGAGATATCTTAGGGATCTGATATATTTTGAGCTATTTAATTAATATCTAAATATCCTTATAGATATGATTCAAGTATTTTTTATATTTCTTAATTTGGTACATATAATTCTTTCTATCTTATCTAATTGAATTTGAGTAAAAATTTGAGAGATTTAATTGAATATTTTAAGAGATATTTTAAGTGAATTATACCAAGAATGAATCATTATGATATAAAGGGTCTATTGGTGTAATTAAATGTCATCATTTATGCGAACTAGCCGTTAGAGGGCTTGTTTTATTCTCTTATAAGTAAACCTGCATTTTTGAGGTTTTAATTAATCAAGATAATCCCAATCATTTTGTGTTATTCAACTCTCGTTCTTTCTAAGAGTAATTATACTGAGTGCATTGTGAGATCTTTCTTGAGATTTGTTCTTGAGAAACATTTATTGTGAATTATTGCTACTACCAATCTGAAGTGTCATTACTATTCTAGCCATTATTCTTCTGGTAGAATCTTGGTGAGATCGTTCCAAATTACTTACTATTAATTGTTGCTTGAATCTATTATTTATTATTTGGAATTTGATTTTTGAAATTGTTTTCCGGATTCTTTTTTATTGAAAATCATTTTTGAAACAATTTCTTGAGAAAATCTGATTACGTGCTTAACTGCTTGCTACCCATCTTTATTTGAAATCAGATTTTGAAATTTTCACTTTTCTATCACTAGTACAGGGACATTAATTGAGTTTGAATTTATCTGCGGTGGTAGAAGCTCCGAATGGGAAAATCACTTATCAATTGTTTGTAATTAGTGAGTTGAGTGTTGGATTAGATACTACTGAGAGTGTCTAATCAAAGGTAGCTGGTTTCAATCTCTTCTGGTAAAGAGGTTGAGGTTTTGATCTTTGCTTAGAATATAAAAAGATTAGGTTTTAATTCTTCCTTTATATAATTGTGAGTGAATTGTAACGGTTTAATCCTTACCGGATAAAATGATATTTGGAGTGTGTTTGTGTGAAGTTTAATTCTTGAGCCTAAGGTATAAAGAGAATTAGGTCGTGATTTTCCCTGTAATAGAATTAGGTTAATCTTTTGTCTGCTAAAAAGATAGAGGTTATTCCTTAGCTTGTGAAAAGGAATTGTAGAGATTGATTCTGAACCTACGAAAAGAATCGTTGTGAGAGTTTGGTTTCTACCTTTAAAGGGATCTTGAGTTTAGTAGGTGCGACTCTCCGCGGAGCTCGGAGGACTGGATTAACAAAGAGTAGATTGGTGAACCAATATAAATTTTTGTGTGCTGCGTTATTTATATTGTTTATATTTTGTTGTTTGGGTGTGCACCTAGTTGATAACACATATCTACTGTTATAAAGATAATAATTAATTTTAGTATAAAATTAATTGTTTAATTTTTTGAAGTGTTATATTATGATAAGTTTTAATACTACCCAATTCACTCCTCTCATGGGTAGCTCACTAGGCCAATAAAGACGATAACGATTGGGCAAGAGAAGATCGAGGCTCGGCTCAACCGACGGCTGAACGGCAGGCACCATTGAGGCCCAGATCTGGAACTTCGCAGGCCAGATCTTGTTTTTTACCGACCAATCTAGCCGGCGACGGTGACGAGAAATAGAGAGCTTGCGAATGACTGCATAAGAAATTCGGCCACCTTCTGTTCTCACCTCCACTGATTTTAGAGAGAGAGAGAGAGAGAGAATCGTGATGCTAGGTGTAGAGAGTGAGTGAGAGAGAGAGAGTGATCCTTTAGAGTGAGAGAGAGAGATGGATTGAGTGAACAGTTAACGTAAATTAAAGAAATTCTTTGTTTTAAGGGTATATATGTCTTTTTATTATTTTTTTTGTCTGCTCAAAGACTAAAAATTTAATTGATTGTCCCATTGGGTCTGATTCCTAAGCAAACTGTTAAAAATAATTTTTTTTACATGATCTTTTAAATGAAGACTAAATAATAAAAATCTTAAAAATAAAATAAAATATTGATAAAAAATTAAAAATTAAACTTATAAAATAATAATAAAACTTTTTAAATTGTATCATCTAAAATAAAATAATAAAATTTTGAATTTTCAAAATCTGAAAATAGTATTCGTGTAGCAAACTAAAGCACTAAATATGACCGAAATATTTCCTATTTGAACAATTTCTTCATTAAATAAGCGACCTCAATATAAATTAATAGTTTGAAATTTTTATGTTTTTCCAAAAAAAAATAAATAAATAAAAAAAGAGAAAATCGAATTGCCTACTCCAGTTTTATTTGCTGGCAAATATTTATTTATTTATTTATTTTTTATTTTTTTATTATTATTACTATTATATTTAAGGGTATATACCATTTACTTTTCTTATCATCTTGTTTAAAACCACAAAACTCCCGTATCATTTGTAAAATTCCGACGAATTCCTTTGATTTATAATATATATATATATATTATTGTTTTTTTTTTTTTTTTTTTTAAATTTCACTCATGCGCCTAATTGGTGCTTAAATAGAAATGATAAGCAGTTGACCATTACTTTCCTTATCATTTTGCCTAAAAACACAAACTTTCACCAACCTCCCTTGTTATATATATATAAGTGCCTGAAGGCATGGGCATTAAAAAAATTGACCCAATTTTTTTTTAACATAATCCCTTCTATTTATATAACATTATATACCTATTTCATTAAGAAATCAATAATAATAATAATAATAATAATAATAATAATAATAATAATAATAATAATAATTAACGTTTAAATGTAAACACCAACAAAAAATGTACATTATAAATACAACACAATTTTTATCTAATAACTTATATATTTAGCTATTAAAATAATATCACAATCGGAAATAGAAATAAAAATTAGAGCATGCTCTCAAGTTTTTAAATCCAAATCCTACAAAAATAAAACTAAGATAATAGAGTATTTTTTTTTTTTTTTAATTAAAAATACAACTTAAATAATTTCACAATTCATGCTCCCACTTATCAACCACTAGTTTGCCTGTAGAAAAATAGCATAATAAGAGAGAGGATAAAAAGCGAAATGTATTATAGTTTATTACACAATAACGCAATTTTTGCCAAGTGCCTAAATACAATCTAAAAGGCCCCTAAAGAGTTGAGCATTGACATTTCAATTACACAAACTACGAAACGTAATGCCTTTCAAACAACACAATTAAAACCAAACTAAGGCAGTGTTTGCTTATTCGGAAATGGAGATTCAGAATTTGAATTGGGGTTTAAAATGAAATAACATAAAAAAAATGAGAATTTCTAACTTTGATGCCAAACACCACCCACGTAACCACATCAAGAAGCCCCATCAAGATAGAAATAACAATTTCTATTTAGAAAAGGAAATTAAAGCAACTATTGGATTCGGCTTAACACAAAATTACTCATATGATGAAACCGGTAATAGTTCCTAATTCTAAACACATCGAATAACAAAATCATGTAAAACACAATAGTAAACGCGCATAAACTATGAGAACCTATAGATATCTTAGCATCTGGATCGAACCTATGGATTTCATTCTTGTGCTTGAACAAAATACTCAGATAATGTAGAAATAGAAGACTAAATGTACCTCTTCGAGTAATTAGCAAATAGTAGCAAATAGCACAGATTAACAAAAACCTGAGTAAGAATCAAATCATATTAGATTGAATATTCGCAAAACTAAATTAGTCCTGATCCTGAATCATTGTTGTTGTTGTTGTTTCTGTTGTTATGTAAACAAAGAGAAGTGCCAACCAATAGAGTTCATTAAAGATCAAGGCTAATCCATTAGTATGTTCCCATTAGAAAAGGCACATTCAAGCTGGAAAGATAAAAACAGTATAAAGCTCATATCAACACTAGAATGAACAAAAATGGCTTAAAAAATATAGAATATGGCCCAAACACGAATTATAATGAGTTTTACCAAATTTTGAACAGATGTGGTCAGAAACTTCTGTTTACTTTGTTTATTCTTTAGCAATTGGGGAACATGATTATTGAAAACCCTGAAACTTATTATGGATGACGCTAATTTTGAGCATTAACAACAAAAATCAAACTTCAGTGAAAGAATTATAAGAGAGAGATGCGTTACAGATAATGAATTTCAAAAAGAACAAAGAATGAATTGAGTACTTGTGAAATTCAACTTAAATCGTAAGAAATGAAAGTTTTTGAGGTTTCTGATGATGAATTTTGAGATCGGAGGAAGAAGTTTCTTAAACCCAATGCCATCAAATTCTTCTTTTGATTTAAACCTGAACAACAATTGAAAATGAAAATCCAATCTGTTGGCCTAGTAGAATACCCATGAGGGGGAGGGGTGAATTGGGTAATTAAAAAATTATCAGAATAAAATTCAATAAATCAAATAATTAAACTTAATCTTAAATTAATTATTATCTTTATATCACAGTGGAATAATATAATCAACTAAGTGCACACTCAAACAATAAAAAATAGCAAAGTAAATATAGCAGCACACAAAGAATTTATATTGATTCACCAAGCTACTCTTAGATAATCCAGTCCCTCGAGTTCCACGGAGGTCGCACCCACTAATACCAAGATCCCTTTAAAGGTAGGAACCAAACCCTTACACCGAATCTTTTAAGAACCTCTACTTTTTACAGGTTAAAGAATAACCTAATTCTTTTTAACACTAAGGCTCAAGAATCAAAATCTCACAAAACACTCCAACTATCATTTTTCCTTGTAAGGATATAACCTTTATAAATCACTCAAATCGCAATTCTATCCAGGAACAATTACTACCTTAATCTCCTTACAAGAAGAGATTGAAACCCAGCTATCCTTGATTAAATACCCCCAACAGTATTTAATCCGTCATACTACTCACCAATACAAAATGATAAGTAAGAAATCTCACTCAGAACTTCTACCACCCCAGATAAATAATAATTCAATTAATATCCCAAGTCTAGTGATAGAAAAACGTGAGATAGAAAAATCTGATTTTAATAAGATATGTGTAGCAAATTGGAGTATGTAATCAGATTCAAGAAACTGTTTGTAAAAATATTTTCTTCAAACAATCAGAAACAATTTCTAAGATTAATTTCCAAATAATAATCAAATAATGCAATGAAAGAATATATTTGAAAAGATCTCACCCGGAATCCACAAAAAGAATGATTAGAACAATGTAACTTCAAATCCGATAGCAGCAAATATTAATAACAATTGATCTTCAAGATTGTCTCTCAGAAAAGCTCACAATATTTCAGTATGATGACTCTTATAAAAGCTCAAGAAATATCTTAACCTTTTTGCTCTCTCAATAATGATTGATTAATTATATAAGAAATTCGCAGGTCAATATATATGAGTATGAAATCAACCTTCTAACGGCTAGTTTACATGTGTCATGACAATTAATAGCACATATAGACCCCTTTACTTAAAAACAACTTTTAAATCTCTCAATTAAATCCCCAAAATATTTCTTAATCTCCATAAATAAGAATAGAATCTATTTTGAGTACCAAATTGAAAAACATTAATATTCAATGAACCATATTAATAGGGTTTAATTAATATGTGAATCATATCTTAAATATAGAAAATATCCCCAAAATATCTCTCAAATCCCAACAAAAAATGGCTACTTTTGGATATAATTTTGGATAAATCAGAATCCTGAAACAGCGTGTCTGGTCGACCGACCAATCAACTAGTAGATTCAGGTTGTAGCCCAAGGCGTTTATTGGTCGACCTACCTGTTGACCTGTAGATTCAGAAAGTTTGCATTTTATTCATCGGTCGACCTGTAAATTCAAAGAGTTCAACCCTCTTGACCGGTCGACCTGTCGGTCGACTTAGAGATACAGGATCTTTTAGTTGCTTAGTTCAGTCGACTTATTAGTCGACTGATGTCTTCTGGATCTCTTATTTAAACACATTTTTAACTTATTTTCTTTTACGTTTTCGTCCCTTTAACCATTTTCTCATCTAAATTAGCTCCACTAATATTCTTATATTCCATTTTAGTCATTTAAAATTATTTCTTTTCAAATCACATAGGAGCAAATAATTTCACTTAATAAAAACACACAAAAATAATAAAATACATTTTGTGCCATGTGTGTGTTCCTAATTGGGATATTAAGAGTTAAGATTCACCTGAGTTATTTTCCCTAATTTCTTCAAACTCTTAATTCTTCAATATCTTCAACAACATCGTTTAGCATCCATTTAATTTGCATCTTCATTACTGAAATTATAAATCACTGAAACACTCAACTAAAACGTTAGTTCGACCAAAACATCAATGATTAATTGTTCATCAAAATCTTAGGAATAACAATCTCCCCATTTTTGATGATGACAATTAACTTTGATGTTTTTTTTAAAATAAAAATATAACCATACTCGTCTTGAATCCGAGGACGGATTTTTTAACTTGTTAAAGCATAGTAATGGAGATTTTATAAATATAATCAACAATGCACAAATAAAAAATACTTAATAAAACACAATTTTAAAAATACTCCTCCTTAATAAAACAACACTACTTTCTCCCCCTTTGTCATCTTCAAAAACAAAATTTAGGGAGGGGGGATCACTTAAGTAACTTACTCTAGGCAAACATCATTATGCCTACCCATACCCAAACCGCGAATGATTTTCACAAACTGATCTTCCACTAGTGGTTTGGTAAAAACATCAGCAAGCTGGTCGGAGGTATTAATATACTCAATAACAATATCCATTTTCTGAATGTGATCACGAATAAAGTGATGTCTAATCTCTATGTGCTTAGTTCGTGAGCGCTGTGTATGATTCTTACTTAGACAAATAGCACTTTTATTATCACAAAAGATCGGGATCTCCTCCATACAAACTCCAACATCATTTAACTATTGTGTAAGATATAAAATTTGAGCACTACAATTACCAGCTGCCATGTATTCAGCCTCAGTAGTGGATAAGGCTATAGAATTCTGTTTCTTGCTTGACCAAGAAACCAAAGCATGTCCTAACAAATGACATGATCTATTTGTGCTTTTTCGCTCAACTTTGCAATCGGTAAAGTTAGCATCGGAGTAACTTACCAATTTAAAATCACTCCCCCTAGGATACCATAATCCTAGGTCAGTCGTCCCCTTTAAATAACGAAAAATTCACTTAACCGTAGTCAAGTGCGATGACTGAAATCTTGTACAAAGATAAACACTGTACATAATATCAAGTCTACTAGCAGTTAAATACAACAAGCTACCAATCATACCTCGATACATTTTTTCATTAACACTTTTGCTCGTAACATCTTTTTCTATCTTTGTAGCCGCAGTCATGGGAGTTTTGTACTTTTTAACTTCTTCCAAGCCATATTTCTTTAGCAGCTCCTTGGTGTATTTAGCTTGGTTTATAAATATCCCTTCTTTGGTTTGCTTAATTTGTAATCCAAGAAAGAAATTCAGCTCTCTCATCATGCTAATTTCAAATTCAACCTGTATTATCTTAGCAAACTCTTGGCAAAGATCCTCATTAGTAGATCCAAAAATGATGTCATCAACATATACTTGTACTAATAGGATATCAGAATTAGTTTGCTTTATAAATAGTGATATATCACAAATACCCATTCGAAAACCATTTTCGATCAAATATCGGTTAAGTCTCTCATACCAAGCTCTCGGAGCTTGTTTGAGCCCATATAAAACCTTGCGAAGTTTAAATATGTGATCAAGAAATTTATCACTTTCAAATCCTGGGGGTTGTTCTATATAAACTTCTTCAGCTAGAAAGCCATTTAGAAATGCACTATTTACATCCATTTGATATAACTTAAAATTACGTGAACATGTAAAGGCGAGTAGCATTCTAATTGCTTCTAGTCTAGCAACAGAAGCATAAGTTTTATCATAATCAATTCATTCCTCTTGATTATAGCCCTGTGCCACTAATCTTGCATTGTTTCTTATTACCATACCAGATTCATCATTTTTATTTCTAAAAATCCATTTAGTACCAATAACTGAATGAAAATCCGGTCTCGAAACAAGACACCATACTTTGTTCCGCTCAAATTGAACTGATTCATCTTGTATTTTGGAGATCCAAGATTCATCAATTAATGCCTCATTTATGTTTTTAGACTCAATTTGAGATAAGAAAGAAAGATTAATTATATCCCTAAGAGAAGATCGAGAACTTATACCTTTTTCGAAATTACCAATGATTTCTTTAATTGAATGTCCTGATACTTTCTTTATAGCTCATGGTAAGGTCGAATCTTTCTCCTTAGGTTCCTCCTCTTGTTGAGACTCCTTAGGTACATCATTACTTTGGTTTTGGTTATTTAAGATACCTATATCATCATCATTCAAAACCTTTCTCGATAAGAATGGATCAGCTTCCTCAAAAACAACATGCATTGTTTCTTCTACTACTAAAGTACGTTTATTATAAACTCTATAAGCCTTATTGTTAGTAGCATATCCAAGAAAAATCTCATAATCAGATTTAGCATCAAATTTATCAAGATTATCCTTGTCATTTAAAATGAAACACTTGCATCCAAAGACTTTAAAATAGGAAATATTAAGAGTCTTACCATTCCAGATTTCATATGGAGTTTTGTTAAACCCTCTACCAATTAATACTCGGTTTACCACGTGACAAACTGTACTTACTGCTTCGGCCTAAAAGTAGGTTGGTAAGCGATTTTCATTTAACATTGTTCTGGCTATCTCTTGAAGCGTTCTGTTCTTACTTTCTACTACACCATTTTGTTGCGGTGATCTTGGTGCAGAAAAATTGTGAGCATAACCATACTCAACACAATAACTTACCACTTCATCATTCTTAAATTCTCTTCCTTTGTCACTAGGAATGTTAATAATAGAACATTACTTCTCATTTTGAACACGTTTTCAAAATTTAGCAAGAACAGAAGTAACTTCACTTTTCTTAGTAAGAAAATATACCCAGGTAAGTCTCGAATAATCATAAACTATAACAAATGCATAGAACTTACCACCAAAACTAGCAACAGAGTTAGGCCCAAACAAATCAAGATACAATAATTCAAGACATCTAGATGTGCACGTGTGCATCTTTTTCTTAAATGATGATCTAACTTGCTTGCCTAATTGACATGCATCACATACTTTATCCTTTACAAATTTCAAATCAGGTAGGCCACGTACAAGACTCTTCTTAGATAAGTTATAAATTAACTCTACACTAGTATGCCCAAATTTTCTATGTCATAATCAACTATTTTCAGATAAAGCATTCAAACAAGATAAATTTTGAGAATTAAAATCATCAAAAGAGAAAGTACAAACATTCTTAAAACGTGATGCAACTAGTAGGATACTACTATAATGACTATTCTTAATGATGCATCTATCATGATTAGACATAACATTATAGCCCTTATCACATAGTTGACTAATACTAAGAAAATTATGTTTAAGTCCATCAACTAGTAACACATCTTTAATAAGAGTAGTACCATTACTGATATTACCTATACCGATAATTTTACCCTTTGCGTTGTCTCCAAAAGTCACATGACCTCCATCTTTAGGTGTCAAAGATGTAATTTTTTTTTTTTTTTTTATCTCCCGTCATGTGTCGAGAACAACCACTATCCAGGAACAATTTGTCCTTGCTTATCGATGTTTTTAGAATAACCTGCAAGGAGAACCTCAAATAGTTCCTAAGTGGTACCTAGCCTAAATAGGTTCGATCTTGTTAGTCAGGATAATTTTAGTTCATTTTGGAACCTAAATTTGTCTACAATTAGATATTTTAGCAAAATATATACGGATAGTATGTCCCACAATATTACATTTAAAACATTTAACAAGATCCTTGATTTTAGATAAGAATTTATAAAAGTGTTTTTGTTTAAGATTTTTCTGAAATCCAATACCGGCTTTATCAAAAATTCCACGTGAACTTCCCAACAGCATTTTCAAGTTATTTTCACTGCCGGTGAATTTGAGAACACTTGATTGCAAATCCATCAATTTAGATTTCAATCCATTGTTTTTAGATTCGTAGTCCACCACTTGCTTGTTTAATATGTTAATTGTACTTTAAAGGACATTTATTTTAGAACACTAGTTTTTATAATCATGTGAAAGTTTTTGATAAACATCAAATAATTCATCAAAATTTAAAGGACAAGAACTTGAACAATCAGTTACCTCACCACCAGTGGCCATTAATGCAAACATGGATGTATCCTCACTATTTGATTCTTCTGAGTTACTCGAATCGGTATCATCCCAAGTAGCCTTCATTGATTTCTTCTTAATCTTCTTTGCTTTCTTATTTTATTTCTTCTTCTTTTTCTTTTCTCTATCTTTCTTCGGTTCGGGACAATCATTTCAAAAATAACCGGTCTTACGACAGTTGTAGTATTCCACTTTAGACATCTTTAGATTTCTTCTTCCACGGAATGTGCACCGAGTCATTCTTCTAAATTTTTTTGTGGGAAGTGATACATTTTTCTCTTGCTTCTATCAAGACTTTCATCATCATTGTCATTATCTTCTTCAAATTTTTGAACTTTTAGTGCTAAGGATTTCCTCTTGCCATTTTTGGTATCATTCTCATAATCTTTAATCGTCGATTCATGAGTCATCAAATTACCAATGAGATCATCAATGTCGTATTTGCCAAGATCCTTGGCTTCCTCAATTGCCGTCACTTTTGACTCCCATATTTTTGTCAAGGACCTTAGGACCTTTCGTATTGTATCCTCTATGGAGTATGGTTTTCCAAGTTGACTCATATTGTTACATATATTGTTGAAGCGAGTGTATATCTCACGAATCGATTCATTCTCCTTCATTCTAAACAACTCAATTTTTCTCATAAGAGCATTGATTTTTGACTGCTTCACTTGACTTGTCCCTTCGTGGGTGACTTGTAACTTATCCCACATCTCCTTTGAAGATTTGCAACCTGAAACTCTAGAATATTCGTTAGCGTCTAAAGAGAAAAAAAAATATTGATAGCTTGAGAGTTAATGGAGAGTTTCTGCTTATTGGAAGTAGTGAGTTGTTCTTTCTTCTTCTCAACTCCGTTTTCCATTGTTATGAATGGACTATCCTCGATTGTAAGCCATACATCGTAATTTGTAGCCTCAAGAAAGGCTATCATCCTATCTTTCCAAAATGAGTAACTTTCACCTGTAAACAAGGGTGGTCGGTACATAGACTACCCCTCAGCTAGTGTGCCTACTATGTATTCCATGTGATCTTTGTTAGTTAAAAAATTCGAGCTAAACCAACTCTGATACCAATTGTTGGCCTAGTTGAATACCCAAGAAGGGGGGGTGAATTGGGTAATTAAAAAATTATCAAAATAAAATTCAATAAATTCAATAATTAAATTTAATCCTAAATTAATTATTATCTTTATATCACAGCGAAATAATATAATCAACTAAGAGCACGCTCAAACAACAAAAATTAGCAAAGTAAATATAGCATCACTTAAAGAATTTATGCTGATTCACCAAGCTACTCTTGGCTAATCTAGTCCCCCGAACTCCACGGAGGTCGCACCCACTAAAACCAAGATCCCTTTAAAGGTAGGAACCAAACCCTTACACCGATTCTTTTACAAGCTTAGAATTAACCTTTACAATATCATTTTCCCAAGCTAAGGAAGAACCTCTACTTTTTACATGTTAAAGAATAACCTAATTTTTTTTAACACTAAGGCTCAAGAATCAAAATCTCACAAAACACTCTAACTATCATTTTTCTAGGTAAGGATGGAACCTTTACAAATCACTCAATTCACAATTTTATCCAGGAAGAATTACTACCTCAATCTCCTTACATGAAGAGACTAAAACCCAACTACCCTTGATTAAATACCCCCAACAGTATTTAACCCGTCACACTACTCACCAATACAAAATGATAAGAAGAAAATCTCACTCGAAACTTCTACCACCTCAGATAAATAATAACTCAATTAATATCCCAAGTCTAATGATAGAAAAATGTGATTTTAACAAGATATGGGTAGCAAATTGGAGCACGTAATCAGATTCAAGAAATTGTTTATAAAAATATTTTCTTCAAAAAATCAGAAACAATTTCTAAGATTAATTTCTAAATAATAATCAAATAATGCAATGAAAGAATATAATTGAAAAGATCTCACCCAGAATCCACAGAAAAAATGATTAGAATAATGTAACTTCAAATCCGGTAGCAGCAAAGATTAATAACAATTAATCTTCAAGATCGTCTCTCAGAAAAGCTCACAATATTTCAGTATGATGACTCTTATAAAAGCTCAAGAATGATCTTAACCTTTTTGCTCTCTCAATAATGATTGATTAATTATATAAGAAATTCGTAGGTCAATATATAGGAGTACGAAATCAGCCTTCTAACGACTAGTTTACATGTGTGATGACAATTAATAGCATATATAGACCCTTTATATCATAATGACTTCATTTAGGTTCAATTTACTTAAAAATAACTTTTAAATCTCTCAATTAAACCCCCCCAAATATTTCTCAATCTTCATAAATAAGAATAGAATCAATTTTAAGTACCAAATTAAGAAACATTAATATTCAATGAACCATATTAATAGGATTTAATTAATATGTGAACCATATCTTAAATATAGAAAATACCCCAAAATATCTCTCAAATACCAACAAAAAACGGCTACTTTTGGATATAATCTCGGATAAATCAAAATCCTGAAAGAGTATGTCTGGTCGACCGACCAGTTGACTGGTAGATTCAGGTTGTAGCCCAAGACATTCGTCGGTCGACCTGTAGATTCAGAGAGTTTGCTTTTCCTTCATTGGTCGACCTGTTGGTCGACTTATAGATTCAGAGAGTTTAGCCCTCTTAGACGGTTGACCTCTCGGTTGACTTAGATATATAGGATCTTTCAGCTGTTTGGTTTGGTCGACTTATCAGTCGACTGATGTCTTATGGATCTCTTCCTGAACATGTTTTTAACTTATTTTGTTTTACATTTTCGCCCCTTTAACCATTTTCTCATCTAAATTAGCTCCACTAATATTCTTATATTCCATTTCAGTCATTTAAAATTATTTCTTTTCAAATCACATAGGAGCAAATAATTTCACTAAATCAAAACACACATAAATAATAAAATACATTTTGTACCATTTGTGTGTTCCTAATTGGGATATTAAGAGTTAAGATTCATCTGAGTTATTTTCCCAAATTTTTTCAAACTCTTAATTCTTCAATATTTTCAACATCATTGTTTAGCATCCATTTAATTTGCATCTCTATTACAGGAACTATAAATCACTGAAACACTCAACTAAAACATTAGTTTCACCAAAACATCAATGATTAATTGTTCATCAAAATCTTAGGATCAACACAATCAATGAACAAATCGAATGGTAATTTCAGTGGAACGTGGAAGGTGTTCTTGAGTGGCTCAACAACTGTAAAAAAAATAAAGAAGAAAATCTTAAGAAACTTTAAATCCAAAGAAGGGGAATATGATCAAATCAAGCAAAAGCAAATTGGTAGGGCGTGAAATACCCCGCTACTTACACTCGCAAGTATACGAGGTCAAAGTTTTAGTATAGTGTGATCGTTAAGATCGGGTTATCGTATCCACAGGGATTGGTGTCGTTACTATTGAATACCGCGTTTGTCGTGACCCAACTTTATCTAGGCGAAAACAAATGTAATTAATTAATTAAACTAATACTAATATAACCTAAATTAACTACACTAATATGTTAATATATTTTAGGGTGAAGAATTTCCTAGGGATTTACGTGTTTACAAATACGTGTCCAATCTCGATTTACTAACATTTACGGTGTTCGACCTATTTGACAACCTTGGTACGTAAACTCCACCGCCACCTCTCCTGAGTGTAAGATGGGGGAATACATAACTTCGAGTCAACAAAGAAGTCCCTTTCAATGTCTTAACAACCCTAGGTTACGTGAGTCTCGCCTAGCATCATTGATTGCACACAATCCAACTCCGTCCCGGGTTATTGGATCGTCGAGTTGTATTTACCCTATCGACAATTTCCGTTCTAAAACTCCCTCGCCACCTCTCTCGAGTGTAAGACGAGGGATATAAAGAAACTTTGAGCCAACGAATAAGTTTCCCTCAACGTCTTAACGATCCTAGGTCGCGTGAGTCTTGCCCCAACGTCATCAATTGTCCACGATTAAAACCTTGACCAGGTTATAGAATTGTGGCGTTTGTTTACCCTAATCCGAATCCGGGGTTTGTCAAAACCCTGTATTCTCCATTTACCATTCTAAGAATAATAAGCAAATAATACGATAAAAACAATCAAACTACGAAGAACAAACATAAACACAATACCGAAATCATCCAAACAAACATATTTATAAATATACCGTTAATCCCTACTACAATCCATATTTAACTCATGACCATAGCCACATAAACATATAAATTGAGCTAAACATGCTCACATGATCCTAAGATAAAGAAATAAGGAAAAACAATCGAAGAACTTAACCTCATCCGAAGATAAACCGCTAAGAACGCTTAACGATCGATTCGCCGTCTTCTCCACTTCGGGATGTGAGCTCCACCTCTAAAACTCCTAAACCTAGGCTTAAATATAGTCTAAGGTGCTCAAAAAAACAAGAGAGACCAGAGAAGGGGGAGGAGAAGGGGTATTTATAGCCAAAATATCCTAAAAAATATCTAAAAATATCTCAAGACTGTGCAGGGGATTTCCGCCTAGGCGGTGGATTCTTCTCCTAGGCGGAGTTAGGTCGGTTCGGCTGATCGCCTAGGCGGTGAAGTAGGTGGTGGACGTGGAAGAACATTCTGTTGGATTTTTGCCTAGGGGGTAGATTTCTCCGCCTAGGCGATCCGCTGTCAGTAGCCCATCTTCGTTTTCTGCTGGATTTCCGCCTAGGCGAAGGAATCTTCGCCTAGGCGGTGGTCCGTCAGTAACATTTTGCTCTTTTCTTAGCTTCTTCACCGCCTAGGCGGTGGGCTTGTTTCACAATTTAGCCTCCGAGCTTGTTTATCCACTGTAACTTCGACTCGCTTTGGTTTGATCTCATTGTTTTTGCTCCAGTTTCCTATCTTTATGCCCCACACACTTGATTTATACAAAAAATATGAAAACTAATTAAAACATAATAAAATACTATATAAACGCATGAAAACTAACTTAATTCGGTTTGAAAATACTTAGGTAGATCACACCTATCAAATACCCGCAAACTTGTAATTTGGCTAGTCCTAGAGCCAAACACACACACTAAAATGAAAAAAAATAAAAATAAACTGAATTAAATAACAAACAACCTAAAAACAATCTAAATATAACAACATGCGAGTTTTGACTTCTTTTAATGGCCTATTTATTTTTGCCCTCAACAACCGCTAGTTATATCGATTTCAGGCGGTAACACACATCATGTGATGTTCTAGATTTTTGGCATGCAATAATGGTGAACGCTATTCTAGATCTTGTAAACGTGTTAGTGTGAGACTCAATAATATAACTATATAACGATCGGATTGAATTATCCACCAATGAAATTTACGAGTTAAGGATTACCATAAGCTGGATTGGGGTCCACTCTCCACTAATGTAGGTTTAGTAGTCTATGAAGATCATTAGGACTTGGTTTGGTTTTGGTATATTTGGCCAAGGGTAATTTGAAATAGAAAACGGGTTAACGTTATTAACTTAATGTTACCCAAGACTCAACACTTGGCATATTCACTCTCGAACCCCCATAGAAAGATTGGAAACAATCTCGAACATGCATTTAAGACCGATGTACTCACTTGTCAAAGGAAACAGAAATAAAAACCGTATTTACATTTGATTTTTTTTTCTTTCTCTTTTCTATTTTTTTTTCTTTTCAACGAACACACCCCCAAACTTATTTGATTGTTACAATTGAAGGGGTGTGTGAAATACAAATAAAAAATGACAAGTGAGTACTCAAATACCGAACCAATTAGAAGTTCGCCCTAAACCCAACCACTCGCATCAAGAAGCCTTTGTAATTGCTAACTTGATTCACTCAAATGTGCCTTTAAATTCAGCGATTTAGGTTTGAAAAAAGATCCACTGGCCATGGTCTTAGTTTATGTGTTCTGAATTGAATTTGAATTTAGGATTCAACAAGGTAACGAGAGATAAACATTTAACAAGGTAGGCTTAAAAAGGCTCAAGCGACAAAATGACTGCCTAAATCACGTCTCCTGAACTACTTCGCCTAGGATTTCGCCTCAAGCTTCCCCTCAAATCAAGTTCTAAAATCCTTAATGTGTCATGAATTTGGTTAATCGATAATCGTGTCACGACCCTCCCGAAATCCCGACATCTCGGGCTGGCGTGACGACATCATGACATTTACCGAAAATAACCAACCAACCATCTATTACACGACAATATGCATATATATAAATAAACTATCATCTATATGAAGCTATACATATTTCTATTATGAGAATACACTCGTTCCCCAAATATACTAACAGCAAAATATAATACCATGAACTCCTCACAGGTTTGCCTCAGAAAGCTCATCTTAACCCTCCACACGACTCCATCGTAGGACTCTACCTAGTGCCAGTAGAGGACCGACTCCTAGCTGCTTCACCTGCGAGTGTACTGCCTTCTTAATAAAAATATTTGTAATAATAAAAACTCATTCTACAACATCTAAATGGATCAAGCATAAGTTTATAAATACTACATAGCTCGTAAAATCCCCAGTATAAAAGCAGGAAAAATAAAGCGACATAATTAAGTTTCATTCAAATCCAACTAATATAAAAATCATACTAATCACCATGATAATAAATATCAAATCAGCCAATATACGTAAAACACCACATCTCAAACACACTTTTTAAGCACACAACTCAAACATAACACCTCAAACACACACATTGGCCAGCCCTAGTGATCGTTTTAACCTCACGATTGGGAGTTGCAACAGTACCGTACCACCCATAGGATATGCCTTCCTACTAACACCCATCACTCCGCCGAAGCGAATAATCATTGCGCAGTATAACGACTAATATCACTCTACTGAAGCAGATAAACATCACTCTGCCGAAGTGGATAATATCACTCTGCCGAAGCAGATAAACACCACTCCGCTAAAGCGGATAAATACTATAGTATTGTCAAGTCAATAACATCGTTAAATCAATACTATCACTCTACCGAAGCAGATAATCATCACTCTGCCGAAGCAGATAAATACTATAGCATCGTTAAATTAATAACGTCATCATAAAATCACAAATCAATAACATCGTCTAATCAACATCATCAAATCTCAAACATCACCCTCTATTTCCAAAATCTATTTTAATCCAAAATCATATTTTTCACTTTCTTTTAAAAACAAACGTCTGATTTTACCAAAACCATTTTTCCACTCTTTATTTTTAGAAAACCATATATTTTCCACTCTCTTTTAAAAGCACCGAATCCAACGAAAATCATTTTCAACTTTCTTTTAAAATCAACATAATTCGACAAAAATCCATTTCACCAACTCACTCAAAAACCTGCCTGATCCACATAATTTTAAAACCATCCAGTTTAAGTAAAACCATTTTACACGTATATATATATATATATATATATATATATATATATATATATATATATATATATATATATATGTTAAAAATAGTTTGGTAAGAAGACAATACACTCACCTGATAAACCGCTCTCAAAAGCTCCACCGACTATCCGCTACTAATCCTCCAGTAAATGTGAACCTATTTGTGACAGGGTCTAAATTAATATTATAGAGAAAATACCTTAATCGTGCAATGCAAGCCCTACGTTCATTAATATCCCATTCTCCATCTTTTATTTATAACAATTATTATTCGGTAAATTTCATTCCGTTAAAAGTTACTACATAAAATTTAATAATACGAACGGTCCCAAATTTATTAGTCCCTTTAAAACATTTCGATGCTAGAATTTAATTTAATAAACTAAAATAAACTTAACGAAAAACATTACCCGTTCCGAATCGTTTACAGGCCGCGAGATGGATTTTGGATTTTATTGGGGTTGTTTGTGTAATTTTCTTTTTTTTCCCTACTTCTTTTTCCTGTTTCTGCGTCTGGTTCCGTCCCGCTTCAACCGCCGACGAAGAGATCTCGCCACCGATAAAATCTCGCCACCCCACCATCTTACTCTTTCTACGACAACCTTCCGTCGGCTATCAACACACACGCCCCCACAGCAGAGCACCCATACACACGCATACCGTCAGATGAACAGGACACACACGCACACTCGCCGGAGGGACAACGACGATTATACCCACACCCATGCAACATTGACGACACCCCCCCCCTCACACATTAGTTGCGACGACACACACGCGATGACCGACGACTGATGACCGACGACTGAACAGAAACACTCACCGCCGGTACTGAATGGACCTTCTCCTCTTACTTTCTTTCTTGTTTCGTTTCAGCCACCCAACAACGACACACCCCCAAGATCACCGATCACACACCTCGCTGGATGACTGCTACGATCACCTCCACCGTCACCTGCCCCTGAATGGCAGCAGCACGCACACAGCTACATACACACACCCCATCGGACGAAAACAGATCACACATTCACTAGCGAAACATATGCATCGTACCAACAGTCATCGTCAACAACCCCATTTCACCGGCCGACCTTGATCTGCCTTGATTCAGCTAGCACGGCAACCCCCACACGCCGAAAAATACTCCACTGTCACCGTCTGCAACCACCGTCGATGATCAATAGGAAACGATCCACAGTTCCTCTCTCTAGATTCCACTACCTGATCTTTCTCTCAAAACGGACCGACGAGCCTTTATGTCAACAATCACACCCCCATGCACCTTCGACACCCTCGCCGGTGATCGTTTCTCAAACCTGAACTCTGACATGCTCTTTTTCTCTCTCTTCTCTCTCTAGATTTTTCTGAGTTTCTAGATTGGGTTTGAGATTTTCGATCAGTTCCACATGCAAGAGTGAGTATATATTGCATGAGATTAGTGGGAGAAGTCGTTCCAAGCTTGCCACGTCGCCCACGCTGATCTCCCTTGCCAGCCGGTTTGAGCGTCGTTACACACACACAGAGAACATATAATATACATATATTTTTTTTTAAAAAAAACTTTAGTTAAAATGCACTTTCCTCCCATCAAGTTCCTTTAAGATCTTATTTTAATCATTTTCAACTTTTACAAGTTTCTAAAATTATAATTTCACCTTTATTATTTTTGATTTTTGATTTTAATTATCAATTTGGATCTCAAGTTTAATTTCCATGTTTTCTAAATTTCAAATTTGACCCCTAAACTTTTAATTTTGATTTTTATTAACAAAAATTTTCCCCGAATTTTCCAATACTTTAAAATGTAACTATTAATGATGTACGTACTATGATTTGGGTCTTACAAATCGTCCTCAAATTAATTGAATAGAAATACATTGAGTCTATGTGTTCGTGCAAATTAGGATCTACAATAATTTTGACCAAAATGCATAGTCAAACATACCGAATCACACATGCATGGGTATTACCCCTGACTTTGAAAACAACCAGGGGTAATTTTCATCATCGAGTAACGGCCCAGATGAGCACAAAAGTCAACATGAAAACAACAACACAAAAACAAAAACATATTCTAACCTAAACACACATGCAATACGAGAAAACGATAATACATAAACTAACATACTACTACATACTACACATCACTTCCAAACTCAAAGTGGACAGTGTCCTCAGCGAACCCAATCATCAGTCTTCAACATATGGAATTAAAGCATGCTGACGAAGGGTGTTTAGAACACTTACCTGGGAGGCGAGAGGATCTCGCCTCCGATTCAAGTCGAATGTGACGGATTTAACTTATTTGACCCTGGGTTGCCTCCTAAGAAGCACTTAGTTTAATGTCCTCGGCTCGACATTTTCAGAACGCCCTCAAGATTGGCGAGGTTTTTCTTTGGATGACTCAATCTTTCAACGAAACGCCTCACCGGCTTATGTGCTTGGCCAAACAACATAAAACAGCTTGGAATCCCGTCGAAAGGGATGTATCAGTACCTGACGATCTAACATTAGCAAGTACCCTACATAAGAAACAAAAGCAAAACTACAAACAAAAATTATATACAAAGAAATGCCTAAAGTAAAATTAAGTCATTTACACACAATATCAATACTAACGAAATCGCCAATCCCTGGCAACGGCGCCAAAAACTTGGTAGGGTGTGAAATACACTGGTACTTACACTCGCAAGTATACGAGGTCAAAGTTTTATCATAGTGTGATCGTTAAGATCGGGTTATCATATCCACAGGGATTGGTGTCGTTACTATCAAATACCGCGTTTGTCATGACCTAACTTTATCTAGGCGAAAACAAATGTAATTAATTAATTAAACTAATACTAATATAACCTAAATTAACTACACTAATATGTTAATATGTTTTAGGGTGAAGAATTTCCTAGGGATTAACGTGTTTACAAATACGTGTTCGATCTCGATTTACTAACATTTATGGTGTTCGACCTATTTGATAACCTCGGTATGTAAACTCCACCGCTATCTTTCCCGAGTGTAATACGGGGGAATACATGACTTCGAGTCAACAAAGAAGTCCCCCTCAATGTCTTAACAACCCTAGGTCACGTGAGTCTCGTCATGCGTCATTGATTGCACACAATTCAACTCCCTCCCGAGTTATTGGATCGTCGCGTTGTATTTACCCTATCAACAATCTCCGTTCTAAAAGTCCCTCACCTCTCCCGAGTGTAAGACGAGGGATATAAAGAAACTTCGAGCCAACGAAGAAGTTCCCCTCAAAGTCTTAACAACCCTAGGTCGCGTGAGTCTTACCCCAACGTCATCGATTGTCCACGATTCAAACCCTGATCGGGTTATAGAATCGTGGCGTTTGTTTACCCTAATCCAAATCCAAAGTTTGTCAAAACCCCGTATTCTCCATTTACCATTCTAAGCATAATAAACAAACAATATGATAAACACAATCAAACTACGAAGAACAAACATAAACGCAACACCGAAATCATCCAAACAAACATATTTATAAATATACCATTAATCCCTACTACAATCCATATTTAACTCATGGCCATAGCCACATAAATATATAAATTGAGCTAAACATGCTCATATGATCCTAAGATAAAGAAATAAGGAAAAACAATTGAAGAACTTAGCCTCATCTGAAGATAAACCGCTAAGAACGCTCAACGATCGATTCACCATCTTCTCCACTTCGGGATGTGAGCTCCATGTTTAAAACTCCTAAACCTAGGCTTAAATATAGCCTAAGGTTCTCAAAAAACCAAGAGATACCGGATAAGGGAGAGGAGAGGGGGTATTTATAGCCAAAATATCCTAAAAATATCTAAAAATATCTCAAGATTGTGCAGGGGATTTCCGCCTAGGCAGAGTTAGGTCGGTTCGGCTGATTGCCTAGGCGGTGAAGTAGGTGGTGGACGTGAAAGAACATTCTGTTGGATTTTCGTCTAGGCGGTAAATTTCTCTACCTAGGCGATCGGTTGTTAGTAGCCCATCTTCGTTTTATGCTGGATTTCCGCCTAGGCGAAGTGGTCCATTAGTAATATTTTTCTCTTTTCTCAGCTTCTTCGCTGCCTAGGCGGTGGTCTGGACGCCTAGGCGATGGGCCTGTTTCACAATTTAGCCTCTGAGCTTGTTTATCCACCGTAACTTCGACTCGCTTTAGTTTGATCTCATTGTTTTCGCTCCAGTTTCCTATCTTTATGCCCCATACACCTGATTTTTACAAAAAGTATGAAACCTAATTAAAACATAATAAAATACTATATAAACGCACGAAAACTAACTTAATTTGGTTTGGAAATATGTAGGTAGATCACACCTATCACAAATACACAAATCGTCACCTTAATGTAGAAAATAACTACCAATAATTCAAAAAATGAACCCCAAATTTGGATTGTATGGTGATAATTGAACCTAATTTCATAAAATCAACCTTGATATAGATTAACAACGATTTAGGTAGATAAAATGAATAACCATTTTAATCATTTCTGGAAACAAAAAAACGTTTCTCTAACTTTAAAAAGCTCACATTGTATTGGTTGATTGGTTTAATGAAGGCTGGTATTAATTCGATCCAGTGAGGCGCATTGGTAATGATTCATGGTGGCTTTGTGGCTACAAATATTTGCGAAATGTTTTAAAAAACACAATGTTTGGAAATAGTAAGGGAGCGTTCTGCAACTCTAATAAGTTAAATGAAAACACGGAGAATAGAATTGTAGAACTCTTCAGCCCGAAACCAAATCAAACCAACATCGCAGCCGCTACGTGCATGGTGGTGGTGTGAGATTCGACAAAGAGATAAGCGATTTTGGCCAAATCTGGCCAATGAGGACCAAATCAAATCTAGATCTGGTCAAATCAGACGTCAATCTTTCTAGACCTAACAAATTGAAATCGAGAAATGGACAGAGAGAGAGAGTAATGGTTAAAAAGTGATACAACTTGATTACTTGGGAGTGAGAAAATCGTGATAGAAGAAGAAATTGATATCAATGGTGCTGTGATAGTGATGGTGTAATGATGACTCTGTGGTGGTGATGGTGCGGGAGAGAGAATGAGCTGATTTGCAGAATGAGAGGGATAGAGCTTCGGGCACAATCTATCGGTAGCAATTGGTGGTCGTTAAGAGCTCGATGGCGGGAGGCGGAGCAAAGGGTAGAGAGAACGTTTGGTGGCCGCGACAGTGTTGGTTGCGGTAGCGTTGACACTGGCAATGGATGGAAGGGAAAGATTGTGTGTGTGTGTGAGAGAGAGGGAGAGAGGGAGGGAGAAGCCGAGAGGGAGAGGGAGAGAGAGAGAGATGGGAGTGCCAGATGAACAGTGGGTGTGAGAGTGTTTAATGATAGGGTAAATGAGAGATGCGACGGGTGAAACTGTAATGTCTCTCAAACTAATTTTCATCTTCATCCGATGTTCTAAAATTATCTAGAGATTTGTCTCCGATCTGACAGTCCTCTTTATCTCTGTCCTGATTTATTATATATTAGCGTATAAACCCGGGCCTGAAGGCACGCATTTCAATTTTTTCATTGTTAAGTTAATGAATAAAATAATATAAAAAGGGACAATTGATTGAGCACAAATAAAAAATATAAAAGAAAAAATATCAATAAACTTTACATTCATGAATTTACAAATCAAAAGTATGCAAATGATAAAAATAATACTGGATAATTTAATTTTTTTTTTTTGATAAAATCCGCTTTATTTTAACAACATTATCAAAATATCATGTTATATTTTCACATAAATACAACCAATAATCAACATTACCAATAATTGACAATTGCTTTCAAATGAACCATAATGACAAAATATTTCTAAATGGACACCAAAAAATAATTAAGGATGCTTGGTAAAATATTTAAAAAAAAAAAAAAAACCTGACAAAGTCACTTTTGTTTTTACAACATCCTCAAATATCATGTTTTCAAATGCACACAACCCAAATATCATGTTTTCAAATTCACACAACCCAAATAACCAACACAAACAAACACAACAAAATAAACCTAATAAAAATCAATCACTAAGACGCTGGTGTGTACAACTAAAAATAAAAAATTAACGACATTAGAGCCCACCCACTTGAACAACTGGAACTTACCTTAATAAAAAACAACTCGTGTTTGAAGGAACCGAGCTAAGAAAAATACATATTTTGATTTTATTCACATGAACTCTTTTGTTTATACAATATTTTACACCTATTTCTTTTGAATATCAATAATAACTAATAATTGCACATCAATAAACAATTCAAACATACCATAAAATGAATGAAACCATTATATCAGAACCAAAACTAAAATTTGAACCAAAGTACAAATAGAAATTATAAGGAGTAGAATCAAAATAAGATATTGTTTCATTCATAAAATGGTGCTTCACCGCATCAACATACAACAGTCCAAGGAACTTTTGGTATCAAAATACAAAGTACAAAATTTGTTGAAAATAATATCCAAAAAATACAAAATTGCAGTTAAAATTTATATCCCTACCAAATGTCTTGAAATGATCGTTGGTTACATGTACATAATGACTCATAAATGAAATTTGTCATCCTGAAAAATCATATAACCTTAAAACACAAACTAAGATAATATTTGGAACATATATGAATTTAGAATTGAAAACATACAAAAGTAAAGAAAAATACATGTTTTCTAACTCCAATCATGTTTTCTAATTCCAATTTCAAAGCCACAATTTCTTAAAACCAAACACTAACTATGGGAGAGAAGAACACATAATCAATGGATTGGCGTAGCCACATCTCTTGTTATTGACATTACAACCTGAAAATAAAAATAAAATCATATTTATGTTTAGAATAAAAATATGCTTATATACTATTTTTTTTATGATTTTTTTTTTCAAATAACAGTTATAAGTAACGCTCAAAGAAAATACAGGATCTAAAAAAATTATAAAATAAAATAATATTGATATACTTTACAACAAAAAATACAACCATCAAACAATCAACTACCAAAAATCAAGTAAAAAATATAATTAAGACAATCTAGTAGACTACTACCTATTCAATCCCTACTATACTAATGCCTTCCCAAAAATTTAGGCAAATACACAATACGTATCTATATTTTATTATGAAAAGTGATAAAAAAAAAATGTTACCAAATAGTGCCTTACATTTACAAAATTGCCAAGGCTAGCCATGTCAAGAAATAGATGTGGGCATAATGGCGAGAGTACTTGCAAATCAGAACCCAAGTCATAGAGAACATCCGCTGCAAGTTAAATCTCATTTCTAAGCATTCAACCATGGAAAACATCTACCGAAAACAATCAATTTCAATTTATGCATATGACAAACCAATAATTCTCCAGTGTTTTGGCTCCGAATTAATCCATTCTTGTACCTAAATTGCTACCATATGAGGTTCCCTAGTCCGTACAATTGGATGCACTTGATATCTGTTCATCATTAAATTAAAATGCAAATAGTATTAGAGAATAATTACATCTACCTCCCTTAAGGTTTTGCCCTTGCCACTTTTTCACCATTGGAATAATTCATGTTTTATTTTTACCAAGTTGGAAACATAAACAGAATTGTTCCCATATTTTTGTTTCCATTTCAAGTTTTCTGGGATCAGAAACAGAATTCTGAAAACATTAACACTAAAAAACACCACCTAAATAATAATGACAATAATAATTGTTTAAAAAAAATCATGAACATACTTCATCGTAGCGTCCCAAGCCTGGCAATCTGGCATCCAAGCCTTGACATCAAATTTACGATAATCCGGAGCGCCTAAATCTCCCAAAGCCATGTCCAACGTCCTAAGAAAAAAAAATCACCATAGACAAAATCATTAAAATAATAATAATAATAAAAAATGATATATATATATATATATATATATATATATATATATATATATTTAAAAAAGAAAAAGAAAAACTAACTTAAAATGAAGTCCCAAAGAGGAGAAGAGGTCATCTTCGATCCCAATTAGCTCTTGATGGTACGAATCGCTGTCTTCAAGTCGACATAGGATGAACTTCTCCACTTTGCTGAATTGGTTCAATTGATAAAGGCCCCTGTAAATTGCATCCCAACATGTTGCATCCCATCCTTTAAAATATACATTCAACCAACACAACCAATATATTGTTTCAAAATCTGAATTATAGTATATATATATATATATATAGACACACACACACATACACACACATATAGTAGAGTTGCAGGAATTGATATCTAATGGTTGTTGGATGAAAATCGATTCTTACCCAACTTACCATGGCCAGCGATGATGCTACCTTTGAACTTGAGAGTGGAAGTGAGAGAGACGAGATTAGATCTCGACATGCAAATAAAGATCTATAAAATTCAAATACAGTGAAATTGAAATCAGAAACAAAAAACAATTTCAAATCAGACACCAACTCAAGCTCCGAGAAACATAAATCAATTTCAAGGAGAAGGGGGTTAGGGTTTTGAAGAAGAAAGAAGAGAATAGGGTGTGGTGGAGAGATGGCGGTTCAACCATACACAGTGGAGGTTCAATCAAGCGTGGTGGTCTTTGACAGAGTTACCTGAGCAGCTATGGCCAACGATAGGCAATTGAGATGTTTGGCGATGGCGAGGATACAATGACAGCGACGCGATGGCACGCTACCTTCATGGTGATGGAGGGAGAGAGGGATACAATGATGACTTAGGGTTGGAATTGGAAGGAGGATAATGCGACGATGGCGCGGCTAGCATCTAGCAATGGAGGGATTGCTGATTTTGGGAAATATAGAGTGAGGTGTAGGGGGCTGGATGGTGAGGAAAATTAAGAGAAAATGGGCGTAGCATTGGTATGGCGACTCTAATCCTAGGAGGCATTGAGAGAGCTTAGGGTTAATTAGGGAGAGAGAAAGAGAGCATTGAGGTTAATTAGGGAGAGAGGGGGAATTAGGGAGATTGATAAGAAAAATGTTTAATTAGGGACAGTGAGAGAATTATGGTGATTGAGAATTTGTCTTAATCGGGCAAAGGAGAATGATTGGGAGAGCTTGATTTTCGGTGTGCTGATGGAGAGAGAACCAAAGCGGCAGTTAAGTCTAACCCAAAAATGTGAAGTGTATAAAATAAAATCCATCTGACGGCCTTAAAATGTCTGTTTTGTCTCTCCGACGACCGTGAATAATACCCATCCTGATTTTTTTTATATATATATATATATATATATATATATATATATATATATATAATGATTTTAGTTTAGAAATTAGGTAATAATTTAACCACACTAAATAGAATCAAAATCAATCAAATGCATTGAATTACCCTAAAATATTTAAAGAAAAAAAGCTAATTATATTCTATTTTCAATAACTACCATAATAATCCACACACACCCCCTATAAAAGGAGTGGTGCCTTGTTTGTTAGAAGCACACGAAAAATAATGGGGTTTGTAAAGTGACATTTGGTTGTAACAATTTCTATATTTTTTTATTTATTTTTTCTTTTCTTTTTTTGAAATAACCAGAAATCTTTATTAAAAAATGAGGAAGAATTACAACCTAAGACGGGGAAGACCCTCTTGATCCTCATGAACATTAGAAATGATGATGTGAGGTAAGGGACTACCTATAGGAAAAAAAAAGGTCTAGATGAAACAATGTTGACAAGACTATCAGCAACAAAATTACATTCACGATGGACGTGGGAAATCTTAATGTCAAAGGACAAAACCGCACTGTGTTCCAAAGATAGGTAATCGACCAGATTGGATTGTCCTTCTTGATAGAATAAACCAAAGCAAGCGAATCAGTTTCCACTAGAAGAGGAAGCTGGCTCAGACAAAGAGCTTCCTGAATCCCCAAGAACAGCTCGTAGAACTCAGCCAAGAAACTTGAACTAATAGAAATGGGAGAAAACAAGGACCAACAAACATCCTTATTACTGTCCTGAACAATACCACCACAAGAAGGCGTCATGGTCTCCCTCTTTAGAGCACCTTTTACATTAAGCTTGAAACTCCCCTCAGGCGGACGGGTTGAACAGCAGATCAGAGGACGACGCCAAATAACCTGCTTAATCGGACATCCCAAAAGAACCAGAGAATGCTTCCCAAAAGATGATGAAATTGACTTAGATTTAGTTAAAGGACTCAGCTTCATTACTCAGTTTCTGACTTTGGAAATAATCCATTTATCAGACATGGGAATATTACCATGAGTTGCTCGATTCCGGTTTAACCAAATCTCCCAACAAATCAACGACGGAATCAAAGCTTCTAGTTTATGAAACTGAGAACTACCTTTTAATCTACTCCACCACAACTTAATACAATGAATTATCGGTTGAGGAGTAAAAGGAACATTTAAGAAGGAGCTAAAATGACGCCAAACCTTAGAAGCAACTTCACTTTCCAGAAAAAGATGTTGAAGATTTTTAGTGGATCGAGAGAGGCAACAGAGACAACCCGACACCAAAAACATTCCTATTTTCTGAATGGTATCATCAACTGCAATTTTGTTCCTCAAAAGTCGCCACATGAAAATCTTAATCTTCAAAGGAAAATATAGACTCTAAATAATAGAAAAGTGATCAACCGGGGTCACCTCACCACTGATAGCCCTCCAAGCCGATTTGATGGAGAAGATGCCATTAACGCTAGAAATCCAGATGAGAGAATCAGAGTCTGACGACAATAAAGGGAGGGATCCCTCCAGGTACTCCTGAGCATTATCTTCCATATCTGTGGATAATCATTCTTTATTTTGCAAGCAAGTTTTGACAGATGACAGAAAGTTGGTAAAATGAAAATCATTAACAAGGATACGAAGACCCCAATTATCATGCCAAAAACTAGCAAGCTCGTCATTTCCGAATGTCCATCTCGAAAACTGTAGGAAAGTATTTTTAGCCGACAAAATAGCTTTCCAAATTTTAGAACTTCCAACTTGATCTGACCATAACGATAACGGGAGATTATTACTGTATTTAGATCTCATAAAATCACACCATAGAGAATCCCCTTTCAGGAGAGACCAAATTCATTTGAGGGTAAAAGCCAGCTTCATATCCTTTAGATTACGAAGACCAAGGCCTCCAGTAGAACTATCTTGACATATTTTTTGACATGCCACCCAGTGTTTTTTCTTCTCTGAATCTGATTGGCCGCAAAAGAAATTCGTAAATATGGACTCCATATCTTCCAGAATGCTATTTTGAACACAGGTAAAAGCCAAAAGATGAAGAGGGAAAGAAGATAAAACGTGCTTCAGAAGAACAAGTTTACCTCTACTAGAAAGAAATTTAGCTTTCCAACTATCGACTTTCTTAGACACTTTCTTGATAAGACCAGCGAAATGACTCGCTTAAAGATGACCATAGGTAAAGGGCACTCCAAGGTAAGTACAAGGAAAGCTACCTTGGCTAAATTTGGTTGAAAGACTAATAGCAAGGCGACGAGCATTTGGATAGTTATGATGTAAATAGAAGTTGCTTTTTGGGGCACTCACTAGTTGGCCATAAGCTAATTGATACTCTTCCAGCACTTTCATTAAGTTTCCAATAATATGAGAACTCCCGCTGCAAAAAATGAGGGTATCGTCTGCAAATATCAAGTGAGAAATCAAAGGATAAGGCCTTTTAGTAACGAAAGGTTGAACCTGACCATCAATGATGGACCGATAGATATTCCGACTAAGAACCTCTTGAGCCAAAATAAACAGTAAAGGTGAAATAGGGTAGCCTTGATGCAATCCTCTAGAAGTAGGAAACCAACCCTTATACACCCCTTGAAATACCACGGAGAAAAAAGTCGAGTCAAAACAATTAGAAATAGCAGCAATAAATCCTGAGCTGAAACTATATCGTTTAAGCACCTTAATTAAAAAGTTCCATTCTAGCGGATCATAAGCTTTAGCCATATCAATTTTGATCATAACATTCCAACCATGAATATCCTTGCCCAAGTCTTTGACAAGTTCTTGGGCTAGCCCAATAGCTTCGGCGATTGACCTGCCTTTAACAAAACCGTGTTGTTGACCCGAAATCAACTTGGGTAGGAGAGACACTAATCAGGTTGATAACGCCTTAGAGAAGATTTTATAACAAATATTACATAAGCTGATCGGACGAAAATCTTTAAGGGAAAATGGTTGAGACTGCTTCGGAATAAGAACCAATAAAGTGCTAGAGAGAGCCGTAGGGAGGGAATTTCCTTGAAGAAAATAATTTGCGGCCTCCCAAACATCTTTACCCACGATATCCCAGGAAGATTGGTAAAGACTAGAAGAGAGAGAATCCATACCTGGAGCACCATCAATGGAAATGTACCAAAGGGCATCTTTGATTTCCTCTACTGAGAAAGGGGCCAATAACATAACATTATCCATATCCTAAACAATGTTCAGGATGGAATCAAAGACAGTATCGGAGTGAGAAACCTGGCCAGATGAATATAAATCTTTGAAAAACTCAATAACAGCTTCATGGAATATATTGGGAATGGCCAGACTACTTCCATCTTCATAACGAATAGCCGATAAACATAAAAAAGAATTACGCATTTTAACAGACGTATAAAAGAATTTGGAATTGCTATCACCCTCTGCTAGCCAATGCTCTCTAGAATTTTATTTCCAATAGATCTTCTCCTCCTTAAGAAGATTATTATATTCCGTAGTTGCTTGATTAAATAAGTCTGATACACCTTGGGACCAGTTGGTTTGAAGCATGGAATCATAAGCTTCCACCCTATCCTTCCACGAATTTAACTCACAAAGATGTTCCCAAAAGTTTGAGCATTCCAAACTTTGAGAGTCGTCCTCGTCGATTTGATGTCCAAGTTTAAACGAACCAAGGGATTTTGATGAGAAGCCTTCTATGCAGATTTAACAACGTCAAGAAATTCCTTATGCAACGTCCACATTTGTTGAAACCGAAATACCTTCGGACCATTATAGGAAAAACAAGAGGAGTGGAGAATCATCGGGTAATGGTCCGAATTAATATGCTCCAAGTGTTCAACTCGGCCATCGAACGAATTACAAATCGTTGGCGAAACCAACATTCTATCCAAGCGAGAATATTGACGAGATAACCCTTAGCGATTATTACAGAAGGTGAAAGTTGACCCTGTGAATGGTGGGTCTACCAACCCACTGGATTAATACAGGCATTAAACTCTTCCATGGCACTCCAAGAAGGGGTTAAATGACCCAACTTCTCTGAGATGCTACGAACAACATTAAAATCTCCCCACAAATAATTGGTATAGAAACAAAGGTGGTCGTAGAAATAAGATCGTCTCAAAGAATTCTGCGTTCAATCTGCGAGCAACTAGCATATACAACCACAACCAAAAACACCAAATTTAACCAAGAAACCTTACAGGCAATAAATTGGCGATGTGTTCGAACAATTTGCACATCCACATTATTTTTCCACAAAACCCAAATTTTGCCTCGACTCACCTTGATTAGAAGATGAGTTATGGAACTTGATAGCCTTGTTAACTTTTCCCATGTTAGTATCATCAATCCACGGATCAATAATACCGGCAAAGGAAACTTTTGAAAACTTCACAATAAGTTTTAATCTCGCAAGGGTATTAGAATTACTAATACCTCTACAATTCCAAAACATAATGGTGTCAGACATTAAATTTGACTTGATTGCAAGTAATCATTCTTGAAGACTTGGAATTACCTCCCGCCGTCAACGGACTACTTACTTTCCTTTTTTCTTCCGAACAATTTGGAAACCATCTGGATCAGCACTCTAGCAACATATGCAACTCCGATGAAGCCAAATGATTTTGAGTCCAAGAGGTTAGTCCCGACTAGTCCAAACAGACAGGAACCGCCTCAAGCAACATACGCAGCTCCGATGAAACTAGATCAATTTGAGTTTGAAAGACTGGTTCCAACTGGCCCAAATAGACAAGAGCCACCTCCAACAACTTATGCTGCTCCAATGAAACTGTCTAATTTGGAGCATGAGCAATTTCTGACTATGGAGTTGGCACTTTTCTGAGTTCAAAGATCATATTCTAAATCCTTACCAATAAAGAGTTAAACCTCACATTTTCATAATTTTTGTAATTATTGTCATTTTTTTTTTAAAGATAAATGTATTCATTTTTTTCTTCTTCTTATATTTAGTTTTTATTTTTTAAAAATATTCTATCAATAGAATTAAAGTTTTAAAGTGGTTGAATTAATATCAATTTTTTTTTAATGATTATGATGTCATATTTGGGGCGCGTTTTTAGACTTAGGGTTAGAATTGAGAAACACTAATAACAGAGAGACTTGTGTGTCAAATTAAAGGTTTAAAAGTGCAATTTAAAAATATGACCGTTGAACAATTAGAGCAACTGCTATAATATCTAATCGACGGCTACTTTGTTTCACTTCCATGCAGAACTTTCTCTCTCTCTACTCTCATTGTTTGAGTGAAGCGATCTCTCTCTCTCTCTCTCTCATGTGATCGTAGCAAAGGTTCATCCTCCGAGATAATGCTGGGATTCAGATTTCATTCGACAGATGAAGAGTTGGTTCTCTACCTGAAAAGAAAAATGCCCAGTCAGCGAATCTAAGAGATTGGTTCCAACTGACCTAAACAGACAAGAGTCATCTCTAGCAGCGAATGCAGTTCCAATGAAACCGTCTAATTTGGAATATGAGCAATTTTCGACTATGGACGTGACATTTTTCTAAGTTCAAAAAACATATTCCAAATCCTTAACAATAAAGAGTTAAACCTAACATTTTCACATATTCCAAATCCTTAACAATACAGGTGTTGGAAGAGTGAAGGGTGAAAAATATTTTGATCTTTTAAATTTAGAAAAAAAAAATTAAATAGATCCCATTAAATTAGTTGGGACAAAATGACAAAATTATCTTTATTTTATAATTGAAATGATAAAAGTATCCTTCTGTTATATTTTTAACCGTTGCACGTAAGTCTCAAACACTCTGAGAGTAAGTGGTGACGAAAATATAATTGTACAAAGTACAATTCGGTCTAATTATAGGAATACAAAGTATAATAACCCTTCTAAATAAAATGTTTGTTTCTCTCTTTAGCTTTTGGAGTAGAGTGAAGAAATGAAATAAGGCCCTAAACGTCTAGATAATAAATTATAAAATTGTACGAAGGTACTGGTTCAGTTTTTAAAAATAATTTTCAAAATTACGAGAAATTATTTCATTTACTTTTAAAAAAATATTGTTTCATAGCATGTTAAAAATAAAAATAAAAATAAAAATTATGTGATAAATTGAAATATGATATTAAAAAAGAAAAAGAGAATAGTTTTATTTTTTTGATTATTAGAGAAAATTTATAAAAAAAAATAAAATTCTAAAATATATAGAAAAAAATTGAAATTAAATTTATAAAATAATAATAATAAGGAAGTTTTTGTGGCAAATCTTTTATTTTATCCGTAATTTTTAAAAAGTCCCATATGCAATTGCAACTTATGTTTTCGTCCCACGTATTAAAAAAAAAATAGAAGACCCAATACATACACTGAATTGTCGTAGTTACATATATCTAACTTGTGTATAAAATATTTGTTAGATGTAACAAATATTACAAAAATACATGTAACATAGTCATATGTAATTTCTAACATGTAATTAATATTACACAGGTACGAGTTGGGCAGGCTATGGTGGTATTATTCGAGATCAGCACGGTCATTTTTGTTGGGCCTTTCATCATCCTCTAGCTTGCACTTCTAGTTTCCAAATAGAGATTCAGGCCCTCTTTTATGGTATTCAATTTGCTCTGACTTATGGTTACCTTCCCTTGGCTGCAGAGAGCGATAACAGAAACATTGTTCTTGCCATTCGAAATCCACGTCCGAATTGGATTTTACGTTCCAAGTGGCATACTATTCAATTCTGGATGTCGTCGTTTCAGATTTCGCTTACTCATGTGTATCGAGATAGCAACTAATTTGTTGCAGACTCTCTTGCTAATATTGTTAGTCCACATAGTACTGTTTCTGATAGTGAGATCTCTCTGCCCATCATATTCGGATGTAATGCTTGTTGACATATAACTAATATTTTTTTTTTAACTATAGCAGAATTAAATGATATTTAACTAAAAATGGTAAGCAGTTAATCGGTAGTTTACAAATGATATAATAGATTTGTAGTTTTAAACAAAATAATGGGGGAGATAAATGGTAAATACCCTAGGTATATATAATATTTAAAAAAAATAGAAATTAATAAAGGATGAAAAAAGAGTCGTTGAAAATAACATATTTTACCATAATAATCTCTTTTAAAACATTCCTAGTAATAATATATATATATATATAGAATAATTTCAAATGAGAAAGTAGGTAATAATTTGACCACACTAAATAGAAAATAAAATCAACATTAATGATATCCACTGAATTATACGCTAAAACATTTAACGAAAAAACTCTAATTATATTCTATTTTCAATAACTATCATAAAAATCCACACAACCACCCCCTATAAAAGAAGATGTGCCTTGTTCGTTAGAAACACACAAAAGTTATGGGGTTTGTAAAGAGACATTAGTTTTAGCAATTGCTATCTTGTCTATTGTCCCTTGTTTTTATGGTAGGCTTGTTCCATCTAGCCCAAATAGCCAGGAGTTACCTCCAACATCGTATGTAGCTCCAATGAAACTAGATGAGTTCGAGTCTAAGAGATTGATCCCGAATGGTCCAAACAAACAGGAACCGCCTCAAGCAACAAATGCAGCTCTGATGAAGCCAGATGAATTTGAGTTAAAGAGATTGGTTCCTTCTGGCCCAAACAGACAAAAGTCACCTCCAAAACCGTATGCAGCTCCATTGAAGCCAGATGAGTTTGAGTCTAAGAGATTGATCCCGACTGGTCCAAACAAACAGGAACCGCCTCAAGCAGTATATGCAGCTCCAATGAAGCCAGATGAATTTGAGTCAATTCGTCTGGCCCAAACAGATAGGAACCACCTCCAACACCATATGTAGCTCTAATGAAACCGTCTAATTTGAAGTATGAGCAATTCCCGGCTGTAGAATTGACACTTTTCTGAGTTAAAAAATAATATTGCAAATCCTTAAACAATAAGGAGTTAAACCTCGCATTTTCACAATTTTTATAATTTATGTAAGCTTTTCTTTTTAATTATTATTGTTTTATTTTTTTTTACGATAAATGTACTCATTTTTTTTTTTTTTGGATATTTAGTTTTTTTTTTTTTTTTTTTTAATTATTATTATTATTATTATTAAATATTCTATCAGTAGAATTAAATTTTTAAAAGCGAAATTAAAAAATATGACCGTTGGACCGCTGGCGCAACTGATATAATTTCTAGTCGGCAACCACTCTGTTTCACTCCCACGCAGAACTCTCTCTCTCTCTCTCTCTCTCTCCTATGATTGTTTAGAGAAGCGAAGGTAGCGTTGCATAATCTCATCTCCAGGATGACACCGGGATTCAGATTTCACCTGACGGATGAAGAGCTGCTTCTCTACTACCTCAAGGGAAAAATACGCTCTCAGCGAGTCCAAATCATCGGCAAGGTCGATGTCTACAAGTGTGAATCGGAAGAGTTGCCTGGTACATTATTAACTTTTTTTTTTTTTTTTTTTAATTCAACTTAACAGAATATGTCAAATTAGAGAACAAAACACTAAAAAAATGCCGCATTACGGTGCTCCATTTAGAGAAGAAGATTGGGTTTATGATGAACATCTCATTTCCAAGTTTCAGGAGCTAAATTATTACCAGGATCTAAAAAAATGCCACATTACGGTGCTCCAGGGATTAATGAACCGGGACAGACGGAAATTCAGTCAAGTTATCCAACTCCAGAAGAAGCAATCCTGATTTTTAGTCCTCCAGCAAGTTCTGGTACATTCTCTTTGACTAAAGGCTATTTACTTCCAACAAATGTTTATGATATGGTTAGAGAGATTAATCCCAAAATTTTAGAAGCAGGAACAGAAATCAGGGAACGGAAACAGTAACCAAACAGGGCCTAAACAAACAATAACTTAGTGTTTCTGTTCCCAAGTTTTTATTTTTGTTTCCTAGAATTGTTGGAACAGAAACAGAACTCTGAGAAAAAAATTCTGTTCCCAAAAATTTATCCTAAAAAACTATATGGGAGAAGAACGAAAGCATATTTTTTGTTTCCCATATTTCTGTTTCGTTTTCATTTTTTCGGGAATAAGAACACCGAACAAATGGGGCCTTAAAAAACATATGGGAACAAAACAAGAAAAAAAAGTTTGTTGGAATATTTTTGTTTCCATTCTGGTTCAGCAAGCCTCTCATCAGTCGGAAATCAATTCTTGCTAAATCAGACTGCATAAAATCGACCATAAGATAAATAATGTACTGCATTCTTGATGTGGCTAACCCTTCAAGTTTAACTATATTTTGATGATCCAACATATATTTAGGTGTTGCTTGTGATGCCAATTCTGATGGATTTGTGGATTCAATTCCAAGTGATGCACCTAAAATTGCGTGTTTATTTGAAAACAATGTCGTTGTTGCGATGCAAATTCAGGTGTTTGACGGTACTGAAAACCGGGGTCAACCTGGAAGAAGAGAACGAGTTATTTGTACCTCCAATTACAACAGATAACTGCAATTCCAGTTACACTTATGATATGTTTCGACTACTGGTGAATATTCCAACTATATATATATATATATATATACTAGGGCATGACCCGTGCCTGAAGGCACGGGCGCAAAAAAAAGAAAAAGAAATCAACGTAAAGTACACTCATTTGTTTATACAACATTCTCTACATGTTTTATTTAAAATCAACAATAATTAACAATTATATACCATTATCCAATAACTTAGATATTCTTCTAATAAAATAATAAACAATTAAGGCAAACAATATGTACTGTCAATCCAAAACAAATTACTGTTTTTTTAGAAAATAATTTTTTTTGTACAATTGGTACATAAGTAACAACTGAACATTAATAATCAGTTATACAACAATATTAACAAACAATTGAGTCCACGACACACAAAAAAAAAAAAAAAAAAAAAAAAAATCAATGTAAAAAAAAACACACTTTTATTTTTATAGAATTCTCCACCTGTTTTTTTTAGACAATGATTTTTTTTGTACAATTGGTACATAACAATTGAATATAAATAATCAATTATACAATAATAATAACAAACAATCGAATCCTACATTTGTTTACTTTTGGCTATGAATTAAAGATAACAATGAAAACTTAAAATCGATGACAAATAAGCAATACTCCATCAAAACACAGTGCAACTAGAAATTACTGACATTGCTTCGAGTGCGATTAAGTGAAACTGTCACGAACACGTAATAACAAAATAACAGTAAGTGATTAATAGCTGAGGTGACTATGTCTTGGCCGAAGTAGTTAAAGAAATGAAGAAAATAAATTAAACTGTATTGGATAGAAATTATAAATTTGGTTAAATACCTTTCGTCTAAATCCACATATTTGTAGTCTTCTTGATTAATCGTATAATCACTTGATCCACGATCCAATAGATTCCAATCCTGTATAGTCCAATACGTATCAATGTTTTGCTCACATAAATCGAAAATGAAGGTAAACTAAAGCATTGGTACCTTTATTTTATTTAAGACAAACTATAACAGAATTTCAAGATAAACAATCTTCGTCGTTGATAGAGATCCCTGGTCAGGCAGTAAGACACTTAATCGATCAAAGAACATACATCTTGATAGAGCAACATAAAGTTGACCATGACTGGAAATCGGTGTGGTTAAGTCAACTCCAACATATTTCACAGACGGTCCTTGGGAATTATTGATAGTCATGGTATATGCTAAACGCACTGGGAATTGGCATCTTATCATTTTGAATGGAAATTCAGTAGTTGAAGGTGTCAAAGAAATTCTCGGAATCAACGCAATATTTTCAGCTTTTTCCCCAATTAATTTATCATAATTTTCTTTTTCATCCATAAATTGATAAATGGTGCAAAATTAAATCCAATTCCCACTTTTTTCTACATCTATCACGTCAAAACATTCTACATCTATCAAGTTTAAACAACAATAAAAGATGGCTAACCCCAGGTGAATGTGAAGCCCATTAATAAAAAAGAGAAAAGAACCCCCGATTGATAAGAGTAAAGGAATAATCAACACTATGCTTACTGCTGTGAAGTGCTATATCATAAAAAATATATAAATTAAAAAAAAAAAAAAAAAACCAAAGAACTAATTGATTAGCGATCATGCTCATCAAAAGCATTATGCTTTCTGCTTTACCCTTTTGAAAAAGCAACCAAGGAAAACTCTCACACATACGTTCTCAGCAAAATGACTAAATAATCTGCTTATATCAGTAAGGGGAGGAGAGAAATAGGGAAGAGAGGACAACCCAGAACGCTGAGGATCTGGAGGTTGGATTTCTTGCCGAAGAGAGCAGAGAAAGGGTTCTTGAGCCAGTTCTACCATGTGAGAGCTTTCTTCAAACAGTTGGTGTACTCTTTTTCATTTATGGGTACTTCAAATGATGGGAAGAGAGAGAGAGACGAACTTGTTCAGGGATCTACGACGTCGGTGCCGACGGGGGTGTATCTACGACTACGATGACTGTGTCTATGGGTGAATGGAACTGCGATGATAGTGGCCGGAAACACCGCGAGCTAGGGATAGATCGATCATGCCCAAATCTATTCTTCTATTTCAAAACCCTTACGACGACGATGTGAAGGTGGTCGACAATTACGATGAAGTTCGATAATGGTCAGATCTGGATGGAGATGGTCGGCGAGGACGTTGAACGCCGGTAACTACCCATCACCTGCACCACATCTCCTCCTCTCTCTAAATCTCCCAGATCTAGCCACCTCTAGCCATCTTTCGACGATTGTCTAAAAGTCGACGGTCAGTGGGGCGTGCAGGCGAATGCCTCAAACTATCACATCGTACTCAGATCTATCCTTGCCCGATAGATCTTTAACTACTTCGAGTTACCTCAGCTATTAATCACGGGCATAAAAATAATTGCTCCTAAAAACAATTGATATAATCACCTTTATACAACATTCTACACGCATTAATCAAATAAGGACTGAATTTTTTCCGCTAAACTCAATCAAACCAAAAAATACAATGTACATTTTCTATTAACATTACAAATCAGAACGTTACCCATAAATGTAGTACAGAACGGTACAAATTAGTCATATATCCATTATCCAATAACTCAGATGCCGATTCCCCATCCTAGGTTATAAACCGTGCTTGAAGGCACGGGTAGAAAAAAAAATTTGAACCTAAAAAAATCTGATATATATAACATCCTCTATTTATACAAAATTCTACATTATTAGGCAATTATTGAGATTATATTCAGTTGATACAAATGGAAATGCATCAATTAAGATAGACGAAAAAACTAAAAAAAAGACAAATTCAGATAATCTAAAGAGAACTCGCGCAATTCAATTAACATGAATAAATCACATAATTTGATAATTTGAGAAATTCAGATAATCTAGACAAAATGGAAATAGATAACTCACATAAGTTGATAAGAAATTCAGAGAATCTAAAGAAAATGGAAATGGATAAACAACTGGAATCAATATGAAACCAGAAAATTCCATCAGAGAACGGATCAACTAATGACGAAACTATCAAAATCTGACTGACCTGCGATGCCTGTGACGTCCAAGATTAGGATCCAAATTCGGTGAATAAGCTAAAGATATCCAAATAAATAAAATAGCAAAACCAAAACGGAGTCAACGATCTACCAACAGGTCCACAGCCATACAGAAATAACATTTGTAAACTATAATTAGACAAAAAAATATAATTTAGTCTATAAGTTGGAAAAATTAAATCTGGCCAAATCCAGGAAATAAAAATATTTCTAAAATTGCAGGTAAAAAGTCAGCAAAAAACTCTTGGACTTATTTTAAGCAACATATTGGTCCAAGTACAAACACCATCAAACACTAACCTTAATTAGATACACAACACCTTCAATTCGCTTCCGTCAACAAAATCTCAAAGCCATTCTTCGCCTACAATTGGATGAAAGGCGTTAGCGCTATCCATTTTAATTCACAATTGGAACTCAAAAAATAATCCAAAGAGATCTATTCTTCTAGAAGCTCGAATGTAGCTCTAAAAGTTAGAACCATACCCACACACTCCACGCCATCGATTCAACCACAACTTAGAGGAGGAGGAAATGAATTGCAACAAATAACAAATAAAGTGCAGCAAACCTATGAGAAATTCATTTCGCAAACCGTGTCCTTACTACCATCTTTACTTCATACCAAAACAAACCTCACCGATAACAATAACAAAAACATTAATGAAAATGCATTATACCAAACGTGTTGCCCCTCCATATAAGACAATTCAATATACTGAACAATTAACAAATTAATTAACCCATAAAAAACTAAGAGAAAAACAGAAAGAGGAATAGGAAAAAAAAAACAGAAAAAGAAAAAAAGAAAGAAATAGAATTCAAATATAAAAAGGTCACATCCTCAATTGATGTGCTTAGTTGATTCAATGCAGGAGTTGGTAGTGCTTCGTTGATTAAAATACTACAGAATTCAAATACGTATAAAACTTGCAACAAAAACATTCTAAAAAATTCATGAACTAAATAAATACAATATTAACACTAACTTGACCACCAAAGGTCATCAAACAATTGAAGAATTGCCACAAAAAACCTAAAGCAGTATAATCTAAAACAGGAAAAACATCATGATACCTCAACAGTTCATATTGTCAATAGGAAAAACATCATTATACCTCAACAATTCATATTGTCAATGAGTAGCTTTTCTACTTCATCAAAAAGATAATTGCAATAAAAACATGAGAAAAATGACAAAATACCAAGAGAAACCCATTGGAGTATTGCATCCACCTGCAAAATTTATAAAAATAAACAAATAATGAAGAAATCAAGAGCTGTTAATTTCAAAGTCACTTGCTTCTTCTGAAGCAAAGAAGACGATGGCTACTTATTAGAGACACAAATTCCCAATCAATTTTCCTCGTTTGAGTTCCAAATTAAGTGAAGGGCAAAAAGTCATTCCAAGAGCCCCAAAGTTAAATTTTGTTACTCAATTTATACTATATAATCTTTACTTTTTAATTACAATATAAATTTTCTTGGTGAAATTTTGTTATTTTCTAATTTTTCAGGGTGCAAAGTGAAATTGAGTATAAACTTTGGGGGTCAAAATGTACTTTATGATTTTATAATTCTTCCATTGGTTGTATTTTAATCCAAAAAGTTGAAAGTAGTTGTGCAACACATAAAAGAGCTTTCCAGCATATGCAACACATAAAAGAGCTTTCACGCCAGGAGGGTTTCTGCAAATTCTTACCAAACAGAGAGAATCCAAATGGACCTCAGGCTGTTTATGCAGCCCATCACAGTATCACCGCCTTGCCGCAAATAATTGGAAGAACACAGGAAGCTCCGAAGAAGCCTGGATGCTAAACCCAACCCAACCTGTGAATTATTCCAGCAAATGTGAATCCATAAATTTATTATTATAACATGAAATAAATCATCACATGAAAAATACTCTTACTTTGATTATTTCTCTTTTTTAATGTCAATTTTTCATAGCCGGCTTTGAAATATATTGGCACAATTTATACCCTTAAAGTTTGACCAAGCATGATCTTGTCATTCCCATTCTATTTTGACACTTTTTACCCTTAAAGTTTGCCAGTTTGAATTACATGCTCCTATTCGTTACCTCTTCTCAAAAGAATAATGTGTGGTCCACTTATTCCCACCACCCTAAATATATTTAATTAATTCCACATCACTCGAGACAATCCTTTCCTCCCCTTCATTATCATCTCTCCCACTACTTCCACCTCTAATTATAAAATGCTTTTTAGAGAGAGAAAAACACAACCAAAAATCATGTTGCCACAAATACCCTTCTGCAACTCCCTAAAAAATCTCCAGCTTCATCACTTTATTGGCTCATAAAAACCAAAGAGATGTCTCGATTGGCATGGGTTTTTTGGGGTTTGTTGTCGGCTAGAGGAAACAGGAAAAGCGAGAACCTTAACACATCTCTTTATCCAAAATCCCAAAACCGTGCAAACCCAAAACCTAGAAATCAATCCCTAATTTAGACACCAAAACGAATTTAAGATTAAACATGTTACCGTTATCGCCGATCTATGAACCAACGTCATCATTTTTTGCCCGATCAGCTTCGCAAATCGCATATCAGAAGGGGGAAGCGGATCTAACCAAATCTGTGGATCTAGAACGGCGTTGAAGCGGATCTAGCTAGTGGGGTGGTGGATAGAAAATGGTGAGAGATTGGCCCTCCCTCACCAATGCCATCACCATCAACTTCGAAATCAGCCGGCCGCTACAACGCCATCACCGCTCTCTTCTCCCTCCAAGCTGCGGTGGTGGATTGAGAACGGCGAGAAAGGCAGAGTAGCTGATCAATATGGGGTTGGGATGGCGATGGCTCAGAGATAGATTGGAGAGGGAGTGAGATCGGGGAGAGAGAGAGAGAGAGAGAGAGAGAAATAAAGGGTAAGGGTGAGGGTGAGGGAAGAGAGTGAGATTGTAGAAAAGTGAGAGGGAGAATTAGAGGATAATGGTGGGAATCAAATGGTTGTTTAATTTGGGCCCTTGGATCAAATATGGATCTATAGGATGAAAATGTCTCTTGGTGACAATATATGTCAGCCCTTGGATGTTAGATCCAATGGCCTGAAATGCCTCCCTCCAAAAATATGTTTGGGACAATAATATATGACATAAAGTAACAATTGAACAATAATAATCAGTTTATTAACATCAATTTTTGTCATTAATATTGACCTTGTTTGTTTATTTCTGCTGAATGCATAATTATAGAAGAGCAGTTTAAGAAAAACCCGAGCAGCCTCATTGAAAATAATTATTTTATTTGTCTATTTACAATAAGATGCAAGTCAACGTTAGAAAAATTGAATCTGTAATGATGTTTGTTGGATCATCATTTACAAAGATAAAAGAAAAATCACTGGATATAAAAACAGTGGATATTAATATACTTTTGCTTGTTTGAAAATTTAGGATCCGAAAGTGGAGGTAACAATTTGAAAAATAAACAAATTTAGATTTTTTTTTATTCAAACAATTTGAAATATAATTCAAGCTTTCCAATTGGGGGATGAAAATGAAAATCATATTAACCATATTTTAGAAGTAACTGCTGCATTTGTTTTTTAAGTTTTTATTTATTTATTTTTTTTTTTTTAAAAAAAAAAAAACAATGGTGCAGATTAATTTTAAATTCATATATTCACCTGATAGAGGCCGTTGCAGCAAGGTGTTTGAATTCACTTGCACCCTTTTTTTAATTAGTTGAATACCTTCTTCGACATTGCAATATAACATCACACACTAAAGAAAGTAGATATAACTTTGATATTGGACTTTTATAAATCTCAAGCCAACTAACTAAGCAAGATTTGGGCAACAATGTAACCGACCAAGATATGGGCAACTGATTTAGCAAACAACATTTTTAAGTTTCAAACACATTCACCAACTACTGAAGGACTAACTAACAAATTTTTTTTAAAAAAAAAAAAAAAAAACTTTTGGGACACAAAAAACATAAAAGTATACCTTTACCTATGGATGTTGATTGAAACGAAACTTAGAGATGTCGGTTGAAACGAAACTCAATTCGGAATTTCAGCCAAGACAGTGGTCAGATGGAGCAACGACGGGCGATTACTTGTGAAGGGGCTTGGTGATGGAGATGGCGATGGTGACTGCTACGGCTTCGGCGAGATGATGTTCTGGAAATAATGGCTTGAGGAGGCAACAACGATGACAATGTCAACATCCTGAAAAAGAAAGCAAAAAATAAATAAATAAAAAATAGCATGTATATTAAACATCAACAATAATTAACATTTAAATATAATCACCAACAAACAATATATATTACAAATACAACACAATCAATATTCAATCACACAGATACGTGGCTATTAAAAATAATATCATAATTAATCATGAGTGAACCAACCCCACTAAAGTGTCAATGAGTCTGTCTTCTGGACTTTTTCTAACCCCCTCGGTATTGTTTTTTTTCATGATGGAGGAGCATTAATATTCAAACCAATATAAATAAATAAAAATTTTTTTTTGTGCAATTCTTATATTGTAATAATTTGAAAAAAAAAAACCTTTTAAAAAATTAAAAATTTAAAGAGAAATATGTAAACAAACATAAAATTGAAGGAGCAAAATGTGATTTAGCCTATAAAGTAGAAAAAGGAAAACAAAGTTATTTAATCTGCAAAGATCTCTACTTAAAATCAAATTCAAGTTGCACCCTTCAAAAACTCCAAAATTAGCATTACATCATTTAAAAAAAAAAAAAAAAAAAAAAAAAAAGTAGAACAACACCACAGCTAATTTTTGTTAATCAGTGGTATACCATACACACTACAAACCCAAACTTGCAAACTCAGCTTAACTTAGCAGCACACTAAGTAGAAGAAGAAGATGATGATAAAGAAAATAACAGAAATTTGGTTCAATATGGAACGTAATACATTTTTTAATGTTTTATTGAATAAATAAACAAAAAGAAAATTATTATTTTTCACTCACCATGTTTTTATACCTTTTTGGCCGAAGGAAAAAGAAAAATGAATCTTCAAATCACAAATTTGATTCATGCCAGAAGGAGAAGTTTCTCTCTCTACTGTCTTCATGTTTGAGATTCATCTGAAAAAATAACACAATTAAAATAATACTAGAATTAAAATAACATAAATATTCGGCTTCAGAAATGGATGTAAAACAAAAGTTGTAAGACATTTCATACCTCTAAAACACTTGTATTAAAAAACGTCTAATGTTATAACCCGTGCCTAAAGACACGAGTTTTAATTTTATAACATTACCAAACCATCAACTTTTGTTTTTGTATTAAACACAGCATAAACAAACATGATTAATAAGAAATTTAAAATATAGACATAATCCCTTTTGTTTATACGACACTCCAATATTTGAAAATTGGATATAATTTCCTTTATTTATTTGACATTCCAAATTATCAACTCATATTTTTAAGTAATACAACATTAATAAACACAACCACTAACAATCACGCACAACAATAACTAACACAGTGAACTTTAACAATATGACAAATAATGACAATTAATCATATACATTATAAACTTGGTAATAATAAGTCCACCAACCAGAACTATTGGAACTTACCTTAATCACAGAGAGCATAGTTCTGCAAGCTGTTAATCGATCTGTTGCAACATCAACTCCAGTCATAGAAACTAAACATCCAAGAAGGTTGAACATCAGACAAAGCCTAGCACCTAAAGATATAATAGAAGTAAAAATTAATTAGGATTGGACACTTTAAACCTTCGTCAATCAACATTAGAGAGAGGAAGGGATAGAAATAGTGAGATTTAACTCCCCAATATTGGCAAAGGAAAAAAAAAATGACTTTTAATACTACTATAATGATTTTCTATATCCAAGGTGCATTCTTGATGTTTTTATAGGCATGCTATAAAAACGAAATAGTACTTGTAGTGTAAAATGAATCTGTATTCAAAGTAATTGTCACAACTAATAAAAAAAAATAGTATTTGAGCATTTCATGGCCTGAAATTGGATTCAAGAGAATAATCAATTCCTACTGCTCATAAAGAATCAATTTTTTTGGGCCAATTAGGATCAATATGTTGTGGTTGGGGGAGTGAAACTGTTAAATATTAGTGTATCGATAGTATCCGATTGCATTCCATTTTTATTATCTAAAAAAAGATTAATTATACTTTGCACCCCTATAGTTAGACCAAATTACACTTTACACTTCAAAAAATATTTTTGTACCTATTTTTCAAACTGTAAAATGAGACATGAAATGAGATGGGAAATACATATCAAAGCCTTCGGGTCATAATGATTCTCTTTTTGCAAGGCAATAATATATCACCAAATAGAGATAATATTGGTCACTAATGCAGGCAAGAGAGAGACACATTTTACCATAATTGGGAAAAAATCAGATAAACTACACATTTTAAGGTGTTTAGATAATGGGGAAACATGGAAAAATTTGAGCAACGAAGTGTGCACCGCTCAACATTATTCTAAAACTAATATAACAATTTTCATAATCCAACACATTGATGGAGATCAATATAAAACAAACCATTAGTCATATATTCCAATAGAAATAAAGATAATATTGGTTACTAATGCATGCAAGAGAGAGACATATTTTACCGTAATTACGGAAAAATCAGATAACCTACAAATTTTAAGGTGTTTAGATAAAGGGGAAACATGGAAAAATTTGAGCAACGAAGTGGTGTTTAGATAAACGGGAAACATGGAAAAATTTGAGCAACGAAGTGTACACGCTAGCTGTTCGACTCTTTGTCAGTGAACAAATGTCACACGTCACTCGAATTGTTCTTTGCGATTGAGAGAAATTGCATGATTTGTGTGTTTGTAAATTAAAATATCTTTTAGCAGCAAGAGTAAAGAAAATAATCAAATGATTGACAACGGTAAATCAACCATTACCTTTCGATAGCGGAAGAAATCTGCCGTCACCTTTTGATGGTGAAAATACTTGAACGATCATGAATTTCATTGTTCAAATAGTCTACACACAAATATAGCTAAAGATTCAAATCATTGGGGAAGATGGATGTCTACCCATGCTTGAATGATCATGAATTTCATTGTTCAAATAGTCATACACACAAATATAGCTAAACCTTCAAACCAAATTACAAAGATCGCCGCCATCGCTATGGATTCCAAGACATAATTGGAGAAGATATTTGAAATGAAGATGATGAACGGAAAGATCTGATAATAATGTAGGCAGGGCTAAGATCTGATGACTGTAGAGACCTTCATCTGACATTATGTGTGTTGACTGCGTGTGAGAGAAATACTGATCGCCGATCAAATACGAAGATTGAAAACGTGAACTAATGCAAACATCAGCGACTGATAAGAGTCTCCAGCTACTGATGAAAGGAAGATCACCGCCATGGCAATGGATTCGATAAATAATTGGAGAATAAATTTAAAAAGAAAATGATGAACAGGAAGATATGATAATACTGTAGACACGGGTAAGATCTGATGCCTATGGTGACCTTCATCTGACATTATGCGTATATTACGTGTAAAAGAAATCGTAGATAAAATACGAAGAATGAAAAATGTGAACTAACATCAGTAACTGATAATGGACTTACAAAGTCTCTGGCTACTCGAATCTGATTACAAACAAAAGAAATCTAGGTAGACAGGAGAGGCGATGAATCTGGAAAGAAAAAAAAGATAAACCAGGAATTATACAATCTGAGTCGTATCGATCTTCACGGAGATGAGGTGAACGATGGTGATTTCATGGTCTAATATCGAAAAATGATTTCAATTTCAAACCCAAAATCGACGGTGATTTCAAAATACAAAACTAATTCAATTTCTCACCACAGGGATCGTGATGGTCAAGGTTTTGGCGATCGATCGACGGTGCTAGGGCTATAACGGCGAGGTCAGTTGAGAGATTTAACAACTGTTAATCAATCACAACTGACCATTGCCGTGCAGACCCTCGTCGATTTGCATTGTCCTTGCCAATGTCTTTACACCGTCATCATAAGGGTTCCCAAATAGACGAAGAGAGAGCGAGAGATATACCTAGATCTGTGAGTTGATTGTGGCATTCGAATGGGAGAGAGAGAGAGGCGCCATGGTTGTTGGTTCAGGTGATGGAACTGGCGTCGATACGGTGGTGGCCTTCGACGTGGCGGAGAAACATCGATGGCAAGTGGCGATGGTGACGATCTCAGTGGCCGCTGTGGGCGAGTCGGGCGATGGGGTGGAGAAACAGTAAAGGGTTGGGAAGCGAGAGGGAGAGTGAAATCTAATTTGATCTGTAAGAGAGAGAGAGAGAGAGAGAGAGAACACAATTTGATTTATGAGTGAAAGAGAGAGAGAGTGAACAACATGTCTGTGAGAATGGTCCAATTTGATCTAAGCCCTTAGATCACTTTTGATCTAAGGGTAAAAAAATGTCTCCCATGGATTGTGTAATGTAGACCCTTGGATATGAGATCCAAGGGTTTAATTTGATTCCCTCCCAAAAATGTCTTTAAAGACTGAAGCAGACATTTTAAAATTAGGTTCTAATTTGTATTATATATATATAGATAGAGCATATATGAATTTGGGGGGGAATTTGTTTTCCTAAAATTTGATCTTTTAATCAAAAATGTTATTTTTACAAAATCAAGGAAATTTATTATTCTTAATGTTGACATTTTGTCATAGGGGAAAAGGGGTAAATTTGGGGAAAAATACATTTTTGGTCCTTGAAAGATGGCTAGAGTATTCAATTGGCCTATAAGATTTGAAACTCGACACATTTGATCTCAACATTTCAAAATCGTTTCAAATTGGCCCATGAGGCAGATTCTGTTAAGTCAACTGACGATCAACGTTTCATTAAGGGTATTTTAGTCTTTTTATTCAAATGGATTAATTTTAAAAAGTCATCTAAACTTAAGGGGTCAAAATATTTTTTTTTTCTATTTCTTTTTATCCTTCTTACTCCACATCATTCTCTCTTTCCTATCGTGAACTTTCCAAACCCAACATTCGCAGTAGAGCTTAAACACTAATTCAAATCATTTTTTTTTGGTCTGTCATTCCCAAGCAGTTCCTTCCTACCCCCAACGAACACCACCACCAAAACGAATAACACTACCGATGAACACCGAAATCGAAAACGAAGAACACCGCCAAAATCGAACCTTGGGGTTTCGATTTCAAAATCGAAACAGGAAATCGAAATTGAAACCGAAGAATATGGCACGAAGAACACCGCCGAACATCACCACCAAAACGACGAACACCGTCGAAATCCAACCTTAGGGTTTCGATTTCTATTTCAAAATTGAAATAGAAAATCGATTTCAATTTCGGAATCAAAATCGAAGGTCACCGCCGAACATTGCCACCAAAACAACAAACACCATCGAAATCGAACCTAGGGGTTTTGATTTCGAAATCGAAATCGAAATCGAAATAGGGTTTCGATTTCTAAATCGAAACCCTGTTCTAAATCGAAATCGATTTGAGATTCGATTTCGAAATCGAAACCCAAATTGAATTTGGGTTTCCATTTTGAAACCCAAATCGAACCACGGTTTCGAAATCGAAATCGAATAACACCGCCGAACATTACCACGGTTTAGAAATCGAAATCGAAATAGGGTTTCGATTTCAATTTCCTAAATCGAAACCCTGTTCGAAATCGAAATCGATTTGGGTTTCGATTTCCAAACCCAAATCGAACTACGGTTTCGATTTGTTCGATTTGGGTTTCGAAATCGAAACCCAAATTGATTTCGAAATCGAAATGGAAATAGAGAACAAGACGAAGATGACTCATGTGATGGAGAAGACGACGACGAAGACGACGCAGGTGATGGCGAAGAAGACGAAGACGACTTCGACCTCCACGATCTTGGTTACGCCTGGATGAATTTCCACGGCGTGAGTCCTGACATCTTGTCCGCAGTCGACGAAGTCGTCTTCGACCTCCGCGACGACTGGGAAGCCACTCGAGCTCTCATCGATCGATATGTCGGCGTCTTCATTTGGCTGCTGTTTGGTTCGGCGGTGCGTTCGGCGGTGCTCGGTGGTGTAGAGAAATGGAGGGGAGCCAAAAAAAGCCCAAAAAAAAAAAAATAGAGAAAAAAAAAGAAGAAGAAAATGGTTTGGGAAAAAACATTTTGATCCCCTTAGTTTAACAACATATGCAAATAGACCCCACTAAATTAATAAGAATGAAATGACACATGTACCCTTGACCAAACGTAATTTGCTTGTCACGTGACTTTTTCCAACCAATTCCCCCAAATTTTACTAACGGAACCTGACCCAAACCCTACCCAAGGGCTAATTTGGAACAATTTTGAAATGTTGAGATCAAATGTGTCGAGTTTCAAATCTTAGGGGCCAATTGAACACTTTAGCCATCTTTCAAAGATCAAAAAGATCTTTTTTCCCATAAATTTGAGACAGTTTACGATTTTGTTCTTGGAAAAAAAAATTCAATAATTAATGTGCAAAAAATAAAATAATTGTTAAATACTAAATTTTCAAGTTTCTAAAATAATGGTGTAGATTTTACTAATTTTACGAAGGAAAAATACATATGTTTGCTTGTCCTGCTAATTTTGCAGATTTGATGGAGATAAATACAATATCAAAGGATGATTTTTTTGAGAAAGTCGGGAGCATGGTTTTTTTTCACAGGTACTAAATATCAAAGATTGAAAATTGAATTTTTTTCTCAATTTTTTTCGGCTCTTCGATTAATGTGTTTTTTTTGGCTCTTCAATTATGAATTTTATGCAAATACGATTTTTTTACCCAACATAATGTAATTGTAAAATATTTATATTCGTGATTTTTTTTTTCTAAATTGAATTCTTTCCTTCCTCCTCTTCTCAACGATCCTCATTAATTATTTTTTTGACAAAGTTTGTGTTGTTATATTATTTTTTTAGAGACCATGATATATATAATTTTTATATATATCTCATGTTCTCATTCTCCGTATCATAGAAATTTATCCTTGATTCTTCTAAAATATTTTAAAATACGTTACTTACCATTCATTACTCTTAGACTGAATGAAATTGATATCCATTAATCAAGGTAACAACGTATATGATATCAAGTCTAGTACATAGAACATAATGCACAAGACTTCCAACTGCTGAAGTTTATGGAATCTTACTATATCCCACTTAATGAGAGCAATTTTTTTTTTTTTTAACTCACGCTGTTAGTAGAAAAACAAATATCCATTATGGTTAAATCCCTAATTGAATCGAGGAGGGTTTAATTAAAAATAACTACTTAGGTTTCATAATCGAAAGTTGGACTTAATCGCCCATGCTGTAAAGCTAAGCAAGTGATATAATTTTCAATTAATGGGTTTGGAAGATGTAGGGAGCTCTAGAATATTCAAGGAAATGGTTAACTAGTAATTGAATTGCATTTTGTACTCTTCTGATATTTCCGTCAGTACTTACACATCATGTACTTGAAACTTAACTACAATTGTTGAAATTATAACAGAATTAAGGGTAATTGTGTCATTTCAATTTTAAATTAAGGAATTTTGTTATTTTCCTCCAACTACTTCAATGGAATCTATTAAAAAAGTCATCTAAATTTTAAGAGTAAAAAGTCAACCAAATTTTAAGAGTAAAAAATATTTTTTTCCTTTCATTTCGCACCGTCTTTTCTAGCCACCCCCTCCACCATCTTCTTCCTTCAACGATCACCACCAATTCACCACCTTCAGTCTTTCTCCACCACTACGAGCTCCGCCAGACCACTACCAAAACTATTACCGCCTTAAATTGCATTTTGCACTCTTAAACTTTTAAATGAGTTTTTAAATCGTTCCCTAAAATTAATGGGATTTATATAATTTGAAGGGTATAAATGTCATTTAATATTATTTAATGAATTTTCGTTGACTTTTTTTTCTTTGACCACTAAAATTAACATAATAGTTAATTATTGTGCTTAAGTCTTAAAAATGGAGAATATAAGTGCTGACGAAAATATCACAGATGTATGTAAATTTTATATATTTTATGTTTTCATTCTCCATATCACAGAAATTTATCCTTATTTCTTCTAAAGTGTTTTAGAAAATATTTACTTACCATTCAGTGCTTAATTTGAATGACATTGATATCCGCTGATCAAGCTAATAATGTGTCTGACATCAAGTCTAGTACATAGAACATAATACGTGAGACTTCCAATTGCCGAAGTATATGGAATCTTACTATATCTCACTTAACTAGAGTAATTTTTAACTCACACTATTAATAGACAAAAATTCCACGCTGGGCTGGTAGAGGTCTTCATAAGCAATTTGTTGGCCGGTCTTGAGTTTTGAGATTTGGAAATTTAAGTATCATTTGATCTATCTCATCAACCTTTTTAACTAATATTAAGGAAGTACTTTCTAAATCTTCATGGAGAATTTATGTTCAAAATTATATTAGAACTAGAGATAACATTTGAAAATTGGAGTGTCACTATAAATTGGAAATTTTTGCTTATACATCCTATTAGTAGACTCACTTGGATAATTCCTCATTCTTAACATAGTCAAAAGGTTTCGACCATTTAGTAAAAAATGAATGTTCCGAATTAGCAAAATTTCACCTTAGTCCATAAATGAACATTCGGAACTTGCACACTTCTTGATTTCCGTCAACAATTATGGAGCTCTCTAGTTTATTTATGTAGATATCGTTTACAATGTTTCTATTGAGATTTCTACATCTATATTTTTGATCTCACAATTAGAAGAAATCTGTCATTGAAGAAAATCTCTCATTGATTCATAGCTTATCATTATAGTTGTGAAGTTGATTCTTTTGCTTAAAACTCAAGTGCAAAGGTTAAATTCACGTTGATTCATCACATATCATTATGCTTAAATTCCTAATTGAATGGAGGAGGATTTTTATCGAAAATCACCACTTGGGATTCATAATCAAAAGGTGCACTTAATCACCCTTATGTGGTAAAGCTGAGCACGTGATATTGTTCCCAATTAATGGGTTTGGAAGATGTGGAGAGCTCTAGAATGTTCAAGGAAATGATTAACTAGTAATTGAATTGGACTTTTGTACTCTTATGATATTTCAATTTGCACTTACACCCCCAATATTTAAAATTTAAATACATCAGTTAAAATTATAAATTAACTAAGGGTAGTTGCGTGATTTTACTTTAAAATTAAGGATAATTTTATCATTTTTCTCCAACTATTTCAATCGAATCTATTTAAAAAGTCATCCAAATTTAAAGAATAAATAATATTTTTTTCCTTTCATTTTGCAACCATCTTTTCTAGCACCCCTTCCACCCTATTCTTCCTTCGACGACCACCACTAGTCCATCTCCTCCAAGCTTTCTCCGCCACTATAAGCTCCGCCAAACCACTACCAAAACTATTACCCCCTTAAATTGCATTTGGTGCCCTTAAACTTTTAAATGAGTTTCTAAATCATTCCCTAAAATTAATGTAACTTATTTAATTTGAACGGTATAAATGTCATTTATTATTATTTAATGAATTTTCGTTGACTCTTTTCTTTGACTGTTAAAATTAACAGAATAGTTAGTTGTTGTGCTTAAGTCTTAAAAATGAAGAATGTAAGTGTTGACAAAAATACCATAAAGGTGCAAAAGAAAATTAGATCAAATCACAGGGGTGTACATTTTAATTCCCCATTCAACCCTAAATTTTAATTCCCTATTCAACCCCCTCCCCGCAAGCTAATTTTATAATTGGTGGTTGTTTCAGACTCGATTTCCTGCACTGACTAATTTTTTACTGAAGAGGATCATGCCCTGTTGGAAAACTTGTTAGTGTTAATTACAGAGTGTTTTTTTTTTTAGTCCCTATTATCACTAGATCCATATTTGGTTATATATTTGGAAAAAATACATTTTAAATCTTCTAACTATTGACACATTTCTAACTAATTCTCTTAAGTTTAGGGATTTCATTTTAAACTCTTCACGTATGAACACAGTTTTAAAAGTCCCTCCTATTAGATTTTCCCTTAAATCTAACAAATTTTAGGGACAAAATAGTCTTTTACTATTTTTTTATATTTTTCTTTTTTTCTTTTTCTTCTTCGCGTGCCCTATTAAATAGTTTTTTTAAAAACAAAAACTGAAAACGCGTGGATTTCATCTTATTTTCCAAACACCGGCTACTTGGGGTTGTGAACACCGGGTTCTGAAAAACACGATTTCGTATACCCGGTATTTGCAACACTGGGTATACGATGTTTTATTTATTTTTTAAACACAAAAATCTGGGGATTAGATCGCTGGGTACAAATCAGGAGTTAGGGATCGCATTCTTGGGTCCTAAATTTAAAAAAAAATAAAATGGGAACGGGCAAAAAAAATTGCCTATTCTGGAGGCTGCAACAAAAAAATGATGTTACGGGTGTGGAAAATTGAGGGCCAGCTGGCTCAACTCCTCTCTCTCACACACTTAAAGATGGTGCAGTGCGTGAAAATCAAGGACAATGTTGGGGAATGTGAACTCTAGTTGGGGCCATGCATATTGAGGTGTCAGTTGGTAAATATTAGAAAATATTAAAAATTTAAGAATTAAAATATTAGAAAATTCTATTTATATTTAGTTTGTAAAATTAGATTAATTTGAGAAGAATAAATAATAAATGGTTGAGAAGATTTAATCAAATATTTAAGAGAACAAAAATTTGTGTGAAAATTCCACACACTCACTTATAAATCGGTTAAATTTAATTATAATATTTTTATTATTATTAATATTTATAAAGAATTTTTTAATTTAAGAATAAATTTAAATAAAAAAATATTATATTACTTTATTTTTGTATGACTTCTTAAGAGGGATTTTTTTTAGGGTTAATTACACTTTACCCATGTGGTTTGACTGATTTTCACTTTATTTCCCTATAGTTTGGAAATCACCACTTATCCCTCCTGTGGTTAGATTTTCAAACCACTTACTCCCCTGATATAGGAGGGTAAGTGCACCTAAATTATGACCACAGGGGGGTAAGTGCTAATACAAGGGGTAAATGTAAATAAGTCAAAACACAGGGGGGTAAGTGCTAATACAAGGGGTAAATGTAATATTTTTTTTTTATAAAGTACTATAATATTTTTTTATAAAATAATAAACTATATTAACGTGTATTATTTTCTTTCATTTTAATTAAACGACGCTTTCATAAAATTCATGAAAGTAAAATATAGTGCTTTGTGTCTGTGCTTGGATTGATTCTGTGCTTGGTGGTTCTAGAATCAATTGGTTGAACTTTAAATTATATTTGGTAGGAAGGATGGTAAAAGAAAAAAAAGAAAAAAAATATTTTTGTTAGTGTTGTATGGTTAAGAAAAAATTAAAATGAAAAAAAATTATTACACTTTAATATTTTTTTATTTAAATTTATTCTTAAATTAAAAATTTTGATTTTCAAATTAATAATAATAATAATAATAATATTATTATTATTATTATTATTATTATTATTATTATTATGAAATTTAACCAATTTATAAGTTAGTGTGTGATATTTTCACACAAAAAATTTTGCCCCTAAATATTTGATCACCGACTTCGAGCTGGTCTTGATCCCATCCGCCGAGGGTGGATTTGAAGACGTCGATAGGCCCTTTGCCACGACGGAATAAGTGGACCTCCACCTCCGGGACCTTTGTCTTCACCATTTGAGTCCTGGCATTGTGGTTGGGTAATAACGGTGACGACTTGTCCGCGTTGTTGACGTCGTCTAGTGTTGTTGTCACGACGGTTTCTTCAATCTCTCTGGTTGGGTCTCCTTTTTCCATTTTGGATCTTGTTTTGATGAGGTGTTTTGGCCGGTGATGATTAGATTTCATACGTAAACCTGTTTCCATTTTCTTTTATTTTTGGGTTAATTATACTTTTTCCCCTGTAGTTTTAATCAAATCATACTTTATATTCTTATATTATATTTGTCATCCCTATAGTTTCAACTAAAATGTAACGGTTACATTTTCCGTCAGGGTGTGTTTGTTTGGGTGGAAAAAAAGGATGGATAAAAAAATTAAAAATAAATAGGATGAAAAATAAGAAAAAAGTTTGTTTGGTATTGATGGAAATTTGGAGGGAAAAAAAAAATATGAAAGAAAATGTACCAAACTTTTTTTTTCTCTCACTAATTTGGGAGGAAAATGAAGGAGATTTTTTCAAGAGGAAAGAAAAAATAATTTTTTCTTTCACAATGAATAAAATTATTATACTCTCATTTTTCTTTTCCATTCTATTTTCTTGTTCATTTTTCTTATCCATTTTTTTTTTCCAGCCAAACAAACACACCCTAAAATATGGTTGGGTATTAGGTTAAATTTTTCATTTTATGTAATCATATTAAATATTTAACAGTTACACAAATCTAAACGACATGGTTAAGTGATGACGAAAATATTATAGGTATATTAAGTATAATTCGATTAAACTAGGTATATGGCATTATCAATTTCTTTCTCTTTTCGGAATTTAACCCATTATTTTAGAATTTAGACTTTAGAGGGTTAATTATCTTTCATCCCCCTCTACTTTGAACTTGTAATATTTTATGACAATTTTAGACGCAATAAAGTTATTGGACCACGTAGAGATGTGTCAATACTTGGAGAGTCTAAAATAAAATGTCTTAAATTATAAAATTTATTAAGGTATTGTTTGGTTCGGTTTTTTAAAATAATTTTTGAAATTACAAGAAATTATTTCGTTTACTTTTGGAAAAAAAATTATGATTAATGTAATTTTTTTTTTTTTTATTATTGTTTTATTTTTTTATTTATATTTTTATTTTTTTAAAGATAATTTTTTTTTTTAATATTTAGTTTTTATTTTTTCAAACTATTCTATCAATAGAATTAAAGTTTTAAAGTGGTTGAATTAAAATCTTATTATGGCTTATTGTTTTTTTTAATTATGACGTCATATTTGGGACGAATAGCTAGTTCTCTACTACCAGAAGAGAAAAATGCGCAGTGAGTGAGTCGAAATCATTGGCGAGGTTGATGTCTACAAGTGCGAACTGGAAGAATTGCTTGGTGCGTAATTAGGGCTTATTTGTCATCATACAATCTTCATTTGCATGGTAATTGGGGTTTATTGAGTGGTGTTTTTCTTTTTGATTCCTTGTTAGGGTTTTGTTAAATTTTTCTTGATGCTGATTGAGTTCTAGATGCGATTCAGTACTTGATTTCTTCATCAATGGTGTCCCCTGGTAATTAGGGTTTATGTGATCAGTGTCTGGTTTCTTTCTTTTTTCTTTTCCTTTTGATTTCTTGTTAGGGTTTTCTATGATTTTGATTGATTAGTTGTTGATGCGATAAACGTTAACGCGATTTGTTCGATTTATAGACATGATAATAAAAAATAATTTGTTTGTCAGACATATTCACTGATTTCTTGGTGTGATTGAGAGATGAAACAATCTGTTTATCTTGCAATTTGTTTTTCGACGTATTCAATGATTCTTGGCACGAGTTTGTGATAAAATTTTTTGTCCATCTTCGAATTTGTTTGTCAGACACATTTATTGATTCTTGGCATAAATTCAATTTGTTTCATTCTCTGATTTGTAGAAATTTTGGTTAAAAACTCCTCGAAAATAATTGATTTTGTCAATATAATTTTCAATAATTCGAAGTAAACTTGTTCATTTCCCTGATATTTCTTCTCTACTTGGAAACATAACCGATGACTAAGATGTTTTTTTTTAATTTGACTTGATAGAACATGTTAAATTCGACAACAAAACACTAAATAAATGCTACATTATCTATCAAATCAATCATTTTATTTTAGAAAATGGATAGGGATTTTAATGTAAAAAGGTAATATATATATATATATATATATTTAAAGTGATATTCGCGTATTTTAATTTTTAATTATTTTTTCAAATCGATAGGGATACAATTCTAATTACAAAAAAAAAAAAAAAAAAAAAAAATCAGTATTTTTTTTTACCTATAGGGCAACTGAATGATATTTAACTAAAAATGATAAGTGGTTGATCGATATTTTGCAAATGATATGAAGGTTTGTAGTTTTAAACAACATGATAATAAAGTGACATATAATCTTATATATATATATATAAAATAATTTTAGATGAGGAAGTAGGTAATGATTACCATAATAATCCACACCACCACCACCTTATAAAAGGAGAGATGCCTTTTTCGTTTGGAACATACAAAACAATGGAATTTGTGAAGAGGCATTTGGTTGTAGCAATTTCTATCTTGTCCATTGTCTTTTTTTTTTTTTTTTTTTTTGTTTTGTTATGGTAGGATTGTTCCAACTGTTTCGAATAGACAGGAGCCACCTCCAGGAACATATGCGGCTCCACTTAAACCAGATGAATTTGGGTCAAAAAGTTTAGTGCAACTGGTCCGAATAGATAGGAGCCACCTCCGGCAGCATATGCAACTCCACTGAAGCCAGATGAGTTTGAGTCAAAGAGATTGGTCTCGGCTGGCCCAAACAGACAAGAACCACCTCCAACAACATATGCAGCTCCAATGAAATCAGATGAGTTTGAGTCTAAGAGGTTGTTCCCAATCGACCCAAATGGACATGAGCCATCTCCGGCAACATATGCAACTCCAATGAAGCCAAATGATTTTGAGTCCAAGAGACTAGTGCCGACTGGTTCAAACAGACAGGATAGCATTTGCAGCTCCGATGAAACCAGACCAATATGAGTCTAAAAGACTGGTCCAACTAGATAGAGCCACCTCATGCAACATATGTGGCTCCACGGAAACCAGATGAATTTGGGTCAAATAGATTAGTGCAACTGGTTCGAACAGATAGGAACCACCTCAAGCAACATATGAGGCTCTATTGAAGCAAGATGAGCTTGAGTCTAAGAGATTAGTCCCTACTAGCCCAAATAGACAAGAACCACCTCCAGCAGTGTATGCAGCTCCAATGAACCCAGATGAGTTTGAGTCTAAGAGTTTGGTCCTGACTGGTCCATACAGGCAAGAGCCACCTTCGACAGCATATGCAACTCCAATTAAGCCATATGATTTTGAGTCCAAGAGGCTAGTATCGACTGGTCCAAACTGACAGGAATTGCCTCAAGTAGCATATGCAACTCTGTTGAAGCCAAATCAATTTTATTCTAAAAGACTGGTTCCAACTGGCCCAAATAAACAAGAGCCACCTCTAGCAGCATATGCAGCTCCAATGAAACCGTCTAATTTAAAGTATGAGCAATTTTTGACTATGGACTTGACAGTTTTCTGAGTTCAAAAATCATATTCCAAATCCTTAACAATAAAGAGTTAAACCTCACATTTTCATAATATTTGTAATATATGTAAGTTTTTTTTTTCTCCAATTATTATTGTTCTATTTTATTTTTATTTTTGTTTTCTCACGATAAACGTACTCATTTTTATTTTTTATTTTTTTTTATATTTAGTTTTTATTTAAAAAAAATAATATTTTATCAATAGAATTAAGGTTTTAAAGTTATTGAATATTAGGATAAATTTTTCATTTTATGCAACCGAAATATTTAATAGTTGTACTTAAATATGAAAGACACAAGTAAGTGATAATGCAAATACTATAAAATATTAAATGCAACTCGATCAAAGAATAAGATCACAATAAGAATAATTTAATCTGCTCATTTGGTCTGAAAGGTCAATCCATTTTTTTTAAATGTTAATTGCCTTTTACCCCCTTATACCTTGATCTTGTTTCATTTTGTTTTTTCTACTTTAAAAATCTACAATCTAGCTTTTCTAATTATAACAAATTTAAAAACTTTTTTTTTTTTTTCAGTGCGTGTTTAATTTAGCAAAATATGGTAAAAAAAAATAGGGTGAAAATATTTTTTTCATCTAAAATTAACTTGAATTGGACAAAATTCATTTTTTAAAAAAATTTATTTTGTTTTAATTAAAAAGAAAAGGAAAAAAGAAAAGTAGAGCGAGACAGTGAGAAAAATGTCAGTTTTTCTAGTGTATTATCTTTAAATATTATTAAACAAAAAATTAAAATTAAAATTAAAATAATTTAGTTTAATATTTTTTAAATAGGATTAGTTATAATTTGCACCTTATGGTTAGACCGAATTGTACTTTAGATCTCTGTGGTATTTCCATTACCACTTACTCCTCTCTGCTTAAGACTTAAATGCAAACGTTAAGGCCCCGTTTGGTTAGTGTTTCCATTATAATCCAACCCAATCCAAAAATTCTTTGATTGATTTTTGGGAACGCATTTGACAACACAAAACTCAACCCAACCCAACCCAACCCAAAAAATGAGAATTGATTTTCAAAATTCTAAGGAAATGAGAAACAATTTAATATATATATATTTTTTTGTGCCCTAAAAACTGTACCCAAAGGAGAAGACACGCTCGAAATTATTAGAGATGTTAGGGAGTCCCATGTTCAACTTTTGTTAAGCTCAAAACAAAGAAAGTTTTATTTTTCATTTTTCTCCCTCCCATTTCTATCGTCTTCTTTGTCTTTGCCGAACTCCTCCTCGTTTTCCATCCACTACTAGCTTGTCATTCTCCTCCTCTCCTCACAATCGTTTTCTCCATCCTCACCTCCTCTTATCCTCGTCTTCGCAATCATTCCTCCTCTTCATTTCCTACTCGTCGCTGTCGTCTTCCTCGTACTTCGCATCGCTATCGTCTTCAATCTGTTGGACATCGATTTCGATTTCGATATGTTCTCCGTCATCATCGTTCTATTCAACATCGATTTTGAACTCGTCTTTGCCGTCCACCTTCTCTTCGATCTGTTTGTCGTTGTCTTCATTCTGTTCAACATCGATTTCAAACTCGTCTTCGCCGTCCACCTCCTCTTTGATCTATTCGTCGTGTCTTCAATCTGTTCGACATCAATTTCATTCTTGATTTCGATTATTGAATTTGGTTTAGGGTTTGATTTCAATTTCTCTCTTGATTTCGATTTCGATTTGGTTTGACATTGATTTGGTTTAGATTTCATCGCGAAATCGAAAATCGATTTTGATCTCATCACGAAATTGAAAATTGATTTTCAATTTCAATATATTTCGATTTTCGATTTCAAAATCGATTTTGCTTTTCGATTTCGATTTCATCACGAAATTGATTTAGGGTTTGATTCTTGATTTTGGTTTAGGGTTCATTCTTGATTTTGGTTTAGGGTTCGTTCTTAATTTTGGTTTTGGGTTTGTTCTTGATTTGGGGGTTTGGTTGAATTTCATGAAATTAATTCTAGGGTTGATTCTTGATTTGAGAATTTTGGTTGAATTTGGGGGTTTGGTTGAATCAATTCTAGGGTTAGTTTATGAAATCAATTCTAGAATAATATCGTTACCAAATGTGATTCTATTCCCAGTACACAAAAAAAAAATGTCGTTACCAAACGTAATTCTATTCCCAGTAAGAAACATAATTCTCAACCTAACTCAACCCGACCTATCCTAATTGGGTTGAGAAAAGTGGGAACACTAACCAAACGCCACCTAAGTTTTTCGTAAATTTCAATGGTCAAAGAATGAAAAAAATGTTAAGTAATCTTAACTGACGTTTATATCCTTTAAATATTTTAATAGGGATTGTTCTTATACTATTCAAAAACTTGGGGGATTATTGTGTTTTTTTTTTTTTTTATATTATTCATTTTCTTCGTCCTGTGGATGGACGATGGCGACAACGACTCTCCGGCGAAGTCTCCCCCTCCCCCCTCTTTGTTTGATTGATATATTGGAGAGAGGCTCGGAGATGAGAGAAGAGAGGGAAAGAAATTGAGTTGGAACATGGAGGGTTTGCTCGGTTCACCGTGGCTGGTGTAGGGTGTTCGCCGTAGGTGTGGGTGATGGGTTGCTTAGTTCACTATTACCGAAGCAGGGAGGGGGTGAGGGTAGGGAGATAGAGCAGGTTAGGGGAGGGGGTTTGAAGAGTGAAGTGCCAAAAATATTTTCACCCTTTAATTTTAGAAAAAAATTCAAATAGACCCCATTAAATTAGTTGAAACAATATGATAAAATTATCCTTATTTTATAATTGAACTAATGAAAATACCATTGATTCTATATTTCTATTAAAGTTTCAACAATTGCACTTATGTTTTAAGCACCGTCTAAATAATAAATTATACTAAAGTATTGTTTGGTTCAGAATAGGTTACAAAGGGGTTGGAAGAGTGAAGGGTCAAAAATATTTTGACCCTTTAAGTTTAAAAATATTTTAAATAGACCTCATTAAATTAGTTAGAACAAAATGACAAGATTATCCTTATTTTATAATTGAAATGATAAAAATACCTTTAGTTTTGTTAAATTTTTAACTGTTGCACTTAAGTCTTAAATATTAGAGGTGTAAGTGGTGACAAAATACTATAAGGGTATAAAATGTAATTCGGTCATAGAAGTTTAAAGTGTAATTAACCATTTGAAATAAAAATTTTGTTACTCCCATCAAGTGAAGGGCTAAAGTGTAAAAAGTGAAGTGAAATAGGACTCAAAACCATCTAGATAATAAATTATAAAATTACTAGGAAGGGAGCACGGACAAGTCCGTGCCCGTCATTAACAAAAAAAATTACAATAAAACTTTAATGTTTTATATTTTATTAAAATTAAAAAAAAAAAAAAAAATGTTTACAACTAAGACTCATGGTCCATTTAAAAAAAATGCTATTGATTTTTTTTATGTCCATCACCTGTCATTGATGTTGTCGTCTGTATCACCACCTTTGTTACTAAAAAATTTATAAGTAAAATATTCATTAGTAATTTTAGATTAGTTATAATTAACAAAAGAATTACAAATTAAGTCAAAAAATCAATGACATTTAATATATTTGTCATATATTAAATATTTTTACTAAAAAAAGTAAAAAAACAACTTTTAATTTTTAATTTTTTTATTCTGCCTAAACAAATGAATATTGATATAAACTTTAATAATGATAATGAATTATAAATCAATAAATGAAGTGACAATTTTATTGAAAGTTGCAAAGTTCCTCTAAAAATTCCCTAGAATTCTATATTGAAGAAATAAAGTTATAGAATCTTATAAAATTTAATGGAGCAACCTAATTTTTTTGAAATTCTAATTTTTCTTTTATCTTTTTTTTTTTTTTTTTTTTTTTTATTTTAAATGATTGATGATAATCATAATACATATATACAAATGCATGGGGTTACAAATTGTCAAATTAATTATAATTTTAGTGTAATATAGTACAAAATAATATTCAATATCTTAACATTGTAAAATTATGACTCATAGATGAAATTATAAAAATCGTTCACAGAATTAGTATGTCATACACTGACAATCAAATAATACTTTAAGATATTTTTTTTATAAAAATATATAAATAGAGGAATGTCTACAATTTTTGTTTTTCAAAATTAAAACAATTTTAGATGAAAAAGTCCCACAAAAAAGCCAAACTAAGGTATTGTTTGGTTCGGTTTTTTAAAATAATTTTTGAAATTACAAGAAATTATTTCATTTACTTTTGAAAAAAAAAATTATCGATTAATAACATGTTAAAAATTAAAAAGAAAAAACGATGTGATTAATTTATATCTAATATTAAAAAAAAAAAAGATGTGTTATATTTTTTGGATTAACATGCGGTAGAGAAAATTCCTAAAATAATAAAGGGTAATTAATTTTTTAATCCTCTATAAAGAACCAATAGAGAAATCCAACCCCCTAACATGAACAATTAAATTTTCAGATCCCACAAACTTTTTAGAAAAAAATCATTTATTTTGACTCCCTTGTTAACGTTTGTTTACGAGTCTGCCATTCTTTTCTTATGCAACAAGACAAATTTGGACAATAAATGGAGTTAACATTAACGTAATCTTGTTCAAGAAAATACCCCTTACCTATATTACAACATTACATTGGAAATTCATATTAACGTTGTTGCATCCAATTTTTTTTTTTTTTTTTTGCAAGTTAACGAATCATCTTCCAATCTGTCTATTTTGTGTGTTACGTTAACGTTAACTCATTTCACCACCAGACATATATTGTGTTTTTTTTTTTTTTTTTTTTCTTGAATATTTAGCATATTTTGTGTGTATTTATGTTAACGTATCTTGTCCATCTGTGTGTGTTAATGTCAATGCATTTTCTTTTTTGTGTTTCACATTACTGCCTCTTTTCTTATTCGTTTTTGTGTGCATTAACGTTAACGCATTTTGGTGAATTTGCGTTAATGGTAATACACATTTTGTTGCCTCTCTGTGTATTAAACGTTAACGCATTTAATGTTGTCCAAAAAATATTTGAAAAAAAAATCACTCAAAACACCAACATTAACGTAAAAAGTAACACCCCTCCACCTCCAGTGCCGAATCGAACATCAAAACGAAAAAAAAACAAAAAAACAAATTAGAAATACCATGAACTATAGAGAGAGAGAGAGAGTGGGAGAGGTCTGGATTTGGCTGATGGTCGGCGGTGGTTGCCGAATATGGTTAGTGGTGGCCGATGGTTGTTCGAATGGAAGATGGACATCACCATCGCTAAACAACACCACCGAATCGAGCGTCAACACCATCGAAGAACACCACCAAAACGAACACCACCGCTAAATCGAGCATCAAAACCAGAAAACAAAAAAACACAAAAAAAAAAAAAAAAACACAACAAAAAATCAAAAAAATGAGGAAACCCTGGGTTTCCAGATTCGAAAAAAACAGAACCCTACCCTGAACAAGAAGGAGAGGGGGGAGTTCCTCGTCAGAGGATGTCGTGGAGGAGTATGGTTCATCGTTATGGATATCGTCAGAGCACTACAACAAAAATGGGCTTTAATGACAATTCTATTAGCTACTAAAAACTCATTTTTCAGTCGCTAAAAGTTTTAGCGGCAACTCATACAACTGTCACTAATAGTGCAGTCGCTATAGGTTATAGCGGCTAATTTTTAATTGCTGCTAAAATTTAGCCACTAAATATAATAGATTTAGCGACTATTTATATTTTATACAGTGGCAAATTTAAATGCCACTAAAAATAAAAAATAAAATATTAAACATTTTTTTTTTTTAATATATTTAGTGGCAAAAACAATTTAGCTGCTAAATATATAAAATATTTAGCGACTACCTTATATTTTATATAGTGACAAATTTGAATGCTGCTTTTTTTATATTTAATGGTAGTTAACAATTTAACCAGTAAATATTTTACATTTACTGACTATTACATTTTCTGTACAGCAACAATTTAAAATACCACTAAAATTAATGTAAATACTTATTATTATATTTAATAGCAAATGACAACTTAGCCGATCAATATTTCATAAGAATTTCAATAAAATAAGATGAACCTTAATAATTAATCACCAACAAAAATCGAAAGGAGAATACAAATAATTAAGCATATAAATCTAATATCCAATACCAAAAAAATATACATTGATGAAACAATATAAATTGAACTCCTAATTTAACATAAATCAATAGTCTAAACTAATAATCTCAAAATTCCCTTGGAAGAGTGGAACCAACATCAAACGTCCAGTTAGCAAAAAATACGCACCTGTACATATACGAAAATAGAAACATCATAAGCACACAAAAATAAAGACAGAAACATAAATATTAAATTAACATTCAAAATAAAAATAAAAATTGGTCATTTATAAATTTTTTGACATAACCCTTTTGTTTATGCAACATTCTAAAAGTATTTGTCACCTAAATGACACTATCAAATACGTCCAATAGGATATAATTGAAATGCATGTTGTATAACGGGAGAAAAGAGTTACTCACCATAGGAGCATGTCCCATAGGCAAACCTAAGCCATATTTGTCCATTATATGGGGAACACCAAACATCCCACTTGAGAAAAACCAAGAACAAGAAAAAGAAAATAAATACAAGTACCATAATGCATTAAATAATTATAAAGTAAATAGTCAAAAGAGACATTATCATCTTGGGAAGTTCATCATGATATGGGTTGCCTCAAGCAAAGCGGCTTCCATTGTTGTAATGATACGCAGAACCTCCCGAATATGGAACATCATATGGAGGCATAGATGGTCCAAAGAACACGGGAGAACCATATGGTGGAACACCCATATACATTGAAGATGGTCCACGTGAGCCAACATATGGAGGTGCAGAAGAATAGCCTTGTTGTCCGTGTATAGGCTTGGGAGTAGATTTCTAAAAATACGTATTTGGTTGAGAATCACAATAGCAAACATGACAACTAGTCTAGACAAAGCCAAGAAAAATAAAGAATGCAAAAAGGCATAAAGAAGAGCTAGCATTTGAAAAATTATTGCCAACCGAACATAATTTCATATACATGCACACAGGTAGAAAGTGAAGAGCCTTCAAAAAACCCATGCAGATAAGATTCAAAATAATCAATTCAAATACCATTGGATGCTACATAATAGGTCGTTCAAGTAACTCTGGGATGAACACAGAAGACAAATAACAAAACAAAGTAAAAATGACAAGGAACTCGGCAAGCTGATTATAACAACAACTCGTTACCATTGAGCTTGAGAAACAATACATAAGAAGCAGTTAACGATCAAAACTTTCCGATTTGACAATTTACAATCGTAGAAAAGAACCTCGACTAAATATCAAGATGCCTGATAACAATAGTTCCAATATAAATATAACTACAATTATATAGCATCACATAAAAGACTCTTTACTGAGTTATGATCAGTAGGCCTAGGTTGAGTACAGTTATGCATGTTGCAAGTTGTCCTAAAGGAAAAATTAACATTTCCATAGTTGGGGCAAGTCCAATCATCTTCCCTGCGACCACCTATAATCGTAAAAAGCTTAGTGTATTTTAGAGGGAAAATCAAACACTAAGGAAACATTTGGAAGAGCAGAGCCGGAGGCTTGGAATTGAATTACAAATGAATACATATAAAAAATTTGAAATTCACTTGCGTTCATTTCTAATTTCAATTCCATGGCCTTAATTCCGTCTAAGCAAGCACTAGGTAAAGGTAATTGAAAGTAAATTGCAACAGATCAACAGTTTTAGGAGACTCCAAAGACTTTTTCCAATAGCAAGGGCTTAAATCAAACCCTTCAATTGCACTATTATCAAACAAAAGCAAAAGTAATTGCAACTGTTACATAAAAGTTGTCCAAATCTAGAATATCTTCAAGTACAACAAAACAAATAGCAGGAAAATATAAAAGAAAAAATTAACAATGTAATTGTAACTTTGATATGCTCACATGCAGAATCTGAATCTAATTCACTCAAAATTGGTGCATATACCTCTTTATCTATAGAACATAATTCATATTCAACTCTTCACGGATGCAACCAAAAATAATTGAAGACGAAACGATCTAGGAACTTTGATATTCAAAATGTGCAGTGTGCGCGTAGAGAGAGAAAGATAGAGAGAGACCTGGAACAACCATGCAAAAACAGACCTGGAACAACTTGGAACAGAACCTGGACAACACAGAAACAAAGAGCGAAAAATTGGAAAAAAAAAACTTAAACAATGCAGAAATAGAAACAAGAACAACAAAAACGAAAATACAGCCCATTTCATTTATTAGTTTTCTTTTATCTTTGCATTTCCTTATGGTATCTTTGAGAATACTTCACCACAAGTAGTATGTTTCCAACACACGAATTAGCTAATGTTTCGGTCAATGTCCAGAACTTTGAGCATCTCCAATCACCTCATAGCTATTTCTAAAAAATAATAAAACATGTCCTTCGAAGGCAAGCGACCAACTAGCTATTTTCCATAGCAACTATTTAGCTTAAATCAAAACGGGCTAATTTTACAAGAGTTGAATTTTTAAATTAAAAGAGTAAACTTAGAACACTTATCTCAAATCATGCTCTATAAAAAATTGATTTTCCCACAATTTTACAAGAAAAATACAATGTGTGGTTGGAGATTCTCTTACGTATGCCTAGAAGATCACAAAACCATGCAACAAGAATAGTCAAATACGTAGCCATCATTCAATGCACAGACACACAACGAATAATTTACTGTTAACTCTGGAGAAAAGAGCATCATGAATATAGCAGTCTAGCAAATGCGGAGATATACCTGCTTGGCCTTGTAGCCTAAACGGCGGGCCTTGTCAGGGCAGGTGCGGCTAGTGACACGAACAATGGAAGAAAGTTGGTGGTACTCCCAGCACCTTACCCTCAGCAAAAACCTCATCACACCAGACTGTTTCTTCCTCTGTAGCTCAGAAACATAGGCGTAAGCCCCTATCAGAAGCATCACATAAGAAAGATTAAACATATTTCAGAACATGATATCTCAATTCCCATAATTCCAGTTCCAATTCTGTGAAACCAAACACAACCTAACAAATTCGTATCATCAATTGAGGAAATTGAACTTGCTGAGATTCTATGGATATTTTCGTTTTCGGATGTGGTTTAATAATAATTATCGTCTCTTCAATGCAGCTAATGCCCTGAGCCAAAATTAGAAAATGCAGAGGCCCTAAACCGAAGTAGAAAATGAATGCAGAAGCCCTAAACGACGATAATTTCATGCAATAATTTGAAAACTGGGAAATTAGGCATAGAAAACAAGAGCAACAACCGAAGAAGAAAGCGACAATTTCAAGCCAAATATGAAATACAAAGGTAGTGAAATCAAAAGAAATAAGAATAATCAAACTAAAAAATAAGCAAAAGAAGTGAAATCATACCTGAGACAATGCAGAATCGCGATGGTTGTGACGAATCGATGACGATTGCTAGCGATTGTTTCGACGGCTGGCTGCAACGGTGGAGGTGGAGCAATTTGGTTGCAACAGTGGAGGATAAACTTGGGTGTGGCAGCAATTTGGTCTTTAGATTTTTTTATTTTTTTATTTTTTTAAAATAATTTATTAATTAAAGATATCGATATCAAAATTTGAAGCAAAAATTATAACATTTAGCGCCAATTGGAATAAATTAGCGGCAATTAAAGAATTTGCCGCTAAAAACATAACGATAGTGGCTATTTCTTAATTGACGCTAAAATAATTGTCGCTACAACCCATTTTTGTTGTAATAAGCTTGAATTCATGGATTGATGAGCGCAGACAAGACGATAACGACTGGGCAAGAGAAGATCGAGGCTCGGCTCAACCGACGGCTAAACGGCAAGAACCGTTGAGGCCCAGATCTAGAACTTTGCAGTCCAGATCTTGTTTTTTGCCGGCCAATCTGGCTGGCGACGGTGACAAGAGAGAAAGAGAGAGAGAGAGCTTGCGAACGACCGCGCAAGAAATTCGGCCACCTTCTGTTCTCACCTCCACCAATTTTGGAGAGAGAGAGAGAGAAAGAGAGAATCGTGATGTTAAGTTTAGAAAGTGAGTAAGAGAGAGAGTGATCCTTTAGAGTGAGAGAGGGATTGAGTGAACAATTAATGTAAATGAGAGAGATTATTTTTTTAGGGGTATATATGTCTTTTTATTACTTTTTTTGTCTGCCCAAGGAATAAAAGCTTAATTGATTGTACCATTGGGTCTGATTCCTAAAGAAACTCTTTAAAATGATTTTTTTCTACATAATCTCTTGAATGAGCACTAAATAATAAAAATTTCAAAAATAAAATAAAATATAGATAAAAAATTAGAAATTAAACTTATAAAATGATAATAATTTTTTTAAAAAATTATATCATCTAAAATAAAATAATAAAATTTTGAATTTTCAAAATTTGAAAGTAGTATTCGTGTAGCAAACTAAATATGACCGAAATATTTCCTATTTGAACAATTTGATCATTAAATAAGTGAACTCAATATAAATTAATAGTTTCAAATTTTTATTTTTTTCCAAAAAAAAGAAAAAGAAGAGAACATTGAATTGCCTACTCTAGTTTTTATTTGCTGGCAAGTTTTATTTATTTATTATTATTACTATTATATTTAAGACTATATACCATTTACTTCTCTTATCATCTTGTTTAAAACCACAAAACTTCCTTATAATTTGTAAAATATCGATGAATCCCTTTTATTTATAATATATATATATATATACACACTAGCGTATAACCCGTTCCTGAAGGCACGGGCGTTAAAACAATTGACTCAATTTTTTTTAACATAATCCCTTCTATTTATATAACATTATATGCCTATTTTATTAAGAAATCAATCAATCAATAATAATAATAATTAACGTTTAAATGTCAACACCAACAAAAAATGTACATTATAAATACAACACAATTTTTATCTAATAACATAGATATTTAGCTATTAAAATAATATCACAATCGGAAATAGAAATAGAAATTAGAGCATGCTCTCAAGCTTTTTCATCCAAATGGAAAACAGAGTTAAGAAGACGAAAGAGCAGCTGACTACTTCTGAAAAGCAGAAACTTTCTATGAAGTCTCAAGCCATTAATATTTTATTTTGTTCTTTGGATGCTAATGAATACTCAAGAATTTCATGTTGTAAATCAGCAAAGGAGATGTTGGACAAGCTACAAGTTACCTACGAAGGGACAAGTCAAGTGAAGCAATTCAAAATCAATGCTCTTATGAGGAAATTTGAATTGTTCAGAATGAAAGAAACTGAATCGATTTAAGAGATGTATACGCGTTTCAACAACATTTGCAATCACTTGAATCAACTTGGAAAGCAATACTTTGTGGAGGATAGAGTTCGAAAGGTCCTAAGATCTTTGATAAAAGTATGGGAGTTGAAGGAGACTGCAATTGAGAAAGCTAAGGATCTTGGCAAATATGAAATTTATAATCTCATTGGCAACTTGATGACTCATAAAACGACGATTACAGGATATGAGGATGACACTGGAAATAGCAAGAGGAAATCCTTAGTGCTAAAGGCTTAGAAAATTGAAGAAGAGGATGATAGTGATGATGAAAGTTTTGACAGTGAGCAAGAGAAAAACGACGTGTTTCTCGTAAAGAATTTTAGAAGAATGACTCGGTGTACATTCCGCGGGAGAAAAAACTTTAACATGAACAATGTGGAATGCTACAACTGTCACAAGACCGATCACTTTCAAACTGATTGTCCTGAACCGAAAAAGGATAAAGAAAATGAGAAGAAGAAAGAGAAGAAGAAAGGAAAGAAGAACAAGAAGAAGTCTATGAAGGCTACTTGGAATGATACCGAATCAAGTAGCTCCGAAAAATCAGAAAGTGAAAAAATGTCCATGTTTGCATTGATGCCACTGGTGGTGAGGAAACAAAATGTTCAAGTTCTTGTCCCTTATATTTTGATGAATTATTTGATGCTTATCAAGAACTTTTACATGATTATAAAAATCAATGTTCTAAAATAAATGCTCTTCAAAGTACAATTAATACATTAAACAAGTAAGCAATGGACTACGAATATGAAAACAATGAATTGAAATCCAAGATGTCAGATTTACATTCAATTGTTCTCAAATTCATCAGCGGTGAGAATAATTTGAAAATATTTTTGGGAAGTTCATATAGTATTTTTGATAAAGCCGGTATTAGATTTCAGAAAAATCTTAAACAAAAACGTTTTAAAAAATTCTTTTCTGAAACTAAGGATCTTATTTGATGTTTTAAATGTAATGTTGCGGGACATACTATTCATAAATGTTTTGCTAAAATATCGAACTGTAGACAAGTTTGGGTTCCAAAATGAACTAAAATTGTCCCGACTAACAAGATCGGACACAAATAGACTGGGTACCACTTAGGAACTATTTGAGGTGCTCCTTGTAGGTTATTCTAAAAATATCAATAAGTAAGGACAAATGGTTCCTAGACAGCGGTTGTTCTCGACACATGACGAGAGATAAATCAAAATTCACATCTTTGACACCTAAGGATGGAGGTCATGTGACTTTTGGAGACAACACAAAGGGTAAAATTATCGGTATAGGTAATATCGGTAATGATACTATTATTATTAAAAATGTATTACTAGTTGATGGACTCAAGCATAATTTGCTTAGTATTAGTCAACTATGTGACATGGGTTATAATGTGATATTTGATCATGAGAAATGCGTTATTAAGAATGGTCATGATAGTAGTATCTTGTTAGTTGCATCATGTTTTGAGAATGTTTATTTCTGTTTATTTGATGATTTTACTTCTCAAAATTTATCCTATTTGAATATTTTATCTGAAAATAGTTGGTTATGACACAGGAGACTTGGGCATGCTAGTATGGAGCTAATTTCAAAATTATCTAAGAAGAGTTTCGTACGTGGCCTACCTAATTTGCAATTTGTAAAAGATAATGTATGTGATGCATATCAATTAAGCAAACAGTCTAAATTATCATTTAATAAAACACGTCTACGTTTAGATGTCTTGAATTGTTGCATCTTGATTTATTTGAACCAAATTCTGTTGCTAGTCTTGGTGATAAGTTTTACGCCTTCGTAATAGTTGATGATTATTCTAGACTTACCTGGGTGTTTTTCCTTGCTAAGAAAAATGAGGTTGCTTCTGTGTTTGCTAAATTTTGTAAACGTGTTCAAAATGAGAAGCAATATTCTATTATTAATATTCGTAGTGACAAAGGAAGAGAGTTTAAGAGTGATGATGTTATTAGTTACAGTGATAAGCATGGTTATGCTTATAACTTCTCTACACCAAGATCACTATAACAAAATGGTGTAGTGGAAAGGAAGAACATGACACTTCAAGAAATGGCCAGAACAATGCTTAATGAAAATCGCTTATCAACCTACTTCTGGGATGAAGCAGTAAGTACAACTTGCCATGTGGTGAATCGGGTATCTATTCGTAGAGGGTTTGACAAAACCCCATATAAAATCTGGAATGGTAAGACTTCTAACATTTGCTATTTTAAAGTATTTGGGTGTAAATGCTTCATTCTGAATGACAAGGATAATATAGGTAAATTTGATGCTCAATCTGATTATGGGATTTTCCTTGAATATGCTACTAACAGTAAAGCTTATAGAGTTTATAATAAACGTACGCTAGTAATAGAAGAATCTATGCATATTGTATTTGAGAAAGCTGACCCATTTTTGTCGAGAAAGGTTTTGGATGATGATGATGTAGGTATTTCAAATAACCAAAACCAAGGTGAAAATGAAGCTAAAGAGTCTTAAAAAGAGGAGGAGGCTAAGGAAGAGGATTCGATGTTATCACGAGTTATAAAGACAATACTGGGATATTTGGTAAAAGAAATTGTTTGTAATTTCAAAAGAGGTGTAAGTACTCGTTCCTCTATTAGAAATATAATTAATCTTACTTTCTTATCTCAAATTGAGCCTAACAATGTAAATGAGGTATTAACTGATGAATCTTGGATTTCCGCAATGCAAGATGAGTTAGTTCAATTTGAGTAACCATAATTAAAATACAATATTAATATATATTGATAGGAAGATTTAAATGTAAATAAATAATGTATATATATATATATATATATATATATAAGGGGTTAAACTGTAAATATATATAAAAAAACAAGGATATATATATCATAAAAATATATCTAAAATATCAATTACACGGTGTGGTGACGCAGTTCAATTTTATGATACGATTTAGCGATTTGATTTCCTCCCACATTTTCTGAAATCCTTTCTAGGCTTTGGATTAATTTTTGGTTTCGGGTTACTATTCTAAAACTAAAACCAAAATTACTTTGGTTGCTAATATCAAAACTGATGTTTCCAAAAAAATCTCTGGCACGTGTAACAGTTTTGCACGTGTCAGAAATCTTTTCAGCTTCCTCTAGCTACCTGCAAAATCATGAGTTCTAATGGGGTACACCGGTGTGGTGTTGGTCAAAGAACCTCCGGCGTGAGAATAAGTTAATCCGGTATATGGAGGAATAAATACACAAATTGTATTGTGTCTATTACCAGTGATATCTACCCCTTATATAGGCTCAGAGATATGATGTCATTACTTTGGAGAGGTTGCCAAGCCCTTAATACGCTCCTAACAGCTTGGAAAATATCCGATATCCCCATTATTTCAGGGGCGATCTCTGTAACAGTCCCCATTAATCATGGGCCGTTACAGTTAATTTGGCTCATCTCCTCAAGTGTAGGGGAGTTATTTAGGTTGGACTCACCTATTTGTTCCTTGACCTTTGAGATGGTGGGTTTGAATGTACTCAAATATGAGCCTCCTTGCGGGACCAATAGTATTACATAGAATATTGTCGAAGCTACCACCCAAGTGGGCCTATACTACTTCGGCCCAGATAACCCATTGAGTCTATCTGTTCCGGGTAAAAAATCATATCCGATCCAACCTGTTTAAGGCTTAATGCTTATGTCAGTTATGAGCGGAAGTTTTCTCATATCAAAAATCAAAACCATAATCAAACCATTTAGTCAATTTCCTTAAAAAAAGAACCATTCGAATTAATTTCGCTCGATTATCCGTCGGTTCAATTTTTAGTGCCATCCCTAATCATGGTTATATATAGTGCATCCATAAGTTTTATAGTACATAAACCATTCAATCTTCTTAAATACTGTAAGAAGAACAATAATAAAACTAAATTATAACCACAACTCGACCACTACAATTTTTTTTTTAATTGGTACCCAAAAAAAATAAAAATGTTATCCAAAAACGAAAGGAAAAATCCCTTAATAGAGTGTCAAACAACAAGTTGATTTTGGAGAGAGGGAGAGTTGACCAATCAACTAAATGCAACTGTTGTAGGTGCGACAAAGCTCTCCTTTATTTGCAACATAGAAGAGGATTAATGCAATCAATGAATGAATAAAAAGTAGAAATTAATTTTTCGGTCCATCGTCAAACCCACAATCATCGCCTATTTGCAATCAACGTTACAAAAAAAAAAAAAAAAAAAAAAAAAAAAACTAAAATCGTCGTCTCATTTTCCGCAATTAACTTTACGAAAAAGAAAACAATTTTCTAAGTAGTCGAACCCACATCCGCCACCTCACCTCACTGAAGAACCTACATTAGAGATAAATTTCTCGATGATCTGTGAAATTTTCACTTTGCCAAAGTTCAACTTAGATCACAAAAACCAAATCAAAATAATAAAGAACACAAAATCAAAACCCAGATCAAGATAAACTCACCAAAATCGAGATTGTAAGAAGGTTAGTGTATAATAAATTAGGACAACCATAAAGAGTACCGTAGGATCAAAAGAGAGACTGATTTATATTCTACAATGTTGGATCAAATTAATATGAGAATTAGTGTTAAACTGTAAAATGCATTCATTACTCCCAATCTTCAGGTTTGGAATTTTAGTCATAATAAATCATAGATATCACCCAAATCGCAGATGCGATCTTCTATATCCTTTGTCTCCTGCGATTAGGGTTTGGTAGCCGCAATATTCTCTCTCCATTTTCTCATGCGATTTGAGCTTGGCAGTCACGATCTTCTCTCTCCTGCGATTTGAGCTTGGCAACCATGATATTCTCTCTATGGAATCTATAAAACCATCATTCCTCTCCCTAGGTGTAGCAGGTGTCGATGGTTCGAGCGAAAGATGTACGGTGGAACAACAATAGCAAAAGAAGCTGATGTAGTAGCATTAGTGAGGGAGATGTGAATAGGAGCGGATCGGTTAATAGTGAATGCACAATCGACGTTTGTGATGATGGCAAGGGCATACAAGGAGTTAAGAGATTGTGGAAGATGTTGTGGCGACGGAGGCGGATGGGATCGATAGAACTGGTGGTCTTAGACCACCATTATCGGTGGTGTAAACTGAAGTCGATGGAGAAAAGACGTCAAATGAAAACGATGTAATATATGTAGTGAAGGAGAGGGGAAGATGAGGGAATCCGATAGTCGGCAATGATAATGATGAGAGAATTGAGAAAGAGGCCTTAATTGTCATGAGATGAAACGGTAGGAGATAAAGTGATAGTTGTCATCTACTAAGCCATTAATCTCATTTGAATTGATAGTTGTCATCCAATCAAACAAATGAAATTCACAAATGAAATGTCATTAATCCTAGCCATTGATTTTGAGAGAGTTGAGGAGAAGAGAGGAACGGCCAAATCTTTGATGTGGTTCATTCTAAGCTTAAGCTTCCAATTTTAGGTTCTTCTATTAGATTTGTAAGTAATGCAAGTTTTTTTTTTTTTTTTAATTATTATTGTTCTATTTTTTTTTTTTTTTTTTTTTTTTGTTTTTTCACGATAAATGTACTCATTTTATTTTTTATTTTTTATTTAAAAAAAAAAAACATCTATCAATAGAATTAAGGTTTTAAAGTGCTTGAATTAATACTATGTTATGCTTTTGTTTGATTTTGATGTCATATTTGGTGCGATTTTTGAGACGTAGACAGTTAGAATTGAGAAACACTAATAATAGAGGAACTTGTGTGTCAAATTAAAGTTTTAAAAGTGCAATTTAAAAATATGACTGTTGAACAGTTGGAGCAACTGCTACAATATCTAATCGGCGTCTACTCTGCTTCACTCCCACGCAAAACTCTCTCTTTCTCTCTCTCTACTCTTATTATTTGAGCGAAGCGATCTCTCTCTCTCTCTCTCTCCTGTGATCGTAGCAAAGGTTCATCCTTCGAAATGATGCCGGGATTCAGATTTTATTCGACGGATGAAGAGCTAGTTCTCTACTACCTGAAGAGAAAAATGCGCGGTCAGCGAGTCCAAAAGATTGGTTCCCACTGGCCTAAACAGACAAGAGTCACCTCCAGTAGCGAATGCAGTTCCAATGAAACTGTGTAATTTGGAATATAAGCAATTTTCAACTATGGACTTGACAGTTTTCTAAGTTCAAAAAACATATTCCAAATCCTTAACAATAAGGAGTTGAACCTCACATTTTCACAATATTTGTAATTTATGTTTGGTGTTTTTTTTTTTTTTTAATTATTATTGTTCAATTTTTGTTTTTTCACGATAAATGTACTCATTTTTTTTTTAATTTATTTAGTTTTTATTTAAAAAAAAAATATTCTATCAATTTTATTAAGGTTTTAAAGTGGTTGAATATTAGGGTAAATTTGTTATTCTATGCAATCATGATAAATAGTTAACAGTTATACTTAAATCTGAATGTCACAAGTAAATGATGATGAAAATATTATAAACGTATTAAGTGCAATTTGATCAAGGAACAAGATATAATTTAATCTTCTCATTAGATTCGAAAGGTCAATCAATTTTATTTTATTTTAAATGTTAATTGCCTTTTACCCCTTATACTTTGATCTTCTTTCATTTTGTTCTTTCTACTTAAATTATCTACACTTTACACCTTTCTAATTATAACAAATTAATTTTTTTTTTCCAGTGCATGTTTAATTTAGCAGAACATGGTAAATAAATAGGGTAAAAATATTTTTTCTTCTAAAATTAACATGAATTGGATAAAATTCCTTTTTTTTTTAAAAAAAAATTATTTTGTTTTTATTAAAAAGAAAATGAAAGAGAAAAATGTCAGTTTTTCTTGTGTATTATCTTTAAATATTATTAAATAAAAAATTAAAATCAAAATAATTTGGTTTTATATTTTTTAAATAGGATTAATTATAATTTGCACCTTTTGGTTAGACCGAATTGTACTTTGGATCTCTGTGGTATTTCCATCACGACTTACTCCTCTGTGCTTAAGACTTAAATGCAAAAGTTAAGTATTTTGTAAATTTCAATGGTGAAAGAGTGAAAAAAAAATGTTAAGTAATCTTAAATGACGTTTATATCTTTTAAATATTTTAACAGGGATTGTTTTTATATTATTCAAAAACTTAGGGGATTATTGTGTATTTTTTTATATTACTTATCTTCTTCCTCTTGTGCATGGACCATGACGACAACGACTCTCCAGCGAAGTCTCTCTCTCCCCCCTCTTTGTTTGATTGATATATTAGAGAGGGCTCAGAGATGAGAGAAGAGAGGGAGATAATTTGAGTTGGAACTTGGAGGGGTTGCTTGGTTCGCTGTGGCCGGAGTAGGGTGTTCGTCGCAGGTGTGGGTGATGGTTGCTCAGTTCACTATCAAAGAAGCAGGGAGGGGGCGGGGGTGGTGAGACAAAGTAAGTTAGGGGGGTTGAAACAGTGAAGGGTCAAAAATATTTTGACCCTTTAAGTTTAGAAAAAATTTCAAATAGACCCTAATAAATTAGTTGGAACAATATGATAAAATTATTTTTATCTTATAATTGAACTACATCGATTCTATAATTCTATTAAAGTTTCAACCATTTCACTTAAGTTTTAAGCACCGTCTAAATCATAAATTATAAAATTATACTAAAGTATTGTTTGGTTCAGAACAGGTTACAGAGGGGTTGGAAGAGTAAAGGGTCAAAAATATTTTCCCTTTAAGGTTAACAATATTTTAAATAGACCTCATTAAATTAGTTAGAACAAAATCAAAATTAACCTTATTTTACAATTGAAATGACAAAAATACTTTAAGTTTTGTTAAATTTTTAACCGTTGCACTTAAGTCTTAAATACTGGAGGTGTAAGTGGTGACGAAAATACTATAAGGGTATAAAATGTAATTCAGTCATAAAGGTTTAAAGTGTAATTAAACCTTTTAAATGAAATGTTTGTTACTCCCTTCAAGTGAAGGGCTAAAGTCTAAAAACTGGAGTGAAATAGGACCCAAAACCAACTAGATAATAAATTATAAAATTATACTAAGGTAGTGTTTGGTTTACAATAGGTTACAGGGGTTGGAAGAGTGAAGGGCCAAAAATATTTTGATCTTTTAAATTTGGAAAAAAAATAAAATTAAATAGATCCCATTAAACTAGTTGGGATAAAATGACAACATTATCTTTATTTTATAATTAAAATGATAAAAGTACCCTTAGTTCTGTTAAATTTTTAACCGTTGCACCTAAGTCTCAAGTACTCTGAGAGTAAGTGGTGACGAAAATACAATTGTACAAAGTACAATTCGATCTAATTATAGGAATACAAAGTGTAATAACCCTTTTAAATAAAATGTTTGTTTCTCTCTTTAGCTTTTGGATTAGAGTGAACAAATGAAATAAGCCCCTAAACGTCTAGATAATAAATTATAAAATTGTACTGAGGTACTTGTTCAGTTTTTAAAAATGATTTTGAAAATTACGAGAAATTATTTCATTTAGTTTTAAGAAAATATTGTTGCATAGCATGTTAAAAATAAAAAAATAAAAATTATGCGATTAATTTAAATATGATATTAAAAAAGAAAAACAGAATAGTTTTATTTTCTTGATACGCATTGTAGAGAAAATTTAAAAAAAAAAAAAAAAAAAATTCTAAAATAAAAATTCTAAAATATATAGACAAAAATTGAAATTAAATTTATAAAATAATAATAAGAAGAAAGTTTTTGTGGCAAGTTTTTTATTTTATCCTTAATTTTTAAAAAGTCTCTTATGTAATTGCAACTTGTGTTTTAGTCCTGCGTATTAAAAAAAAACAGAAGACCTAATACATACACTGCCCTCTTGCAGTTACAACTTGTATGTAAAATATTTATTAGATATAACAAATATTACAAAAATACATGTAACATAGTTATATGTAATTTCTAACAAGTAATTAATATTACACAGGTACGGGTCAAGCAGACTATGGTGGTATTATTGGAGATCAGTACAGTCATTTTTGTCGTGCCTTTCATCATCCTCTAGCTTGCACTTCTAGTTTCCAAATAGAGATTCAGGCCCTATTTTATGGTATTCAATTTTCTCTCACTCATGGTTACCTTCCCTTGGCTCTGGAGAGTGATAACGGAAACATTGTTCTTGCCATTTGAAATCCATGTCCGGATTGGGTTTTACATTCCAAGTGGCATAGCATTCAATTCTGGTTGTTGTCATTTCAGATTTCGCTTACGCATGTGTAACAGCAAAGCAACTAATTTGTTGCAGACTCTCTTGCTAATATTGTTAGTCCACATAGTACTGTTTTTTATAGTGAGATCTCCCTGCCCATCACTGTTTGGTGTTGCATACATAATAATGTGCTAGGAATTCCTCACATTCGGATGTAATGCTTATTTATATATAATTAATATATTTTTTAACTATAGCCGAATTAAATGATATTTAACTAAAAATGGTAAGCAGTTATCGATAGTTTACAAATGATATGATAGATTTGAAGTTTTAAACAAAATAATAGGGGAGATAAATGTTAAATACCCTAGGTATATATAATATTTTTAAAAAATGGAAATTAATAAAGGATGAAAAAAGAGTCGTTGAAAATAATATATTTTACCATAATAATCTCTTTTAAGACATTCAATCTAGTAATAAAATATATATAGAGAATAATTTCGGATGAGGAAGTAGGTAATAATTTGACCACACAAAAGAGAGAATAAAATCAAGATTAATGATATCCACTTAATTATACCCTAAAACATTTAACTAAAAAACTCTAATTATATTCTATTTTCAATAACTACCATAAAAATCCACAGCACCACCCCCTATAAAAGGAAAGGTGCCTTGTTGGTTAGAAACACACAAAAGTTATGGGCTTTGTAAAGAGAATAGTTTTAGCAATTGCTATCTTGTCTATTGTCTCTTGTTTTTATGGTAGGCTTGTTCCATCTAGCCCAAATAGCCAGGAGTCACCTCCAACATCGTATGCAGCTGATCCAATGAAACCAAATGAGTTTGAGTCTAAGAGATTGATCCCGAATGATCCAAACAAACAGAACCGCCTCAAGTAGCATATGCATCTCTAATTAAACCAGTTGAATTTGAGTCAAAGAGACTAATTTCATATGAGGAAGTTGGTAATAATATATATAGACTAATTAATCTAGTAATAATATATATAGAATAATTTCATATGAGGAAGTTGGTAATAATTTGACCACACTAAATAGAGAATAAAATCAACATTACTGATATCCACTAAATTATACCCTAAAACATTTAACGAAAAAACTCTAATTATATTTTATTTTCAATAACTACCATAAAAATCCACATCACCACCCCCTGTAAAAGGAGAGGTGCCTTGTTGGTTAGAAACACACAAAAGTTATGGGGTTTGTAAAGAGACAATAGTTTTAGCAATTGATATCTTGTCTATTGTCCCTTGTTTTTATGGTAGGCTTGTTCCATCTAGCCCAAATAGCCAGGAGTCACCTCCAACATCGTATGCAGCTGCAATGAAACCAAATGAGTTTGAGTCTAAGAGATTGATCCCAAATGGTCCAAACAGACAGGAACCGTCTCAAGCAGCATATGCAGCTCTGATAAAGCCAGATGAATTTGAGTCAAAGAGACCAGTTTCGTCTGGCCCAAAAAGACATGAGTCACCTGCAGCGCCGTATGCAACTCCATTGAAGCTAAATGAGTTTGAGTTTAAGAGATTGGTCCCGACTGGTCCAAACAGATAGGAACCGTCTCAAGCAGCATATGCAGCTCCGACGAAGCCAGATGAATTTGAGTCAAAGAGATTGGTTCCGTCTGGCCCAAACAGACAGGAGCCACCTCCAACACGGTATGTAGCTTCAATGAAACTATCTAATTTGAAGTATGAGCAATTCCCGGCTGTGGAATTGACACTTTTCTGAGTTCAAAAATAATATTCCAAATTCTTAACAATAAGGAGTTAAACCTCACATTTTCACAATTTTTATAATTTATGTAAGCTTTTCTTTTTAATTATTATTGTTTTATTTTCTATTTTCTATTTTCTTTTTTCTTTTTTTATTTTTTATTTTTTAATTTTTTTGTTTTAAATATTCTATCAATACAATTAAAATTTTAAAAGTGAAATTAAAAAATATGACCGTTGGACTGTTAGCGCAATTGCTATAATTTCTAGTCGGCGACCACTTTGTTTCACTCCCACGCAGAACTCTCTCTCTCTCTTGTGATTGTTTAGAGAAGCGAAGGTAGCGTCGCATAATCTCACCTCCGAGATGACGCCAGGATTCAGATTTCACCTGACGGACGAAGAGCTACTTCTCTACTACCTCAAGAGAAAAATGCGCGCTCAGCGAGTCCAAATCATTGGCAAGGTCGATGTCTACAAGTGCGAACCGGAAGAGTTGCCTGGTACGTTATTAACTTTTTTTTTTTAATTCAACTTAATAGAATATGTCAAATTAGAGAACAAAACACCTAAAAAAATGCCACATTATGGTGCTCCGTTCAGAGAAGAAGATTGGGTTTATAACGAACATCTCATTTCCAAGTTTCAGGAGCTAAATTATTACCATTTTACAAATTTTAGAAAGTTCTTTTTCTTTTCTTTTTTTCTCTTAATGTTTAGTTGTTAATTTCCAAAATCCGGAGGCACCTGAAATGTTTAGGTTTTTTTTTTTTTTTCTCTTCGATTAATGTGTTTTTTTCGGCTCTTCAATTATGAATTTTATGCAAATACGAATTTTTTACCCAACATAATGTACTTGTAAGATATTTATATTCTTTATTTTTTTTATTTTTTTTTTCTAAATTGAATTCTTTCCTTCCTCCTCTTCTCGAAGATCCTCATTTTATTGTAATTATTTTTTTGACAGAGTTTTTGTTGTTATATCATTTTATGTAATTTTTATATATATCTCATGTTCTCATTCGCCATATCATAAAAATTTATCCTTGATTCTTTTAAAGTACTTTAAAATATGTTACTTACAATTCAGTACTCTTAGACTGAATGAAATTGATATCCATTGATCAAAGTAACAATGTATATGATATCAAGTCTAGTACATAGAACATAATGCTCAAGACTTCCAACTGTTGAAATTATAACATAATTAAGGATAATTGTGCTATTTCACTTTTAAATTAAGGAATTTATTCATTTTCCTTCAACTATTTCAATTGAATCTATTTAAAAAGCCACCCCCTCCACCATCTTCTTCCTTTGACGATCACCACCAATTCACCACCTTCAACCTTTCTCCACCACTACAAGCTCCGCCAGACCACTACCAAAACTATTACCTCCTTAAATTGCATTTTGCACTCTTAAACTTTTAAATGAGTTTTTAAATCGTTCCCTAAAATTAATGCGATTTATATAGTTTGAAGGGTATGAATGTCATTCAACATTATTTAATGAATTTTAGTTGACTTTTTTTCTTTGACCACTAAAAAATTAACATAATAGTTAATTATTGTGCTTAAGTCTTAAAAACGGAGAATATAAGTGTTGACAAAAATACCACAGATGTATGTAAATTTTATATATTTTATGTTTTCATTCTCCATATCACATAAATTTATCCTTATTTCTTCTAAAGTGTTTTAGAAAATATTTATCCTTATTTCTTCCATTTTCTTTTATTTTTGGGTTAATTACACTTTTCTCCCTATAGTTTTAATCAAATCATACTTTTTATTCGTATATTATATTTGTCATCCCTATTGTTTCAACTAAAATGCAACAGTCACATTTTCCGTCAGGGTGTGTTTGTTTGGGTGGAAAAAAAAGGATGGATAAAAAAATTAAAAATAAATAGGATGAAAAATAAGAAAAAAGTTTGTTTGGTATTGATGGAAATTCGGGGGAAAAAGAAAATATGAAAGAAAATGTACAATTTTTTAAGGAAACTTTATTTTTTTCTCACTAATTTTGGAGGAAAATGAAGGAGACTTTTTCAAGAGGAAAGAAAAATAAGAATTATACCTTTGATAAATGAATTTTTAATTTATTTTTGCAATATATGAGGGTAAATGAATCATTTTTTTCCTTTCAATTTTCTTTCCTAACCAAACAATATTAGAAAAAATATTTTTTTCTTTCATAATGAATAAAACTATTATACTCTCATTTTTCGTTTCCATTCTATTTTCTTTTTCATTTTCTTATCCATCATTTTTTCTACCCAAACAAACGCACCCTAAATCGGGTTGGGTATATATTAGGTTAAATTTGTCATTTTATGTAATCATATTAAATATTTAACAGTTACACAAATCTGAACGACATGGCTAAGTGATGACGAAAATCTTATAGGTATATTAAGTATTATTCGATCAAACTAGGTATAAAGCATAATCAATTTCTCTCTTTTCGGAATTTAACCCATTATTTTAGAATTTAAACTTTAGAGGGTTAATTACCTTTCATCCCCCTCTACTTTGAACTTGTAATGTTTTACTACAATTTTAGACGCAATAAAGTTATTGGACCACGTAGAGATGCGTCAATACTTGGAGGGTCTAAAATAAAATTTGTCTTAAATTATAAAATTTTACTAAGGTATTGTTTGGTTCGGTTTGTTAAAATAATTTTTGAAATTACAAGAAATTATTTTGTTTACTTGTGGAAAAAAAATTATTGATTAATAACACGTTAAAAATTAAAAAGTAAAAATGATGTGATTAATTTATATCTAATATTAAAAAAAATGACATGTTGTATTTTGCAGATTAACATGTGGTGGAGAAAATTCATAAAAAAAATAAAAAAAAATTTAGATAAAAAAAATTAAAAATTAAACTTATAAAATAATAATAATACTTTTAAATTGTATCATCTAAAATAAAATAATAAAATTTTGAATTTTCAAAATCTGAAAATAGTATTCGTGTAGCAAACTAAATATGACCGAAATATTTCCTATTTGAACAATTTGATCATTAAATAAGTGACCTCAATATAAATTAATAGTTTCAATTTTTTATTTTTTTCCCAAAAAAGAAAATAGAAAAGAGGAAATTGAATTGCCTACTCCAATTTTATTTGCTGGCAATTTTATTTTTTTTATTATTATATATAAGGGTATGTACCATTTACTTCTCTTATCATCTTGTTTAAAACCACAAAACTCCGTTATAATTTGTAAAATACAGGCAAATTCCTTTTATAAATAATATATATATTATTCTTTTATTTTATTTTTTTAAATTTCATCCATACGCCAAAATGGTGCTTAAGTAAAAATGATAAGCGGTTGATCATTTGCTTCATTTGTCATTTTGTCCAAAAACATAAACCTCCACTTACCTCTCTTGTTATATTTATATATTTGAAAAAAAGAAAAAAAGGAAAAAAAACACAGATGGGAATTAATAAGGGATGAAGAAAAACAAATGTTGAAAATAATAAATTTTACCCTAATAATCTCTTTAAGCTATTCAATTTAGAAATAAAAAAAGTATATATATATATATATATATATATATATAATTAACCACACTAAATAGAAAATAAAATCAAAATCAATCAAATGCATTGAATTACCCTAAAATATTTAAAAAAAAAAAAAAAAAAAAACGCTAATTATATTCTATTTTCAATAACTACCATAATAATCCACATCACCATCTTCTATAAAAGGAGAGGTGCCTTGTTCGTTGGAAGCACACAAAAAATAATGGGGTTTGTAAAGAGACATTTGGTTGTAGCAATTGCTATCTTCTCTATTGTCCCTTGTTTTTATGGTAGGCTTGTTCCTACTGGTCCAAACAGACAAGATCTACCTCTAGCGGCATACGCAGCTCCACTAAAACTAGATGAATATTGGTTGAAAATATTAGTGCCAACTAGTCCAAACAGACAGGAACCACCTTTAACAGTATATGAGGCTCCATTTAAACCAAATGAGTTTGAGTAAAAAAGGTTGGTTCCGACTGGCCCGAACAGACAAGAGCCACATGCGGCAACATATGTAGCTCCGATGAAACTAGATGAGTTTGTGTCAAAGAGGTTAGTTCCGACTGGCCCAAATAGACAAGAGCCACCTTCGGCAGCATATGCAGCTCCACTGAAGCCTGATGAGTTTGAGTCAAAGAGATTGGTCTTGACTGGCCCAAACAGACAGGAACCACCTCCAGCAGCATATGTAGTTCCAATGAAGCCAGATGAGTTTGAGTCTAAGAGGTTGGTCCCGAATGGCCCAAGCAGGCAGGAGCCATCTACGACAGTATATTCAACTTCGATGAAGCCAAATGATTTTGAGTATAAGAGGCTAGTCCCAACTAGTCCAAACAGATAGGAACTGCCTCAAGCAACATATGCAGTTCCGATGAAACTAGATCAATTTGAGTCTGAACGATTGGTTCCAACTGGCTGAAATAGACAAGAGCCACCTCCAGCAACTTATGCTTCTCCAATGAAACCGTCTAATTTAGAGCACAAGCAATTTTTTTACTATGGACTTGACAGTTTTTTGAGTTCAAAGATCCTATTCCAAATCCTTACCAATAAAGAGTTAAACCTCACATTTTCATAATATTTATAATCTATGTCTGTTTTTTTTGTTTTTTTTTTTCAAGATAAATGTATTCATTTTTTTTTTCTTGTATTTAGTTTTTATTTTTAAAAAATATTCTATCAATAGAATTAAAGTTTTAAAGTGGTTGAATTGATATCAGGCTATGGCTTTTTTATTTTTTATTTTTTTTTTATTTTTTTATCATTATGATGTCATATTTGGGGCGTGTTTTGAGACTTAGAGAGTTAGAATTGAGAAACACTAATAATAGAGGGACTTGTGTGTCAAATTAAAGGTTTAAATGTGCAATTTAAAAATATAACCATTGAACAATTAGAGCAATTGCTATAATATCTAATTGGCGACTACTCTGCTGCATTTCCACGTAGAACTCTCTCTCTCTCTCTCTACTCTCATTGTTTGAGCGAAGCGATCTCTCTCTCTCTTGTGATTGTAGCAAAGGTTCATCCTCTAAGATGATGCCGGGATTCAGATTTCATTCGACGGATAAAGAGTTGGTTCTCTACTACCTGAAGAGAAAAATGTGCATTCAGCGAATCTAAAAGATTGGTTCCAAATGGCCTAAACAGATAAGAGTCACCTCAAGCAGCAAATGCAGTTCCAATGAAACCGTCTAATTTGGAATATGAACAATTTTCGACTATGGACTAGACATTTTTCTAAGTTCAAAAAACACATTCCAAATCCTTAACAATAAAGAGTTGAATTAAAATTATATTATGGATTATTGTTTGTTTGTTTGTTTTTTTGTTTTTGTTTTATTTTTTTTTATTTTTTATTTTTTAATTATGACGATATATTTGGGACGAAGAGTTGGTTCTCTACTACCCAAAGAGAAAGATGCACAGTGAGTGAGTTGAAATCATCGGCAAGGTCGATGTATACAAGTGCGAACTCGAAGAATTGTCTGGTGTGTAATTATGGCTTTTGTCATCATGCAATCTTAATTTACCTGGTAATTGGGATTTGTTGAGCAATGTTTTTCTTTTTGTTTCCTTGTTAGGGTTTTGTAAGGGTTTTATTGATGTTGATTGAGTAGTTCTAGATGCTATTCAGTAGTTCTTGATTGTTTCGTTGATGGTGTCCTTCGGTAATTAGGGTTTGTGTGATCAGCGTCTGTATTTTTTTTTTCCTTTTCTTTTTGATTTCATGTTAGGGTTTTCTATGATTTTGATTGACTAGTTGTTGATGCGATAAACGTTAACGCGATTTGTGCAATTTACATACGTGATAATCAAAAATAATTTGTTTATCAGACATATTCACTGATTTCTTGGCATGATTGAAAGATGAAACAATCTGTTTATCTTGCAATTTGCTTTTCGACATATTCAATGATTCTTGGCACGAGTTTGTGATGAAATTTTTTGTCCATTTTTGAATTTGTTTGTTAGACGTGTTAGAGTATACCCCAAGTCACCGAGTTCACCCACCAAACTTGGCTCACCTACCAAGCTCACTCATTGCATCACCTACCAAGTTCACCTACCACTCATTTTAATGACATTTATGTTGTTTCCTTATTGTATGTTGTATTACCTTTTATTGTTCCTGGTCTCTAGTATAAATAGAGACATTTTGATATTAATAAAATTATCAATCCTATTACCAAAACTTATTATGGCATCAGAAGCCAAGCCTCACGGCAAACCCTAGCCACTCTTAGAGAAAGAAAGTCCTCAGCCGCTGCCAGCCTTTGTGGCCTCAAGCTGCGAATGCTGATGGTGGCTGCGATGAAAGAACAATATTCTTCTCATTTTATTGCTGCGATTAAACAACTACCACACCCAGAAAAAAACCATTACATATTTTTCGTTTTAGATCCATTGGCCGATCCGCGCCCTAGGGCGATTCTCAGCCCGTTGCAGCCTTGAATTAATGTGCGATTTCTTCTTCTTCGTCCTCTCTTTATTTGTTGGCTCGCGCTCCAGCGCTCCTCCAACTGGCGATACGTTTTATTGATTTGGCCTGACCATGATAGCTTAGCCAATCTTAACGAACTGGGCATAGGTAGTTTGTCCCCACCCGCGCTCCAGCGCCCCTCCAATTGCAATTACCGCATTGATTTGGCTTGACCATAACAACGCAAACAATCTTAACGAACTGGGTATAGGCAGTTAGTCCCCGCTATCGACAAGCATGGCTTTGACTTACAAGGTGCAGCAGTTGGGGGGGCCTCTGCAAGTTAGAGGTTTATACCAGCAACAAAACACTTGTTTGTGGAGAGAACCATTATTTGTTACGTGCTACAAGCGCACCAAATGTTCCAAGATCACGCTTCGACGAGCTTTGCAGCAACCAGACGCTGCCTGATCCGCACCAACTATGACCCCAAAAGGTTGCAGTCTACTACCTCAGACTCATTTCCCTCCATTCAAGGACAAGATTAGACTTTCGTCATGAAGCTCCATCTTGCGGGGATATGTTAGAGTATACCCCGAGTCACCGAGTTCACCTATCGAACTTGGCTCAGCTACCGAGCTCACTTCTTGCGTCACCCACCAAGTTCACCTACCACTCACTTTAATGACATTTATGTTGTTTCCTTATTGTATGTTGTAGTACCTTTTATTGTTCTTGGTTTTTTGTATAAATAGGGACATTTTGATATTAATAAAATTATCAATCCTATGACTGAAACTTCACTACAAGAAAAAAAGTGTTTTATCACCGTTAAAAACCGTGATAAAAAGGTTTTTATCACGGTTTTTGGTCCCAAATCAAACCGTGATAGTATGCAGTGTGATTAAAAGTAGACTTTCTATCACAGTTAAAAACCGAGATGAAAGGCTTTTAATCACAGTTAAAAACCGAGATGGTAGACTTTTTATATCTCGATTTTCAAATATGATTAAAAGATCATATATATGTGACGAAATTAAAAAAACGTGATTATTTAGACAACATTTATCTCAATTTTGTATCAAACTGAGATGATTAGCCTATTTTCTCTCACATTTAAAAACTGTGATAGTTTCTCATATATATATTAAAAAAAAATGACCCACAATTTTATAAAAATACTATAAAAAATAACTAAAAATAAATTTTACTTGACATAAGAATTTTACATCAATATGAAAAATACAAGTAACATTATTTTTCAATACAATAATCATAAACTTGAATATTCTATCATGTAAAAATGTCTAAAAATGGTCATCCAATCACAAATAAAACATCATTACCCACATCATAAACTTCATTCTTCATTTTCTTTTTCTTCAACTTCATCAAGTCAACAATATAAAGTACATCGATATCAAATTTATACAGCGTGAAGTTTAAGAACCTTGAACTTGCAATCCGTTGTTCTGCAATAGCCTTTCGCCGGCTCCTCCTCCGAAAAGTAGTTGCAATATTGGGTTCGCTATGTGACAAGCTGAAGCATGAAAGGACCCAAACAAAACATCAAATATATAACTTCAAATGATGAATTAATATTGAAGATCACTAGACCTAAAAATTAAGGATCTATCATCACCTCATTCTTCTGTCAATGGAGGTGGAAGATCGTAACATCCTATTACTTAAAAACTGCCTAGGAACATTTGAAGATGCTTCTAATCTCTGCTCGTACTGGAGGTCGTCATCTTTCTCAGCACTGAGGCACACAAAAAGTAGTTATATCTACCTTATCAACTTTATAGTGAATGAATCACACAGGATCTATCATTTCAGATATAAGAAAGAAAACAAAAATCAAATCTTAGGTTCTTATTAGTATAGTTGCAAAGTAATACTATGAACCAAGTCCAAAATATATGACTGAAACGACCAAAGTATTATTATCTAACCTCTCTAAAGGCTTTGCCATGGCAATGACGACGGTGATGGAAAAATCTCAGCGATTTTGAGATTGAGAGAGAGAGGCTTCAGCGGTTTGCAAACTGCTCAGATAAAAAAAAAACAATTATAACTTAAGGTTAGTAATAAAATGATCATTAATGATAGAATATAGACAAGTCCAAGTAATTTGTGCATTGTACTTATTCATTTTACCCCCACTTACTCGTTGTCTACATTTTCTCTTCCACCCCACCCCCTCTCCAAGGCAAATACCTCCCAAATTATAAGCCTGACTTCTATAATCCATCAACCCTACTAGCAATCCATTCATTAAGGAAAAACAAAAAAGAAACAACTTCAATGTTGCAGTCCTGTTGGGATATTGAATTACGAATGAAAACAAGGCTCTTAGAAAGTTGTTGAATCGTATAAAGTTGGGAAGTGTCATAAGGACAAAGAGATAATATTGAATTATCTCTGGCTTGTAAAATAGAAAATCAATCACCATCTAAAAAACAATACCAATTGGGACTGAATAGGCATACCCTAAGAACATAATTAAATACAAAATACACAATCACGTATGCTTTGACCAAGTATAAAATCGACAATTACATCTTGATTTTTTTTCATATTCATTGCTTTTTCATTCCATTTGGTTTTTTTAGATTTCGATGGCTAGGGTTTACTTCCTATATGAATTCCAGTCTACAAATACAAAATTGAGAATACAATGCAAGTGGGGATTACTTTCTAGAATTCATAAACAATCTCTTCATCAGTTTCTTTTTATTTCAAAAATTAAGAAAACAAAATCCTCCTAGAATTCTAAAAATTGAGAAGTAAATATGAACAACAAAGAACCAATAAGAGAAATTGGAACAAAATCATCAAAAATCAAAGGAAAACAAGAAGAAAGCAAGAGATGACAGATGATTGGCATTCCTGGCAGTAAGAATTGAGCAGGGACAAGGAGAATGGAGAGCGATTCTACGTTTAGAGAGATAAATTAGAACATTCTTGATTCTGATTACCAATAGAACGCTTGGGATGAACGCTTGGCAGGCACTCCAGGATTCAAGGGATCAATATCACATGCCCATACTCAATCGGACTAACCTGTTAAAATGTCCACAAAAACATCATATAAAAATCTTATTGATAGTGAGAAACCTCATAATACAAGAAAGAAAAACGTACACCTGGATTGAACCACGAAACTCGAACCGCGGCAGATCTGAGGTAGCCTCTAGAGAAGACCACGATAGCGATGGCCAGAGAAGAGAGAACGAAGTGAAGGCTGAAGACGACGATGACGATGAAAGTGGAAGGCTTCGCTATGGAGATGACAACGGTGATGGAGAAATCTCAAAGATTTTGATGAAGGAACGTTGAATTAAGAAATCTCAGCGATTTCGAGAGAGAGAGGCTTCGATCAAGAGAGATGATTCAATTGAAATAGGCATCGCGACTGCTAGGGTTGATGAAGAACGATAGAAGCAAGAAATTTCAAAGATTTCGAGATCCAAAGAGACATCGAGAGAAAGGGGCTTCCATAGCGCAAGAGAGAGATGCTGCTAGAGGTTGGCTTCTACTAGGGTTGAAGAAGAATGAAATCAGTAAGAGTATTTCGACTTTCGACCAGGAAGCGGCAAAACAAAATTTTCGAGCGCCTTTTTTTTTTTTGTTAAGTTCAGCGCAAATTTGGATTAAAGATCAATTAATCTCATTTATAAATATTAACTGTGATAAAACCAACAACTTATTATCACGGTTTATTAAAATAGTGAGATAAAAAATATTTTTTATTACATAATAAATTTTAAACGAGATTATATCACGTTCATATAGGTAACAATCACGATTTATTCAAAAAATGAGATGAATTATATTTATTAAGCGTGATTAAAAGGTCTTTTTCTTGTAGTGCTTATTAAGACAAATTCATTGATTCTTGGGATAAATTCAATTTGTTTCATTCTCTGATTTGTCGAAATTTTGGTTAATAACTCTTCAAAAATTATTGATTTTGTCGATATAATTTTTGGTAATTCAAAGTAAACCTGTTCATTTCACTGATATTTCTTCTCCAGTTGGAAACTAAGGTGGCGTTTGGTTAGTGTTCCCACTTTTTTGAACCCAACTGGAATGGGTTGGGTTGAGTTGAATTGGGTTGGGTTGGGTTGAGAATTTTGGGAATAGAATTACGTTTCGTAACGACAATTTTTGTTTTGTGCTGAGAACAGAATGTGTTTGGTAACGATTTTATCCTAAAACTAATTTTTTTTTTTTTAATTTTTTTTTGTTTGGTGGCAGCCACACGGCGGCGGCGGCGGCAAGGTGGTCGGACGGCCGGCGGCGGTGGCGGAGGTGGCCGGCGACGGTCGCCGGAGATGGCCGGAAACGGCGGACGATCGCCGGACGGCGGAGGTGGCGGCCGGCGATGGTCGCCGGAGGTAACCGCCGGCAGCGGAAGGTCGCCGGACGGTGGCCGGCGGCGACGGGTGGTGGTGGTCGGCCGGCAGATGAAGTCGGAAGTTGAGAACTTTGGGTTGAATTTTTTGGGCACAAAAAGAAACAATTTTTTTTTTGTTTCTAGTTTCTTTAGGATTTTGAGAATCAATTCCTATTTTTTGGGTTGGGTTGGGTTGGGTTTTGTGTGTTGCCAAACGCATTCCCAACAATCAATCCCTGAATTTTTGGGTTGGGTTGGGTTGGGTTTGGTTGGGAACACTAACCAAACGGGGCCTAAACTGATGACTAAGAAAAAATAACTTTTTTTTTTTTTAATTTGACTTGATAGAACATGTCAAATTCGACAACAGAACACTAAATAAATGTTACATTATCTATCAAATCAATCATTTATTCAATCTTTTAAAATAAATGGATAGAGGTTTTAATGTAAAAATGTAAAGATTTCTTTTATTTTTTTTAAAAAAAATAAAGTGATATTCTCGTATTTTAATTTTTAATTATTTTTTAAATCGGTAAGGATACAATTGTAATTACAAAAAAAAAAATCAATTTTTTTTTTTTTTTTTTTTTTTTATCTATTGGGAAACTAAATGATGTTTAACTAAAAATGATAAGCGATTGACCGATATTTCGTAAATGATATGGATGTTTGTAGTTTTAGACAAAATGATAACGAAGTGACACATGACTTTCTCTGTCTGTCTGTCTGTCTGTCTCTCTCTATATATATCTAATAATTTCAATTGGGGTTAATTACACTTTACCTCCTGTGGTTTGGCCCATTTGCCCTTTACCCCCCATGTGGTTCAAACGTTGCCACTTACCCCCTGTGGTCTTGGGCCTAAGTGCAAATCTAACACTTTCTGTCAAAGTTGACAGATGTGAGGGTCACGCACCAGTTATGAGGATGGACGTGTTTTTTTGTGTTTTTTTCCCTCCAAAATGCATTTTTCTTGTTCCCATTTTACCCTCCATGTTTTTGTATATAATATTCAATATCTTGAGGGTTATAATGTATTTTGTTTCTTCTTCCTTGAAATATTTTTAAATGAAATAGAATTTAATTTCAATTTAATTCAATTCAATTGAAAATATTTTGACTTGAATTTAATCGAAATTAAATTCAATTGAAATATTTTTAAAAATTGAAATTAAAAATATTTTCAACTGAATTGAAGTCAATTGAAATATTTTTACTTGAATTCAATTGAAAATATTTTTCATTTTAATTATTAAAAATATTTAAATTAATATTTCAATTGAATTTAAATATTTTTACTTGAATTCAAGTAAAAATATTTCAATTGACTTCAATTCAATTAAAAATATTTTTAATTTCAATTTTTAAAAATATTTCAATTAAATTGAATTTCAATTGAATTTAAGTAAAAATATTTTTAATTGAATTGAATTCAATTGAAATTAAATTCAATTTCATTTAAAAAAGTTTCTTTATAAAAAAAATGAAATTAAAAAAGAGTAAAAACTAATAGACAAAAAAAAAAAAGTCTTATTTTTATTAAACTATAAAAGAAATAGTGGTCAAACTTTAGGGGTATAAAGCGTCAAAAATACTTAAAAAAAAAAAATTTAAACCCACTTGATTCTCTCTTACTCTCTAGAAGTTTGGCCCTCTTCTCTCTCTCTCCTCTCATCTCAAGAGTCGCCGCCTCATCTGCTTCCTTCTCAACCTCCGTCCGCACCCAACCCCGCTCCAAACATCGTCCACCCTCCACCGTCTACCATGCTAGCCACCGTCAACTATCCCCCATCGACCACGCCGGCACCCTCAATCATCCATCGTCTCTCTCTCAACAACATTAATATCCTCTCTCTCTCTCTATCTTATGGGTTTGTATCTTCAATAATTAAAAGCTCAATACAGCAATGGATAGAATGTGATCAAACAACGTTAAATGTAAACCCCAATTATCTATCAAAATTGAGCCAAAATCATATATATATATATATATATATTTGATATCTATCTATATATTCGTATACAAAGATATATATCTTCAATTTCAGAAATTACATATTTTTTGAATTGTCTAGGGTCTGATTTATTTCAATTCGATTAATTTGATTCTATATGTTGGGGGTGGAATTTGGGTTTCCAATGAATTATTGGGGATGGATATCATTTTTTTGAGAGTGAATTTACAGAGAGGTTAAATAGGCATTTAAGAGTGAATTTATCTCTCTCACTCACTCTCTCTAGATATATATATATATATATATATATATATATATATATATATATATATATATATGTATTAGAGCTTGGATGAGGTTTATCAATGGAGGAATGTTTGGTAGGTGCTTTTTATTTCTTACCGATGAAGAAGATGATGGGGGTGGGTGGGTCGCTAGAGATGGAGAAGGTGGGTGGCTAGAGATGTGGATGGGGTTGGAGATAGAGAAGTTGAAATAAAAGAATATAGAGGGGTCAGTTTGTTGGAGATGGGGTGGGGAGGAAAATGAAGTAAAAAAAAAAAGTGGTTGGCGCGGTGGATGGTGGCAGGTGTAGGGGTAGCCGGTGAGAGAAGGGATTTTTAAAAGGAGCTAAGGGTTAATTACACTTTACACCCCAATAAATTGTGAATAATTATGGAAGGGAAAAATCGACCTTTCATGTTTTTAGTTAACGGAGTAACCTTTGCACTTAAGCCTAACAACCATAGAGAGGTAAGTGGCGACGTTTGAACCACATGGGATAAAGTACAAATGGGCCAAATCACAGGGGGTAAAGTGTAATTAACCCTTTAAAAATGAGGAAGGAGGTAATGATTTGACGACATTAAATAGAGAATAAAATCAACATTAACGATATCCATTGAATTACCCCAAACCATTTAGAGAAAAAACTCTCTCTCTCTATATATATATTCTATTTTCAATAACTACCATAATAATCCACACCACCACCACCCTATAAAAGGAGAGGTGCCTTTTTCGTTTGAAACACACAAAACAATGGAGTTTGTGAAGAGGCATTTGATTGTAGCAATTGCTATCTTGTCTATTGTCCCTTGTTTTTATAGTAGGATTGTTCTGACTGGTCCAAATAGATAGGAGCCACCTCTAGTAGCATATGTAGCTCCATTGAAACCAGATGAATTTGGATAAAAAAAAAAAAAAAAAAAAATTAGTGCAATTGGTCCGAACAGACAAGAGCCCCTCCAATAGTTTGAGTCTAAGAGATTGGTCCTGACTAGCCCAACAGACAAGAACTACCTCCAGCAGTGTATGTAGCTCTAATAAAGCCAGATGAGTTTGAGTCTAAGAGTTTGGTCCCAACTTGCCCAAACATGCAGGAGCCACCTTTGATAGCATATGCAACTCCAATCAAGCCAAATGACCAAGAGGCTAGTCCCGACTTGTCCAAACAAATGGGAACTGCCTCAATGTTTATACATAACACATTACCTTTTCAACCAATTTCAAGTTCAGATGTTTGCTATTTTTGCAACTTCTTTTATTGTGTCCCTACTGCAACCAGTTTTTGGATTTAATGTATTTTCCCATCTTGGTTATCTGTGATGTAACTCTCGGTTCATCAGGACCCCTTCTCCGCATCTTCTTGGGTCTACCAACTTGATTTCGTTTGATAGGGGGCAACGAAGACATTCAGGTCTGAACCCAATCGTGCATTTCAAGAATTGGATTTATCATGTAGTTGTAAGTGGCAAAATATAAGTATTTCTATAACATTCGTGCACATAATATGTCAGTTCTCCCCCACTTAAATTAATTGCAGCAATGGCATGTTTGCACGGAATCCCAGACAAATCCCATATTTTACAACCATAAGTCTTTGCACCCAAGTCCACCACATAAGTCTTTTCGAAATTGTCAACCTCAAACTTTCTATCCCTAGCCCAATTAGTAAAGCAATGTCAAGCACTATCTTTAATTCTTTCCCAGCTTTCCCAAAATTTTGGACAAATGACACCATTATATTTTTCCAACTCGCTTCGCTTGACTTGAATTATGTTCATTAAGGCCCTTCTGATTGACTCAATCATTGATATGATTGGTTTCTCCCTTACCTCAAGTATAAAGTCATTAAAAGACTCACAAATTTTATTGACCAAAATATCACATTTAGACCTATAACTAAAATGAGATCTAGTCCATAAGTGAGGACCAATTGCAGCCAACCAGTTATGGGCATTTCGGTTAACTTCTTAAATTTTTTTCATCCACAATTCATATTCTCTCAAATTAGCCGTTGAAGCAGCTTTCCACAACAGTTCTTCAAGCTCTAGTCCCTTAAATATTTTCTTGAAATTCTCATAAATATGCTTCAAGCAATATCTATGTTCAGCCCCAGGCATTACCTCCTCAAATGCATGCTCCAACCATTTCTGCCTATCTGAAATGAACACCCAACCCTTCTTTTCAATAATCCCAATATCATAAGTTATCTGTGTCAAAAACCACGTCCATCACTTGAAATTTTCATTCTCAACCACAACTCTTGCAATGGGATAGAAATTGTTATTCCCATTTCTACCCACTGCCGAAAGAAGTTATCTCCCATAAACATACTTCAAAAAACACCCATCTAACCGAATAATAGGTCTGCAACCAGCAAGAAATCCTTCTTTCTGACCTCTAAACCTCATATATATTCTCTAAAAAATTGTTGGGGACAACTCAATCCCAGGGCCAACCTCAACCACAGGTCTATGTTCAGTTGTGATAACAAAAACACTACCTGGGTTACACTGTTGAACCGTTTCGGTATAATCTCTCAATTTTGCATATTGTACCATTTGATCAACTTCAATAGCCTCTCTCGCCTTCTTTTTTTTCCTGATACAATTGCCACTTACTAACTTCCACATTCAGGTCCCTCTGTACTGTACTTTTCATTTAACTCACCTTCCACGTTGAATCATCCGTAATTGCATGAAGATACATTTGAGAGAGGTATCTTGAGTTCACTTGACTATTCATGTACCTCCTCCCACATGTATGCGGACCAACTAGTGACTTGATTTGGAAAGTTTTTTCCCCCTGCATAAAAAAAAACGTGTATTCTCTAACAACATTCAAATTTACACTTCGCAGTTACCCTATCCGATTCATTTTTTATGAATTTAATGTTGTATCCTTGCCTCACATTAAATTCCTTCGAGACAGCCCTAAATAGTTTGAAACTAGGGAACATCATGTCAACAACCAATTTAGGGTCTTCCTTGAATGTTTATTCATTATATACAGGAAATTTTGGACCATCTTTTTAGGCATCTAACCATTCCAAGATTTCTAGCTCTTCCCCATCACTCTCATTGTCCCACCAAGATTGTTAATTTTCATTATGCTCATCACTATTAATAGTCGGTACTACATTTACATGTTTCTCCATAGTATCAAAAATGTCATCCTCTCCCACATTCTCTAATTCCTCCCTAGCCCATTCTGGCTCACTTGATTGATCAAATTCATCACCCTTTTCTTTACTAGATTCATTACTCTCATCAGCATCATCAACATTAATAGTGGGATCATCACCTTCACTTAATTCATGTTCTTCTTCAGGCTTTTATTCATTAACGACTTGCCCATTATTCTCTCCATATAAGGTTACCTTAAAATGTTGACCTTCATTATGCAATCGAACTAGGTTAAGCACATTATTATCAGTTTCAATTCTCCTTAACATCTCAGTTTTAGGTATTTTTGAAGTACAAATGAGCTAAACCATCATACCCTAATTCCTTGAAAAAATATACCATTTCAATAAAAGGACAACAATCACCATCACAATTAAATTTGTATTCTACATCCCCCCAACATAATGTAAAGTTGGGCTAAAGTTGAAATACCCCCCATGGTGTATCTCAAGGTTGAACAAAGACATTTGCAGAATTTATAAGCGAAAAAAAAAACATATTTCATCAGTATAAACCAGGTATGGGAGGACAATGGGACAAAAATTAAGTCAATAAATGATTAAAAATGATAAAGGCAAAAAAGGACAAGGAGGACCATAGTTCAGCAATATGAAGGCAAACAAGGGACAAAAAGGACTACATTTCAGCAATATGTTTTGGGAGATAGTGGGAATCTTGACATTAAACAAATACAATTGTGATATGGGGAACAAGGGGACCTACTAAATAAATCCAATTGAAAAATGGGGACCATTTGATATCAAATTCAGTAATCAATGATTAGGAATCAAAAACAAAAAATATTTGCATGCAATTCATGTTCGCCAAACCCACATTACACATGCACAGTTAAGTTCAATCAAACAAGATCAAATTCTAAGAATGAAAACCCCAAATTTCACTATCAAAAACATTCAGAAGATAAGCCCTAGTTTATATTGATTTTTGTCAAACAAGTTCAGTTTAGAAACTTTTGAAAGTCGTTCCAGTTCAGAAGATGAAAACGAGAAACATGAAAACCCTAAATTTCGAAAGTTATTCCAGTTTGAAACATGAAAACCCCTATTTTCGGAACATGAAAACCCCCATTTTTGAAATGTCAAAACTTAGAATATCAATTAACATGAAGGAAATACAAATTTTTTACCTTCAACAGTGAAACCCTAGCTGCAAATCGTAGATTCTTCCAACACTCTTAAATAATCGAACAGATATTGCATAATTCTTCCAAAACCCTGTTATCGTTCTCAGATCTGGGGTAAACTACAAAAGAAATCGAAGAATATGAGATCTAAATGAACAAAATGAATGCGAAATATGGGAAATGAACGGGAAAAATAAGCAAGATCGAATAATTAGATAACGATCTAGGGTTATCGTTCTCAGATTTGGAAGTATTGTGAGGTGAACTACCTATGGTTCTCAGATCTGCATGAACGATGGTTTGCGAGTGATAAACGTCTTAAAGATAGAAGGATTTTGCGATCATCTGGTGGAACAACGGTGAGAAAGTAAGGAACGTCAGTGTAGAAGTGAGGAACGATGGTGAGGAAGTGAGGAGACGATGTAGAGGCTGAGAGATTCGAATGAGAAGTGGGTACGGTTTTAATGAGTATGAAACGTCTAAGTGTTAAGATATAAAGAAGGGTAAAATCGACATTCCACGATTTCCGTTAATGGAGTGAAAATGGGCCAAAACACAAGGGGTAAAGTGTAATTAACCGTAAAATTAAATAACAATTAAATTCACTCAAACAACCATATTAATAATAAATAATATTTAAAATTCTTTTAAATAAAATATTGAAGTGATAAATTGAGAAAAATTAAGTGAGAAAAAATTAGCCAAGGTTAGGTTTAATCTAATGTGGGGCATCAAATCTCTCCCCTAATTGAAATGCTTATACATTCAAAAGGTGGTGTTCTACATTTAATAAAGAGTATTTCTCCTTCCCTTCATTTTTACAATTTCTCTCTTTTTCATATTTATTTAAATAAATTTTAAATATTATTTTATTAAAAAATCTAAAATAAACTCTTTTTTCATTATTAAGCGTTTTTTAATCTTCTTTGTTTATTCCTCACAACGTTGCCACTTCAATGAAATCACAGTTAGGGATGTCAATAATTCGATTTCAGTCCGATTTTACAAAATCAAAACCAAAATCAAAACCAAAATCTTTAGACATATAACAAACCCAAACCACTTTTTTTTTTAACGGTTTTAAAATTGAATCATTTAAATTTATATAAAACCAAAACTAAAGCGAAACCGGAGAACCATTTAAGATTTTTCAATTTTATCAAAAACCAAAACCGTGAAATCGTGGACCATTATTTTATGTATGTAGACAAAAATATAACTAAAATATAAAATATAAATACCGAAAGACAAAAATAAATCACAAACTATTAATTGTTACAACAAATGTTCCTAACCATAATTAAAATACAATCTTAACATATATTGATAGGAGAGATTTAAATTTAAATAATATATATATATAAGGGGTTAAACTATAAATATATAAAAAGTTAGGATATATATGTCATAAAAATATATCTAAAATATCTATTACACGGTTTGGTTATGCGGTTCAATTTTATGGTACGATTTCACGATTTGATATCCTTTGCATTTTCTAAAATCCTTTTTGGGCTTTGGATTAATTTTTGGTTTTGCGGTTACTATTCCAAAACCAAAACCAAAACCAAAACCGCTTCGGTTGCTAATATCAAAACTGATGTTGCCAAAAAAAATTTGACACGTGTAACTGTTCCGCACGTGTCAAAAATCTCTTTACCTTCCTCCAGCTTCCTGCAAAATTGTGAGTTCTAACGGGGGACACTGGTGTGGTGTCGGCCAAAGAACCTTCAGCGTGAGAATAAGTTAATCCAATATATGGAGGAAAGAATACACAGATTGTATTTAGTCTATTACCAGTGACATCTACCCCTTATATAGGCTCAGAGATATGATATCGTTACTTTGGAGAGGTTGTCAATCCCTTAATATGCTCCTAATGGCTTGTAAGATATCTGATATCCCCATTATTTTAGGGGCGATCTCTGTAACAGTCCCCATTAATCATAGGCTGTTACAGTCAATCCCGCTCATCTCCTTAAGTGTAGGGGAGTCGTTCAGGTTGGACTGACCTATTCGTTCCTTGGCCTTTGACAAGGTGGGTTTGAATGTACCCAAATATAGGCCTCCTTGCGAGGCAAATAGTATTTCTCATAATACTACTGAAGCTACTGCCCAAGTGGGCCTGTACTACTTCGGCCCAGATAACCCATTGGATCTGTTTGTTCCTGGTAAAAAATTGTATCCGACCCGACCCGTTTAAGGCTTAATGTCTATGTTAGTTATGAGCGGGGGTTTTCACATATCAAAAACCAAAACCATTATCAAACCATTTAGTCAATTTCCTTCAAAAAAGAACCATTCGGTTTGATTTCGTTCGATTATCCGTCAGTTCAATTTTTACTGCCATCCCTAATCACAGTTGTTTATAGTGCATCCATAAGTTTTATAGTACATAAACCATTCGATCTTCTTAAATACTATAAGAAGAACAATAATAAAACTAAATTATAACCACCACTACAATTGTTTTTAAATTGTTACCCAAAAAAAAATGTTATCCAAAAATCAAAGAAAAAATCACTTAATAGCGTGTCAAACAGCAAGTTGATTTTGGAGAAAGGGAGAGTTGATCAATCAACTAAATGCGGCTGTTGTAGGTGCGACAAAGCTTCTCTTCATTTGCAACACAGAAGAGGATTAATGGAATCAATGAATGAATAAAAAGTAGAAATTAATTTCTGGGTCCGTCGTCAAACCCACAATCGTCACCTATTTTCAATCAACGCTACAAAAAATAAAAAATAAAATATACAATCGTTATCTCATTGTCTGTAATTAACTTTTTGGGGGAAAAAAAAAAGAAAAGAAAAACAATTTTCTAAGTAGTCGAACCCGTATCTGCCACCTCACCTCACCTCACCAAAGAACCTACATTAGAGATGAATTTTTCGATGATCTGTGAATTTTTCACTTTGCCAAAGATGAACTTAGATCACAAAAACCAAATCAAAATAATAAAGAACGCATAATCAAAACCCAGATCGAGATAAACTCACCAAAATCGAGATTGTAAGAAGGTTAGTGTATAATAAATTAGGACAACCATAAAGAGTACCGTAGGATCAAAAGAGAGACTCATTTATATTCTACAATGTTGGATCAAATTAATATGAGAATTAGTGTTAAACCGTAAAATGCATCCATTACTCTTAATCTTCAGGTTTGGAATTTCAGTCATAATTGATCACAGATATCACCCAAATCACAGATATGATCTTCTATATCCTTTGTCTCCTATAATTAGGGTTTGGCAGCTACGATATTCTCTCTCCATTCTCTCCTGTGATTTTAGCTTGGCAGTCACGATCTTCTCTCTCTTGCGATTTGAGCTTAGCAACCATGATATTCTCTCTATGGAATCTATAAAACCATCGTTCATTTCCCTAGGTGTAGCAGGTGTCGGTGGTTCGAACGAAAGAGATACGGTGGAGCAACAATGGCAAAAGATGCTGATGTAGTAACGCTGGTGAGGGAGATATGAATAGCAGCGGATTGGTTGACGGTGAATGCACAATCGACGATTACGATGACGGCAGGGGTACGCAAGAAGTTAAGAGATTGTGGAAGATGTTGTGGCGGCGGGGGCGGATGGGATCGACAGAACTGGCGGTCTTAGGCAGCCATCACCGGTGGTGCGAACTAAAGTCGATGGAGAGAAGACGTCAAATGAAAACGATGTAATATAGGCATTAAAGGAGAGGGTAAGATGAGGGAATCCGATATTCGGCAATGATGATGATGAGAGAATTGAGAGAGAGGCCTTAATTGTCATGAGATGAAACGGTGGGAGATAAAGTGACAGTTGTCATCCACTAAGCCATTAATCTCATTTAAATTGATAGTTGTCATCCAATCAAACAAATGAAATTTACCACAAATGAAATTCACAAATGACATGTCATTAATCTTGGCCATTGATTTTGATAGAGTTGAGGATATGAGAGGAAATGTCAAATCTTTTTTCATGATAAATGTACACATTTTAAAAAAAACAAAATTCTATCAATAGAATTAAGGTTTTAAAGTACTTGAATTAATATCATGTTATGTTTTTTTTATGATTATGATGTCATATTTGGTGCGATTTTTAAGACTTAGACAGTTAGAATTGAGAAACACTAATAATAGAGGGACATGTGTGTTAAATTAAAGTTTTAAAAATGCAATTTAGAAATATGACCATTAACAGTTGGAGCAACTGCTATAATATCTAATCGGCGACTACTCTGCTTCACTCCCACGCAAAACTCTCTCTCTCTCTCTCTACTCTCATTATTTGAGCGAAGCTCTCTCTTTCTCTCTCTCCTATCTGTGATAGTAGCAAAGGTTCATCATTCGAGATCATGCCGGGATTCAGATTCCATTCGACGGATAAAGAGCTAGTTCTCTACTACCTGAAGAGAAAAATGCGCAGTCAGTGAGCCTAAAAGATTGGTTCCTATTGGCCTAAACAAACAAGAGTCACCTCCAGCTGCAAATGCAATTCCAATGAAACCGTCTAATTTGGAATATGAGCAATTTTTTACTATGAACTTGACATTTTTCTAAGTTCAAAAAACATATTCCAAATCCTTAACAATAAAGAGTTGAACCTCACATTTTCACAATATTTGTAATTTATGTTTGGTTTTTTTTTTTTTTAATTATTATTGTTCTATTTTATTTTTATTTTTGTTTTTTCACGATAAATGCACTCATTTTTTATTTATTTATTTATTTTTTATATATTTAGTTTTTATTTAAAAAAGAAAAAAAAAATCTATCAATAGAATTAAGGTTTTAAAGTGGTTGAATATTAGGGAAAATTTGTTATTTTACACAATCGTGATAAATAGTTAACAATTACATTTAAATCTAAATGACACTAGTAAGTGATGAAGAAAATATTATAAAAGTATTAAGTGCAATTCGATCAAAGAACAATATCACAATAAGAATAATTTAATTTGCTCATTAGATCTGAAAGGTCAATCCATTTTATTTTTTTTTCATACTTTGATCTTCTTTCATTTTGTTCTTTCTACTTAAAAAATCTATACTTTACACCTTTCTAATTTTAACAAATTATTATTATTATTTTTTTCAGTGCGTGTTTAATTTAGCAGAATATGGTAAAAAAATAGGGTGAAAATATTTTTTTCTTCTAAAATTAACATGAATTGGACAAAATTCCTTTTAAAAAAAAATTATTTTGTTTTTATTAAAAAGACAAGGAAACAGAAAAGTAGAGCGAGACAGTGAGAAAAATGTCAGTTTTTCTTGTGTATTATCTTTAAATATTATTAAATAAAAAATTAAAATTAAAATAATTTGGTTTTATATTTTTTAAATAGGATTAATTATAATTTGCACCTTGTGGTTAGACTGAATTATACTTTGAATCTCTGTGGTATTTCTGTCACCACAATGCAAAAGTTTAGTTTTTTGTAAATTTCAATGCTCAAAGAGTGAAAAACAAATGTTAAGTAATCTTAAATGACGTTTATATCCTTTAAATATTTTAATATGGATTGTTTTTATATTATTCAAAAACTTAGCGGATTATTGTGTATTTTTTTATATTATTTATCTTCTCCTCTTGTGCATGGACGACGGCGACCACGACTCTCCGGCGAAGTCTCTCTCTCCCCCCTCTTTGTTTGATTGATAGATTAGAGAGGGCTCGGAGATGAGAGAAGGGAGGGAGAGAAATTGAACTGGAACATGGAGGGGTTGCTTGGTTTGCCGTGGCCGGAGTAGGGTGTTCGCCGTAGGTGGGTGATGGTTGCTCAGTTCACTATCACCGAAGTAGGGAGAGGGCGGGGGTGGCGAGACGAAGCAAGTTTGGGGGGTTGGAAGTGTGAAGGGTCAAAAATATTCTGACCCTATAAGTTTAGAAAAAAATTCAAAATAGATCCTATTATATTAGTTGGAACAATATGATAAAATTATCTTTATTTTATAACGGAACTAATAAAAATACCATCGATTCTATAATTCTATTAAAGTTTCAACCGTTGCACTTAAGTTTTAAGCAATATCTAAATAATAAATCATAAAATTATACTAAAATATTGTTTGGTTCAGAACAGGTTACAGAGGGGTTGGAAGAGTAAAGGGTCAAAAATATTTTCCTTTAATTTTAAAAATATTTTAAATACACCTCATTAAATTAGTTAGAACAAAATGAAAATTAACCTTATTTTACAATTGAAATGACAAAAATACTTTAAAATTTTAACCGTTGCACTTAAGTCTTAAATACTGGAGGTGTAACGGGTGACGAAAATACTATAAAGGTATAAAATATAATTTAGTCATAGAGGTTTAAAGTGTAATCAACCCTTTTAAATAAAATGTTTGTTACTCCCTTCAAGTGAAGGGCTAAAGTGTAAAAACTGGAGTGAAATAGGGCCCAAAACCATCTACATAATAAATTATAAAATTATACTAAGGTAGACTTATACTAAGGTAGACTTTGGTTTACAATAGGTTACAGGGGTTGGAAGAGTGAAGGGTCAAAAATATTTTAATCTTTTAAATTTAGAAAAACAAAATTAAATAGATCCCATTAAATTAGTTGGGATAAAATGATAAAATTATCTTTATTTTATAATTGAAATGATAAAAGTATCCTTAGTTCTGTTAAATTTTTAACCGTTGCACCTAAGTCTCAAACACTTTAAGAGTAAGTGGTAACGAAAATACAATTGTACAAAGTACAATTCGATCTAATTATAGGGATACAAAATGTAATAACCCATTTAAAAAAAATGTTTGTTTCTCTCTTTAGCTTTTGGAGTACAGTGAACAACTGGAATAAGCCCCTAAACGTCTAGATAATAAATTATAAAATTGTACTGAGGTACTGGTTCAATTTTTAAAAATGATTTTGAAAATTGCGAGAAATTATTTCATTTAGTTTAAAAAAAATATTGTTTCATAGCATGTTAAAAATAAAAAAATAAAAATTATGTGCTTAATTTACATATGATATTAAAAAAGAAAAACAGAATAGTTTTATTTTTTTGATTAACGCATTGTAGAGAAAATTTATAAAAAAAATAAAATTCTAAAATATATAGACAAAAATTGAAATTAAATTTATAAAATAATAATAATGAGAAGGATGTTTTTCTGGCAACTCTTTTATTTTATCCGTAATTTTTAAAAAGTCTCATATACAATTATAACTTGTGTTTTAGTCCCGCGTATTAAAAAAAAAAAAGTAGAAGAACCAATACATACACTGCACTCTCTCAGTTACATATATCTAACTTGTGTGTGAAATATATGTTAGATGTAACAAATATTACAAAAGTACATGTAACATAGTTATATGTAATTTCTAACATGTAATTAATATTACACAGGTACGGGTTGGGTAGGCTGTGGTGGTATTATTCGAGATCAATACAGTAATTTTTGCCGAGCCTTTCATCATCCTTTAGCTTGCACTTCTAGTTTCCAAATAGAGATTCAGGCCCTCTTTTATGGTATTCAATTTGCTCTCACTCATGGTTACCTTCCCTTGGCTGCGGAGAGTGATAACAGAAACATTGTTCTTGCCATTCGAAATCCATGTCCGGATTGTGTTTTACATTCCAAGTGGCATACCATTCTGTTCTTGTTGTCGTCGTTTCAAATTTCGCTTACTCATGTGTACCGAGAAAGCAACTAATTTGTTGCAGACTCTCTTGTTTATATTATTAGTTCACATAGTACAGTTTTTGATAGTGAGATATCCCTACCCATCATTGTTAGACGTTGCCTACATAATAATGTGCTAGGAATTCCTCAGATTCGGATGTAATGATTGTTTACATATAACTAATATTTTTTTAAACTATAGCAGAATTAAATGATGTTTAACTAAAAATGGTAAGTAGTTAGTTGGTAGTTTACAAATTATATGATAGATTTGAAGTTTTAAACAAAATAATAGGGGAGATAAATGATAAATACCCTAGGTATATATAACATTTTTAAAAAATAAAAATTAATAAAGGATGAAAAAAGAGTGGTTGAAAATAATATATTTTACCATAATAATCTCTTTTAAGACATTCAATCTAGTAATAAAATATATATAGAGAATAATTTCGGATGAGGAAGTAGGTAATAATTTGACCACACAAAAGAGAGAATAAAATCAAGATTAATGATATCCACTTAATTATACCCTAAAACATTTAACGAAAAAACTCTAATTATATTCTATTTTCAATAACTACCATAAAAATCCACAGCACCACCCCCTATAAAAGGAAAGGTGCCTTGTTGGTTAGAAACACACAAAAGTTATGGGCTTTGTAAAGAGAATAGTTTTAGCAATTGCTATCTTGTCTATTGTCTCTTGTTTTTATGGTAGGCTTGTTCCATCTAGCCCAAATAGCCAGGAGTCACCTCCAACATCGTATGCAGCTGATCTAATGAAACCAAATGAGTTTGAGTCTAAGAGATTGATCCCGAATGATCCAAACAAACAGAACCGCCTCAAGTAGCATATGCATCTCTAATTAAACCAGATGAATTTGAGTCAAAGAGACTAATTCCGTCTGGCCCAAATAGACAGGAGTCACCTCCAACACCGTATGTAGCTCCATTGAAGCCAGATGAGTTTGAGTCTAAGAGATTGGTCTCGACTGGTCCAAATAGACAGGAACCGCCTCAAGCAACATATGTGGCTTCGAGGAGGCCAAATGAATTTAAGTCAAATATATTGGTTCTGTCAGGCCCAAACAGACAGGAGTCACCTCCAACACCGTATGTAGCTCCAATGAAACCGTCTACTTTGGAGTATGAGCAATTCCCGACTATGGAATTGACACTTTTCTGAGTTTAGAAATAATATTTCAAATCCTTAACAATAAGGAGTTAAACCTCACATTTTCGCAATTTTTATATTTATGTAAGCTTTTCTTTTTAATTATTATTGCTTTTTTTTTTTTTTTTTTTTTTTTTTTTCGGATTAAAGTACTCATTTTTTTTTATTTTTTTTTTAATATTTAGTTAGTTTTTTTTTTTTTTTTAAATATTCTATCAATAGAATTAAATTTTTAAAAGTGAAATTAAAAAATATGACCGTTGGCGCAACTGCTATAATTTCTAGTCGGCGACCACTCTATTTCACTCCCACGCAGAACTCTCTCTCTCTCCTGTGATCGTTTAGAGAAGCGAAGGTAGCATCACATAATCTCACCTCCGAGATGACGCCGGGATTCAAATTTCACCCGACAGACGAAGAGCTGCTTCTCTACTACCTCAAGTGAAAAATGCGCGCTCAGCGAGTCCAAATCATCGGCTAGGTCGATGTCTACAAGTGCGAACCGGAAGAGTTGCCTAGTACGTTATTAATTTTTTTTTTTTAATCCAACTTAACAGAATATGTCAAATTAGAGAACAAAACACTAAAAAAAAGCCACATTATGGTGCTCCGTTCAGAGAAGAAGATTAGGTTTATGACGAACATCTCATTTCCAAGTTTTCAGGAGCTAAATTATTACCATTTTACAAATTTTACAAAGTTCTTTTTTTTTTTCTCTCTCTTAATGTTTAGTTGTTAATTTCCAAAATCCGGAGGCACCTGAAATGATATCGACTCCAGAGATTAATGAATCGGGACAGATGGAAATTCAGTCAAGTTATCCAACTCTTGAAGAAGCAATCCCGATTTTTAGTCCTCCAGCAACTTCAGGTACATTCTATTTGACTAAAGGCTATTTAATTCCAACATATGTTTATGATATGGTTAGAGAGATTAATCCCAAAATTTTAGAAGCAGGAACATAAATCAAAGAACGGAAACAGTAACCAAACGGGGCCTAAACAAACAATAACTTAGTGTTTCTATTCCCAAGTTTTATTTTTGTTTCCTAGAATTGTGGGGACAGAAACAAAACTCTGAGAAAAAATTCCGTTCCCAAAAATTTATCCTAAAAAAAAATATGGGAGAAGAACAAAAGCATATTTTTTGTTTCCCATATTTCTGTTTTGTTTTCATTTTTCCCGGAATAAGAACACCGAACAAATGGGGCCTTAAAATACATACGGGAACAGAACAAGAAAAAAGAGTTTGTTCCAATATTTTTGTTTTCATTCTGGTTTAGTAAGCCTCTCATCAGCCGGAAATCAATTCTTGCTAAATCAGACTGCATAAAATCGACCATAAGATAAATGATGTACTGCATTTTTTATTTTTTTCGATAAGCATAGCTATCATTGATAGAACGGTACAACCGAGAAAACTAAGAATAGGAGCTTACAAGACTTTGCTCCAATCCCAAATGCAACAACTATAGAAATCTAGCCGACCTAGCAAAGATCCCCGCAAAATCTCAACACGGTAATCCATATTTAGAGATTCTACGAGTATCTCCGCTACATGGAAGGCACAACAAGATTCTCAATACACAAATTAACCCAAGGAAAAAATGCTGAGATCCCCAATCCCAACCAGCTGAAAATTGCAACACACGGCTGCAAAAAACAACTGTAAAAAACCATCATCAAAGCAGCCGCAACAGTTGCGCAGCAAAAATTCAGCACTTGCACAGCAAAAATCAGCAATTGCACAGCAAAATCAGCATCAAACCATCATCAAAGCAGCCGCAACAGTTGCACAGCAAAAATTCAGCACTTGCACAGCAAAATCAGCATCAAACCAGGAGCAGAATTTTCAGCAGCCTAAAATACACTGCAGACCGCTAGATGGACTTGGAATAAGAGATAAAAACTGAAGTTTATCCACCCAACCTGCGGCAAACAGCTACAAAATCAACTGTAGAAACCAGCAGCTTTTTCAACCAAACAGCAGCAAACGGCCAAACGCTTCGTGCCCATCACCAAATGCAACCAAACTCTGTGATACCAACTTAAAAACTGCAATTTACGGATCATCCTGCATTAATTTAAGGACCGAACACCTCCAGCAACAGTTAATAGATGTATTTCGAGGACCAAATGAATCAATTCTCAATGAAGACCATGCACTTAAAATTTTAACCGACAAACCCATAACACAAAAGCTTGAAAACTCAAGATCATGAATTCAACAAAAGACAGCAGCTTGATAACACAACAGCTTGACAGATTCACTCTCAAAATTAACAGCCCTTGTGGACAACACTGCAACATGAAAACCAAGCGTTTCCCACAGGAAAAAAACAGAAACACAGGAAACTTTAGCGGACAAATCAAACCCCGGCGAGCCGAAACATAGCTGAGGCAGCTGAATAACCCGAGAGGACAAATCTGAAACTCCGACCACCTTCCCTCAACTCGCTATGCCAACTTCCAGTGGGGAAGTGGGAGGTCAGACGTTAATTACGTCCCTCACTGCTCCGAGAGCTCACAAAAGAAATCACACTCCACCCTCACCAGAAATAGAAATATTTATACCCTTTCACCCAAAAATCACCCCAACGAGACACTCCCCATGAACCCCGAAAGAAATCCAAAGAGGTAAACCCTTGCCAAGGGAAAGCAGACAAACCTTAGCTTACCAAAACCTATCGCAATTTCAAAACCGAGGTGGGCTCCACCAGATACTAAGAGAATTCCTGGAAACAAAACTACAAGAGACTACACTAAAAACAATAACAAACACCCGAAGTCAATACCCAAGATATGTAAAAAAAGCAAATGCCTTAAATCACCAGAGATGAAAAGAAAGGAACATATATATATATATATATATATATATATATATATATATATACATATATTATATATTTTCACTAAGCTATAATGAAATTATTCTTACACATCCCCAAAACTTGCATGATCCACGAGCCATTCACACAATGGAAGTTGCCTATTTACTCCCATTTTGGCCAGCTTGTCTGCAATTGGATTCGCTTCTCTAAGAGTGTGGACAAATTTTACCCCTAACAAACCCTGCAATAGCTTAGCACACTGATTAAACATAAAATTCATTTTCCAGGGCCTATTTCCTTGATTTTGCAGCCACACAATAGTATTTTTGGAGTCACTCTCAACAAGCAAACAAAACCTATTTTTTAGTGGAGAATCAGAAAATATTTCCAGAGATTTTACAACTGCCTTAAATTCCGCTACATTAGAATCCACTACACCAATCGATTCTGAAAATAAACACAATAAATTCCCATTCCCACTCCTAAGCACCCCCCCAATACCCGCTGGCCCAGGTTTCCCCAACGAAGAACCATCCACATTAAATTTGATAAAACCCACCGGGGGAGGGGACCACAAGATAGGACTCCTATTCTTCTTAAAAGGTTTGATGGAGCTCACGCTTCCAATTGCTACCATAAAGTCTCTAACTGAATAGCCTAACTCCGGTTTCTTTGCTAGGATCCAGAAGGCTAATCGTACCTTTATCAACCAAACCACTTCTTTTGGTTCCATTAGGGGACCCCTAAAAACCATCTTGTTTCTTGCAAGCCAAATGGACCAAACTACCGAAAACAATAGAGTTTCCCAAATTATCTTATGAAACCCCACTCCCGCTTGACCTCCCCATTGTTCCCACAAATGGGAAATAAAATTTGGGAAGACAAAATAAATTCCCCACCAGTCAAGAATGCCATTCCAAATGGATCGAGTCGATGGATACAAAATAAAAAGGTGGGAACTCTCTTCTATGTCATCCTCAAACAAGGGGCAAATCATATCCAAGACCTCTATCAAATTTCTCCTTCCCAATTCCCCTCTAGTTAGGACTTTGTTAGGAACGAGCAACAAAGCAAAGGTTTCAACCTTTGGAGGGGCCCACCCAGACCATTTAAAGGGAGAAGGTTCCACCTCACCCAAAACTTGTTTTTCAACAAGACTATAACAAGATTTGACAGTAAACAACCCATTTGGATTGTCCCTCCGAACCAAACTATCCTTCATATCCTCACAAAGAACTACAACCCTAAGAACTCCTAAAAGGTTCAACCACTCTTCTTTTTCCCAATCAAAACAAGGTCTCTTCAATGCAATTGACCATTCCCAACGCCCTCCCACCCAACTACCTAATTCGTTGATTTTAGCATTCTTTAGGATAGCTAGGTTGAAAATTCTAGGAAACAAAGAACTCAATTTTCCCATTTGAGATCAATTGTCATCCCAGAAAGTTATATTTCTCCCATTTCCTACTCAAAAACCAAAGTTTTCTAAGAAGATTGAAGCCCACCTCGAATTTAAAACCGTATTCTTAATATTAACCCATGGAGAAGAGGGAAACCCTCTTCTCCCTCCCCTCGGAAGCCAAGTCTCTTCATCTAACTCAAATTTGGCACAAATCACTTTCCTCCACAATGACTCCTTTTCTAATCCAAATCTCCACCACCACTTAGCCAACATTGCCACATTTCTCTCTATGATTCTACTAATTCCCACACCCCCCCACTTCTTTCTCCGAGCAACATTATCCCAAGAAGACCAATGAACCTTTCTTTTCTCCAATGATTTCCACATGAAACTTCTCATATTTCTCTCTATCTTACTAGCTACTCCCACTGGAATCCGGAACACCAAAAGATGGTAAATAGGTAAGCTAGATAATACCAATTTGATAAGGGTCACTCTTCCTCCCAAGGATAAAAATGAAGTCTTCCATCCACTCAATTTTGATTGAAGCTTTTCAATTATATGATTCCACGCATTGATTCTATTAGTATTTGCCCCTAATGGCATCCCAAGGTACAAAATGGGAAGGGAACCAACTTTGCATTTTAAAAGAGATGCCACCTCACTCAACTTAGTCTCATCTATACCAATCCCCACTAATAAACTCTTATTGAAATTTACCTTTAGGCCCAAGAATAATTCGAAACTCGTAATAGCACTTTTGACATTTAGAGCATCTTGAGTCTCCGCCTTACAAAAAACTAAAGTATCATCTGCAAATTGTAAATGGTTAATGGAAAAAGAGTTCCTCCCCAACCCAATTCCATGAATTAAGCCTAAATTTTCAGCTTTTCTAATAATTAGATTCAAAGTTTCCGCTGCTAGTAAAAATAGGCCCGGGGAGAGCGAATCCCCTTGACCTAACCCATGAGCCATTGTGAACTCCTTAGAGGGGGAGCCATTTACTAGCACCGACACAGTAGCCGACCTGAGGCACTCCCTGATCCATTTCCTCCATCTCAAACCAAACCCAAATTTAATGAGGGTAAATTCAAGGAAGTCCCAATCTACATACTCATAAGCTTTTTCAAAGTCAAGCTTAAAGACAAGAATTTCTTTCTTCTTCCTCTTAGCCTCCTCAATCACCTTATTTGCAATGAGGATACTATCACAAATTTGTCTTCCTCGAAGAAAACCACTTTGTGACTCACCAATTAATGACCCTAATACTCTCCCCAATCTTCTTGCCAGAGTTTTTGCCAGAAGTTTGTAAACACAGTTGACCATACTAATTGGTCGATAGTCACCAAGAGAAGACAGGTTCAACACCTTAGGGATTAATGCGATGAAAGTTGCATTTAACCCTTTTTTGATGGTGCCTAAAGGATATAGGGAAAGAAGAAAATTATATTGATAATTTCTGTACATACAGAATGAGCCTTATTCTCCTAATTATATAGCCGCAGGAGCAGGCTAAATTAGGAAGAATATTATTGAAATAAATGGGCTTAATAAAGCCCTACAATAAAGATACCAAAAATATAAATTAACGCCTAAATATAATATTTCAACACTCCCCCTCAAGCTGGGGCAAAAATGTTGATGAGCCCTAGCTTGCTAATAGCTGACTGAAGGAGAGATGGTCCTGTAGATTTGGTGAACAAATCAGCAGCCTGTTCTGAAGATGAGACGAAGGCTGGTGTGATGACTCCAGATTGGACTTTTTCACGAATGAAGTGGATATCCACCTCAATGTGTTTCGTTATCTCATGAAGAACTGAATCTGAGGATAACATTATGGCAGACTTGTTGTCACAGAACAACTTAGATGAGTTTCCAACGGGAAGTCCTAACTTAGTCAAAAGGGAACGAAGCCAAAGGAGTTCACATGTTCCTTGAGCCATAGCGCGATACTCAGCTTCGGCAGAAGATCGGGAAACGACAGACTGCTTCTTACTTTTCCACGAGATTAGGTGTCTTCCGTTAAAGGTACACAGACCAGAGGTCGAACGTCTATCGTCCTTCGATCCTGCATAGTCAGCATCTGTAAAGCAAGAGAGTCCCTCCTGTATCCCTGACATATAGAAGAGACCCAGACCGGGGCATGTTTTGAGGTACCGAAGGATATGGTAGACAGCATCCATGTGTGATGTACGTGGTGAGTGCATAAATTGACTCACAACACTGACAGCATACGTAAGATCTGGCCTTGTATTAGTCAAGTAGATAAGACGTCCCACAAGTCGCTGATATACTGATGGATCTGATAATAATTCTGTCGAGTCTGTTGTTAACTTAAGGTTCGGATCCATGGGAGTGGAGGCTGGTCTACATCCAAGCATCCCAGTGTCTTGAAGAAGATCAAGAGCGTATTTCCGCTGCGAGAGAGAGATACCTTTCCGAGATCGAGCAACCTCAATACCGAGAAAGTAGCGGAGATGACCCAAATCCTTGATGTCAAAAATATGTCCGAGATCTTTCTTTACCTGCTGAATGCCTGGTGCGTTGTCTCCGGTGATAATAATATCATCCACATAGACTGAGATAATGATGCACCGTCCCTGGTGTTGGCGACGGATGAAGCAAGTATGATCTGAGTGACACTGGATAAACCCCATAGTGAGGATGGCTTCGCTGAATCGATGGAACCATGCACGAGGAGACTGCTTAAGTCCATAGAGGGATTTTCGGAGTCGACAAACTTTGCCTGAATACTCCCCCTGAGACCGAAATCCCGGTGGAGGCTCCATATAGATAATCTCAGTCAGGGCACCATTAAGGAATGCATTCTTGACATCCAACTGGTGCAGTGGCCAAGAATGAGATGCAGCCAACGAAATAAGAAATCGGACAGTAGTCAATTTAGCAACCGGGGCAAAGGTGGCACCGAAGTCTTTACCCGGGATTTGTGTGTAGCCCTTAGCAACAAGCCGGGCTTTGTACCGATCAATCGAACCATCAGCTAGATATTTCACACTGAAGACCCACTTACAACCAACCGGCCGTTCACCAGTCGGCAAATCAACCAAGTCCCATGTATGATTCCGCTATAGGGCATCCATCTCTGCTTGCATGGCGGCAACCCACTGTGGATTCTGGAGGGCCTCATAAACAGAGCGAGGAATGACAACCGAATCAATATTTCCAAGGAAGGATTTATATTGATCTGAGAGACCCTGAAAAGACAAATACTTGGAAATCAGATGATTAGTAGAACATGAAAGAAGGTAGCGGGATGGTGGGTGACGTTCCCGAGTCGGGTAACGGCGGGGAACAGGGTCAAAGATAATGGGAGAGGAAGAGATACCTGAGTCCGGAGAAGATGTCGGCAGGGGATGTGAGACACGTGGACGACGACAGTAGACTCGTAAGGGGGTGGGTGAGGTATCAGGTGGGGGATGGGATGTGGGCGGGGAAGATATATCTAAGACAGGAATAGGACGCGGAAGTGGAGTATGATCCCCAGTAGTGGGTGCCTGAATAGGTGGAGAAGATACAATACCAGAAAGTAGGGTACAGTCTCAAGGAACGTAACATCGAGAGAGTGGTAAGTACGGTAGGTAGTTGGATCGTAGCACCTATATCCTTTTGACATGGAAGAATAGCCGAGGAAAATACACCGGATAGATTTATCATCTAACTTAGTGCGAGTAGGGCTCCGATTCTGAACAAAACACGTACAACCAAAGACACGGAGTAAGATAGGAAAAAGGGTGCTAGTGGGTTGCAATATATGAAAGGGGGTTTGACCAGTAAGGACACGACTCGGGGTCCGATTAATGAGATAGGCAGCAGTAAGAACAGCCGTGTGCCAAAAAGATTTGGGAACATTCATTCCACGCAAAAGACAACGGACGACAGACATAATATGACGGTTCTTACGTTCCGCCACACCATTCTGTTCAGGGGTGTAGGGGCAGGTAAGTTGCTGAAGGATACCGTGCTTATTAAGCTCAGCTCGAAATTCATTGGATAAGTATTCTCGGCCATTATCAGACCTGATATTGCACACAATAGTTTTATATTGGGTTTTTATCATTTGAAGGAAGTGGGTAAAGTGAGTGTAAACCTCGGATTTGTGCTTCATCAAATAAACCCAAGTACACCGACTATAATCATCTATGAAGGTGACATAGTAGCGATGTTTGGAAATGGCTGTAACAGGAGAGGGTCCCCAAATATCAGAATGGATAAGATCAAAGGCTTGGGGGGCACGGTGCATGCGAGGAATATAAGAGGTACGGGTGTGTTTAGACAATTCACAAACTACACATTGAAATTTAAAGTCTTTGCAAGCTTTATTAAGAGATGGAAACAACCAACACAAATACTGAAAGTTTGCATGTCCTAAACGAGCATGCCACAAGTTTAAACTTTTGAAAGAACACATAGAGGAATAAAAAACAGGCAGTACAGAAGCTTGCATGCTAAAAGGTGGAACAGGTGGAGGTGGAGGGCTGCCGAAGTAGTAGAGGCCATCGCGTTCATATCCCCTGTCAAAAATCTTCCTCGTAGTCAGGTCCTGCAAGAGGCAACGATCAGGTAAGAACACAACGGCACAGTTAAGAGTTTTTATAAGACAACTAACGGATAGAAGATTATAGGAAAATTTAGGAACATAATAAACAGAGTGAAGAGTGATATCAGGGGATAAGTAGGCATTTCCCTGACAACGAATAGGGATAGAAGTACCATCGGCAATGCATACAAACTTGGTAATAGGTGACACAGGGGAGGTGATGGTAGAAATCTCACCAGTCATGTGATTGTTAGCCCCGGAATCCAGAATCCAAGTAGGGCGGCCAGACTTACCATGAAGCGCAATAGGAGTACCGGAGGCAAGAGCAGCCGTGGGGCCGGAAGACGATGCCAAAGTGGTTAACTGAGCCTGAAGTTGGGCAAGTTGGGCCTGGACGTGAGAAATATCTAGCGAAGCTGATGGAGAATTTTCTGAACCAGGGACAATATCAGCAATAACACCAGTACGTGGTCCGCCTCTTCCTTTCCGCCCTCCTAGGTTTCGGGGTTTCAATTCAGGATGAAGAATGTAACAACGATCAATGGTGTGACCAGGCTTTCGGCAGTGTTGACAGTATGGCCTTGTGCCTGATGGGCGAGGACCAGAAGGGGCCGGAAAGGCCATCTGCGAACCAGAAGGAGCCGGAAAAGCCATCTGCTCAGGGACTGAGGGAGGGACTTCAGGTGGGAGAAGGAGCCGACGTTTGGAATCATTGTCAACAGTAGATAATGCATTGTATAGATCCGGTATCGGTGATGTGTTCAAAATCTGAGTGCGAAGATTCTCGTACTCTGGATTTAAACTCATCAAGAAATGGTATGTGTGTCGACGATCCTGGTGCTTAGCTTCGATCTTAGCAGCATCTTCAGGGAATTCACTCAGAGGTTCATACTGCGCAAGTTCTTCCCACCGAGATTGAAGGTAACCAAAGTAATCTGCGACTGAAAGTCCCAAGGATGCCTGGGAGGCGTGGGAAATCTCACGGTAGAGCTCAAAAATCTGTGATTCATTGCGAGAATGAGCATACATCTTCGTAAGAGCAGACCATAATCCACTGACCGTCTCGTGAAACATGAAGATGTTATAGATCCGTTCCTCCATAGAGTTGAAGATCCACCCGAGGATGGTACAATTATCAGCGTCCCATTGAGCAAACTTGGGATCGTTGATATCTAGCTTTGGCTCAGTGCCGTTGAGCCATCCTGTCTTACGTTTGCCACCAAGATAGAGACGGAGAGAGCGGGACCAGGCAGGAAAGTTCGCTCCATTGAGTAAGACGGTGGTAACACGGTGGACCGTGGCCTCAGGGGCACGAGTAGAATCCAAGCGGGCGGATAACTGTGGAGCATGAGCGGTCCGAGATGGGACGTCACCTTCCCTTCCGGATGCCATGAATACAGATGTGATGAGTCCGTAGCAATGAAATACACAAACAAAATGCTACGGAAGACTGATCTGGCTCCGGAGAGAGAAGGCACAAGCTGAGAAGCGAACTTGAGACAGAGTTACCCAATCATTCAGAAAATCAAAGAGGCGGCCATGTACTTAGAACAACCGGAATACCACCAACCGGAGAACAATCCGCAATTGGCAGCAGGGTTGCGAAGACCGTGGGTCGCGAAATCGCAGGCGAAGACCGTGGGCTGCGAAATCGCAGCTGGGGGTCGCGAAATCGCACCTGGTTGTTCGCGAAGATCGGGGCTGGGGGTCGCGAAGATCGTGGGTCGCGAAATCGCAGCTGGGGGTCGCGAAATCGCACCTGGTGGTTCGCGGAGATGGCGAGGTCGGTGGCGAACTGGTTGGGCTTCGGGCGCAGTGGGTTGCGATCGGTTTCGAAGGGGGTTGCGGTGGTGGTTGGTCGGTTCGAAGGGGGTTGCGGTGGTGGCTGGTTTGGCAGGCTAGGGTTTCGGCGGCGGTTTCGGTGGCGAGGCTGAGATGCGTAGGATGGGGGTTTGTCCGGCGACGGCAAGCTAGGGTTTCGGTGGGTTGATTGCGGTCGGTTCGAAGGGTTAGGGTTGCGGTGGTGGCTGGTTTTGCAGGCTAGGGTTTCGTGAATGGAGGCAGCGGCGGCGGCGGCAGCTTGGTGGTGGTAAACAGTGAAGTCAACGGCTTTTAGGGTTTGGAGAAAAAACAATATTGGCTCTAGATACCATAAAGGATATAGGGAAAGAAGAAAATTATATTGATAATTTCTGTACATACAGAATGAGCCTTATTCTCCTAATTATATAGCCGCAGGAGCAGGCTAAATTAGGAAGAATATTATTGAAATAAATGGGCTTAATAAAGCCCTACAATAAAGATACCAAAAATATAAATTAACGCCTAAATATAATATTTCAACAGTGCCTTTTTCAAAAAAGTCCATGAAGAGGGCCATTACCTCCCCCTTCAACAAATTCCAAGATTTTTTAATGAAATCCATGTTAAACCCGTCCGGCCCAAGGGCCTTGCTCCCATCACAAGACTCCAAGGCTGCCTCCACCTCTTCCAAAGAGAAAGGCCTCTCTAGAGCAACCCTAGCGTCGATATCCAGAGTTGTATAATCCAGTGACTCAAATTTTGGTTTATCCCACCACCTAGCTTTGAAGTGCTCTTCAAAGAACCTATGTACTTCAACTTTAATCGAATCCGGATTTGACAAAGTTAATCCTCCCACATTAAGAGTGCTCATATTGTTCCTCGCTCGCCTAAACTTGACTACGGAATGGAAGAACTTAGTGTTCCTATCCCCCCCCCTTGGGCCCACCTAACCCTAGACTTTTGTTTCCATAAGTTGGCCGCAACCCAACTAGCTGCCCAAAGATCCTCAATAAGTTTGGACCTACTCTCTCTCTCGTCTAGACCTAGATCTCTAGTCTCTTGAATTTTATCCAAAACTTCCAACTGCGCCTTAATCCTTATCACTTTAAGGTCCACATTACCAAATTTATTTTTGTCCCAATCCTTTAGACTCCTCTCCAATATTCTCATCTTATCAACTACTGAAAGGTTTCCGGAAGGAAACTTATGTGAAATGCGACCCCATTCTAAAGTCACCCCACTCCTTAAATTTTGGGGAGTTCCACCAACAATCCAAGGCTCTAAACGGTTTAGGACCCTAATCCGTTGATGACTCCCCAAGAAAAATAGGTGCATGGTCAGAATATTCTTTGGTTAAACTAATTTGCACAATACCCCTCAGAGAAGTCAACCATTCTGGAGAACACAAAAATCTATCAATCCTACTAGCCGTCCTTGAGTTGGACCACGTGAATCTACGCCTTTGCATAGGGAGATCCACAAGGGCCAATTCTTCCACAAACTGTCTAAAATCTCTCATTCCCTTATCCGATCCTAACCAATGATTTCTCTCCTCAATCCTAAGGACGGAATTAAAGTCTCCCCCTACTACCCATGGGATATCTATATTTTGTTTTTAAAATGGCCAAATCCCTCCACAAACTCCCCTTTTCTTTGATTCCATTGGGGGCATACAAGTTTAAAAAAATACATGAAAGGTTAAGCTCCCTTACCACTCCTCTCAGGAGGACCCAACACTCCCCTAACTGTTTTTCTATCAATTCAAAGACTCTAGTATCCCAAACAGTGAGAACCCCTCCAAATGACCCCACTTCTCCTGCAAACTCGAAGCCTAGCATGTTGTCTTTCCAAATCCGCCCAACTAACTCCTTCGAAATCGATTCCAGTTTAGTTTCTTGAAGAAACAAAACCGACACCTTATTGATTCTAATTAAGTTTCTTATCGCTTTTATTTTAATTACATAATTTATACCCCTACAATTCCAAGTAATAAAAGCCACCATACTAGACTACCCCAATTTTTTTTTTTTTTTTTTTTTTTTTTTTTTTTTTTTTGAACCAAACTACCCACCTTAAGAGACCCTAACCTAGCCCTAGACAAAGACACGAGGCAATTCCACACTACTGATCATGTAGACCTAAGTCTAACCTATCTTTTTCAAAAAAATTCCAATCTGTATTAATCAATTCAATCGCCTTTTCTCTAACTTCTAAATCATTGCCGTTAATAGTCCAACCTAAGAGCTTCCCAATTGTTAATGCTCTGTCTACATCCTCCAAAAACAACCTATTACAATTTTTAATTCCCCCATCAGAAACCAAACTGCCAGTTAACTCCCTAGGCAGAGTAGAAGCAGCGATTCTTTTCCTCTTCCTAGGACGCTTCTGTATCTTTTTAGGAGCTAATTCTTTTAAACACCTTTTTATTTTTTTCTTCTTAAAAACTATTCTTTCATGTCTCTTCTTCTTTTTTAGATAGGAATCAACTATTTACGAAGACTCAGAGACATACGCTAACCCCAAGAGTTCATCCTCAAAGTTAGAATGAGTACCTTTGTTTCTTGATGACAAAAGGTCGATCTCCGCTGCTGAAATATCGTCTTGAACTTTGACCCCACCTTCTTCAACCGAAGAAGAAGCTACAACCTCAACAAACTTCTCGTTGCCCAATGCTCGACACCTCTCACTGCCTGAGTCGGGGAACAAGGCTCTCCTAATATGGCTTCCAATTTGTCTTCTGTTGGATGGAGAGATTTCTTTCCCAATACCCAGGTCTTCCTTTGCCTCTTCACTTTTCTTACTCTCAGATTGTGAAGCAGAGTCTCCTCCTAAGACATGAGATATTTTAGTACCCACCTGACAACCCCTTCTTGTTTTAAATTGAGAACCCCTTGATATTTTTCTTTTCTCCCTTGAACTTCTTTTTTTTTTTACTTTGACCCTTATTACTTATTTGGTCAAAAATTACAATTCACTCCCCCCCCCCCCCCCTAAATTTTCTAGTAAAGCCTCTGATTTTCTAGCCTTTGATTTTCCATCTTCATCTCTAGGATCTGATCATATCTTTACAGCAGGTCCCACCGATCTTGGCACCTCCCTTCCCTTCTCATACACAGATCTTCCAACTGTACTTAGGTATGATTCTTCCATCACTTTGATAATAAATGTAGCCCCGTTAATGATCAACTCCACCTGTGTATTTATTCCAAAGTTGCATTCCGTTGATATTAAACATCTCCCCTTATCGTAGTCCACTTCTTCCATCGTAGGTTCCTCTACCGTAACTAGGTCTTCCCATAGCTCACTAATGCTCCTGAAAACTTGCCATTTCCATGCATGAATGGAATTCCTACAATTGTAATCCACGTAAGCCTTTCTTTACTAGCGAAAGATTACTTCCATTCCTCCACTTGTTCGAACCAATTTTCAAGCCTTTTACATCTCTACCAATCAAGCAAAACCTCTTTTGTTTCCTCTAAGTCAAATATCAGAAGTACCGATTTCCCCCCCAATGATTTTGCTGTTGTTGAAAAGACTTGTTCTTGAATGAAAGCAACGTTTAAATGTTGCATCGTCATGTAGGAATGGAGCTTTCCCACTGTTGCCCTTTTTAGCCACTCCCTACCTTCCAAGTCTATATTTAGGCTCAGAAATACAGGTTTGTTGTTGCTTTTTCTCCCCACCAAACTGACCATTCCACCATCTTCTTTGACATCGATCTTCTCTGTTTTATCTTCGATCTTACTATGCTCTTCATCCACAAACTTTCCTGCTGTCCCACTTTGCTGCCCTTCCTCATTTCTCTCAAGATTCCCTCTGTTGCTCTCTTGGATGTGCCCTGTCTCTAGCTCCTCTGATATAAGGTTCGACTTCTCAGACCTCCGTTTATCAAATTTTGCCACAGAGACCCAAAGTTTCCGCCCACCCACTATGAAGTTCCTGGATTTCGTTGTGACATTCTCTGCTTCTATTCGTGAATTGAATCTCACAAATCCGAACACTATAGATTTTGCATACCTCTTTTTTGCTGGAATGTAATAGTCCACAACTTTTCCCCATTTACCAAATAGTTTTTGTAGCCACGGTTTCGAAGTTTGCAATGGTAGATTATCCACGAACAACGTTGTGACTTTTCCCATCTCTGCTCTAGTTTTAGATTCACCCATCTCTTTACGGGTGTTCTGATTCTTCATCGATTCCCCGGCTCCTTAATTCTGAGTGAACTCTTCTACGGTCTCTTCAGCACACTAGTTGATGAAATGTTCTTTGCAGCATCTCTTGAAAATACCTACTTGTTGCAATGCATTCCATACATTTTTAGCAGACTTCATTTGAGCTTGAAGCACCAAACAATTGACTTCAAAATACTGTTTGCACCCTTTGCAACACGAGAAAAACAAGTTGTTGGGTATTATTGTTTTTGAATTTCTCTTAATCCAACTTTTCGAACTGATACCCTCTAGTGCCTGAGACTTGCAACAGTTCATGACAACCCCCAGTCTTTCAAGGGCTTTATCCTCTGACCATCATTCTTCTACTAGTTTGACCCAACTCTTTGGTTTAAACATAGAAAATCCTCTGCACTGAACACAAATCATCTTGACATATCCTTCCACTACTTTTAAGTATTCTTTCCAAGTAACCCAATCATCCTCTCCTCCACCTCTGTTTGATCTAGAGTTTGTCCCTCCATTCTTATTTCTACTTTCTTTTTTCAAAGCGGATCTTATGTGATTTCTACATCAAGAGTTCCCCAATCCTAAGATGTCCATAGCTTCATCATCTTCATACCCGTCTCTGATAAGTCTAAGCATTCCTCTAACGTTAATCCTTTTAATGCTCCTACAATTTGGGAATAAGGAAGCTAGGAATCTTTCGGCTTTCCCTGACCTCTTCGCAACCCCCATTTCTTCTGTATTCAAACCTCCATTGTTGTTCCAAAATCGAAAGTGCCTTTGGAAAGTCTTAGCACAACATTCCCCATAAATTCCCAGAGAATCCAATGCTTCTTCCATGGAGTACCCAACATGAACCAAAGCCAATAATGGGGACCATTTTTGGGTGAATCTCCTCCCACATTGATCACACAGAACCTCCTTATCCTTCTCTTGCTGCATATTGCCTCTATTTCTTGCCATTTCCGACAAGGTTCGTTAATTTTCCCTAATTTCAAATAAGATTTCCACACCAGTGCCCTCTCTCTCTAAGTAATAGTAAAATCCCTTGTTTTAGTGGGTATATCAGATCGAAGAGGAGATTAGGTCTCTCTACCTCCAAAGGATGAGTAAGATCGAATAGAGGATTTTACTGTCTATGAACAGCCCCCCGGCGGACTTCACCGAACAACGGCTCCCAACCTGTATATTCAACTTGAAACTCGAACAACCACTATTTGAAAAGAAGAGTTCCAAAATTTCCTTGCTAATCTGCACCGTTACTCCTTTGTAGTTCTGAATTTGTTAAATGCTCAGCAAAGAACCTCCCTCTGTCACATGAACTGGCTCACCGCCCTATTTCGCCGAAGAACTATCTTCACTGATCAACTAATCAGACTTGAATCCTCCGGCGAAGCAGTCTTGAACCATCCACTTGCTCTCTACTTCACTCCTCCGTTTGTTTTCCTTCCTTGACTTCCAAATCTTCCGATTTTCCTCCGACCGCTTCTAATTCTGCTTTCTGCTTACTTGCCCAGCCTCAGATTTTAGACCGTAGCACCTTCCTCTTTTGGGTCACCCAAAACAGTCGCATTCAGGCAACAACAATGAAGAGGGGTTTGCCACTGCTCGGTAAATCTCCTTTGACAACTCCTTGCTCCACTTTCTATTTGCTTGCCCACCCAAATCCGTCACATGCAAAACGATTTCATCGAAAGTCGTTTCACCTTGGACCGACACTCCACCTTACCCAACTTCTAGGTCTGCTTGTTCTTTGCTTGCCCCCCGATCTTCAACTCTAAATCAATTTCTTCAGCGGAGGACGATATAACTCGTCAAAGATATGCCGGAAAAACTCAATAACGGCTAGACAGTAATTTGAAATTCATTGGACACATTTCCCAAGTCACACTCTCTCTCTCTTGGAACCAACTTTTATCATAATTTAATGTACTGCATTCTTGATGTGGCTTACCCTTCAAGGTTGACTATATTTTGATGATCCAACATATGTTTAGGTGTTGCTTGCGATGCCAATTCTGATGGATTTGTGGAGTCAATTCCGAGTGATGCACCTGAAATTGCATGTTCATTTGAAAACAATGGCATTGTTGCGATGCAAATTTAGGCGTTTAACGGTACTGAAAACCGGGGTCAACTTGAAGAAGATTACGAGTTATTTGTACCTCCAAATTCAGAGCATATATGAATTTGGGAGGGAATTTGTTTTCCTAAAATTTAATCTTTTAATGAGAAATGTTATTTTTATCAAATCAAGGAAATTTATTATTCTTAATGTTGACAATTTGTCGTAGGGGAAAAGGGATGAATTTGAGACAGTACGATTTTGTTTTCGCGAAAAAAAAAATTCAATAATTAATGTGCAAAAAATAAAATAATTGTTAATTACTAAATTTTCAAGTTTCTAAAATAATGGTGTAGATTTTACTAATTTTACGAAGGAAAACTACTTATGTTTGCTTGTCATGCTAATTTTGCAGATTTGATGGAGATAAATACAGTATCAAAGGATGATTTTTTTTAGCAAGTCGGGGGCATAGATTAATGTGTTTTTTTCGGCTCTTCAATTATGAATTTTGTGCAAATACGAATATTTTACCCAACATAATGTACTTGTAAGATATTTATATTCTTGATTTTTTATTTATTTATTTATTTTTATTTTTTTCTAAATTGAATTCTTTCCTTCCTCCTCTTCTCAAAGATCCCCATTTTATTGTAATTATTTTTTTATAGAGTTTTTTTTGTTATATTATTTTTTTAGAGACCATGATATATATAATTTTTATATATATCTCATGTTCTCATTCTCCATATCATAGAACTTTATCCTTGATTCTTCTAAAGTATTTTAAAATATGTTACTTACCATTCAATACTCTTAGACTGAATGAAATTGATATCCGTTGATCAAGGTAACAATGTATATGATATCAAGTATAGTACAGAGAACATAATGCACAAGACTTTCAACTGCCGAAGTATATGAAATCTTACTATATCTCACTTATTGAGAGAATTTTTTTTAACTCATGCGATTAATAAAAATAAAAAATAAAAAATCCATTATGGTTAAATCCCTAATTGAATCGAGGAGGATTTAATTAAAAATCCCTACTTAGGTTTCATAATCGAAAGTTGCACTTAATCACCCATGTAGTAAAGCTAAGCAAGTGATATAATTTCCAATTAATGGGTTTGGAAGATGTTGGGAGCTCTAGAATATTCGAGGAAATGGTTAACTAGTATTTGAATTGCATTTGGTACTCTTATGATATTTCAGTCAGTAATTACATATTATTTAATGAATTTTCGTTTACTTTTTTTCTTTGACCGCTAAAATTAACAGAATAGTTAATTATTGTGCTTAAGTCTTAAAAACAAAAAATATAAGTGCCGACGAAAATACCACAAATGTATGTAAATTTTATATATTTCATGTTTTCATTCTCCATATCACAGAAATTTATCCTTATTTCTTCTAAAAAGTTTTAGAAAATATTTACTTACCATTCAGTGCTCAATTTGAATGAAATTGATACCCGCTGATCAATTTAATAATATGTCTGACATCAAGTCTAGTACATAGAATATAATACGTGAGACTTCCAATTGCCGAAGTATTTGGAATCTTACTATATCTCACTTAACTAGAGTAATTTTTAACTCACACTATTAATAGACAAAATTCCACGCTGGGCTGGTAGAGGTCTTCATAAGCAATTTGTTGGGCCGGTCTTATGTATTGAGATTTGGAAATTTAAGTATCCTTTGATCTATCTCATCAACCTTTTTAACTAATATTAAGGAAGTACCTTCTCAATCTTCATGGAGAATTTATGTTCAAAATTATATTATAACTAGAGATAACATTTCAAAATTGTAGTGTCACTATAAATCTGAAATTTTTGCTTATACATCCCATTAGTACACTCACTTGGATGATTCCTCATTCTTAACATAGTCAAAAGGTTTTGACTGCCAGTGAAAAATGAATGTTCCAAATTAGCAAAATTTCACCTTTGTCCATAAATGAACATTCGGAACTTGCACACTTCTTGATTTCTGTCAACAATTATGGAGCTCTCTTGTTGATTTATGTAGATATCGTTCACAATGTTTTTATTGAGATTTCTACATCTATATTCTGGATTTCACAATTCAAAGAAATCTATCATTGAAGAAAATCTCTCATTGATTCGTAGCCTATTATTATAGTTGTGAAGTTGGCTCTTGTGCTTAAGACTGAAGTGCAAAGTTTAAATTCAAGTTGATTCATCACATATCATTATGCTTAAATTCCTAATTAAATGGAGGAAGATTTTATCAAAAATCATCACTTGGCATTCATAATCAAAAGTTGCACTTAATCGCCGGTAAAGTTGAGAAAGTGATACTATTCCCAATTAATGGGTTTGGAAGATGTGGGGAGCTCTAGAATGTTCAAGGAAATGATTAACTAGTAATTGAATTGGACTTTTGTACTCTTATGATATTTCAGTTTGTACTTACACCCCCAATATTTAAAATTTAAATACAACGGTTAAAATATAACATAACTAAGGGTAGTTGCGTTATTTTATTTTAAAATTAAGGATAATTTTATCATTTTTCTCTAACTATTTCAATCGAATCTATTTAAAAAGTCATCCAAATTTTAAGAATAAATAATATTTTTTTCCCTTCATTTTGCACCCATCTTTTCTAGCACCCCCTCCACCCTATTCTTCCTTCGACAACCATCACCAGTCCATTGCCTCCAAACTTTCTCCACCACTAGACAAGCTCCACCAGACCACTACCGAAACTATTACATCCTTAAATTGCATTTGGCACCCTTAAAATTTTAAATGAGTGTCTAAATCATTCCCTAAATTTACCGTAACTTATTTAATTTGAAGGGTATAAATATCATTTACTATTATTTAATGAATTTTCGTTGACTCTTTTCTTTGACCACTAAAATTAATAGAATAGTTAGTTGTTGTGCTTTAGTCTTAAAAATGGAGAATGTAAGTGTTGATGAAAATACCCTAGAGGTGTAAAAGGAAATTAGATCAAATCACAGGGGTGTAAATTTTAATTCCCCATTCAACCCTAAATTTTAATTCTCTATTCAACCCCTTCCCCACAAGCTAATTTTATAACCCGTGGTTGTTTTAGACTCGGTTTCCTATACTAACTAGTTTTTTACTGAAGGGGATCATGCCCTGTTGGAAAACTTGTTAGTGTTAATTACATACTTGTTTTGTATGTTTGTCTTTTTTTTTTAATGCCTATTATCACTAGATCCATATTTGGTTATATTTTTGGAAAGAATACATTTTAAATCTTCTAACTAATCCTCTTAAGTTTAGGGGTTTCATTTTAAACCCTTCATGTATGAACACAGGTTTAAAAGGTCCTCATATTAGATTTTCCATCAAATCTAACAAATTTCAGGGACAAAATAGTTTTTCACTATTTTTTTTATATTTTTCTTCTTCTTCTTCTTTTTTTTTTTTTTTTTTAATTTTATTTTCTTTTTCTTCTTCGCGTGCCCTATTTTTTTTTTTTTTTTTTTTTTAAATTACTTAAAACGCGTGGATTTCATCTTATTTACCAAGAACCGGCTACTTGGGGTTGTGCACCCCGAGTACCGAAACCCTGTGTTATGAACATCAGGTTTTGAAAAATATGATTTTGTATACCCGGCATTCGTAACACTGGGTTTAAGATATTTTATTTATTTTTTAAACACCAAAACCTAGGGATTAGATCCCCGAGTACAAATCAGGACTTGGGGATCGCATTCCCGTGTCCTAAATCGGACAAAAAATGGGAATGGGCAAAAAACATTGCCCGTTCCCGAGGCTGCAACAAAAAAATGATGTCAGGAGTGTGGAAAATTGAAAATTGACAGCCAGCTGGCTCAACTCCTCTCTATCTCACCCACTTGAAGCGGGTGCAGTGCATGAAAATCAAGGACAATGGGGAATGTGAACTCTAGCTAGGGCCATGCATATTGAGGTGTCTGTTGGTGAATATTACAAAATATTAAAAATTTAAGAATTAAAATATTAGAAAATTCTATTTATATTTAGTTTGTAAAATTGGATTAATTTGAGAAGAATAAATGATAAATGGTTGAGACGATTTGATCAAATATTTAAGAGAAAAAAAAAATTGTGTGAAAATTTCACACACTCACTTATAAATTGGTTAAATTTAATTATAATATTTTTATTAAAATTTATAAAGAAAATTTTAATTTAAGAATAAATTTAAATAAAAAATATATTATATTACTTTATTTTTGTAGGACTTCTGAAAAGGGATTTTTTTTTATAAAACAATATAATATTTTTTTATAAAGCACTATAATATTTTTTTTCATAAAATAATAAACTATATTAAAGTTTTTTTTTTTTTTTTTTTTTTTTTTTTTTTTTTTTTTTTTTTTAAACTTTCAGTTTAATTAAACGACACTTTCATAAAATTAATGAAAGTATAATTTAGTGCTTTGATTCTATGTTCTGATCTTATTACATGTGTCTGTGCTTAGTGGTTCCAGAATCAATTGGTTGAACTTTAAAATATTTTTGATTGGAAGGATGGTAAAAGAAAAAAAAATTAAAAATAAAATAAAATATTTTTATTAGTGTTGTTTGGTTAAGAAAAAATTAAAATGAAAAAAAATATTACACTTTAATATTTTTTTTATTTAAATTTATTCTTAAATTAAAAATTTCGATTTTCAAATTTATAAATATTAATTATAATAATAATATTATAATTAAATTTAACCTATTTATAAGTGAGTGTGCCATATTTTCACACAAAAAAATT